>CM044552.2:29445280-30045280 GCA_024416835.2 Perccottus glenii | reverse complement strand
GTAGCAGCTTTTAGTTGTCTGGTTAGGCCGTATCAATCCGATGTCTACTGCCCAAATCTATTAAATATGGTGAATTTATTTAGTCCTCAAACACATCTGAAAACTCACAGAGTCAGTGACCCAAAAGCATCATGTCCTCATGTTATTATAACTCAGAGGCATTCTTTTAAACCCGGCAAAACTGTTAGAGCTCGACAGCTTGTTCCTGTTACTATCACTCCACTGGACCAGCCCTCAAATGCAGGCTCTACGTCAAGACTAAAGATTGGTCTCCTGAATGTGCGGTCTCTATCCTCCAAAGCACTCTTAATTAATGATCTTATTACTTCTCATTGCTTGGATTTACTTTGTCTTTGTGAAACTTGGCTTAGGCCCAATCTTTTTCTGCCACTAAATGAAGCCTCTCCCCCTGATTATGCATATGCACAGGTAGGTCGCACGTCGAAACAGGGTGGTGGTGTTGCAGCCATTCATAAAGCTGCATTTTGCTTTACAGGTCCATCATCACAGCCAAAATTTAACTCATTCGAAGTGTTACTCATCAAACATATTCCTTCTCAAATTAATGGAAGAAAGCCATTTTATTTAGCTGTAGTCTATCGCCCTCCGGGTCCCTACTCTTCTTTCTTGGATGAGTTTGGAGTTTTCCTCTCGGACTTAATAACCCACGCTGATAACATCCTTCTAGTTGGTGACTTTAATATTCATCTAAATAAGGAGTGTGATCCTCTGGCCAGAGCATTTCAATCACTGCTTACAACCCTGTCTTTCAACCAGTTTGTTCATGAGCCCACACACATTAGTGGAAACTATCTGGATCTTGTTTTGGCTCGGGAATAGATGTCTCCCATCTCTTCGTCTCCTCTCTTTCATCTGCTGTTTCAGATCACTCACTGGTGGAATTTGAGATTAGTTATAGACTCCCCTCAAATTCCGACAATTGCGTAGTGTCTACACGGAATTTTAGCGCGGCTGCAATGGAAATGTTTGCCACACGGCTGACAGATGTTCTTCCTAATTTAACTCCACCTGGAAACTCAATAGAAGCCTACACAAAGGAGGTCCATGCAACCCTCTCGGCCATCACTGACTCAGTGGCACCCCTCAGGACAAAGCCCAGACCAATCAGACGACCTACACCATGGTATAACGAGGAAACCCGGGCTTTAAAACAGGCCTGCAGGAGTTTTGAACGCATATGGCGCAAGTCAAAAACAAATCTAAATTATCAAAGTGGTGTTTGTGTGTAAACACCTATAAGCACGCCCAAAGACGGCTTATTTCTCATCTCTAATCAGAGAAAACCGGCATAACCCCAGGTTTCTATTTGGGACAGTTGCTAAACTAATCCAACCGAGAACAACTGAAGGCTCCTCTCCCTTTAGTGCACAAGACTTTTTAGATTTCTTTAAACATGGGGCGGCAGTAGCTCAGTGGATAGAGCGGTCGTCCTTCAACCGGAAGGTAGGTGGTTCGATTCCCGCTCTCCCCATAGTTCATACTGTCGTTGTGTCCTTGGGCAAGACACTTAACCCACCTTGCCTCCAGTGGCTGTAACACTGGTAATTACATTAGAACGCTTTGGAAGTCGCTTTGGATAAAAGCATCAGCTAAATGAATAAATGTAAATGTAAATGTACATAAAATTGAAGATATCAGGGATATTATTTTGGTTTTGTCTTCCTCAGCTCCGGGTCCCATTCACTTGGATCCACTGACCTCTCGTCTCTCAGTCCTAGATCCTGTATCCCTCGATGAGCTGACAAACGTGGTTTCTTCATGTAAAGCAACTACGTGCCTTCTGGATATCCTGCCAGCAAAACAGCTTAAAGAACTGTGGCCCTATGTAGGGCAAATTATGTTAAACATTATAAACTTGTCCCTGTCTACTGGCACCGTTCCTTCCCTCTTCAAACAGGCTGTGGTCAAACCCCTACTCAAAAAACCTACTCTGGAACCTGGATGCCTAAATAATTACCGTCCTGTCTCCAATTTACCTTTTTCTATCTAAAGTCCTCGAAAAAGTTAAAACAACTTACTCTATATCTATCGGAAAATGACCTCCTCGAGCCGTTTCAGTCTGCATTTAGGGCCTCTTATTCCACTGAAACAGCTTTAGTTAAAGTGACTAACGATCTCCTCCTTCAGATTGACGAGGACTCATCGGCTCTACTGTTATTGCTAGATCTCAGCGCTGCATTTGATACGATACAATCAACAGACTAAAGAATGTGTTTGGCATCTCTGGCTCTGCTCTTGCTTGGTTAGAATCCTATCTGTGTGATAGGTCTCATTTTGTCTCTTTTAATAAATCCTTCTCCTCCAGGGCACCTGTGAAATTCGGTGTGCCACAAGGGTCTGTGCTTGTTCCCATACTTTTTTCACTATATGTTACACCATTGGGACAAATCATCAGAAGTTATGGAGTAAACTTCCACTGTTATGCCGATGATACACAGCTGTATCTACCAATAAAAGCGAATAATACTACTGACATCAAGCGTCTAGAGGCCTGCCTCGTTTCAATTAAAACATGGATGTCTCAAAACTTCCTCCATTTGAACTCGGATAAAACAGAGCTCTTGTTAATTGGTCCTGCCAGTATTCGGCACAAGTTCAACAATCTTACTGTCTCGATCAACAACTGTGTGTTGGAGCACGGCAACACTGTGAGGAACCTTGGTGTCATTTTTGACTCCACACTATCACTGCAGCAGCACATTAGTGAGGTCACTAAACTAGGCTTTTTTCACTTGAGGAATATCTCAAAAATTCGCTCCTGCCTCTCTTTAGCTGATGCTGAAATTCTCATTCATGCATTTGTCACATCCAGGCTGGACTACTGCAATGCGTTATTCTCTGGACTGCCGAGGAAAAGTACTCACAGACTACAAATGGTCCAAAATACAGCCGCCAGACTTTTAACAAAGACCAGGAAGTTTGATCACATTACTCCGGTCCTGGCTTCATTACATTGGCTTCCTATTCATGTTAGAGCAGATTTCAAAGTTTTAACATATAAAACTTTGTGGACGCTGTGGACGCCTCTCTTACCTATCTGACCTCATCACCCGGTATACTCCAGCTCGCACTTTCGCCTCAGGACGCTGGCCTCCTTCAACTTCCTCGAGTAAAGAAGAAGTCTGCTGGCTACAGAGCCTTTTCTTATAGAGCCCCATTTTTATGGAATGGGCTCCCGGCGGAAGTGCGGCGAGTTGACTCTGTTGAAGTTTTCAAAAGCAAACTCAAAACATACTTATTTCACCTGACTGATTGATCATAGGTATACGTTTACACTGGTTGTAGCTGTAGGCACACGTTTACACTGGTTGTAGCTGTAGGCACATGTTTACACTGGTTGTAGCTGTAGGTACACGTTTACACTGGTTGTAGCTGTAGGCACACGTTTACACTGGTTGTAGCTGTAGGCACATGTTTACACTGGTTGTAGCTGTAGGTACACGTTTACACTGGTTGTAGCTGTAGGTACACGTTTACACTGGTTGTAGCTGTAGGTACACGTTTACACTGGTTGTAGCTGTAGGTACACACTAAATCCGCTCATATTATCACATCTACCTACTACAGTTTTTTTTTCTCTTTCTCCTCCTCCTAGGGTGGACACAAACCTCTTACCTGCTGGGTGATGTGTGCCCCCCCGCGCCTGTGCTCCAGTGTGAGGGCCCCCACCCATCTGTACATCTACCTTGATGTTGGCTGCGGCCCCATCCACTATTGCACACTCAGAGTGGACACTGGACCCCAATATAAATGTTTTTTTTTTGTGAATATGTTTGTGTATTTCTATGTATTTTTCAACTGTCCTGGACACATTCCTGCACGGCCGGTCCGTCCTGGGAGTGGATCCCTCCTTCTGTGGTTCTCCCTGAGGTTTCTCTTTTTTCCCGGCTGATGGAGGGTCTAAGGACAGGGGATGTTGTCTAGTGCAGTCTGTTAAGCCCTTTGAGGCAACTGTTGTTGTGATATTGGGCTATACAAAAATAAATGTCTTGTCTTGTCTATTAGTCGTGTTCTGCTTTTCGGGTCACATATAGAACCGTGACATTTATATGCTATAAATGGGCTCGATCAATGGGCTCCCGGGACAGAATACACCCAGCAAGGTTGTTTCCAAGTTTGGAAAAGTGTTTGAAATTTGTAACAAAAAAAAAAAATTAGGAGCATGATGTCTCTTTGGTTAATGGAGTCAGTTGTCCTGTGGTCAGTCTAAATGTCCCTCAGTGAATATAAGTGACATATGCAATTGTTCTTAGTGTACTCTGCATTTTTAGTAGGCTATTATTTTTTCTAATTCTAAAATGTGTTACACGTGGTGCTTAAGGGCATGTTGTAACATACTACCACGTCATCATTCATCGCTGCTGGAGACTAAGCTGTACAGTAGACTTGAGTTAGTGCAGTCAGCAAACTAATATAAGAACAACATAAGTTCCTAATAAAAAAAAATCATTTAAATAACTTAAAATGTGTCTTTATTGCAATTAATTTGAATGAAGAGTAGTAGGCCTGCTACTCAGGTTTATTCCCTGTTATTTATTTTCACTCACTTTTGATTTATTAATATACACAATATAATAAAGAGTCAGACACAATGGAGCCTGCCATGCTTGGACATTAACAATATCTTTGTACATATTTGCCTCTTTGAGTAAGTTACATGTACTTGATTTTACCTTGAAAAGTGAGTAGAACAATGAAGAAAAGGAGGAGATGAGAAGGGGGAGAAAGAAAAACACAGCCTAGTGAGGACAGAAAGTAATAACAGACAGGAAGCCCACCGAGCTGTGAAAGACTCTTTGTGCGATGAATCTTTGAAGAAAGTTGGAAATACTGCTAAAACCACAGGACCCCAGCCCACACCCATGACCGGCAAGATCACATTACTCCACCAAGATTTAGGATTAACCTCAGGGTCAAGTCCTCACCTCTGTACGACCCAGCGCCCCCTCCTTGTCCTCATTTTAACCGCCCCCTCATGCACCACTATTAGAGTCATATACGTGTATGCAACTGCCATCCCGACGCCCACACACCCCTCTGGGGTCATAGACTAGAGTAAGTCTAATGTTACTAGGACATAACATTTCTTTTGGCCTGGCCACATACAGTACATCATTCCTCTGTGCAATAGTCCTGATCTCCAACATGCTTCTGTCCTTTTCTGTGACATATTTTACAAACATATTGGTTCACTGTGGACTATGTCAAAGTCATGCTTAATTAACTGAGCCACGGCATCTATCAGAGGCAGTTGTTGATTTTGCAATCTTGGTGATTGGACTACAGTGATATATGTATCTCAAACTAAGCCTTGGTCGTCATGTATTGGAAACCTCTTGTAGTGTTCTGTTTACTGTGTCAGTGTTTCAAAGGCTGTTTCAAAAGCATTTCCACACAGCTCTGTTATCGGTTGGTGCACCAGAGGGACACGGGCCGTGTTCTGTCTGATCTGACATCTGCAGATGCTGTGAGCAGAAAGAAAACACAGAGCAGGAAGGTAGTGCAACCAGCAGCAAATGACAACACAAGAAAACCCATCACATGAAGGGCAAGATAGAGAGTTCATTCATTCGTTTTCTACCGCTTAAAGGGGTGGCAAGTGACTAGAGCCTATCCCAGCAGCTTTGAGCCATAGGCAGGGTACTCCCTGGACAGCGGCCAGTTAGTCGCAGGGCTAACATTTAGAGACAGACATTGATAGACAACCATTCACTCACACACAACCTATACTATACATGCATGTCTTTGGACGGTGGGAGGAAGCCGGAGTACCCGGAGAGAACCCACAGTAACACAGAGAGGACAGGCAGACTCCTCACAGAGAGGACGGAGTCGCCCGAGAATGTTTGAGTTTGAACTCACAACATTCTTGCTGTGTAGCAGAAGTGCTAACCTGTCTGCCACATGCACCCCAGTAGAGTTGCATTACCTATTATACTATATTTCCACTATTCCCTATGATTTGTGCTTTTTGTACAATGTGCCTTGTTCAGATAATCTTGAGAAGGTTTAGTATTGGTGAGTGGAGCTGCAGCTGAAGCAGGTGTTTGTACCACTTTAATTGAAGCAACTATTTCTTCAGATGTGTGAACCCTCATTTAAAATTGGGATCACCTGAAAACACAGGTCTCCGTGCTCAGCTAGGTAAACTTCAAAGTGGTGAGAAACAGGGCTTATTAGAAAAGTATCCAGGGACAATGTAAAAAAATAATAATAATTAAAGCTGCAAGCAACGATAAAGGCCCTCGCCTCCCTTGAGACCGCGGAGACACTCGGAGGATTGCATTTCGTGCTTTAAAGCGTAAACTTCACGGGCCTGTGCTACTGCTGGGGCCTGCTACACCACCTTGTAATTTAGAGTTAAAGGTCTCCACAATCTGTGGTTTTCCTGGGAGCTGTCTGAACCTTTGAAAATAATAGATTATGCTTGGGCTAAGGCGAGAAAAACAAAGTACTGGCTGGAGATTTGAGATGACTCAGGAATCGCTGCACCCCCCTGTTTAAAAAGGCAAAATGTAAATATTACTTGTCTAAAAGTACAAGTGTACAGGTTCCAAAAGATTCCCAATGTATTTTGACTTTTCTAGGGGTCGCCACTGAGTCATTTTTCATATATTTTTTTCGGGGACTTCAAATACATAAATTTTTCGCCGGGCTTGAAGTCTGGGACCAATAAAAATGACTTTTAGTTCCACGTTTACTGGGTCAAATTGAGGATCATTTTGCAGAAAAATTATAATAAAAAAAATATAACAAATTATATTAAAAAAAATATAACTCGCCTGTCTATTTTACACACATGTGTTTAGCTCATTTTGCCCAAGTTTGGTGTCTGATCTATAGATGATACTCACCAAATTTGGGGCCATTTAGATTAAAACACAATGATTTGCATCTTTTTGCGCAAGGGGTGCGATTTTAGTGGCCGCGCGTTTCACCCCACATGGCGGACTTCCTGTTGAGTTTAGGGTGTGGCTGTCATTGCCTTTTCTGTTTGCCCTGAGGTGTTCTATGGATGTACCAAGTTTCATTTTTCTACGTTGGAAAAAAGTTACTTTCACTTTCCATAGGCCCAATGTATTTTGACTATTCTAGGGGTCGCCACTGAGTCATTTTTTGTAATTTTTTTTTCGGGGACTTCAAATACATAAATTTTTCGCCGAGCTTGAAGTCTGGGACTTTTCGTGCATGTTCACTGGGTCAAATTTAGGATCATTTTGCAAAAAAAAAATAAAAATAAAATCCGAGCAAAAACAATAGGCCCTCCCGGTCATCACCGGCTCGGGCCTAATAATAATAAAAAGATTCCAAAAATGGTAAAAGACTGGCAGTCAAACAGCAGCCAAACAAAACACATCAAATTTAGATATAATATCTTAATTCCAGGGAAGACCAGCCTACATACCAAAAAATCAAATGAACACTGTTACAAGGAGTAACAGTAAGGCTACACATTAAAATAAATAAAATTATAAATATACCTGGTGGATCTTCTTTCCTAGATCTTTTCATCCATGGCACATGTCTAGTGTATGATGCATTTGCCATTTGCTGTATGAAAATAGGCCCACATATTTGATTTTAAAAAGCTACAGTATTTAAAATGTATTTAAGAGCAAATATGTATTTACCAAAGAGTGCTAATTTGGACCCAGTTTTCAAGGTGAAGACGTTTTGTCTCTAATTCCATGAGACTTTATCAATTCTAAAGAGTCAGGTGAGTCAATAGTGTCATTCAGGTGTTGTTCTAGGGTGAAACTCTTTTGTTTTAGGTTTTAAAACACTGTTATAAATACTAGGCATAATGAATCTGAGGCCAATTTTATTTGCCCAGCTATAATAACAGAGAAAATGAATTCAATATTTACTTAAAGTCTTAGTTTTGTTTTACAGATTAATTAACAAATAAATAATAACCTATGTAGAATTCCTGATGTTATTAAACTCCAACACTGAAAAAAACAAAATGTTATAAAAAAAAAAAAACATGGGAAAAAAATCATTTGTGTGTAGATGCTGTTTAAAATATTTTAGAGAGCTATCCAGCTGAAATACTGGATGCCGATGGCTGTGGCAAAATGGTACTTTCTCCATGCTTACTAAGATAGGCAATTCATATTAAAATGATAAAAACATGAACTAAGTTATCACTCTATTATCAAAGTAAGCTCGACCAGAACTCACTTCAGACTATTAAGACGGACACGTTATAATATTTGCAGAGATCAACACTAGGTCTAGGCACTAATTAAACTACACACCATTAAACAATACTCCAAACATCCTCTCTCACATTTTGTGCATCTCTAAACAGTAGGTGAGAAACTACTGGCTGTTATCACACTATTATGTGGTCGCATTCTTTGTTCAGGAAGAAAGACACCTTTTGTTTAAATAATCTTGTCAATAGGTTAGAGTACAGTATTTATAATTTCATATAGGTTCCTTGCTTTTTGTTCATAATAATATATCTTGCTGAGCTAAAACATGATTTGCAGAAGGCAAGTGGGTGGGTGATTGCATACTTTTCAAATAACAGTTTGATCATGCATTGCTAGTGTTGATCAGGTAGGCTTTTGTTACCTTTGTTCATTGTTGTTAACCCATAATTAAAAATAAAATCCCCAATATCTTTTTAGTGCAAACCATTAGCCCAAATTGTGCAAAGTAACTGATTAAGTTGAAATCATTTGCTGACAGCTTGGTCCCCCCCCCAGTAGAAAAATCTCATCTGTGCCCTTGACTGTGCATGCTTATGATTGCTCATTAACTCTAACAAATTGGTATCTGTCTGTTAGATAAGATTTAGAGCTGATCCTGTAATCCAATTGTCAGACTTTAACCTCTGTAACAAGAAACTGTAGTCTATTGTTTCAAAGGCTGAGCTCTAAAAGGACAAGGACAGAGACCAGTCCATTATCTGAAGCTACTAACAGATCATTGTTGACTTTGACTAAAGTGTTTTTTCTGCTGTGGTTTGGTCTAAACTCTGATTGAAAATTGTCAGATAAATTATGATTATGCAGATGAGTGTTTGAAGTTTGAAATACAAGGAAGATTGGAAATTGGTCTAATTTTCTAAGGTGCCTGGAGTGTTGGTTTGTTCAGAGGTTTTATCACTGCAGATTTACAACATCTACTAATGTGGGACATCCTGTTTCCACAGAAGTGTTTATTTTATCCAAAATTGTTTTATTAATTAAGTCCATCTTGTGAATGCAACAGCAATATTTATTTGCATATTTATTTAGTCTGATATGTGCTTTGCAAGCAATGGTAGCACTGCGAGAATAGCCTCCTTGCTGGTCGGGTCCTTGGGCTTTACAGTTTACTAGATGTGCATGTGCAGAGCT
This sequence comes from Perccottus glenii, assembly GCA_024416835.2. NCBI lineage: Eukaryota > Metazoa > Chordata > Actinopteri > Gobiiformes > Odontobutidae > Perccottus > Perccottus glenii. Next base: position 30,035,906 of record CM044552.2, on the reverse strand, counting down.
GTTATATAGGAACACATAATGAGGGTGTTCCTGAGTTTAATGTGTGCAACCCCATTTTAAATGAGCGTGTGATTAGCCAAAGCTTTCTGTCTCTGGAAAGAGGTTCTTATCTATTACAATCCTCTATAATGAACTGCAGATGATCATAAAACTTTCTTTTTCACTAGTGATTGCTTTTAAAATATAATATTTGGGGTTTAAACCGTTTTGCCCAAATAGAAAAAAAAAATGCTTTTAATACCATACTTGTAACAATTTAACAAATCAGTATTTGTTTTAATAATAGTCTATTTTGCAATAGCAAACAAGCCTAAAAATTTTACAAATTTCTGAACATTTTCCCAAAATAAAATTATATAAAAGGTTTTTTTTGTCTTTTTCTGAAAATAATAAATGATTAATAACAGTAACTTGTAAAGCAACATTAGTAAACTACAGTATAACCACAACTTCTATAATACCTTACCTTGTAAAATGTATGGAAATAGATATGAGAAATATATACATGTGCTGTAGATGTTTGGTTGCAGAAGTTTTATTTGTTCTTATCAATCCAAATGGCATAGTTTGTGGGACCGCTTGAGTATGGGACTGGTCATTGCAAGGCCCAGCACAAAGCCATCACTTTTATTACTATCCCTGCTTTTACTAGTGCGTCCGCGCTGACTATGATTACCCCTGTCTCTTCCTCCTCTACTGGGTAACGTGTCAGGATGAACAACACGTATTTCTTCCACACGGCTGTCACTGGAAGCCGCAGTATTCCTGACCTCCCTGTCACTTTCGCAGCCACGGCAAGTACGCCATGGCCGCAGGTAAAACAGCATGTGCAAACGCGTACATGGCCTCCTTTCCAAACATCCCCGTCACTACCGCGACCAGAGCGACTAGTTTCCTCCCCGTTTCTTTTACTGACGCCGTGTGCTTTGTGTCGAACAAGGTACACCATCACTCTCACTCTTGCTCTCATTCTCACTTTCACCAGACAGAAAAGGCAGATGTTCTCACACAGAATCAGAATCAGCCATTACTAAAGCCAAAGCTTAATCACAGGTGTCAGGCTTGTCATTTAGATAATTGTCTTTGCAGACTGTATTATCAAAAGCCCTATTGTCTTTTTTTAACCCTAACACCAAGTTCCTTACTATACTTAACAATAACACAGCATTTTATATTAAAGTTTCTAATTTATATTTTAGGAATCCATATCATCAAAATTGTTACGCAGATAGAACCAAGATAGGTTTATTAAAATCTGAATATAAAGCCAGATGGATGTGTGCTGTGTAGAGAATGTATAACTGAAGGAGAGAACAGATAATGGCCTGGAACAGTGTCAAGGTTTGAGAAACACAAGCTGGAGCTCTGCTGGGGGCCTCCGAGTCTCTGCCCATCAAGAAGAAAAGCCCTCAGCAAATCAATACCCACTCACTAAAATGCACACAGACCCAAGCCAACACCAGCACACACATTTCCACCAACATGCTTCCGAGTATTTTCAAAGCTGACCCCTTAACAGCTGTAAAACACTTCTTTCTGAAGAAAATCAGAAATCCCACCAGCAGTGTAACAGTCAACTAGCTGTAAAATTTCAAGTATAGAGGTGATAATGTGTTACTGCTAAATAATAAAGAGCTAATACTAATTATGATCATATGGTTGCAAACCAATTTTAATTTCATTGAACTAAGTTGAAATACAAAGGCAACCAATAATGTTTTACAGAATGATACATAATCTAATATGAACAGTGTACATGCATGAATGAATGTATAAAAAACACATGGACTTCACACAGTCACATGCACACACAGTAAACAAGCTTCTGAGTTTTGGACAAGTAGTAGTTTGTGGAGTGTTTTGTGGGGGAGACCAAACAGGAAGGAGTTTTATCTAAGTCAAGGGTATTGACAAACATAATGTGTCTAGCAGTGGTGGAGGAAGTACTTAAGTTTAGTACTTAAGTAAAAGTACAACTACCCTGCAAAATATATACTTAAGAAAAAGTATAATTACTACATCAACATCTTACTTAAGTAAAAGTCATAAGTACATACTTTTAAATTTACTTTAAAGTATTTTTTTAAGTAAAAGTACAATCAGTTGTATCAATGTCTGGGCTGTTCAATTGTAAGAATCACAAACAATATCTATTGTGTACTGGAAAGAGTTGTTGTGCAATACTGACACTGTAAAAATCTGGTTATTTACTTATTACTCATTAAATAATAATTAGGCTAAGCCAATTATGACATACAATTTATTTTATTTTTACTATACTATTAAGAGCAGTAAAAAAAACCTCAAAAGTACACAGGTGAGTGTTATTCTGAACACTTTAATCAAATTTGTATGACCAGTTTATTCTGCTCATTACATTTTTTTCTGTATTTTTGATCAAATAAATGCAGGCTTGATGAGCAGAAGAAACTTCTGTCAAAAACATTAAAAATAGTAATGTGTCCAAACTTTTGGCCTGTACTGTATATATATATATATATATATATATATATATATATATATATATATATATATATATATATATATATATATATATATATATATATATTAGGGCTGGGCAACGATTAAAATGTTTAATCGCGATTAATCGCACAATGTTCTGTGATTAATCGCGATTAATCGCATTATACACAAAATTTAATAATGAATTCAAAATTAGTGTACTGCATACATTTTGAAAGAACTGCTATATGAACAAAAGTGCAATAACATTTGGTTTGCACTTTAAACAACACTTTAAACAAATAATGTGCTTTTACAGCAGTTAAAACATTTCTTGAAATCTGAACTTAAACATTAATGTAATCAAATTAAATATTAAAACCAAAAATATTTGCCACTGACAGGGCATTAATATTTTGTTTAGTTTGTTATAGAAAAACAAGTTATGTCCAGAGCTTCAATCATAACATTATAACAATATAAACAATATAAATGTCTCTCTTGTGTTTTCATTACAGTCAGAGCATGTGAATGCAGTTCCCGCGTTTCACACACCTCTCCCTTTCACTTGCCAAACTCAAGGGTGTATGGGTAATGTAGTCTCTGCTCTTGGTGGGAAGAATTAGGAAGCGTGCATTGTGAAGGGCGCTCTGGAAAGCGGCAGAGCAGGCAAAGGATTAAAACCTCTATTAAAACAGATGTCGAAATAAGCGTACCAGTACGCTAAAAGCACGTTCTGGGCGCACGGAGAAGTGGCGGTACTGAGTACAGGTGCGTACCGGCCCACTTAAAGCACTGGATGAGGGCGGCTCATACGTGCAGTCATTCGTTGCGATCCTAAGAATGTTCTTCAGACCGAAATCTTTCACTATAGTAATCGGCCGACGTTAACGCGCGATAAAATAATTGTCGGCGTTAATTCATTAATGCGTTAACGCAATAAAAACGCGTTAACTTGCCCAGCCCTAATATATATATATATAATGTTTGCAAATTCTAAAAAATGTCCTGATATTGACGAAAAACAACTGTCATAGTTCAAAATTGTTCACAATCGAATCAAACCAAGATATAGTTTTGCCTGCATGCTTACTAGTGAATGTCAACTAAATACCCTATGTTGTATGGTAATGAAGCTAGGGGCCGACGCCGTATAAAAGGTTTGAACTTTTTTTCATCGAGTCAAAACAAACAGCTATTTTAGCCAACTGCGAATGTACAGATATAGCAGTAGTTTGCTCATCTCCAAAAATGTAACGTACTAGCAAGCTATCGTCCCTGCTGTGCTAATAACCAGCTAAAGAAGTTGCCCTGTTAGGGTACCACTAACTTAAACAAATATTATACTGGTGTGATATTTTTGTTATGTTGACATCCGTTTTTCTATAACAGTCATAGCACCATGTCATAGCAAGTTTGTAACTTAAATATTAATAACTAGCATTGCATGTCTTACCTCTATATGTTTCTTCAAATTTGAAGGGGAGTTTTTAAACGCCAACAGTTCTTTGCGTTGAGGTAGGCACTTGACACATTGAAAACACCAGGAGTCATTCTTTGAACCTTTAAATTCAAATAACTTGCTTAAATAAGGCCAGGGATGTCTCTCAGAATCAGAGCGGCAGGGCACAGGCTCAAGCTCAGTCGACGTTGTTGGCTCTTCGTCCATGTTTGATATTTGGTGCCCACCGTGTCCTTTTCTTCGATTTACATCAGTTCCGCTTGTGTTGTTTCAAAACGCGCGCTGAGCGCTTGAGTTCTTTGACCAATCAGATCTCCGATCTGTTTCAACGTGCATTGGCCAGCAACGCCAAAACGTCAGTCGACCCAAATTTTTTTTATGCAAGATTCGGAAGGATGTAACGACACGCATTTTAATAATGTAGTGGAGTACAAAGTACAGATAATTGCTGAAAAATCTACTTGAGTAAAAGTATAAGTATGCATTATTTTTTTTACTTAAGTAAAGTATAGATACGTAAAAAATTACTTAAGTACAGTAACGAAGTACAAATACTTCGTTACATTCCACCACTGGTGTCTAGACGGAATTACACAAAAAATTCTGATCTTTCATGTCTTTATTGAAAACAACAAAAAAAAACTTATAGTGCTTGTGGAAAAAGTATGTCAATTATTGTGTTAATGACCTAAAAAAGATCTAAAACAATAATACCTTTGAAGGTGAGGACTACAGGACTACAGCTACTTTGACTGATAAAAACTCTCCAAACTTTTGGAGTTTTCTATGGCACAAGAAGAACACGCTTATGTCAGCCATGCCTCGCCAAAACACATGAGACGTACAAAGAAAATGACAGAGCTTAAGCCATTCTGCCAGGAAGAATGAGCTAAAATTCCTCCTCAACAATGTGCAAGTCTGTGTCTTGATGTCCTTTAAGACAAAGTAACCTGAAGATGCTTCTATGTCACGTGTATTTATGACCTCCAGGTGCGGGTGATTAAGCACCAACATTATTATTATTATTAGGCCCGAGCCGGTGATGACCGGGAGGGCCTATTGTTTTTGCTCGGATTTTTTTTTTTTTTTTTTTTTTCTTCCGACCCAATGATCCTAAATTTGACCCAGTGAACATGCACGAAAAGTCATTTTATTGGTCCCAGACTTCAAGCTCGGCGAAAATGGTATGTTTTTGAAGTCGCCGAAAAAAAAATACGAAAAATGACTCAGTGGCGACCCCTACAAAATCAAAATACATTGGGCCTATGGAAAGTGAAAGTAACTTTTTTCCAACGTAGAAAAATGAAACTTGGTATATCCATAGGACACCTCAGGGCAAACAGAAAAGTCAATGACAGTCACACCCTAAACTTAACAGGAAGTCCGCCATGTGGGGTGAAATGCGCGGCCACTAAATTTGCACCCCTTGCGCAGAAAGATGCAAATCATTGTGTTTTAATCTAAATGGCCCCAAATTTGGTGAGTATCATCTAGACACATGTGCCAACCAAGGTTGTGACTTTGTTGTTGATATCTTATCGGGTATGGGTGTGGCAAGCCTGTAACGAGGTGGCCATTTTTGTGAAAATAAAACGTCTCTTAACTCTCAAATGGCTTCTCGGATCGAGTTGGACCCAAAAAGGCGTTTGTGCACATTCATGACCTGAACACAAAAATATGTAAATAAAAGGGTTATCTTTAGAAATGGCTCTCCAGCGCCCCTACAAACTTATAATGGGACCCAAGAATTTAGTTTGTCATAGAGACATAAAATTTGGTACACACATCTCTTATGTCATGACGAGCATAAAAGCCAATGACAACCACCCCCTATCTATAAATGTGTTGCCATAGCAACGTCCCAAATATTTGGAAAAAGTCAATGGGAAGTGAAAATTTTAGTTTGTCGTAGGCAAATGAAACTTGGTACACACATCCAGCATGGGCTTATGAACAAAAAGCCAATGGGGACCACACCCTATCACACACGGGAAGGCGGCCATTTTGAATTGAAAATGTGAACCGACTTAAAATACCCCTCTTTTTTAAAAGAACTCAGAAAATAGCTGCTTCATTCCACAGACACCAAACTTGGGCAAAATGAGCTAAACACATGTATGTAAAATAGACAAGCGTTTTTCTAGACTTTTTGCTCGAGTTATATTTTATTTTATTATAATTTGGTATATTTTTTTATTATAATTTTTCTGCAAAATGATCCTCAATTTGACCCAGTAAACGTGCAACTAAAAGTCATTTTTATTGGTCCCAGACTTCAAGCTCGTGAAAAATTTATGTATTTGAAGTCGCTGAAAAAAATATGAAAAATGACTCAGTGGCGACCCTACCAAAGTCAAAATACATTGGGCCTATGGAAAGTGAAAGTAACTTTTTCCAACGTAGAAAAATGAAACTTGGTACATCCATAGGACACCTCAGGCGAACAGAAAAATGTATTACAGCCATATCGTAAACTCAACAGGAAATCTACTATGTTGGGTGTATGCGTGACCACCTAAATTGCACCCCTTGTGTCTAAAGGCTTTTCATCTAAACAGCTCCAAATTTGGTGAGTATCATCTAGACACGTGTGCAAAAAAAAGTTATCAATTTGTTTTTTGATAGATTTGTGGCTGTGGTCGTAATGAGTCTGTGAAGAGGCAACTATTGGGAAATAAATGCCATTTCCCAATTGCCAGGATCCTTCTCAACAGAAAATGTTGGGTGGAATACATGACCACCTAAATCGTACACTTTGTGCTAAAGGGTTTTCATCTAAACAGCTCCAAATTTGCTTTAAAGCACGACATGCAATCCTCCGAATATATGTGTCCCCGCGGTCTCAAGGGAGGCGAGGGCCTTTATCGCCGCTTGCGGCTTTAATTATTATTATTATTTAAGACAATTCTTGGCATGACGCATGCACTTCACAACCAGTCGAACAAAGAGTGTTCCCCATATTTCCAAAACCAAATGTATTGTTTTTGGTACTAAACATTTGTTAAATAAACCTATTTAAATTTGACTATTGATACAACTTTGGTGGAGCAGGTTACTAAAACTCTTGGGTGTTAAGCTGGATAATCAGCTCTCATGGACTGATCAGATAAATTATATTGCTTCTAGGATGGGCAGAGGCACTGCTTTAGCTAGGAAGTGTGTGCCGTTTTGTCCAGTCTTTGGTCTTGTCACACCTGGAGTACTGCTCAGATATTTGGTCCAGTGCTACACAGGAGAACTTGAAAAAACTTCAACTTGCTCAGAATAGAGCAGCCAGAGTTGCTCTTGGCTGTTCATACAGGACCGGTGTGAATGAGATGCACACTATATTAGTATGGTTGAAGGTACAGGATAAATTAAAGATAAGTCTTCTGTGTTAAATGCATAATGCCATCTATAAAAACAACCCCAGATTTTTTGTGGATAAATTGTTGTACAGTGGGTATTGCCACCAACATATGACTCGGCAGGTCAGCTCTGGTGATTTAGTTGTTCCTTTTGCACAGTCAAATTGTATGAGGATAACTGTACTATTTAGATCCTCAGTAGCTTGGAATCAACTGTCAATGTGTACAAGACAAATAAGCAACAAATCTTATTTTAAAAAAAGATGGTAAAATGTATGATTTGTAATGAAAACTAAGTGTAACGACTCAAATTGAAGTGTATTTATTCTTTTGATATTATATTGTAAAAAGTGTAATGTGATTGTGTATAATATGTTTTGATATTGTAAAATGGACCCCAGGAAGATTAGCGACCACTCGTGGAAGCTAATGGGACTCCAAATAAATAAATAAATAAATAAATAGCGTATTGCTAAGCAGCATCTCATTCCCACTTCCGGCACTTCCGGTCGAATAAAAGCTGTATGAAGTAATAGGAAATATAATGAGAGTAATAATAAGTAGAATTAAGACAAATTTGCAGTGTTTTTTTTTTCCATACATACATTATTTCTTAATTATTTGTCAAAACCCTAAATAAACATGTTGGTAAAGTTTCTTAAAATAGTTGTATGCTGCAGAGTGCTAAGAGTTGGTGATTTAACTCTGAGGTGAGTTTTCACAAAAACCCTTAAGAAAACATTGTCCAGCGTGTACCCCGCCTCAGGTCCAAAGCTGCTAAGATAAGTTCCATAAGATGTGAGTAGCCCACCACTGGAGCCAAGCTAAATCTATGCTGCCTACTATACAGTAGGTTGTAGTTGAGTTCCTTCTTTGTGTAATTTATGAAGGCCGTAAATACATGGAGTGGTGTTCCCAGAATACAGTCTGTGGTACAGAGGTCTTGGTCCTTCTCCAGCCTCTACAGACAGTCTATAAGCTTATGTTTTAGCCACTTGTTGTAGTATGAGTAAATGTGCTTGTAATATATTCATGTGTCAGTGAAATGAAGGAATCGAGATGCATTTGTATAGGCTTCTTCATAGCCCTGTAATAAAACCATCCATCCATCCATCCATCTTCTAGCACTTATCCGGGGCTGGGTCACTGGGACAGCAGTCTAAGCCCCAACCGCCACGCGATGTAGCAGAGGCGTGTAAGCCAAGACAGCCCCACAACATCCAGAGACTTGAGGTACTCAGGGCGTATCTCATCCACCCTCTGTGTCTTTCCACAGAGGAGCTTCCCAACTACCTCAGTGACTTCGGCCTGGGTGATGGACGAGTCCACCCCTGAGCCCTCGGCCTCTGCTTCCTCAGTGGGAGACGTGTCAGTGGGGTTGAGGAGATCCTCGAAGAATTCCTTCCACCATCCAACAATGTCCCCAGTTGAAGTCAGCAGATTCCCACCTCCACTGTAAACAGTGTTGGCAGGGCACTGCTTCCCCCTCCTGAGGCGCCGGACGGTTTGCCAGAATTTCAAGAAGGCTTTTCCATTTTCACAAAAATGGCTTCCTTCACCCCTCTCTCAAACCATCTGGCCTCTCTGGCCAAAATTCGGACATTGCTGTCCTCAAAGGAATGTCCTTTCTCTTTGAGGTGGAGGTGGACTGAAGACTCAGGTCCTCAAGGATTGGCTCTTCTGCCTGATATATCCTCTGAAGCTGTTTTGTTTCATCGACAACTGTCACTGCACTCTTCACTACATTGAACTGCATGAACTACATTACTATGTTTGTGGGGATCTTGTCTTTAGGATGGACCAGTTTTTGATGCAGCGTGTTTCCTGGTTTAAAGTGGAGTGGTATGTTGTGTTTGTAAAAGATCCTTTCAGATAAACTAGACACATAAGGGATAACTACACCCTTTCCTTTTGTCTCTGTTTCCTGTCTGTTTGGTTTCTGTATCCTCTTGGTTTTGTTGAAAGTCTATTTGAGGTATCCACAGTCTCTCAGGGTTTTATGGATGTGTTGTTCTTTTTTAAGTTTATTTTCTGAGGTTGTGGGCACCTCTTGTGCTCTGTGCTGAAGAGTCCTGATGACTCCCAGCTTGTGCTGCAGAGGCTGGTGGAAATCAAACAGCAAATATTGATCTCTGTGTGTTGGCTTCCTATAAACTTCTACTTGGAGAGTCCTGTCCTCACCAATAACTACTGCACAGTCTAAGAAAGCCAGGTGGTTGTCTATTGCATCTTCACAGGTGAACCCGATGTTCTTGTCCACTGTGTTGATGTGTTCTGTAAAGGCTTCTACTTCCTGGGTTCTGATTTTGATCCATGTGTCATCAACATATCTGAACCAGTGACTGGGCACTGCACCTGGGAAAGAGACCAGAGCTCTGTTCTCCACTTCTTCCATGTACAGGTTAGCCACAATCGGGGAGACAGGTGATGTTATGGCCCTCGTGCCATTTGTTTGTTTGTTTGTTTGTTTGTTATTGTGTTATTGTGCTGTGAGTTTGCCCTAGGCTACCCGACATCATGTAACACCATGGCACAGCCTTCTTTGAACAGAGGAGGTGGCCTCAGATTCATGTTGCCTAGTATTTATAACAGTGTGTTGAAACCTAAATCAGAAGAGTTGCATCCTAGAACTACAAACACAGCACTTGAATGGATCAGTGGCACTAACGACTCTCCTGAGCCTTAACGACTCTCACATCAGGAGTCACACTGCCCTTTCATTAGCTAACAACCATGAGACCAGAACAGCCTGGTCCATCAGGTTTGGTTTCAGGGGAAACTCCTCCCTCTAGAGATATAAGCTCAGCTCTCCTACAGTTGATCTCAGAATAGATAAAGTCTCTTGGAATTAGAGACGAAACGTCTTCACCTTGAAAACCAAGTCCAGATGCTTTTACTTCAAACTTTTTTTCAAGATGTCCTGGATGACTGAGAACCTTCACAGAAGTGTTGCAGGTTAATGTAAGGTCCAGTCTCTTGTGCATTAAAGGGTTAACTTTGTCAGAGCCATAGATGGATATGAAAATAAAACATACCCAGAGGCCGGCAATTATTACATTTGAGGAGAGCTGTTATTAGTTGCACACCTGACACTTATAATAAAAATCACAGAGCGTTCAAGTTTATGAAAAAGCAGAGGGGCACCAGTCAGCTTCATATTCCTGGAGGTGTCCGTATGGCTTTTTTGTGATGACTTGATGAATGAAGGCTGGACTGTGGGCTTGTATTGATTTTTTATCTGTGCTCTGACATGCAGCGCTCACATGAAGATGCACAATCTAATAGATGTCTGACACCCTCATACTATGTGAAAATGGGGAAAGCAAGCAAATGAGACGAGCAGAATAATCTATTTCAGTCAGATGCTGGCAGAACACATACAACATAAGATTGTATGAAACACATACAGAACCACATACAATATGTTATTGACATATTCTGGCATATTCATTTCAACTCCACACTTTTGGACAATTTACTACTGAGACAACAGTGATTTTCAAAAATCAGATTTTTACAGCCCTCTGTTGCGGGACAAAACGATGCAACAGAGGTGGAACAGGGAACTAAGATCTAACCTAATTTTGATGCCACATTTGAACAGAAATAAAGCTGGCAACTTGTGAATGTTAACATCTTAATGCAAGGCCAGTTCAGAGTGGACTGTGACTGATACTGCTCCAGGTAATTCTCCGGTGCACACTGTGCCTGAATGAGTCTTGGCTCAGGTTTCCACTGGCAGCAGCCAGGTGTAAGCGAACCTGGCAAGAGCTAAGAGTCTTGGCAATAAGAATCCTCCATCCTATGAGCATTAGAGCCTTTTTTCGTTTTATAACAGACGCACACAACATCAGTCTGGACACCGGTCTGTGGTTGGCACCGAGACGCTCTCTGCCGATGTGCCTGGAAGAAAACTGAAAAGCAATAACCTCTCCACGTCCAACATCTGTCAAACTCTCAAGAACCAACTGAGGCCTCAGACCAAACGGAGAATTCAATCAAAGATCACACATCCTTTTTCAGAAAAAAGAACCCCAGGATTGTGAGAAGCCTGAGCCCCTCAGAGATATCAAACATTGGTACATGCCCATTTAACACTGAGAATGGTAGATGGGTGAAGACATTAAGTGGGAGTCTTTTAAGTAAGTCAGATCAACCCCATTTACTCTTTGAAAATTAACTTAATAACCCAAATTAATACAACCGCACAGCACATGTGCTTTGTCTTTTCCCCCTTTAACATTATCCTATACTCTATGTTGTAAAATATTACTAAAGGAGCCTGGTCAAACCAACATAATTTACTGAAACTATAAAAAAAGTATCTACAAACTTAAATTTAGGATCTATTTAAGACTCACAGTTGTATAGTATTGTAAAACTGTTCACATAATTATACTCATGCAGTTATAAACATATTGTGTTACCGCATTAACCTTAAAAGTCTTAAAATTTACTGGTGGTAGCTACTTTATACTTTATAATGATCCAAATCCTCCTACTGAAGAGAAACACAGAACTGGTTCCAATAGACAAAATTACAAAGCAGTCTCAAATTAGCAGTGTTGGAAGTAACAGCGAGTATAACGATGGCGAGGAGCCGGGGAAGTTCAAAGGTGGCGTTCTCGAACTGGAAGTACCGGCACTACTTCTCGTTAATTGAAATTAAAGGAAAGAATGTTTCTGTAACATGCTATGTCCAGGAAAAAAAGACTTTATCCACGTCTGCCTCAGCACCTCACATCAACACATGCTAACACGACACTTGTTGCTGCTGCTGCTAACATAGATATACATAATAAAGGCTAGATGTCTTACGGCGGAGTCTCTAACGTCATCACCGGCGGCCATCTTGTCACAGGCAAGCTTTCTGGCGGACTCTGTGGTACCTGATGTAAGGTGAGTGATCTGCACGAACACAAATACTCTTATCTCGCTGAAATCTTGACGGATTTACAAAATGTTTGATTTCTTACAAACGTTAATAACGTGGCTATAATTCTGGATGCGTGAACATGTTGAAATTGCAGCTTTTCTTTTCGAAAGACGACTTAATCGTGCAGCATAGTTGTGTATCACGGCTAACGTTACTTGTGCAAGTTATCAAGGCTGAGACCACAATCGAGCTGTTCAGTTATAGTTTTACTGACACCAATAACGATTTTATGACAACCAATTTTTTGTCTAAATTACAGTCTTTGTGAATGTGGTTGTAGTTATTAGCTGGCTTTGAGTGAGACCTAACGATAGTAGTTACAGTTTAGCTGCTACCCAGCAATTTTACATCAGTGGGAGAGGCAGAATTGCTCTTTCTTTTCAATATAACTTAAGTTGCACATGATTTCCAATCGGTTTGGTTTGTTAAAAACATCTTACATTATGATACAGGAAATTGCTGGCTTTATAGGAGAAGATGCCAGACTTTTGTGCAGAGACCTGAAATGTGGTCAGTTGAGATGCTTGTTATCCAGCAGAAAGAAAAAAACAATATTCTAGCCTCTATAACTCTGTGCCAGTACTTCACACAATTATTCTGATTGTTTCCTATGAAACTACAGGGTCTCAGCTTTCTAAAGAGGTCAGGCACTTGGTGGTAGGCAAAAATAGCTGGGAACAGTGATCTCTGAAGTAGGCGCAGTGCAATGTCGAGGGGAAAAGCCTAGTAAATGGCCCAACCCTCAAGAAATTAAAATAAACGTAATAATTCAAATTATTTTATTATAATATTAAAATTATAAAAGTGTGTGTGTGTGTGTGTGTGTGTGTGTGTGTGTGTATATATATATATGTGTATATATATATATATATATATATATATATATATATATATATATATACAACCGCTTAGGTGTATATATATATATATATACAGCCGCTTAGGTGTATATATATATATATATATATATATATATATATATATATATATATATATATATATATATATATATATATACATATATATATATATATATACATATATATACATATATATACACCTAAGCGGCTGGTTAGCTCAGCTGGTAAGGACATGGCCTTTCACACGGGGGACCCAGGTTCGAATCCCCCTCGGGGTGCTAGCCAGTGTGGGTCCTTAGGCAAGACCCTTCGCGCTACTGCCTACCTCATAATGATGAGAGACAATAAATGCTATGAGATGCCGGATCAGATGTCGCCCGGCCAAACAAGGTCTGCGTCAGGTGTTGGGGAACCAGAGCAACTTGATGACAAATGGGCTACTGGAACAAGACGGAGATGGGCGAGATGCGATAACAAGGCTCTGTTGGAATGCTACTACTCCAGTAACCCTAGTCAGAGGGGTTACATGAAGAGAATGTGGGATGAATGGTTACTACGAAACCCACAATCCAGGCTTACATCGAAGCAACTAGTAGCTCAGTGTTCCAACATCCACAGGCGGCAGCTGCTATCACAACTTGAGATTGATGAGATACAACACAAAAAATGCTACGGCAAGGGGGAGCCAGGACGCAAGGTCAGAGGGGAGCCAACAGGTGCTCCCCAACCGGAGATTGGGTATGAAGCCCCAACAATTGACGCCAATTACAACGGCTAAGTGAAGTACCATCAGAAAGTCTCCTAGAAGATGTGAATGCAGCATTGAGTGCGATCCCTACCACATCCATCACTGAAACCAATGAGCTGCTATACACCTCCGCAGTGATCCTCGAGATGCTTGGCTATAAGAGCAACCATGGGAGCCATGAGAAACAGTACCCACCATGGAAACAAAGGCTGGAGGCTAAGATCAAGCAGACACGTAGAGAAGTAAGCCAACTGACAGAGGCCAAGAAAGGTGCAATGAGAAAACCGGTACCCAAGAGGTACAACCAGATGCCCATACCTGAAGCACTTGAAACTGCCAAACAAAGGCTCCAAGCCTTGGCCAGCCGCCTAACGAGGTACACAAGAGAGAACGAAGCCAGAAGAATAAACCGGCTGTTCGCAACTCAACCTGCAAAAGTGTACGCTCAATGGCAGGGTAATAACAGCAGAGCAGACCCTCCAAGGCTGGAAACTGAACAATACTGGAAAAGTATATGGGAGAGGAGGCATCACACAACAGCGATGCACAGTGGCTGGTGGCTCTGAGAGAGGACCACAGCAACCTCCCTGAACAGAATCCAGTTACCATCACAGCAGCAGACATCCAAGAAAGACTCTCAGGTATGAAAAACTGGACAGCACCGGGCCCTGACAGGATCCACACCTACTGGCTAAAGAAGCTCACTGCACTCCACGAGCGCCTTGCAGCACAAATGAACCAGCTGCTAAGGGATGGGATGCACCCTGAATGGCTTACAGAAGGGCGTACAATCCTGATCCTGAAGGATCCCACAAAGGGTACAGTCCCATCCAACTATCGGCCAATAACCTGTCTCCCCACAACATGGAAGCTCATGTCAGGCATCATTGCGGCTAAGATAAGTGGGCACATGGATCAATACATGAGCAAAGCACAGAAGGGCATCGGCAAAGAAACCAGAGGAGCTAAACACCAACTCCTGGTTGACAGAACAGTCACCCGAGACTGCAGAACCCGACACACCAACCTGTGCACTGCCTGGATTGATTACAAGAAAGCATATGACTCAATGCCACACACATGGATCACTGAATGCTTGGAAATGTACAACATCAACAGGACTCTAAGAGAATTCATTGCAAACTCAATGAGGCTGTGGAAAACCACCCTTGAGGCCAATGGCAAGCCACTTGCACAAGTATCCATCAAATGTGGCATATACCAAGGAGATGCTCTATCCCCACTGCTGTTCTGCATAGGCCTGAACCCCCTCAGCCAAATAATCGACAAGACTGGCTATGGATACCGACTCAGGAATGGGGCCACCATCAGTCACCTCCTCTACATGGATGACATCAAGCTATACGCTAAGAGTGAGCGGGACATCGACTCACTGATCCACACCACCAGGATCTACAGCTCTGACATTGGGATGTCATTCGGGCTTGAGAAGTGTAGTCGAATGGTGACGAAGAGAGGGAAGGTAGTCCACACAGAAGGGGTCTCACTCCCAGAAGGAACAATAGCAGACATTGAGGATGGTTACAAGTACCTTGGAATACCACAGGCAAATGGCAACCTCGAAGAGGTAACAAGGAAAACAGCAACTGCCAAATACCTCCAACGAGTAAGGCAAGTCCTAAGAAGTCAGCTCAATGGCAAGAACAAGGCACGGGCAATAAACAGTTACGCCCTGCCAGTGATCAGATACCCTGCGGGAATAATAAGGTGGCCAAAGGAAGAGATACAGATCACAGGCGTTAAGACAGCTCCTCACCATGCATGGAGGGTTCCACCCCAAATCCAGCACCCTGAGACTGTACGCTAGCCGTAAAGAAGGCGGCCGTGGACTAGTGAGTGTGAGAGCCACTATCCAGGATGAAACATCCAAGATCCACAAGTACATCAAAGATAAGGCCCCAACAGATGACGTGCTCAGTGAATGTCTCAGGCAATGGGGAACAGAGGAAGAGGAGCTGGAGGAGGGACCATCATTGGAGGACAAACCCCTACATGGGATGTACCACCGGAACATAACTGAAGTGGCTGATATCAAGAAATCCTACCAATGGCTAGAACGGGCCGGACTGAAGGACAGCACAGAGGCACTCATCATGGCTGCACAGGAGCAGGCCTTGAGCACCAGAGCAATAGAGGCCCAAATCTACCACACCAGACAAGACCCAAGGTGTAGGCTGTGCAAACAGGCCCCTGAGACAATTCAACACTTAACTGCAGGGTGTAAGATGCTGGCAGGGAAAGCATACATGGAGCACCATAACCAAGTGGCTGGCATAGTGTACAGGAACATCTGTACGGAGTATGGACTGGAAACCCCGAGGTCAAAGTGGGAAACACCTCCAAAGGTGATAGAGAATGACCGAGCCAAGATCCTGTGGGACTTCCAGATTCAGACTGACAGAATGGTAATGGCGAACCAACCAGACATTGTGGTGGTGGACAAACAGCAGAGGAAGGCCGTTGTGGTTGACGTTGCAGTACCAAGTGATTGCAACATCAGGAAAAAGGAACATGAGAAACTAGAGAAATACCAAAGGCTCAGAGAAGAGCTGGAAAAGGCTTGGAAGGTGAAGGCGACAGTGGTGCCTGTGGTCATCGGAGCACTCGGGGCAGTAACCCCCAAACTGGAAGAGTGGCTACAGCAGATCCCTGGAAGAACACCAGACAACTCGGTCCAGAAAAGTGCAGTACTAGGAACAGCAAAGATACTGCGCAGAACCCTCAAGCTCCCAGGCCTCTGGTAGAGGACCCGAGCTCGAAGGATGAGAGACCACCCGCGGAGGGTGAAGGACAAAGTTTTTTTTTTTATATATATATATATATATATATTTTTTTTTTTTTCCACAATACACAATTGTATTTGGTTTATTCATCTTGCAATGTAATTGAATAGAGTGTATACTGTACTAGCCATTTGTTCTTAGGGATGTACTTTGCTCTAAGGGTAAAATGTGTAAGTAGACAATGTAAAAAATAACAAATGCAATACAACTAGCAATGTAATGATAGAAATGGAATAAAGACAATATATTACATAAATTTTGCAACAGTACAGTGGCGCTTGTGGCCTGCGGAGGTGCAAGACCTCCAAAGTTACAATGTATCACTTTAAATGCTTATTATGTCACAAGTTCTGTTTTTGGGAGTTATGTAGTGGAGTATTATTAAATATTCCACTACTATGATATAAAATGCAATGTTAAGCAAATAAATAAACAAAGAAATCCTTTACAGAAGTTAATTAAATGAAAAACCCAGCAGATGTTATTTAGAATTACAGTCTGTTAGTGAGAGTCTGATACTGAAAATTTAATTGATCATATATGTATTTTTTGTAAAACAAGAGTACTCTGCATGAGTGACTTTTGAAAGACCACCTTGTATTATACACATTTAAGTGGTATGAATGACGGGGATAAAATCTCACTAACACAAAATAACTTAACTGTGCAGTTTATTTCAAAAGACTGGCTCATTTGACTCAAATAACTTTTTTATTAAATGAAACATGTATCATGTTATGGGTTATCTGCTGACTGCAGTACAAGTGGGTGACGATTAATAGTACCTGAGCTACAGTTTATTCTTTTAGACTCTAGGAGTCACTAGAATCTGAAAGGACTACTACACTACATGTGTGGTGTCCCAATTCTTAAGGGGTAGCCTATAATCTTAGCCTTCATAAGCCCCCTTATCCCTTCATTTGGGGGGCTAGGGGTAAGGTAGAAAATGGGGTTTGGGCAAAAGACTGAGCAGAAAAGCTTTAATGAGCGACTGTAAAAAATGTTTTTCACAGAGCAGGGGAAGGTTACACAGACACATGTGCACTGTTTAAATGACTCACTGTCAAGTCAAACTGTCTAAGATATAAATTAATTACAAACAGGATACATAAATAAATAAAAGTAAACGAGAAAATAACTATAGTAATCTCAGCCAATCGGAGTGAGGGGCGGAAAAAAGAGGAAACGAAAAAAAAAATAAAAGGCATTCAGTGGTGTGATGAGACGCAAGGAGAGAGCTCTGCCAAAACTCCCGAGCGGGACGCGAGAGAACGTGCACAGACTTTAAACATCATCAGATCCCGGAGTGGAAGCCGGTGAGCACTTTATTGATTCACTTTGCATCTGTAAATGAAGCAAATGATGCTGGTTTAGCGGAAAATGGCGTTTTAGTTGATGACGCAGCAAACTTGTCTGGGCTCGGCGCGAAGAGTTTCGTGACCTAATTAGGATGTTCAATACATGAATGTTTAAAAGCTAAATACAGTTTATGTTGTAAAGTATAATGGTATTGTGTTACTATCGTGGTGATTTGTATATGGTTGTATTTTGGTATAATCACGGGAGCTGTAAATTATTTCTTCAGTCCACACGTGATGAAACAATTCACTAAAATAACGAAATAGTGTGAGAAAAGTAATTTCACATGCACATTGTGATTGTAAGTGGGTTAAGTTCATTTTCTGGAATTTGCAATGTACTAATTAAGTTTGTTAAGCTGTTTAATAATATAATTTGAGGGTGCATTATGTTAAAAACTAAATAAATAAATAAATACATAAACTCAATAATGAAACAGGTTAATAAGCTTTATTTTCAATTTATACATTTCTGTATTTTCTGTCTTTGTCAAAGGTTTTTCACCTTTCTTCTGGTTTAATAAAAAGAAAAAAAAAAAAAAGAAGAGTGGAATCCTGTTGGCCTCCGTTGTTGATGTCATTCTCCCTTTCAAGCGGGGAAATTGTGCATGCACAAAATAAGCTTGACAGTGAAAAACCTGGAAACCAGTAGCAGCTGGAAACCTGTGGAACTTAAAGAGGAAAAGACACTGTTTGAAGAATAATAAATTATTTCCCTGCATTAACAAAAGTTAAAATGGCAGAGCAAGCGACCGGGAAATCACTCGAACAGCTGAAAGCTGAAAGGACAGTAGAGAAAAGAGCATTCACACGACTAGTCAACACCATAACCAGAGCTTATCAAGAGATGACAGAAGAGGATCTTCAGGACAGTTTAAATAAACTCGCAAAGCAAGCAGAAAAAGTCATGGAAGCAAATGATGACCTTGAAGCGGGCATCGAATCAGAGGCGGAGCTGGACACAGACAAGTCACCTGTGTTAATAGAACAGCAGAAAGCCGACCTTGATAAAACAGCGAATGAATGCGAGTTAAAACTGAAAGAAGTTAAATGTCTTCTCCAAGAAACTCTCTGGGCCAAGTTTGGAGATATTGAACTGTCCGTAGCATTGCAGGTTGCTGTAGCTGAAAGTGAACGTGTCGCAGCAGTAGTTCCGGATGGCAATCAGGAAGCATACGACTTCATGCTCGGTCACCTTCAAAATTTGGTAAAGACTGCAAAAGACCTGCACAGCCGTTGGCAGCGGTGCATTCCCCAAGGGGATAAAAATAACTTCCGCCAGGGCCTGAGAAGTCTCAAGCTCAATGTTACCAGATTAATTTTGAGAAAAGCTGATTTAATTTGTGCGAGACGAGAGGAGGAGGCAGAGAAGTTAACACCGCCACCAATAATCTCTAATTACCCTGTGGCAACGATTAAGTTGAAGCCCACATCCCTCCCAAAGTTCACTGGTAACAAACGTGACTTCCACAGGTGGAAGAGAGACTGGGAGGCGCTTCAGAAGCAGGGCGAACCTACCGGTTCTAAGGTTAAAAAGATACAGGTTCTTGACAGTCTCGAAGAAAAGATTGTAAGAGATCTTCGCCTTACCACTTATAATGCAGCAGATGACATTTTCCGTGTCTTGGAAAACCGCTACGGAAACGCAACAGCTATTGCTATTGAAATTGTGGATGATTTGCAAAAGCTCCCTGCTATCAGAAATCACCAGCCCCGGAAAATAGTCGAATTAATCCAAACAGTAGAAAAGGCACTTGGAGATTTATGTGACCTTGGAAACACTGGTGCTATCAACAATCCTTTAGTAACAAAGTCAATTGAAGGTAAGCTACCAGAGTCTCTCAAAAAGGAATGGCTTATTCACATTTCTGACCAGCAGAGCTCCGGCACGCCAGAAAATCAGTTTGATAATCTATTAGCATTCCTCAAAAAGCAAGAGAGCATTTATGAACAGCTCGAACAGTTAAGGGATGAGGAACCAAGCAGAAGGGAGTCAAGAATTGAGCCAAGATGGGCAAGAACAAAGTCCACAAAATCAAGCAATGACCAATCAGGGTGTGTAGTCTGTGATGACGTTAAACACAAAAGGAAGCTCTATTTCTGCAAACAGTTCCGTTCACTAAAGTCCGTTCATCCACTGATGTCTGCAAGGCACTGAGCCGGATCAGCACACACAAGGCTGCTGGACCAGACAACATCCCTGGTCGTGTTCTCAGGGCATGTGCGGAGCAGCTCGTTGGGCTTTTTACAGACATTTTCAACCTGTCTCTTGCCCAAGCAGCTGTACCAACATGCTTCAAATGCACTTCCATTGTGCCAGTGCCAAAACACTCTAGTGCAAGGTGCCCTAACGACTACCGCCCTGTAGCACTCACACCTATCATCATGAAGTGCTTTGAGCGGCTGGTCCTGGAACACCTAAAAGACTCCATACCACCCACATTGGACTCGCATCAGTTTGCTTACCGCAGCAACAGGAGCATAGAGGATGCAGTTGCTATGGCACTGCACTCTGTGCTCACCCACCTGGACAATAAGAACTCTTATGCACGTATGCTGTTTGTTGACTTCAGCTCAGCATTCAACACTATCATCCCGACCAAGTTAATAGCCAAACTTGAAGACTTGGGCATCAATACCTCACTCTGCAACTGGATTCTGGACTTCCTGACCAACAGACCCCAGAATGTCCGATCTGGATCCACCTGCTCCACATCCATCACACTTAACACTGGTGTACCACAGGGCTGTGTGCTAAGCCCATTTCTCTACTTCCTCTTCACATCCGACTGCAAGCCTGTGTTTGGATCTTATGCCATCGTCAAGTTTGCAGACGACACTACAGTGATTGGTCTCATCAGCAACAACGATGAGACTGCCTACAGGGAAGAGATCCAGCACCTGTCCACATGGTGCAACGAAAATAACCTGCTCCTCAACACCACCAAAACGAAGGAGCTCATCGTGGACTTCAGGAAAGAGTCAAGAGGCACACGACACCATCCACATCAATGGAATGGACGTTGAGCGTGTCTCCAGCTTCAAGTTCCTGGGGACCCACATCTCGGCTGACATGACCTGGACAACCAACACCTCCAGCCTGGTCAAGAAGGCTCACCAGCGCCTCTGCGCAATAGAAAGCATCCTGACGAACTGTGTCACAGTATGGTATGGGTGCTGCTCTGTCGCGGAGCGCAAGGCATTGCAGCGGGTGGTGAAAACTGCCCAACGATCACAGGGACTCCACTTCCTGCCATCGAGAACATCCAGAGGAAACGCTGTCTGCGTCGAGCTCGCAGCATCCTTAAGGACTCCTCTCACCCAGCCCACAGACTGTTCTCCCTTCTCCCCTCCGGCAGGCGTTTCAGGTGCCTCCGGACTAGAACCAGCAGACTAAAGAACAGTTTCTTCCCCAGAGCTGTCTCTTTACTGAACTCTAACCCTTGCTGACCCCACTCCTCTCATAGACTCCTCTCTCACCCCCCACCATGCCACTCCCCTCACACACTCTCCTCTCATCCCCCACCATCCCACTACCCTCATAGACTCTTCTACCCCCACCATCCCACTACCCTCACAGGTCCACGAGGATCATTCATTCTGCAAACCCAACTTTCTCTGCAAAATCCAAGCCTGCAAAGAAGAGAACGTCCCTGAGCATCACTATTATTTATGCCTAAACGCTGAAAGGAGAGATAGCAGTGCTATACAGAAAAAGAGCAAGCTTCATCCTGAAGGAGGAAGAGGCCAGAGGGATTACACAAAAGATCAGGAGGACTTCCTCAGTAAACTCCCATTCAGACTTGGCACAGCAATGCCGAAGTGTGTTCTCAAACACAGCATCAAGGGCGTTTAATGTGACAAAAGAACACCCAAGTTTGCTAGCAGAAGGTGGGTTGCTGGAACTGCCAGTAAGCATGATGCTTCTCAATGTGACCGCTAATGCCGGACAGAAAATTGGGACGCTAATTGACTTGGCATCGGACACTAATTACATAACACACAGTGCTGCAGATCGTCTGAACCTGAGAGGTGAGAGAATCACTCTAGTCATTCATGGAGTCGGAGGAATGAAAGTTTGTGTAAGAACCAAGCGTTATCTTCTTAAAATCAGAGTAAAAACTCTCCAGGGCACTCTCAGGTCACATCAGTTGGCTTGCTATGGATTAGAAATTATTGCAGAGATTCAAAAAACAGTGTCACCGGAGCGATTGCAAAATTTCTTCCCCGATGTTCCCTTGACCGAACTGGAAAGGCCTAAAGTAGTTGAACTGCTTATAAGTCACCGAGAAGGTCAGTTAGCCCCGCAGAGGGTCAGAGTGGTTGGTGACCTTGTTCTATGGGATGGACCACTGGGAAAGACGGTTGGAGGAACTCATCCTGAGCTTTTCGAGGAGGTGGCTGTATCGGCTCACAAGTCCAAGACACATTTTGCAAGGTCGATGAGAATGGCTGCTGTAAAGTATGAGGAAGTCATTAGCCAAATTGCATGAATCAAGCGCATCATCCAGCACCCGAGACTTTCTGGAGTGGTGGAAGTGGGACTCCATCGGCGCAGCATGTGAACCTAAATGTGGTGGGTGCCGCTGTGGAAATTGCCAACCAGGGGGGAAGGAAATGACTCTTGCTGAGGAGAGGGAACTCGAAATAGTAAGAGAAGGCCTCACTTACGTTATGGAGGATAACCACAGCAAGGAGCCACATTGGCATGCTAAGTATCCTTGGTTGGAAGAGCTTCCTTACCAAACAACAGGAAGGCAGTTGAGGCTACTTTCTTGAGGATGGAGAAACAGCTAGCCAAATAACTAGAATGGAAGGCTGCCTATAGCGCTTAGGTGCAGGATATGCTTGACAGAGGGACTGCAGTAAAGTTATCTGAAGACTGGACTGGCCCTGTGTGGTATGTAAGCCATCTTATTGCTCCTAACCCTCACTCAGTCACAACACCAGTGAGGCTTGTTTGGAACAGCAGCCAAAGGTTCAAAGGTGTTAGCATGAACGATTTGTTAGTGAAGGGACCAGACTTTCTTAACCAGATACGTGCTGTCTTGCTGAGGTTCAGGAGTGGAGTGTATGCGGCGTTAGGAGACATCAGGAAAATGTACAATTCTGTTTGGTTGGAAAACCGTGAAATGAATCTACACAGATTCCTTTGGAGAAACTCTGAAGACAAGGAGCTGGAGGAATACGCGGTCACACGGGTCAACATTGGGGACAAGCCAGCAGGGTGCATCGCGCAGCTGGCAATGCGTGAAACCGCTAATTTACCATCTTTTGCACACCTCGAGGAAGAGCGCCGAGTGCTCCATCAGGAAAGCTATGTTGACGACATTCTAACGTCCCACAATGACTTTAACCAGCTGAAGTCCATCGTAGCAAATGTGGAGCTGATCTTAAAGGCAGGAGGATATCTTCTTAAACCATGGGTCTTCTCAGATCAAAGTGGGAGGGTTGAGTCTGAAGATGAGCCATCTGGAACCAAATAAAAGATCTTGGTTCTACCAAACCAAATGCACGATGATGAAAACAAAGCACTTGGCCTGGGCTATGATGGGGAAGATGACAAGCTCCGTGTGATGACATCAATTAACTTCTCAAAGAGAAAAAAGAAAATGCAACTTGGTCAGAATCTTTTGCAAGTCAGAACCCAAACACCAAACCCACTGACACAGAGGGAGCTGTGGAGTCAGATATCAGGTGTGTATGATCCGGTAGGTCTAGTGACTCCTGCCAAGCAGAAAGGGGGAATTTTGGTCCGCAGAGCTTTCCAAGAGGCAAGAGATGGAAGGGTTCCAGTCAGTGAAAGTTGGGACACCGCCCTCTCAGATGGTCTTAGGGAAGATGTGGTTAAGCTCTTTGAGGAGTATGTCCAGCTTGGCCAGATTAAGTTCACTAGAGCCATGACTCCCCCAAATTTCAGTGATAGACCCTGGGCGATAACCTTTTCAGATGGAAGTGAAAAGGCTTATGGTGCAGTAATGTACCTAAGATGGAGTTCTGATCAGGGCTCAATCATCAAGCTTGTGGAGTCCAAAGCAAAACTGACTCCGTTAGATCACAAAGGAGACGCTGTCAAAGCAGAGATGTGTGGAGCAGTGTTTGCTTCACGGCTGCGAAAGTACTTTGAGCAGCATAGCCGAATTCGAGTCAGAAAGTGGTATCACTTGGTTGATAGCCAAACTGTCCTTGGTGCTATACAGCGAGAGATCTATGGTTATAAAACATTCTTCGCTAACAGAATTGGAGAAATCCAAGAAATTACGAAGGCGCAAGAATGGTGGTGGATACCAGGTCCTCAGAACATTGCAGATGTGATCACGAGGGGGGCTGATTCTCAAAGTCTTGATGAAAATTCGGAGTGGCAAAATGGGCCAAAGTGCGGCTGCACTTACAAGGTCTAAATCAAAACGACAGGGACTAGCTGAATTGTCAAGGCGAAATGAGGATTTCATCCAAGTCCAAACAGAACCCAGGAGACCACCTGCAGTCCAAAACTTATTCAATATGAAGCAGTTCAGTGATCTATCCAGACTAGTTAACACGGTAGCGTGGGTTTGGAGGGCAGTGAAAAAGTTCCTTGGCAGGAATCGAACTCTAAATAATCCAAGGTGGGAGGCGGTCTCTTCAACAGGAACCATCTCCGTGAAAGAACGACAAGATGCCCTGAGAGACATTTTTCTCCCTGCGCAAGAAGGTATAACCTTCCCAAACACCACCAGGGACAGGTTGGTTGTGTACAAGGATCCAGACTCTGGGCTATTGGTTTGCGGTGGAAGAGTGCAGGTCTTTAAAGAAGATCAGGTTAGCGTCCCGATCCTTCCCTACAATGCATGGGTGTCCACATTGCTAGCCTGAGAATCTCACAGAGAAAGCCATGGAGAAGAATAGCCCTATTCACCTTCTCGCATTGCAGGTTCATGTGTGGGTATTGTAGCATTCTACTGCTAACACCACTAATTTTGTTCTGATTTCGCCGCTTGTTGCCTGTAGCCTCGCGACTGCTCTACAGTCGGGGTTGCAAGTGTTTCTCGCCCTCCGGGGGCTGCACAAGCTGCATTTGAACCAACGTTTGGCGTTTGTTTGTTTGTTTTGACAATGTGTGAGTTATTTCGCCGTGCTTGAGCTCGGTAGATTTACTTTGGGTGTCGCATGTTTACTTGACACATAACGCGGTCACTAGTGGCGTTTCTCTGCTCGACCTGACCCGTTGGCACCCCTTTTCACTACAGACGTGTTCAGCCTAATTTATTATTTGGCTTAGTAGAGCCGCATTCGGTGATCTACTCTGCTGGTTGACTATACAGCCCCGTTGGCTGCTTCCTTGTTTGTTTTATCATTATTGTTGATTAGCCGCGTTCGGCTTTTCATTTCATATTGTTAATTGACACATAACGCGGTCACTAGTGCCGTTTCTCTGCTCGACCTGACCCGTTGGCACCCCCTTTTCACTACAGACGTGTTTATCCTAATTTATTATTTGGCTTAGTAGAGCCGCATTCGGTGATCTACTCTGCTGGTTGACTATACAGCCCCGTTGGCTGCTTCCTTGTTTGTTTTATCATTATTGTTGAATAGCCGCGTTCGGCTTTTCATTCAGAGTGTTAATTGACACACAACGCGGTCACAAGTGGCGTTTCTCTGCTCGACCTGACCCGGCGGCACCCCTTTTTCACTGCAGGAGTGCCGGTTTATTCCGTGCGGAGTCGCTGGTGGCGTTTCGGCTCGACCCGACTCCTGCTAACTTCAGACTATCGTGGGTACTATGATGCTGGAGTCCCTTTGTTGTCGGTCCTGCATGGCTCAGCTGGAACCGGACGATGGGCATGATTTGTGCCCTTCGTCTCTCGGCAGGTCAGCCTGGGGGGCACAAGCGTCCAGTTGCTGGGACTAGTGACCCTCCTCGGAAAAGGACCAGGAAAGGGCACGGAGGACGGTTGGCTGCACAGGTGGATACACTGCAGTCCGAACTGGCCCAAATGAGAGCCCTTGTTAATGGCCTCCAGGCAGATCCCGGCCATATGGTGGCGGCCCAGCAGGGTCACACTATTGCCCCGGTGTGCGATGATTCCATGTCCCTGGCGGCCTCGGACACCCTGTTTCATCAGGGGTTTGGCAATTTGAGTCCGAGAAGTTCTGAGTCGGGGTCTATGCCCTCTACTGGTTCTCAGAGCGGGGGAGGGGAATCTGTCATCCCCGCAATACGTACGTCGTTGACTCGCTTGGGGTTGGAGGCCCCCTCCAGAGCTTTCTTTCGTAGAGCGTCGGCGGCGTCCCACTTTATGGTTCCTCCGTCGGAGGAATACGTGAGGGAACTGCACGCCTGCTGGGCTGACCCCAGGGTTTTTTCAAGGCCTACCTCTGATGGTAAGGCTTTGGCTGCTATGCAGGACGCTCAGAGGTTTGGCCTGGGCCATATGCCGGCGGTGGAGCCGGCCATTGCGTCACTTATTGTCCATCCTGAGGAGACTCTAAGGACTAATGCCCGGTGTCCACGACCGCAGTGCCGGGTTACAGACGATCTGCTCTGTAAGGCGTATGACATGGGGGCTCGATTGGGCCGCATTGGGAACTCTTTGTCGCATTTAATGCTGGGCCTGGCCTCGTCACTGGAGGCTGTTCCGGTTGATCAGCCTACGCAGGGACTGGTGGATGCAGCTTTACAAGCATTCGCCCTCCAGTCGAGAGAACTTGGTCGTCTGCTATCGACCTTAGTACAAACTAGGCGCCAGGTTTGGTTGGCGCAATCTCCTTTAGCTGAGACCTGTAGGAGGGCTTTGAGAAGCCTTCCTGTCCTCCCAGGGGAGTTGTTCGGTTCGGCCGCGTTGGAGGCCTTAGAGCGCACGGCTCAGGCTAGCCTCACGAGACAGCAGCTGGCGGGCCTGCATAGGTGTGCGCCCCGCCAGAGGGCGCCGGTTGCCCCACCAACGGCTGCTCTGAGATATTCAACGCCACAACACTCTTTTGCTGCACCCAGCAGCTCGGAGGTAAGGCCGTTTCCAAGGGCCAGAGCCCGGGAGTCTCGTGCTCCGAGGGCTGCGCAGTCCGGTCGCCGCCCCCCCTGGCCCTCAGGGAACCAGGGGGGTCCCAGGTGAGGCTTTGGTGCCGGCAGTGGGACGTTTTACCTTGGGGCAAATCGAATGCTGGATTGCCCACACCCCGGATACTTGGGTTGTGGCCACGTTGTCTCGGGGGTATCGCCTCCAGTTCCACCGCCGGCCACCTGTTCCTGGTCGAGTCAGGATGACTGTGATCCAGGATCCGATCAAAGCACAGGCACTGACTCGGGAAATTGGCACCCGACTGGGCATAGGTGCTATAATTCCCGTGGACCCCCTGGTAGATCCAAGGGGATTTTATTCCCGCTATTTTTTAGTACCGAAAAAACGGGCGGTTTGCGCCCAGTTTTGGACCTCAGGGGTCTGAATGCGTTTTAAAGGTCCTCACATCAAGATGTTGGGTGTCAGACAGGTTCTTCAGGCAATTCACCCAGGAGACTGGTTCACGTCCATAGACCTAAAGGACGCCTATTCTCATGTCCCTATTGCGCCGCAACATTGGCGATTTCTCCGCTTCGCTTTTCAGGAGAAGCACTACCAGTTTCGAGTCCTCCCATTGCGACCCCTTCAAAGGTGGCTCAATGGCCGGCGCTTGGACCCCGCATGTCGCACTCACAGACGGCGGCGGGTGCTCGTCTCTCCCTAGTCCCTAGTGGTCTCTCTCTCGGTGGAGGAATGAGACCTTTATGCTGGAGGGGGTCCCTCTGGGTCCTCTTCCCTCCCGAAGGGAAATTGTGCACACAGATGCATCCCTGTTGGGTTGGGGCGCAACATGGCAAGGACGGGTGGCTCAGGGGGCGTGGTCCCTACGCCAAAGCAAGCAGCATATCAATGTACTGGAGCTCATGGCCGTTCGACTTGCTTTGAACCATTTCCTCCCATGTCTGCGAAGGCGACTCGTGATGGTGAGGTCCGACAACACTGCTGTGGTTTTCTACATAAACCACCAGGGCGGCACCAAGTCGGAGAGCCTATTAAGGGTAGCTCAGCGGATCCTTAACTGGGCGGCACCACTTTTTGCCAGTCTAGGGCAGTACACATTCGCGGGAGTCTACCCACTGCCCCCTTTGGGTTTCAATGAGGGACAACACTGGCCCTCTGGGTCAAGATGCACTCGCCCACGACTGGCCCAGTACGCTCCTCTATGCGTTCCCTCCATTTCCTCTGATCTCTCAGACACTCCTCCGGGTCCTTCAGGAGGGCCACAGTCTCCTCCTGGTGGCTCCGTTCTGGTCAGCGAGGACCTGGTTTCCTCTGCTGTGCAAGCTTTGCTGCGGCTCTCCGAGGCGCCTCCCCCCCAGGAGGGATCTCCTGTCGCAGCTGGGGTGACGGCTCCTGCACCCCGACCCCACTCGGCTGAAGCTCTGGGTGTGGCCCCTGCGGGGCCCGCCGTGACATTCTCTGATTATGCCGGGGAGATTGGGCATACCATGAGTAATGCCGTGCTCCATCTACTCGCCTGTTGTATTCCTACAAGTGGAAACTGTTTGACGCATGGTGTCGCGACAAGGGCTGTGATCCGGTGCGTTGCTCGGTGTCAACGTTGCTTGCTTTTTGCAAGGGCAGCTCAGTCGCGGAAGTTCACCATCGACGCTAAAGGTATATGTTGCTGCCATCTCCTGTTGACACGTAGGATGGGATGGGTCTACAGTGGGTCGTAACAAAGATGTCTCACTGTTTCTAAAGGGTGCTCGACGTTCGCATCCCGCTGGCCGTCCTAAGGTCCCGGCGTGGGATCTTTCCCTGGTTCTTGAGGCCCTGCGGTCGCCCCCGTTTGAGCCCCTTACATGTGTGGGTCTCAAGTGGCTCTCAATGTAGACAGCGTTTCTTCTGGCTATGGCCTCGGCAAAACGAGTGAGTGAGCTCCACGCTCTGTCCAATGAGGAGTCTTTGGCATCCTGACGGGGTCAGTTTCCCTGTGGCCTAATGCAACTTTCGTTCCGAAGGTGCAGCTGTGTGCGTCACTCACCCAGCCGCTACAACTGGCACGTTTTGAAGCTGGGACTCCTTCAGAGGCCCTCTGTCCTGTCCGTGCGCTCGAGGCATATATACGCTCCACGGTCGGTCAAACAGCCTGTTCGTTTGATTTGCCAGCCCACGTAAAGGTCAGGCTCTCTCAAAGCAACGTCTCGCGCACTGGATAGTGGAGGTTAATTCTAAGGCATATGCTTTACAGGGACAGTCGCTGCCACCTGGAGTGAGGTGCCATTCCACAAGGGGCCTGTCGACTTCTTGGGCCGCCATGAAGGGGGTGCCCTTGGGAGTGATCTGTGCAGCAGCATCATGGACACACCCAAGCACTTTTGCAAGGTTCTACAGGGTGAACGCCGTATCCCCGCAACCACTGGAAGGGGATACGGCTACATCACAGTGAGGTATGGCTGGTGGTGGTTCCTCGGGACCTTGCTGGTATTCTTCATCCAGTGCTTGAAGCACCGCCTCTGGCGGTCAGAAAGGATGAAATAGAACGAAAGTTACAGCTGTAACTACGGTTCTATGAATCCCGGATGACCGCCAGAGTGCCAGGTCCCTCGGAATCCTCGTGTTTTCGCGAGAAGGTCTTTGGGACTGAGCTTCCGGTGTCACGTGACTATGTAGCCTCACGTGGGTCACCGGGAGGTCACAGGTGACTTTGTTGTTATTAATTCTCGACCTGCGAGTGCGCAAGGATGATCATCCAGTGCTTGAAGCACCGCCTCTGGCGGTCATCCGGGATTCATAGAACCGTAGTTACAGCTGTAACTTTCGTTGTCCGTCTCACTCAGAGCAGAAGCAAAGGAGGAAAAACACAAAGAACGAGCAGACTCGTAGCATAAATGCGACTTGGTTCCCACAGTTTGTCTCAAAGTGCTGTTCAGTTGTTTTTTTCATAAACGTCACCACTCTAAAGCCACACTCTTCTTTGCTTCATCCGCGGGAAAGAAGAAGACGAAGCCGCTAACCCCTCTTTCTCTTATCTTGCTTGAACTTTCACAAAGACATGCAGTATATTATGAAAATATTTAAAATGTATTTAGTTGGAAAAACAACACACAACAAGGACAACAACAAAAGTTTCAATAGTTTACCAGATCTAAACAGGATGAGTTGTTGTCACTGCGTTGTCACTTTACTTTGCCATTACAGTGGAATGTCAACAACTTTATTATTATTATTATTATTATTATTATTATTACATCAATTTTCTATAGCACTTTTCCGGGGACGCAAAGACGCTTTACATATCAATTATTCGCTCACTCCACAGTCACACACTGGTGGTAAGCTAAAACTGTAAACACAGCTGCCCTGGGGCAGACTGACGGAGACGTGGCAGCCATTCCGCACCTACGGACTCTCCGACCATCACTAAACATTCTTACACATTCATACGAGGCAAGGTGGGTCAAGTGTCTTGCCCAAGGACACAACAACAGTATGAACTGTGGGGAGAGCGGGAATTGAACCTACTACCTTCCGGTTGAAGGACGGCCACCCTACCACTGAGCTAATGCCTTTATGGCATAGATCATTGCATTGGCCTTGTATCGGACTCAATCACACGTCTTACACACGTGTTACCAGAACTGAGACACAAGAGAGGAGTGGTGGAAGAGTTTTGTGCTGGGAAGTTCTCAAACATGTCATAGCTCTGTTTCTGCAGACCTTTCGATGCAATGGCTATCAAATATTAATTTTCATGAATAAGTCCTCTTCTTTAAACACCCACAAAGTCTCTTTCTTTTGACTAGTCCCTTCTCTCAGTCCCAGTCTTTATCCATTATCATATTCCATTTTGGGTAATGCGGGTGACACAGAAGGTAATTTTTTTGTCAGCAAAAGACTCCATTTATAGTCTCTGGTGCTCTTACCAGTTGAACTCAGAATTGACAAAGTCTCTTGGAGAAGAGACGAAACGTCTTCAATGAAGGATTCAAGACACTTTATTTACAATAAATCTATATTTAATGGACACAGTACTAAATTTGACAAAGACACATAGATAGTGGACTCTGTTTTACACAATAAATTTTGCTTATTGTACGTCAAAACCTTTTTACAACTTAAACTCTGCCAGAAGAAATTAAACATAAATCATTTATCTTTACTTTCCATAAACTGAAATAATTTAGATTCAACAATTAAGTTCCTCACACAATAAAACAAGATCTTCAAATATTTTTGCTAAGAACCACACAAGCACCATTTTCTCCATTTCTGGTTTTTCTTCTTGTCCCACAGCAATTAAATTACAAAACCGCTCTAAGCAGGAAATTAAACACATCCTCACTTAACCTTGCTTCCAAAAGCAGTGGATTATACACACACAGTGAGAATGACTTTCCTTTGCGCTCCTGCTGTTCATTATGCTAATGAGATTCCTCCTTTAATGGCTGGATTTGCCACTGTTTAATATTCACACACAGAGAAAAGGAGAAGAAATGTTTGTTTTGGTAATTCATGCTTCATTAACAAACGTCTTCCAATAAATAATTTGTCTGAGGGACGACAGGAGCACCGTGAAATTATAGCGCTGCACCTTGATTATTGAAAATAGAGGGCATCTGTTTAGCCCCAGAAACAAATGTGGGATCATTTTCTCTTCTCTTTCACTGGGTTGTGAAGTGCAGTCCCGGTGGCCCTGATGTAATTACACATGGTGGGGGCTGTAGAGGTGAAAGATAGTGCAAAGAAAAAGACACAAGAAAAGACTTTGAATAATGGGTGGATTTTACATCTATAACAAATTATTAAGTAGTACCTGTGCATATTGATGGGATTCACACATTTACTGACTAACAGAAGTAAAAGCAGTACCATCAGGTACAGAAACAGATGGCACAGATGATTTTCAAATGTGAAGGTAAACAGTGCTATAAAAGTAAAAAAGCTTGAGTGTAAAACATACAGCCCTGATCTGACTGTTCAACAAGTTCAACAAAGTCCAATCGATATTTTAATAAAAGTCTGACTCATTACACCACAACATTTACAGGAACTCCACTCATTGGTCTTCTGTTTCCTTAGAAAATAACAAAAGAAGAGCAAACTGCAAATGATGTGCTGCTAAAATTTGATGATGTTCCTGCACTGGTGCTTTCATGACCCCATTGTATGAGTAATGGACATTGATGAGTTCTCACTCCCATTATACAACAAATAGGGCTACACGTATGTACCATGCACACATAGGCGTAAATCAACTTGATCATTCCTGGTCATTTGTCAACAATAGAAAAATGAATGCAATACAATTGTATTTGTTTTTTGGGTTATTGTCATGACAAGTAGTTAGCTGAATAAGCATACAGCTATCTGTTTTGTCTGCTGTTGTATTTATTGAAGGGGTGCACGTGGCAGAGTGGTTAGCACTCCTGCCTCACAGCAAGAAGGTCGTGAGTTCAAAACCCGGCCGACTCAAAACATTCTCGGCCGACTCCGGTCTTTCTGTGAGTAGTCTGCATGTCCTCCTTGTGTTACCGTGGGTTCTCTCCGGGTACTCCGGCTTCCTCCCACCGTCCAAACACATGCATGTATAGGTTAATTGGCAACTCTAAAGTGTCCCAAGTGAATGAATGTGAGAGTGAATGGTTGTTTGTCATTGTCTATGTCTAAATGTCAGCCCTGCGACTAACTGGCCACTGTCCAGGGTGTACCCCGCCTCAGGCCCAAAGCTGCTGGGATAGGCTCCTGTCACCCGTGACCCCTAACGGGACAAAGTGGTAGAAAATGAATGAATGAATGTATTTATTGATACTATGGTAAATTATATTTAATGGAATGACAGGAACCTTGTCTCAAGGGGAAGCATTGTAATGCGTTAGAATTCAGCATTAACCTAGTAGACACACACAAACAAAGAGTGCATTCTATTATTTTACAGTCTATTTTAGTTACTTGACAACTCAAGACATCAAACAACATAACGCTTTACCTCAGCCTTTTTAGGTTTTTTACATTCTTTGCCTGGAGGCAGCCTTGACTGGATTTCTTTTTTAATGCATTTATAGTGACTTTAGGACAGCCAATGTTTTTCATTTTTGTCCTGTAATTTGCCATTTTGTACTTTAGGCCAGTGGTTCCCAAACTTTTTTGTCTTGTGAACCCCCTGCTTAAAGTGGTTAGCACTCCTGCTTCACAGCAAGAAGGTCGTGAGTTCAAAACCTGGCCGACTCAAACATTCTCGGCCGACTCCGGTCTTTCTGTGAGAAGTGTGCATGTCCTCTATGTGTTACTGTGGGTTCTCTCCGGGTACTCCGGCTTCCTCCCACCGTCCAAAGACATGCATGTATAGGTTAATTGACAACTCTAAAGTGTTCCTAGTGAATGAATGTGAGAGGGAATGGTGTCTGTCATTGTCTGTCTCTAAATGTTAGCCCTGCGACTAACTGGCCAGTGTCCAGGGTGCACCCCGCCTCAGGCCCGAAGCTGCTGGGATAGGCTTCAGTCACCTGTGACCCCTAACGGGACTAAGCGATAGAATGGCAGCCCCCTCTCTATCTGCCCCAGGTGTGAATGTGTGTTAATGGGGTGAATGGCATGATGTAAAGCGCTTTGGGTACCAGAGACAGGTACAAAGAAGCGCTGTATAAATGCACACCATTTACTTTATTACTTGTCATTTCCTTCAGAAACAAAGAAAATCTACAATTTAAATGAATGGATAAGCTCACTCCTATCCAACAGTGTTTTTTTTAAACACTTTCAGACACATTACTGATAATAAAATCTAACATGTCAATAAAAGCATCTCAAAAACCATTGAACACAAAAAGTAAAGAGAAAACTATTATGGGGCAAATTGTAGTACTATAGTAATCACAGCTTAAACTAAAAAAACAAAACAAATTGCACTGTTTGGCCGCGAGGGCCGTTGTTGTCATGGGACTGGGTTGAAATATTTTTTATTATTTTACTGCAGTCCCACTCTTTTTATTATTTTACCGCAGTCCCACTCTTTTAATATTTTCTCGCAGAGTGCAGCCTGCAAGACAATGATGACGTTTTGACTCCCTGGCCCCGCCCCCTGACACGGCCCCTTGCAAGTTGCTCAAAAAAAAAAAAGTCGCATTAAAAAATGGATAACAGAAAGCGCAAAGGCGGCGCTGAAAAGGTTAGAATTATTTAAAAAAAAAAAAAAAAGCTTTGGAAACTGACGCAGCCAAATGTTCAAAGCTGAGCACATATTTTCTCAACAAAACAAACGAAGACGACGAGGCGGGTAAGTAAGCTAACGTTAAGGTAGTTAGGAGCAGTGCAAGATGCTAGCGACCGTGCAAAACAATGTAGTATGTAAACCACCGTTCATGTATCAAAGTTTTTCTTGTAGCTCTTCAGCAGCAGCCGCCTCTAGTACCATTTGCTGCCAACAGTGAAGAGCGAGGCCCAGAAACGTCCCCAAGCTCCAGTCATGAGCCCATCACACCAGAATGGGCAGGTAGGATTGTCATTCAGAAGAAATAATAGTAATGAAGAGCCCTGCTCAATGAAAATCATTTTCTTACTTGTTTCCAGTTCAAATATCTAAATATTCTTAATTCAAGATACATTTACAAGTGAAATGGCAGGAGAAAGTATGTCTTGTTTTCTGGAGAAAAAAAAAACTAAAAATTAAGTGATTTTTGTTTTTTGTTGCTTAAAAGCTAAAACTAAAACAATTATTTTTCTTACCCCATTGGCAGATAATGTAACTTGGTTTAAGCAAAAAAATTACTTAACTTTAAAGTGTTTATTCATACTTGTTCACTAAATCTTGATGTAAGTTTTTTTTAAAGATATTTGGACTGTAAACAAGACAAAAATACTGTAGAAAACAATGTGCCTATTGCAGACTTGTATTCTTAGGTGTTAATTTTATTATTTTAATATAGTCAGTCGGGAACTAAAGTGGGCCGGTCTAAGGCATGAAACTCCAGGGCTGAAAATGAGTCCTAATCCGGCCCTGGGCCCAACAAACAGAAGCAACACATTTACATTTACATTTATTCATTTAGCAGACGCTTTTATCCAAAGCGACTTACATTACATTACCAGTGTTACAGTCACTGGAGGCAAGGTGGGTTAAGTGTCTTGCCCAAGGACACAATGACAGTATGAACTGTGGGGCGAGCGGGAATCGATCCTACTACCTTCCGATTGAAGGACGGCCGCTCTACCACTGAGCTACTGCCGCCCCACACACACAGACACGCCGCCCCACAACACAGCATGGCTCTAGCGAAGACAAGAGGTGACTGCACTCATTCCGCTTTAGAATAGAGTTGTGACGTTCGCGAACGAACCGATTCTTTTGAACGGCTCACAAACATGAACGATGGGAGCCGAGTCGCGGCTGGAGGGGAGCCGTTCTTTCTGTCGTTCTTTTTTCCTATGCGTGTCTCACAGAGGTGGAAAGTAACTAATTACATTTACTCGTGTTACTGTAATTGAGTAGCTTTTTTGTGTACTTCTACTTTTTAAAGTAGTTTTTAAAATCTGTAATTTTACTTTTACTTAAGTATAATTTGTTTGAAGTATTGTACTTCGTTACATTTTAAATCATATCCGTTACTGAGTAAAAAAAAAAAAAATCAAATGGGGAAAAAATCGCGCCCCGGAAACTACTCCACTGATTGATTGATGGGCGGGAGAACAAACGCGCTAAACTGACAGGAACGATGGAGACGTTGTAGAATAATGTTGTAAGTGTAGTAAAATTAATCTTTGCAGTTTCTGTATTAACAGAAATATCAAATATGCGTTTTGAAATTCTGGTCTATGTGAGACAACACCTTGACCAGATGACAGAGGCAGCGGTGGAGCAAGATGAGTAACATTCATCAGATGAAGATTTCTTCTCCTCAATGAAGTCCAGAAGGTCACTAGGTACAGGGGATTTATATTATCTTGTCTTTTTTTGAACTACACTACCCCCACCCCAGCTGTTTAAAAAAAAGTAACGCAGTAACTTTTACTATGAGTAAATTTTTAATGAGCTACGTTTTACTTTAACTTGAGTAGATTTTTAGACTGGTAACTTTACTTTTACTTAAGTAAAATTTCAGTGAAGTAACAGTACTTTTACTTGAGTACAAAATTGTATTACTCTTTCCACCTCTGGTGTCTCACACAGATGCACACAAATGAGCTCCTCCGCGAGACAGAACGGTTATAGGGGGAGGGGCGCACCCAGCGCAGGCCGACCCTTTATAGCGTGATGATATTAGTTATTAGTTGTGCACGCATCCTTCACGTGAGTACTCCAGTGGAAAAAAAACCCTGCGTGCCTCTGTCATTGGGTTGGACATTAAAAATGTTCTTTTGTGATACTGTTCTTGTATAGAAATTTTTCACTAAAAGCTGTTTTGCACAGACATTCATTGCAGCCCACTTTGTTATTGTTCATTGACTTGCTGATGTCCTATTTGCAAAGTTTACAGTAGTAATAGTATGTAGTATGTAGACATTTCTATTTTATTTATTCTAATTTTATCTACTTTAAATATTTTTTGTTTTCTATCAAAATGTTCTTGTGTGATAATGTTCTTGTGTGGAAGTGTTTGTAGTAAAAGCTGTTTTGCACAGAAATTCATTGCAGCCGGCTTTGTTTTTGATGTTTATTTGTGAGTAGGTATTGTATGAATAACATAAGTCAACGTAGCTTCACACACACACACACACACACACACACACACACACACACACACACACACACACACACACACACACACACACACACACACACACACACACACACACACACACACACACACACACACACACACACACACTTTGTACTAAATGTAAATCCAAAATAGTGATGTCACTGTCTAAGCTGAGGGATTTGTGCAACCCTATGGAATATAGTCCACACATGACAAATGAGGTAATAATCAATATTTCAGAATAATTCAAACTCAGATATTGGTGTGTGATATCTGAGTTTTAATTATTTGACTACAAATCTCACCTCATCATTCCTCCCAGTGATTATTTCCAGGATAAACTGAGATGCCCCCAAGCTGGCTTCTTAAAACAGACTAAATATTTAAAAAGAGCCAAAGAGCCGTTCTTTTGAACGGCTCTTTGAAAGGAACGGATCGCGAAGATCCGGATCCCCTCAAAGAGCCATAAATCCCATCACTACTTTAGAAGCCGGTCCAACAACGACGACAAAATTAAGCTTTACAACTGTAAGAAATCACTCCGAGTTGGAAAACTTAAATGTTATATCTCTGCATAATGTACCGAACAGATAAACGGTCAGCTACATGCAGGTCTAAGCTCTTCCTCTCACTATTTGTTTTAAGTAATCCAAGAGAATAGTTAGTTTTATACATTTTTTTTTTTTTTCAGAAATACATTTTTTTTCTTACTTTGTTGAATAGGATTTACTCTGTATGTTCACTTTTTCTCATTCAATCACTCTGGCACTCAAACAAACAGGATGCCATCTTGGTGCATGCATGCCATCCTAAAAGCAAACAGTTGTGTTGTTCCTTAAGCTGGTTAGGAAATGGTGACTTTCTTTTTGGCCTGATGACAGACTGAAACAATGAGAGCTTGAGAAGGGATGCTTAGCAACATTTAAGCATGTAAATGGACCAAACAGAATTGAGTTACAGACATGTGGATCACTGCTGAGCTTTTCCAATTGGTTAAATACATGGCAACTCGGTAATTGAGACACAGATAGTCTTCTGCCAAAGTGTGCTCCTTTGGCTTTATGATTGGCACTGACAGTAAAAAATAAATAAACTAGACTACCAGGACAAGAAGAGGAGAAAACTGGGACATTTTAGTGTTTAAGCAGATATCCCCACAGGAGGCTAAAAAAATGCAGCTGTCCTGGCAAATACCAGACCTATGGTCACGTTACCCTAACAGAGTCATATTTGTACAAAATACACTAAAATGACCATGTGGCATGGGTTACAATGTTTCAGAAGCCCTCTGCTGGCTAAAAGTTATGCAGGGTTGCTTTAATTTGCCTCAAACCTAGCTTTGACAATAATCTGCTCATTAACAAAGGTTTGTTTTTAGAGATGATGATGTAGATTGACCATCACACTGAGAGCAGACTAGACTGACTCGTCTACAGTTCCAGTTGCTAGAGTGGACAGCTGACCACTAAATGTTTTACTCACTCACATCCACGCACACACCGTCTTCACACAAACACAGTGTTAAGTGTCCCAGCTGCTAAATACTTTACCCACCTGGCAACCCAGGTCTCTGCTAGTTAAAAGCTTTCCGATTGGATGTACATGGATCCTATTTCACTTTAAAGAGCCTGCGGGAAGTGGATCCGTTCGCCATCGGCGGGAAAACATCACGCTTTTATTCCGGGAACGTCGGAGAGAATGAGCTGATGACCGGCAGCAGAGATGGATGGATATAGACAGGAGTGAGTGCAGGAAAAAGACTCTAATGACTTAATCTAACAGCACTCATCTTCTTTTCTTTTTTTCTTTTTTTTTTATTTATTTAAGAAAATAAAAGGGGGAACAATGCATATTAATGAACATTAAAACAAATGTAAATAGGCCAGATTATAGCCCTAGGCTAATTTCCATCTGGCAGGTAGATGTTACACAAAAAGAAAGAAAAGGAGAAATACATAACACAATAAGTACAGACACCCCAATAGGTGTAATGTGTAGTTCTCATGAAATCCAAAATGAGAATGATTTTCAAAATGTCTCACTTTCAACATTTCATATGTTATCTATATTGTATTATGAATGAAATATTGAAATTTGAAATTGGGTTTGTACCTAGTCACTTCTGGAATATGAAGAATCTTATTTTTATGGTCCCAACAGCACAGCTGCAGTGAGAGACTGGCAAATTTGATGCCACTGGATTCTCGTACGATTTGGGAGTTTCCAAACTCGGGTAAATCCATCTTGCCAACCGCTCGAGAGAAACCATGGGCTCACCGGCCTCTTGTGACCAATGATGTGGCAGCACAAACAGGGTGGGTTTTTAATTTGACAAATGCAGCAAGCATCCACTTCTCCTATTTGTTATTAACATGGCTACGCTGAAAGATTTTAGCGTTGATAAATTTTTCTCAGGCTCGGGGTTATGTCCAGGCTGGTCTCGGGAGCTCAAAGAGACTCTTTGTGGAGCTGGTCCCACTGTGGCTAAACACTGAGCCCGCTGCGGGGATAGGGCTTTTGCTGTAGGCTAGAGGGTTTACTCTGTTACAAACCTGTCAATATTTTCTCTTTTCGGCTTTGGGACAAAAGCAAGAAAAGTATCAGACACAGCAGGAGGAGCTCAGAGTAGAAACACTGCTCCTCCACATTGTGAGGAGCCAGCTGAGGTGGCTCGGGCATCTGTTGAGCATGTCCCACCGGGGAGGAGACCCCAGGGAAGACCTAGGACACGCTGGAGGGACTATGTTTTTTCGGCTAGCCTGGGAATGCCTCGGTATTCTACTTGGAGCTTTTTTTGTGTGTGTGCTAGTGTGACAGGTGTAACAATATTTGAGTAAACTGCCACTACACAAATATAAAAATAAACTAAATCAAACAATACATTTTTGATCTGATTGTCTCCCACAAAAACGATTTTTGCAAGGGTGACAGGTGTAACAAAATTATAAGGGGTGTAGGAGTAAGTAAGTAAGTAAGTATTATTTATATAGCACCTTTCACAGATATAGATCGCAAAGTGCTTTACAACGTGCTTACCACTCACCCCATTCACACACATTCACACCTGGGGCAGACAGAGATGGCGGCTGCCACACAAACGGCGCTCAACCTCCTCCGACCACCACCAAACACACCTCTACAGTCACACACATTCATACACCAGTGCTACAGACACTGGAGGCAAGGTGGGTTAAGTGTCTTGCCCAAGGACACAACGACAGTATGAACTGTGGGGCGAGTGGGAATCGAACCTACTACCTTCCGGTTGAAGGACGGCCGCTCTACCACTGAGGTTCTTTGTTTTAGGGGATTAATTTAAAAGCAACTTTGTTTTAGAATGAACTGCATCTGTGTGGAGAAAGCTTCTCTTTCCTCTTCTCTCACGCTTTTTTTTTAAACACTGCCCTGTGGATCTACTCAGCACGCTCCGATCCTGACCAGTGTAATGAGCAGTAAGTGAGTTACCTGCGGAAACAAGTGGCTCCCATGTCTGTAGTGATTACATCACATTGTGATATTATTCTGTTCTGCTCCAGAGACATCAGCGCATTGTGAGAGTCAACTGTTGTGTGTTGGAATAATATTAATATACTACCACTGATGATACAGATTTTTATTATACTACAACATGCTTGTAAAAATAAATATCCTACATTACAACAACAAAATCTATCAAAGAACGGAAACATAATTAACAATGATATACTACTCAGAGGTCTCTTTCTTTGCAGTGAACCCAGGGTCCTGTACTCAAGCTCAGAAGGTTAACCAACTTCCCTTGTTACACACGTGGACAGAAATGTTGGTACCCTTCAGTCAATGAAAGAAAAACTCACAATTGGCACAGAAAAAACTTTATTCTGACAAAAGTAATAATAAATAAAAATTATATGAATGTTAACCAATGAAAGTCAGACATTGCTTTTCAACCATGCTTTAACGGAATTATTTAAAAAAATAATCTCATGGAACAGGCCTGGACAAAATTGATGGTACCCCTAGAAAAGACTGTAAATAATGTGACCAAATGGACATGTTAATTCAAGGTGTGTGCACTAATTAGCATCACAGATGTGTACAATCTTGTAATCAGTCTGTGGGCCTATTTATAGGCCTTCAGGTAGTCGCTGTGTTGTCTGGTGACATGGTGTGTACCACACTCAACATGGACCAGAGGAAGCGAAGGAAAGAGTTGTCGCAGGAGAATAGAAAGAAAATTATAGACAAGCATGATAAAGGTAAAGGCTATAAGACCATCTCCAAGCAGCTAGATGTTCCTGTGCCTACAGTTGCACATATTATTCAGAAATTTAAGATCAATGGGACTGTAGCCAACCTCCTTGGACGTGACCGCGGGAGGAAAGTTGATGACAAATCAAAGAGACGGATAATCCGAATGGTAACGAAAGAGCCCAGAAAGACTTCTAAAGAGATCCAAGGTGAACGCCATGCTCAAGGAACATTGTCAGTGTCAGATCGCACCATCCGTCGTTGTTTGAGCCAAAGTGGACTACATGGGAGACGACCAAGGAGGACACCATTGTTGAAAACAAATCATAAAAAAGCTAGACTGGAATATGCCAAACTACATGTTGACAAGCCACAAAGCTTCTGGGAGAATGTCCTATGGACAGATGAGAAAAAAATGGAACTTTTTGCCAAGGCACATCAGCTCTATGTTCACAGACGGAAAAATGAAGCATATCAAGAAAAGAACACTGTCCCTACTGTCAAACATGGAGGAGGCTCTGTTATGTTCTGGGGCTGCTTTGCTGCATCTGGCACAGGGTGTCTTGAATCTGTGCAGGGTACAATGAAATCTGAAGGCTATCAAGGGATTCTAGAGAGAAATGTGCTGGCCAGTGTCAGACAGCTTGGTCTCAGTCGCAGGTCATGGGTCTTGCAACAGGACAATGACCCAAAACACACAGCTAAAAACACCTAAGAATGGTTAAGAGGAAAACATTGGACTATTCTAAAGTGGCCTTCTATGAGCCCTGACCTTAATCCTATTGAGCATCTTTGGAAGGAGCTGAAACATGCCGTCTGGAAAAGACACCCTTCAAACCGGAAACAACTGGATCAGTTTGCTCATGAGGAGTGGGCCAAAATACCTGCTGAGAGGTGCAGAAGTCTCATTGACAGTTACAGGAATCGTCTGATTGCAGTGATAGCCTCAAAAGGTTGTGCAACAAAATATTAAGTTAGTGGTACCATCAATTTTGTCTAGGTCTGTTCCATGAGTTTATTTTTTTTTTATAATATTGTTGAAGCATGGTTGAAAAGCAATGTCTGACTTTCATTGGTTAACATTCATAGAATTTTTATTTATTATTACTTTTGTCAGAATAAAGTTTTTTCTGTGACCATTGTGAGTTTTTCTTTCATTGACCGAAGGGTACCAACAATTTTGTCCACGTGTGTAACCCTTGTTTTTCAGTATCACAAAGCTGGTTCACTTTTTATCAAGGTATCTCTCTTTGGAAACTTATGCTGAACGGCCAACCTGCTCTAGCCCGGGTATCAGAGAATAGTTTGGTAATGGGATCGCAGCAGCCTCCTTCACAGGGGCGGGATCATGTCGTGACAAACAGATGCCAAATAAACCAATCACCCAAAGCGAATGTGACAACAACAAGTTCATATATTATTATATTATTATATCTTTTTTCAAAGAAAGGTTATTAGAGCTTCCAGTTGTTGCGGTTTTAAAGACATGTCCAGGTTACATAAAACAGACGAGAGTGCCGCAGCAAACTTTTTCTCTGTTACGGGCGCCATCTTCTTACTTTTAGAATAGCTCTGCAGCGTAGAGAGTGTGACGTTGCCCACCCCACGGCTGGGATTGGTTCGGCTCTGCTTCAGCTAAGAGAAGTGGCGGGCTTAGGGAGCGTGCCCAATCTCACTCTCTTTCTTTCAGAAAGGAAGTGAGTATGGCTACGACAGGCTAAATCTGCTCAGGGCAGATGACAAAGAGGAGGGGAAAGACACTGAGAGAAAAAATTTGAAATGTCTGCACAAGTGGCAGCTAAATTGGGCACAAATGTACAGGGAACAAAAGTGATGTCATATTGTAACTGAGAGGTCTCCCATGTTCTTGCGTATTTGCAAGTGCTCTACCAACCAAGGTAGGTTCCTTTGATATTGATTTTAATGTAGCTTTAAAACGTACAGTCCACCTTTCTTTGTGCATACAGTATGTGCCATTCATTAAGTCTCTGGTGCTGGTATGCACAAGATTAGTGTATTTTAGTGTTATTCCGTAATGTTGACGCTTTCCCACAGGTAGCTGTGATTGGTTGTTTAGTCCCGACTCCGCCTCATGTGAGCGTGCTCTCACTCCACAGAGAAACCCAGGATTAACTCAGTGAGTTGATGACGCGCTTCATGATACTGCTGACCGAGATTAGGGTTTGTCTAATTGGGGGGCATGGGGCCCTGTTGTGGTGTGTTTGTTGGGCCAATAAAATATTATTGTTTCAGTGTTAATTACTTAAAATGGTCATGATTAAATGGTTTATTGGTTTAATCAAATTGCTTTTATCAGTTCTAATACAAAAAAACTCCTACACTTTAATCTATATGTCTGTGGAGGTTCTCATTCATCCAGGTCATCTTGAAGAAATGGTTAAAGCAAAAACATCTGGACTCAGTTTTCAAGGTGTTGATGTTTTGTCTCTAATTCCAAGAGACTTTATCAATTCTGAGATCAACTGTAAGAGAGCTGAGCTTATATCTCTAGAGGGAGGGGTTGGACCTGAAACTAAACCTGATGGACCAGGCTGTTCTGGTCTCATAGTTTTTAGAAAAGACAGTGTGACTTCTAATGTGAGAGTCGTTAAAGGCTCAGGAGAGTTGTTGGTGTCACTGTTCCATTCAGGTATTGTTCTATAGTGAAACCTTCACCTTGAAAACTGAGACCAGATGCTTTTGCTTTAACCTTTTCTTTAATCCATATGTAAAAAATATGATGTAAACCTTACTCTAGTGCATAAAACTGAAAAAGCAGCACTCTGTTTGTTTTTGTGAGCTGAGGAAGACAAAACCAAAATATCATCCCTGATATCTTCAATTTGATGTTTAAAGAAATCTAAAAAGTCTTGTGCACTAAAGGGAGAGGAGTCTTCAGTTGTTCTTGGTTGGATTAGTTTAGCAACTGTCCCAAATAGAAACCTGGGGTTATGCCGGTTTTCTCTGATTAGAGATGAGAAAAAGGCCGTCTTTGCAGTGCTGAGGGCGTGCTTATAGGTGTTTACACACAAACACAACTTTTGATAATTTAGATTAGTTTTTGACTTGCGCTATTTGTGTTCAAAACTCCTGCAGGCCTGTTTTAAAGCCCGGGTTTCCTCGTTATACCATGGCGTAGGTCGTCTGGTTGGTCTGGGCTTTGTCCTGAGGGGTGCCACTGAGTCAGTGATGGCCGAGAGGGTTGCATGGACCTCCTTTGTGTAGGCTTCTATTGAGTTTCCAGGTGGAGTTGAATTCCACCAGTGAGTGATCTGAAACAGATGAAAGAAAGGAGATGAAGAGATGGGAAACATATATTCCTCGAGCCAAAACAAGATCCAGATAGTTTCCACTAATGTGTGTGGGCTCATGAACAAACTGGTTGAAAGACAGGGTTGTAAGCAGTGATTGAAATGCTCTGGCCAGAGGATCACACTCCTTATTTAGATGAATATTAAAGTCACCAACTAGAAGGATGTTATCAGCGTGGGTTATTAAGTCCGAGAGGAAAACTCCAAACTCATCCAAGAAAGAAGAGTAGGGACCCGGAGGGCGATAGACTAAATAAAATGGCTTCCTTCTGTTTATTTGAGAAGGAATATGTTTGATGGGTAACACTTCGAATGAGTTAAATTTTGGCTGTGATGATGGACCTGTAAAGCAAAATGCAGCTTTATGAATGGCTGCAACACCACCACCCTGTTTCGACATGCAACCTACCTGTGCATATGCATAATCAGGGGGAGAGGCTTCATTTAGTGGCAGAAA
The DNA here is from genome assembly GCA_024416835.2 of Perccottus glenii. Taxonomy (NCBI): domain Eukaryota; kingdom Metazoa; phylum Chordata; class Actinopteri; order Gobiiformes; family Odontobutidae; genus Perccottus; species Perccottus glenii. The sequence goes on along the minus strand of CM044552.2, from coordinate 29,991,251 downwards.
AATATTGAGCCTGCATTTGAGGGCTGGTCCAGTGGAGAGGTAGTGACAGGACCAAGCTGTCGAGCTCTAACAGTTTTGCCGGGTTTAAAAGAATGCCTCTGAGTTATAATAACATGAGGACATGATGCTTTTGGGTCACTGACTCTGTGAGTTTTCAGATGTGTTTGAGGACTAAATAAATTCACCATATCTAACAGATTTAGGCAGTAGACATCAGGATGACACGGCCTAACCAGACAACTAAAAGCTGCTACATTATCCAGTTCTACACTATCATGACTAGCAGGTTCTCTAATTCCTGCGACCTGCAGAGATTCCTTGTGTCAAATGCATTGAATGCACTATATTACTAGACAAAATGGCAGCAGCTTGTCCAGTAGGATGCAGGCCGTCTGCCCTCAGCAGGTCTGGGCGGCTCTAGAAAGAAGGCCAGTTATCCAGAAAACCATAACCTTTCTGACTACAATGCCGGGCCAGCCACCGGTTCATGGAAACTAATCTGCTATACTGTTCATCACTACCCCTTACGGGGAGGGGCCCAGAGACAATTAATGGATGCCGACTCATCTTGTTCCCTAGTTCAAAAGTCCTAGCTAGGCTATCTTTGGTTACCTCATACTGCCTCATTCTCACATTATTGGTGCCGACATGAATAACTATCTGCTTGTATGTAGTGCGAGTATGTGTCCTGGGAAACTCTCCCTTCCTGTGTGATGTCAGCACCCTAAGGTTAGCCTCTATGTCGGAAGCCCTGGCCCCCGGTAAACAGTGGACAATGGCTGGTGTTTTAAGTCTAACATTGCGGGTAATGGAGTCCCCTATCACCAGAGTACGATGCTCTCTACGGTTGGCAGGCGCAGAGGAAACAGGCCGGTGATCTGCGCGGGCAAGCGGACTTGAAAGCGCAGAAAACCAGTTCGCGGTCAGAGGGGGTGACCGCGGACAAAAGCAGACAACTGGAGGCTTGCCCTTGCCTGTACGCTTGCTTCGCCGGACCGGTTCAAACGTAGCACTCTTTGCAACAGCTGCCGAAACAAATGAGCCACAACTGGAGCTATCGCTAGCAGGACTGCTATCAGAGCTGCATCTGATACTATCCGGAAACCCTGACACATCTAAAATAACCAAACCCTGTCTATGCTGATCTAGCTGCTCTAACTCAAAATCTATGTAGTAATACCGAACAAGAAAAAGCTTAGAAAAGCTTAGCTAAGCTAGTGTACGTACAGCTAAGTCAAGCCAACTGTTCACAACTCACAATGATAAATTCTAACACACACACACAGCAGTACTAACCACAAGTTACAGGGAAAACTCTGTACACACAACAAAACTAACCACCAGTAAGAAAACAGTAACCAACACGACGATCGAGGTATGCTCAGTGCTAATTCAAAAGCTAAAAACCCGCTAGCATGTTAGCTAGCCAAAACAGAAGTGCCCTGTTCACAAAACAACAGCAAGTCTACTACTAAACTCTAGCAGAAATATAACCAGTATAACAATGAATGCACAGTTAAAGTGTTGACAATGTTTAAGAAATAATAAATACATAACTTTGGGACAATGCCAGGAGCGATACACTCGCCTGATTATTAGCATCACTGGGATGCGTCCTCCGTCCACCAGGTCCAGGTAAATGTCTCAGAAACCCTTCATTCTGACTTTAGACTTTTAGTAACTAAACTAAACAAAGCCCAAACAATCAAATGTTAGCAGATCATCTGTCTCTGTGCTGTGAGAGGGGAAAGGGGAAGGGATAAGAGAGCACTGAGAGAAGAGACCCTCTGGATCAGAGTTGCCACAGGTTGTGTGATTTGCAAGTACATTGTGAATCCATTCATTTCTGAAATTCATACACTTCATTTATGATGCCAAAGAAATTGAAATACTACTACTACCACAACTCAAATAAAGTGACAGTGGAGCTTCTGCAGCATGTCCGCCAGGTGCTCTGGGCATGCTTCACAAAGGAGTATGGAGTAACATATTTACTGACAAACTTCTGTTGGTTTAAAGTTTAAAAGAAAAAGCTCTGTCCAAGATACTTTATTGACAGTATACTCTCCACACATTACTAGTTCATCTGTGTAAAACTAAATGTGCATTAGAATACTAAAACGTTAACAAAACTCTAAAGTCTTGCAGTGGGTCTGTTTCCCTGTGTCTAAAATACAGAGGGTCTGTGCACTGTAGCCTGTACTATCCACACGCTTGAAACCACTCTGAGAAGCGGCAAATTGATCCTTTTGCTGCTGCATCATAGTATCAGTGTTTTCCCCCGACACTCACTCTCACACGCCGCGCTAAAACCTTAATCTCATTCATTTACTTCTCATCAGCGAGTGACGGGAAGAGAAACAGTTGCGTCACATTACTGTGCTCTTCTTCCTGGAAGCTCTATTAAAAAGGCTGCTCACTTTTTTTTCACCCCGCTGCCTCTATTTACCCATAAGTCTTTGTAATCTGTTTAGAGGCTTACGGCTGCTCAGAAAGTGCTCTTTCCTCCCGGCGCAGCTCATTTATCAAGGGAGATTAAGAAAAAAACAGAAAGTGTTTTAATATGTGCAAATTATTTTTTGATTCTGTGTCTTCAGTGGACATCTCTGCAGCAAACAACAATGTCTAATCCTTCATTCACAAATGTAGAGGACCATTTCTGTTCCATAACAGGTTATATGTTTCATAGTGTAATTTACACAGTACATTGGTATTAATAGTGCTATTAGTATGCTAATAGTGTTATTCTAGGCACTCAAGGTCCTTAGACTTGGACAGGCCATCTTCACTTTAAAGTCTACTTCCAACATAATGACTTTCAATTTCAATGTCAAAAAAATCGCAAAATTTAAACAAAAAATAATAGATGAACTTTTAGAACACAGAAAACAAAACAGTGAATGCTATACTGTGAGTAATATACTCACTATACTATTAACTCAATTGTTCTCAACCTTGAATAGGGCCTGTGTATTCATTAGGTCAGCACAACCCTGTGAGAGATAGAAAAAGCCTTCCTTCAGCCCCAAAGCTGTAGCGTGTTTAGTCTAGCCATTATGTTGTGTTCATTTAATGTTACTGTTTACAATTTCGTGTTCCCCATCAAAAATGACTGTTCCATTAAGACTCATCATAAAAAGTTATATTATCACTAATTTGTTTAGATTTTTTATCAACTTAAGTTCCTGTGAACATTACACGTTTTAAACTTCTATTTGTTATTTATGGCCTTTATGCCTCATTGATCTGAGCTTATACATCTTGAATTTGAATTCTTACCAACATAATTTCTGGATTATTTTAAGAAATAATTAGATGAAACATAGTACACTGTTTATCACAGATTACTTTGGGCCAAAACATACCAAAGACATTTGTATTGAAGCATATAAAATAGTGTGGTGATCAAATATGTAATCAAGAGCCTCCCTCCCAATATACCAATTTTCCTTGGTGCTGCCACACGATGAACTGTGAGCAAGGCTTCAAAAAAGCTGTCTGTGAGAACACATGTGCTGTTCTCGTGGGAGAGAGACTCCGATGGGTAAAGGTTCCCATGTGTGTCCAGCTGACAAATGGAGGTGGTAGAGCAATTGTTCTCTAATCAAAAGGTTGATGGTTTGAATCCCACTCTCCCCGGTTCATACTGTTGTTGTGTCCTTGGGCAAGACACTTCACCTCACTTGCCTCCAGTGCCACCGCTCGTCTGTATGAAATGAATGTGTGGGAGGTGTTGGTCGGAGAGACCGTGGCTGTCACGTCTCTGTCAGTCTGCCCCAGGGCAGCTGTAGCTACAGACAAAGCTTACCACCACCAGTGTGTGACTGTGGAGTGAATAAATAATGGATGGTCTGTAAGCACCTTCCTCGGGAGAAAAGCGCAATATAAATCTATTCCATTATAATTATTAATAAAATGGTGATTACATCCAGGCTTTTCTGACTATCACTTATGCACAAAACTATTGTTTTCAGATAGCATAAATGGACATATTAATTCTCTTTGTGGACAAAATCATGGAATCTTAGGTCAATCTGATTAAACTACATTTTAAAGAGATAAAAACTTTAAATTGGTCAAATTTGACCGGAACACAACACAAGGGCTAGACACTAATAATCACCATGGCATTCTTTGATCCTTGACATACAAGGCTATATAGTCTTTTGTATTCCAGAAGCATGACAGACTGGTTATTCAATGCTCCACTGTGTTGAGTGTCCTGTCTCCGGGTCACGTATTGATGGTCAATAAACCTCTCCTGCCTAAGACATCCAAAACATCTCAAGCCTGTCGTTTCTCTTGTGTGACTCTCTCAGGGCAACTCAAAGATATACAGTATATTCCCCAACATCAAATTACTCAAATGAAAGATGTGATATTGTATTTATTTTAAATTTCAATCTCTTAAAATTATGTGTATGTGTTAATTAATTTTTAGCTTTGTGGTAAAGACGTATTTAGTCTCTGATGATGAACCAAAGTTTGGTCTGATTGTTTTATCTTAAAAATTACCAAATCTTTTCTGCACTGGTGATGCTCTGCTGCTTTACAGCAACACCAGTGTGCAGAACTATCTACTGTTAGCTGCTGAAGACTTCACCCAGCCCAACCCCAGCTTCACAAATCTCTCTGTCACTCTTTGTTTTCTGTTGTATTTTTTTTTTCCTGTTCCTTGTTGTCATTGTCTGGTGTAACGAACAGACAGTTCGTTACAGAAACTTTTTATAGCACACAGCACTTTAAACAAACGCCAAGTTGCACATAAATAAGGACATTGCACACGATTGGTTTAAGAAATAATTTATTGATTGTTTTATAGTTTCACCTGTGGACCTGCGCTTTGGAGGATGGCTGCCAGTCTGCGGAGAGAACAAACAATTAGAACAAAATGTGCAATAGATGTGTATAATTGTGTGGTTGGGGAGAAGTGTTGGGGTGGAGTGTGTTTTAAAAGTTGTTGGGTGTTGTGCATTGGTTTTACTCACCGCTCTGTTCCTTGTGTCCAGGTGTCTGGCCAAAAGAGTCCCTGGGGGAACAGCCAACATTAAAAAGGTTCCGGGCCAGACCAAGGCAGGGGAATGGAGAGGGGAGAAGCGAAAAAGTGTTGTATGGTTTATGGGTTTTAAAGAAGTATAGGTGTTTGGTTTTAGAGTTTGTGAATCGTTTTGGGTTGTAAATATGGTTTATGGTTCGGTTTATTTGTTTGGAGGACATTAACATGGTTTAGGCCAAGCTTATGTTAATGTATGTACCTGTGGGGTTGGGTTGGGTCTTACCCAGTTAGTTGGGAACATATTTAAGGCGCCTCAAATTATCATTAGAGGGAGACTGCTGGAGAGGACTGAGCTCCTACTTCCGCCACTGCACTTTTGTACAATGCACCTAGCACTTTGAAATATTTATTGAAAAAGAAAGAAAATAAAATAAAAACAGTGGTCTATGCCAACTCCGTGCTTCCAGTGTCTCATTGCTCGTGGTATCTTACGGACCTCCAGCCGCTGATGAGGCCCCGGCTAACATCTGGTTTTTATTTGTCTCGTCTGGGTGAAGCATCCTAACTGTGATTTTCTCATCTTCCCTGCACCCCTGCCATTCACAGATCAAATCCTACAAATTAGTATTCGGCTTGTGTCCCCTGTCACAACAAATATTTGTCTATGGATTGTTTGTTCATATTTGACAGCGGATCATGTCTGTGCTCAGTTTGTGTCCAGTGGGGCTTTATTGTATATTGCAGTTAGATTATGACATCTACACAACAGTCCCTTTGGTTCAAGAATATTTCTGTTCTGTTAAGTTTTGTAAGTTTGTTACTATTTATTTCTCCAAAATAAAACTATATTTTACATCACTGTCACCACTGTCACACATCCAAACTACCATCTACTTAGTTATTATTTACACTGATGTTGACACTTACATTTTTGAAAATGGAAAGTTAATTCAATTTTTGTATGTAAAGCAACAATTTTTAAACTGTTTTAATTTTATTAATGTGATGTTATTGAAGTTGTTAAACTGGTTGTATATTTATACTATAGTATGCATTTAAGGACTGTGTGGGTTATAAAAGTTGTAAATGACAAATGCGATATTAAAATACTGTGTCATGAGTCATGAGTATTTACATTTAATATTTTCTGTGATAGTAAATAAATGTTGACGTTTTGATCCGGGCGTCCCCTGTAGTCGAGGCTCTACTGTGTCTGTCCTAATCTGTTTGGGTGTATTTTAAATACATACAATATACACAGTATACATACATACATATGGACAGTGTCAGGTCTGAAATATCTACAAATCACTTTTTTAGAAAATTGCACTGCTTTACAGAAGCTGATGGGTTCCTTTTGAACAATGGTTTGTCAAAGCACTGAAATTGCATAACTTGTGCATGTGTTTGCTAGACACCATATTAGATATTTTTTAGCTTTTCCTTGTCAAACAGTTAATTTTACAGTGCAAATACTTACCATGGAGGCGCAATAGATATCACATATTGAATGGTTCAATGCAAGTGCAATCCAATTATTCATTTTACTAGAATTTTGAACAATATACTCTAGGTTCAGTTCTGCTGTAATGATCAACAAAGCTCCAAAAGCTTGCGACAAATGCACAGTACTCTCCATCTTTCTTGTGTTTTGTTGCATTTTCTTTTGTGTGTGAGCTTACACATGGGCATGAGCGTGCATGTCACCTTTGCTGACTCTGTTCCCCACACTTAGCCATGTGACAGCTGCTGATGGATTGGCTGCTAAATGCTCCATGCACACATCCACACACACCAGACCAAACGCAGTCCTACGTTCGTCAGCGGCTCCTGAGCCCAACAGGACACACACAGGTCACTCCTCTGAGGAGGTCTGTGACAATTTAATATTAGCTAAGTAGTATTCATGCAGACTGATTTAAAGCTAGAATTTATCAATTCATCAAGCTTAATGAAAAACTGGGACACCAAGTAATTTTTAAGTGTTTTAATATTTCATAACAAAAGGATAAACATAACACTTTGTTGCTGATTTGTACAGTTAGTTTTCTCTGAGTTTCTTGCTTAAACTTTTTCATTTATTTTAAAAACATGGATTATATATTTATTTCACTGATCCCACTAGTGATGGGCAATCCGGCTCTTTTTCATGAGCCGGCTCATTTGACTCAGCTCACTGAAAAGAGCCGGCTCTTTTAGCTCACAAACGGCTCTTTAAATAATAAATGTTTTAACTATGACTTTGACTGTGATACGTGTTAAAACAGTTTTAATTAAATTATTAAATGAAATCATACTCACAATGTCTCACAATTTCTTTAAAAATGCATTGAATGCAAAAAAAGGATGCTATTAAACATTTGCATTAGGTTTATTTGCCAATGCAATATCAATTTGGCCTTTTTTCTCTACAGACATTGACTTTTGCATAAAGTGGTCCTTTATAGAAGACTGCGTTGCTGTAGGTTGGGGAGTAGGCCTACTTGAGTGATTACATCTCCAACTGTGGAGGTGCTGGCTCCAGTTGCTCCACCACCTTCACTAGTTTCTAGAAGCTCCGCTAGCTTCACAGTTGGTGCACAGTTCGCATAAACCGCTGTAGGTTGTGCATAGAACCGGCGCGTTCAGCCCTCCCTTCTAATATAATTGGCTGACACCTCGTGTATGATTGACAGGAATAGACAGTTGAAACTAATTCAAAGATTCAAGATTCAAAGTGTTTATTGTCATGTGTACAGACAGAAAGCATGTTTCCCTGTACAATGAAATTCTTACTTTGCCGTCCACAATAAAAAGTCACACAAGTAAGTCACACAAGTAAGTTAAAAATAAGATAAGTATAAGTAATAAAAGAGCAGCAAATATATAAAAATAAAAATAAAAAATAATATAAAAAATATAAAAAAATATAACAGGGCAAAAAGAGTAAAGTAATAAAGTGATAAAGTGATAAAGTGAGGTAGTGCAGTAAGTAAACAATTGTTCATGTACTGTTGTGATTGTGATTGTAGACTCCTATCTGCTGTTTAGGAGTCTTATGGCAGAGGGAAAGAATGAGTTCTTCATTCTGGAAGTCCTGCATTTCACACTTCTGTACCTCCGTCCTGAGGGTAGAAGTGTGAACAGACCATGTTGGGGGTGGGAGGGGTCTTTGAGGATGGAAGCAGCTCTTCTGTGGACACTGCGGTGGTAGATGCTCTGCAGAGAGGGCAGTGGAGTCCTGGTGATCTTCTGCGCAGTCTTCACCACTCTCTGCAGGCGTTTGCGGTCCATGGCAGAAGTGCTGCCGTACCACACAGTGATGCAGCTGGTCAGGACACTCTCAATGGTGCAGCTGTAGAAGTTGCTGAGGATCTTGGGCGACATGCCAAACTTCCTCAGCCTCCTCAGAAAATACAGCCGCTGTTGAGCCTTCATGACCAGCTGCGTGATGTGAGGTGTCCAAGTGAGGTCCTCATTGATGTGGACACCCAAGTATTTGAAGTTGCTCACCCTCTCCACTTCAAGCTCCCGGATGAACAGTGGCTGAGGCGTTCTCCTCTCCCTCCTCATGTCCACTATCATCTCCTTTGTCTTGTCCGTGTTGAGGGTGAGGTTGTTGTCTTCACACCATGACACCAGACTGGCCACCTCCCTCCTGTAAGCTGCCTCGTCACCGCCAGCGATGCGTCCTATCACTGCAGTGCCGTCGGCGAACTTCAGGATGATGTTGTCCTTGTGAGAGGCGACACAGTCGTAGGTGTACAGGGTGTAAAGGATGGGGCTGAGTACACAGCCCTGTGGAGTGCCAATGTTTGTGATGGAGCTGGCTGAAGTCCTATTTCCAATCCTGACAGACTGAGGTCTGCCAGTCAGGAAATCTAGGAGCCAGTCACAGAGGGTGGGGTGCAAACCAAGTGTGGACAGTTTGTGGGTGAGTTTGTGTGGGATGACCGTGTTGAAGGCGGAGCTGTAATCTATAAAAAGTATCCGTAGGTATGAGTCCTTGTTCTCCAGGTGTGAGAGGGAATAGTGGACGGCAGTAGCGATTGCATCCGAGGTGGACCTGTTGGGCCGGTAGGCATACTGCAGGGGGTCAATGGTGTCCGGTATGCTGCTCTGAATGTGGGCCAACACCACTCTCTCGAAACACTTCATAATGATTGGAGTGAGTGCCACTGGCCTGTAGTCATTCAGGCAGGTGGGTGGGTTCTTCTTAGGCAGGGGGACGATGGTCGTGGACTTGAAGCATGATGGTACAATGCGCTGGCTGAGGGAGAGGTTGAAGATGGAGGTGAAAACATCAACCAGCTCGTTGGCACATGCTCTGAGGGCCCGCCCAGGAATGTTGTCTGGTCCTGCTGCTTTGCGGGGGTTGATCTTCCTCAGTGCTCTGTGTACCTGGGTTGTTGAGATGGTTGGTGGAGGGGAGGGGGGTTGGGTGGTCCAGGTGTGTGTGAGCTCCCTCTCTGCAGTGTCGCTGGGAGCCTCAAAGCGGGCGTAGAAAGTGTTGAGGTCATCCGGCAGGCTGTCTGTTGATGCGATGTTGTTGGTGGTGGTCCTGTAGTCTGTGATGTGCTGCAGGCCTTGCCACATCCGCCCTGAATCGGCAGTAGAGTAGAAGCTGTCCAGCTTCTCTCTATACTGCCTCTTGGCCGCTGTGATGGCTTTTCTCAGTCCATACGTCGCAGCTTTATACTCGTTCTCATTGCCTGATCTAAATGCAAGAGAAGCACGCAGCATGTGACGTACCTGACTGTTTATCCAGGGCTTCTGGTTGGGAAACTTCCTGATTCGTATGGTGGGCACGATGTTATCAACACAAGTGCTGATGTACCCAAACACATACTCAGCATAATCCTGTACACTGATGGAAGAGTCCTCCACAGTGGCTGCAGCTTTAAACACATCCCAGTCTGTCAGTGCAAAACAATCCTGCAGGGTGATCTCGCTCTCCGGGGTCCAGAGTTTGATCTGTTTGGTGACAGGGTGTGCTTGTTTCAGTCTTTGTCTGTAAGCAGGGTACAGGAACAAAGAAATGTGGTCCGAGTGTCCGAAGTGGGGGCGGGGTGCAGCCCTGTTTGCACCACGTATGTTGCTGTAGACGTGGTCAAGAGTGTTTTTATCACGGGTGGGAATGTCAACATGCTGGTGGTATTTGGGGAATACAGTCCGCAAACTACAATGGTTGAAGTCACCAGCAACAATAAAAACAGCGTCAGGATGAGCCGTTTCTAACGCGCTGATGACGTCATGGAGTTTGCTAAGTGCTGCTGCGGAGTCAGCACGCGGGGGGATGTAAACAGCGGCCAAAAACACAGCAGTAAATTCCCTCGGTAGATAATACGGACGGCACTTCAGCAGTAATAACTCCACATCTGGTGAACAGTGCTCGTCAACAGTCCGTATATCTGTGCACCACGAGTTGTTTACAAACACACACACGCCTCCCCCTTTAGACTTACCGGACGCAGCCGTTCGGTCGCCTCGGTGAAGCGAGTGAGTCTGTAGCTGAATGGCGTTCTCCGGGACTTTGTTCGAGAACCAAGTCTCGGTGAAAATCAGGGCGCAGCACTCTCTTATTTCCCGGTGGGTTGAAATCCTGGCTCATAGCTCATCCAGTTTGTTTTCCAGAGAACGTACATTCGCTAACAGGAGGCTGGGTAGCGGTGGTCGGCTAGCGCGAGCTTTTAGCCTAGCATGAAGCCCTCCCCTCTTGCCTCGCTTGCGTCGCCGTCTCCGAAGCACTCTCCTGGGGTCAGCAAACTCACTCGAGACCGGTGCTTCGTGGCCCCCGGGGTAGTTTTGGTGGTGAAAAGGGCGAACAATGAGTTGTAGCTCCAGCGGAATAGAACCACTAAAAACAAAGTTTTGTGAGTTGGCGATGTCCAATAATGCCTGTCGGTTGTATGTTAGCAGTGCATGGCATTTGTGAACTGCAGAAAGAACAAAAAACACGAAAAACACACAAAAAAGAGGAAAAGTTCGAAATTTTAGCGTGGAGGGAGCAAACACGTCTGCCTCGGGGGGCGCCATGGTGTTGAGGCTTAAATAATTATATTTTTGTGTTGTTCATTAAATTACTAGTCATTTTTTTACTAAATTAAAATAATTAAATATTTTATTATTACATAATGGTTTAATTACTATCGGCTATATTAAAAAAAAAAAAAATAGAGTCGGCTCTTCAGATATATGAGCCGGCTCCCATCGTTCACTTAAAAGAGATGGGAGCCGGCTCGCGAACGACCCATCACTAGATCCCACATTATTTGACATGCAAATAATGTTATTTGCACACAAACACACACGCACGCACACACACACACACACACACACACACACACACACACACACACACACACACACACACACACACACACACACACACACACACACACACACACACACACACCAGAATAGAGCAGTATCCCTTCATCGCACTTAGATGTGGTTGACAACAATGATCAGAAGTCTCCTTGAGGAGGGTTGGTAAGAAGGTGAGCTGTCCCCTTCACTAAATCTACTCATTACTCAGCCGTGGCCTGGATGAATGGCCATGCTGTGTGCTCGTGTGCAGAGCAACAGCCCGCCTCCTTCCTCCACTATCTCTTCCTCGTTAAAAACAGGCTGGACGGGGAATGCAGTGAGCGGCTGAATTCTTTTTAACACGGCCACCGCTCTGATTCCACTTTCTACAGACGCATATGTACGTCGGTCCACCACTGCCTGCAGGGTTCCATGGTCCATCTGCAGAAAAATGCGTCACTATTTGTGTAAACAACTATTTTCAAACCAGAGTTCAGATTTTGCTGTAAAGGGTTCTGTATTCCATATACTTTCAAAAGAAAAGATCTCAGATAAGTCTTTTTCCTTTCCCCCTTCACGTCAGGTTGTGGAGCCAGGGTTGTCTTTATCTGTAGGGGGTTCAATTTAGACATATTAATGTTTAAAAACCATAAACCAACTGAAAATGTCAAAAATTCTATGTATGTATTCATGTTGTATCCAAAAATGGTAAAACAAAATAAAACAAACAAACAAAAAAATAGTTCTAACCATTGGACACTCGTAAGAACTACAGAGTCAGACACTAAATAAAAGAAATATTCACTAAATCATTATATGGATATAACTATATAAAGAAGGTGTAGGAGAGACTACAACTCTTTACTTAAAAATAATAAAAATAAAATAACAATAATCCCACCCAACGATGAATGGGACGAGCTACAGTAGTTTCAGTTTCAACTACTTTGTAAACAACATAGCTAGCAAACATGATTGTGCCATCAAATGCCCCCTATGTCTATACAAATACTAATATAAACTCCAACTTTCTCAATGAAATGGAAGATACAATAAATCATCAATATACAGGGCTCTCCAGTCCCACGCGAGGAGACTGCGTTCACCCATTGAGGATTGTTTGAAGCTGTGCTTGCTCCCGTTATCCACTCCTTCGCTGAGCAGGAAGCTGGCCCTGCTGTCAGAGTAAGACAAGATGACGGCGGCGCTCTGCTAATGCCACCCAGATGGTAATCTGCATCTACTTTGCAGTGTTTGCTGCAGCCATTACGGTGGGCCATGAGGGCCTTAGACGCCTTTTTAGCGCATAGCCAACATCCCCGGTTAAGCATTTTCTTTGGGGTGATTGTAGGGTGAGGCCCTCCCTTAGGGCAGGTAGCGCTTTCCTTTGGATCTCCAGTCGGTTCTGGATGGCCTTTCTGGGCCGCTTTTCTTTTGGCACCATCATCCGCCTAGAGGGCGTGGGACTTGTGCGCTTTGTTTGTTCATCCTTCACCTTCATCTGCATGTCTTACCTCAGCACATACATGCGTAAAAACCAACAAAAGTATGCTTTGTGTGCTCAGAAGAACATACTGATGGTGGTTCCCAGAATCAGAACGGAGTTGGGTAAGGCTGCCCCCTGTGCATGGAATGAACTGCAAAAGGACCTAAATCAATCTGAACTTGAGACTTTGGGAGAATTTATTCTGGAGAGGCGTAAACTCAATGAGATTGGAAAATGTAACGTTTTTAATGTATGTAATGTAATGTAATGTTTTAATGTAATGTTTTTAAACTTGCACACATTGACTGTAAATATTATTTGTTTTTGTAGATGTCTTTGTATTTTTTTAAACTGTATGCTGTTTTAATGCTATTGTCTTGGCCAGGTCACTCCTGGAAAAGAGATTTTAATCTCAATGATTTTTTTTTACCTGGTTAAATAAAGGATTAAATAATAATAATGTCATTCAGCAAGGATGGGAGCCTGGTAGATCTTTGGCCCAACCTTGCCTTCCAGCCAAAAGTTATCACTTTGACTTTTGATCTGGATCAGGGCTCTCCTCCCCCCTCGGACATGTCAGCAGCGGGTGCATGGCTATGTGCCCGGTCAGGGCCTTGTGCTGCTACTTGGAGCGCAATGTTCCCAGCATTTGGCACACTGGATTTGTGGGGGCATAGGTGCGGCCTACGAGGCTCAAGGTTGCCTTCCCCTGGTTTTGGTCAGGGCACATTCAACATGGGGGATCTCCACGTCAGTGGCCCTTTGTAGGGGCGTTTCTGTGGAGGAAATATGATTGGCCTCTTCTTGGTCTTCCGTGTCCACCTTTGTGCAGTCCTATCTCTTGGACTTGTCTGCTGGCTCTGTTACTCATTCGGTGCTAAGCGGGAAGCAGAGTCTTGTCGCCTAGGTCAGCATACGTTGTATTACACTGTTCTTACTGCAGCTGGTGGCACTCTTGGGGCTGCCGTGGTTGAAGGGTTTGTCTGGTGTGTGCAGCCTTGTTGGGGCCCATGTGCCCTTGGGAGAGGTGGTCAAGGGCTCAATGGGGTGTGATGGGCGGTCTTGGGAGAGGCGACCCCTCCCCATGCCATAGTACTGGGATTATGTGGCTTGACCATAATGCCAGGAAGCTCTTGGGAGAGGCAGTCCTGGGCATGGATTGGTTTGGGCCTGCTGGCGATGGAGTCGGCCGCTGTTGGGAGAGGCGTTCTCAGCGCTTTTGCCTGGGGGCATGCATGGCTACTCTTGGGGGATGTGGGCCCAATTGCTTCTGTTTTTTTTTCCCAGCGCCAATCGTTTGTGAGCCTATTCAGCTGGGAGTGCATTGTATGGATGTATGCGTGGACATGTATTTATTTTCTTTTTTGTAAACATATGTATAACTAGATTACCAGAATAAACTTCAAACAAAGGCTCAGTATAACACACTGGTATACAACAGGATATCACTCAGGGGCTATACACTTTATGATTCTTATTGTGTCTTATTGCCTATATACATGCACAGTGTGTGCATGCATGTGTATTGTGTTTCAGGTATGAACAGAGATATGATTGTAAAACAGTTTCAGTTCAGTTCTCCTTTTGAGCATTGTATTACAGTGGGCTAGATTTTCATGATGTAAAAAGCGCTTTGTGGATGGCACAACTTTTCAAGGTGTGTCCAGAGCTGGCACATTGTTTAATAAAAAGGCTGGACTTGGCATGAACGTGCAGATTTTTTTTAAAATTGACATGTTTAGTTGCGCATGCCAGAGGTGAAAGCACAGTAATTTTTGATGTGTTAATGTCTAATTTAACACGTGAACTCACGGGGCATGTATTTACAAGATGGCTAATAGCATGTATTTTACAAATAACAACAGATTTACGTTATTTTACTGATGTACATCATGTCTGAACAATGAACTAAATAAACGTTACATTTGGAGAGGAGTCAACAAGTTTTATGATGAAAGGTACACCATTTCTACGGTGAAACATGGAGGTGGATTGCTGTGTGAGCTGGAAAAGAGGACTGCAGAAAATACTGGGAGAAAAATTGCATTTATCAGTCCGGAAGCTGCACATGGCACGTACTTGAACATTCCAACGTCGACCTGTCATTGGCTACAGCAGCATAATGTGAAGGTTCTGGACTGACCTCAGTCTCTTGACCTCAGTAACATTGAGCCACTCTGGAGAGATCTCAAACGTGCAGTTCATGCGAGACAGCCCAAGAATTTACAGGAACTGAAAGCTTTTTGCCAAGAAGAATGGACAGCTTTACAATCTGAGAAAATAAAGACAACTACCACAAAAGACTTCAAGCAGTCATTGATGTTAAATGTGGTATTAGACAGTATTAAGAACTGGGGTGTTATATCCTCATTTAATAAAGACAATTTTTGTATGAGCCAATCAAGGACTCAAGGTCACAGGGGTTTGTGCTTGGCTTTATTTTTTATCCAAACACACACAAAATACCCAAACAAAGTGGAGGGAGGAAGGCTAAAAAGTTGTGCCAAATCAAAGAACCAAATATAACAAAACAGAGCCTAACTGAATAACTACTCTGAGAAATAAAACAAGAAACAAAAAGTCCTGGTTTAACTGATCTAATGAAGGTCTTTAGGGTGCACGTAGCAGAGTGGTTAGCACTCCTGCCTCACAGCAAGAAGGTTGTGAGTTCAAAACCCGGCCGAATCGAACATTCTCGGCCGACTCCGGTCTTTCTGTGAGGAGTCTGCCTGTCCTCCACGTGTTACCGTGGGTTCTCTCCGGGTACTCCGGCTTCCTCCCACCGTCCAAACACATGCATGTTTAGGTCAATTGGCAACTCTAAAGTGTCCCTAGTGAATGAATGTGAGAGTGAATGGTTGTTTGTCACTGTCTGTCTCTGATCCAGTCACTGATTGGATAATCCACCACCTCAGGCAGCCAATCAGGGTGTGTCACACAGGTCCTACTCACAGCACCTGAGAGCAGAGAGTGGAAGACAGGAGAGAGGCACAGACAAATCTCCCCTGCCTATAACATGGGGTATGTAAACTTTTTATTTTTGATCAGCCTATAAACACACTTCAGCAGGCAAACCTCTGGTAACTGTTTAGCTCAGCTCAGTACGATCCAAACATGGGTTGCTTCTTCCGTTATTGTTCGAAAGGTCTGCATTGCTTTTTGTGGATGATGCAGCGTTCAGTGTCCTGCTGTGATCAGGTGGATGGGCCTGCATCAGAAGGACTGGGTCTGGACTCACAGACGTCTCCAGCTCTTTGCACTCTTCAGGAATGCTACTAGAACAAGGTCCAGTTAGCGCTGTTTTTATAATAATATATCTTAATTTATAGAGTTATTGATTAAATAATTGTTTAACATTATTAATTTTAATATATAATCAAATGATTTATATCCTTTTATGTGTATGTAGACTAGTAAAAATGAATGATCAATACATTTTAAATACATACTTAATATTTTAGGAGTTATATATTAATACTATATTATAATTGGCTTAGGTATAAATCTAAAATAGCGCTGCTTTGATGCCTTCAAATACACAAGTTTTATCAGGCCTCAGTCAGTCTTGTACCGGACCCCTCCTCAGAACGCCCACAGTGATGTATGGTGGCTCGTCCACACCTGAGTCAGATGGAAGATGGCAGATCAGTCATGTGTCACTGGCTATGAGCCTTTCGCCAGCCGTAAGATCAGGCCCCATGTGTTACTGTCTATGTCACTTATCTTTGGTTGCTCAAAAAAAATAAATGAAATGACATGAAAATGGAGCCATTAGTGTTTTGTACAGAGCAGTACATTTTACTGAAGTCACATTATTTTTCTTAAATGTCTTTTTTTTTTAGCTTTGTTAAACTTAGCTCTCTGTAAAGGATGACCTGAGCTTGTTGTGTTTTCTTATAGTTTTTAATAGGTAGTTGTGCTTCTGTTTGTGAGATTAACAGAGTCAGACTCAAGATGCTCCTTTCATTACTCTTTATGGAACCACTTTCTTCTTTGTTTTGACATTATGACCTTGAACTCAAGGAACATTGGTTAGAAAAGAAATTTAGGAGACAAGTTCTGTTGAAGACCTGAGTTTATGTTCTGACGCCAGGTTGGGCTCAATATGTCTGTTCTTTTTAAGCATTTAAAAGCCCTCATGTCCCTTATATGCTTTATACTACATATTTAGTCTAAATGACTGCTGTAGCACTTTTCATCATTGTACATTAGCACATTTCCAACACATTATGCTAATTCATCTGAGCTGTCAACACAACGCTGTTACATGAACAAAGCCTGCCGTGTCCATTCTCTAAAGGCCTATTCAGCTGCACTCAGATGAATATGACTCAGGTGTGAAAAGAATACTTTCCTGTTCGATGAAGACAAAGAGTTGGCTGTCCTAACGATCTGTCTCTGCATTAATGATCTTTCTGCTCCTAATGACTCAGCCTTTATAATGACCCGCTGATGATGTGGGAGGAACTCAGAAAACCTCCCATCACAGTCAATACCTGCACCATCAGAGAGAATACAATTCAGAGCTCTCCCCAGGTCTCACAGAGAGACCTAGAAGCTATAGCTATAAGAGATGATTGATGAATAGGAAAGAACAGAGGGTCTGAAAGAAGACAGCACCAGTATCTCTAATAAAAGATGAACACAAGAGCTATAGCTTCACCATAGAACCCTGAAATGTTCAATAGAGCACATCAAAATTTTATATTTATTATTTGTTATTCAATCATTGAGCCATGCTTTCAACCTTAGCTGTGAAACAATAACCTGACTCTGCCAGATAATCTGCTCCCCAGAACCATCTGGGAGGGCTCCTGGTGAAAGCATTTGCAAAAGCTCAGGTACTTTAAATGCATACCTGGTCATCGATGATTTTGAGCTATGTAATCCCCTGGGTACATCGCAAATTGTGTAGTGTGTACTGGATTCTGACTAACTTGCCACCAGGCTCTCATTCAGCACTGTCTTCCATTTATTTAACGGTTTTGTGCAAAAGTGACGGTGTAAAGGTATATGGCTATGGAAAAACTCTAGAGCCACTTTTACAAGACCTTCGTACTTTAGAAGAGCATGGTGTTTTCAGCTCAAAACTTGGGAAGTTTGTCAAAGGAACAGTCCATAGTGTTAAAGCGGACAATTTGGGAGCCCACGGATTGGCTGGTTTTGTAGAGAGCTTCTCTGGCCAGTATATTTGTCGATGCTCAGAAAGTAGATATTCAAACAAGGGATGTTCATTCAGGTGCTTTTTTGCTTTGAACAAAAGAAATACATGAAGTACATGTAAAGTCTGCACAGGAAACTGACACAAATTGCTTTGGTGTGAAGAGAGCGTGTGTTTTAACAGAAAATCTTCAACATTTAACACATCCCCCAGATATAGTGCATGCCTTATTTGAGGGTATTGTCCCTTCTGAACTGGCACTATGTTTCAGTGTTCTTATCTCTAAGAAGTGTTTCAGTCTTGAATGTCTTAACACACGAATCGTCGAATTTCCATATAAGTGGAGTGACAAAAATGTTTTATCTCAAGTTATACCAAACAGCTATTCATGTAAGAAGACAATAGGTGGCAACGCCCATGAGAATTGGAATCTAATTTGATTGCTTCCATTTCTAGTAGGAGACTTGATTCCAGAGGATGAGCTTGCTTGGCAAGTGATATTAGACCTGAAGGAAATTGTAGAATTAGCTGTGGCACCAGTTCACACTGATGAGACAATTGCTTATCTTGATGTCAAAGTGTCTGAATACAGACAGAGACTACTCGAGCTTAACCCGGATGTAAAGCTTTTACCTAAACACCACTATCTTGAGCATTACCCGCACCTGATTAAGTGTTTTGGGCCTCTTCTAGGTTTATGGACGATGCGATTTGAAGCTAAACATAGCTTTTTTAAACAAGTAGCTCGACACACTAATAATTTCAGGAATATTGCACTCACACTGGCAGCCAAACACCAGCTATTCATCAGTTACCACATATATATTCATCCACACTCAATACATCAAATTTGGAAGTTTCAAATGTCTCTACAGTCCAGGTTGATGTTCTGAATAAGGAAGTTGTGTTGGCTCTCAGGCAGAAGTATCCAAATATCAGTCAAGTTCACCTTGCAAAAAGTGTCACCACTAGAGGAATTAACTACAAAAAATGGAATGTTAATTGCATGTGGTTCAACTGCTGGAATGTCAGAATTTGCAGAAATTCTACAAATGTGCATAAGGGGAGATGAGCTGAGTTTCATTGTGCGTTTATTGTGTGCATGGTATAGAGACCACTTCAGATCTTTTGAGTTGACTTCTTCACCAGGTAAAGAGGTTGCCCTGGTCCAGCTTGAAGAACTGACAGACTGCTATCCATTTGTGGTCTATACAGTTTGTTCCAAACGTATGGTAACTCTGAAGAGACCACATCATTATCAAAAGGTGTTATTTATTACAGTACTTTTTTTCAAAAGAATGTAGTAACTTTAACATCAATGTTTTATTTATTGATAAGACAATTCCTATGTTTTTTGGGTCTACATTCTAGATTAAAAAATTCGGATGGCAGGACCAGTTAGCTTCAGAGTCCTTTTTGGAAGTGAAGATGATGCAAGAAAACTAACCATTAAATCCGGAATACTGTCTTCTGTGGATGAATTGGCTTTTGAAATTAAGACCTTCTTTGGAGTAACAGAGCAGTTTAGGCTTCAATACAAAGACGTAGACTTTGGAAACAAATTCATGAACCTCTTATTAGTTTCGGATATTCAAGATTGCAGTATTTTGAAAGTGGTATACTTACCTTGTGAGGCTACCACCTCCGCAATATCCTCAGCTCCATCCATTAAAGATAACAACAATCCCAGTTACTCCCTCCAATGTATCTTGCAGCTCCTCATCACAAGAACCAAGTGATTCAGCATCTGCTGACTCCTGTAGCAGCAATGATCCTGTCATATTGTCATCTCCAGACTCCCGGTCTTGCACTTAGCCTAAAGATTTTGTAGTGCCACGATTTTCATATTGTGCCGAGATGCAGCTCCAGAAGGGAAATGATGAATTCATTGCAAGTGGAACTCTCCTATCTCTTACGCCCAAATTCAGATTTGATATTCTTGAAGGCATTGCAGAAGAAATAATCAAGTATACAGCATATTTAAAGGACAATCAGTTTTAAAAAGTTTCTGAGGCCTTGATACAAACCCATACATGTTTGCTTGAAAAAAGCAACTCAGACTGGGTGTTGTGGATGGAAGCACTATATTAAGATAAATATGATGAACTTCCGCACCAAGCTTGGCCGAGCTGGACACCCAGAAGTCACAGTCAACTCACTTAAGAACAAACAGAAAGGCCAGGGAAAACCAGCTGCAAACATAAAAAAGCCACGGAGGGCAGAGGTTAATTTCTGTCCAAACCATCCGAAAGGTGAAACTAATGACAGCCTGGAGGTGGAAAGGGTTGCTCTATTGACCGAGGTAAAAAAAAAACAATAACGAGACCGTTATCAAGGAAAAGAGGCAGCTTACCTTCTCAAGAAATTCTTCAGGAGCCAATGATTACAGAGGTCCGAAACAGATGGCCAGCATTGTTTGAGTGTTTAAGTGTTGTTTGTAACGGAAGTGCAGATTTATACACTAACACATCTTGTTTAAGGTGAAATATATTCTGTTGTGTCCTTTTTCATCTTTTTTCAGGTCAACTTGGAGTTTATGCCTATAACAACTGTTCCGCTGATATCAAAATTCATTGGTCAACTGGACAAATACTCTGATGGCCTGATGAGGGTGTTCCGTCACAAAGGAGGATGTGCAGGACAGAAAATCGGCACCATAATGGCATTGACAGCTAAAGTAAGTGTGTTTTTATGTTTTGCATTTGTTTTCAACTGGTTACTCATTTGACTTGACAGGAATTCAGAAAACTCTCTCTCTCACACGCGCGCACACACTTTCTCTATCCCTCTGAGATGCCAAGAACAAAATCTTTCTTACACATTAAATACACATTTATTTGATTTATTATATATGCACAATATTTTTAAAGCATTATTCATATAAATAAGTTGCTAAATAATTAAGATTGTCTGTGTATAGTGTTTTATAATAGTGTATTAGTTAACCCAAAATTAAAAAAGTGTTATTAACTGAACCTCATGACGTTCCAAACCCGTAACTTATCTTCGAAACACTACGGAGCCCCGCACATGACATGCAAGAAAAAAAGTAAATCGTGCGCACAATTTAATAATTCATTCCCTCGATTTGCTAAATCGTGTGCACAATTACATTTTATTTTCTTGCATGTCATGTGCAGGGCTCTGTACAACACAAATAAATATATTTTTAATGAAATCTGAGAGGTTTCTGTTCCTCCATTGACAGCTATACAACCACCACTTTGACTTTTCAAAAATGTTATCAAGAGATCATAAAACTATTCCATATGAATTGAGCAGTTTAGTCCAAAATTTCTGAAGAAATTAACTGATTGAATTTAGGCTTTTTTTCACAAACAAACATTCATTAACTCACATCAGTTATAGTAAACGGAAGCTCAGAAATTTTCGCATTGATGTGCGAGAACCAGTGAGGTTTGTTCTAGTGTGTTAAGCAGGTTCGGTTGAGCTTCTGTTTTCTGATCAATTTTTATACAAATAAAAGCCTAAACTTAGTCTGTTCATTAAATAATGCGATCATGTCTCTTTAGAAAATTTGGACTAAATTGCTCAATTCATATGGAATAGTTTTATGATCTCTTTATGAATTTTTTGAAGCGTCAAAGTGGTGATTGTGTTGCTGTCAATGGAGAAACAAAGTTTTCAGATTTCTTCAAAAGAGATCTTCATTTGTGTTCTGAAGATGAACAAAATTTATGACATAATTGTAAATTTTGGGTGAACTACCTTTTTAAAATGTAGCCTTACTTGAAATGTTAGTTAATAATTAATGACGTTTTTTGGGATCTTCTTATGCTTGTTTGAGAATGAAGACATACAGTGCCTGATATATACCGCTGATGCTTCCCGCCTAACGCTGACGTCACTTTGTTTGTCTGCCGGTGGACGAAGGACGCATCCCGGTGACAAATCTCTCCTGGCATTGTCCCAAAGTTACGTATTTATTATTTCTTAAACATTGTCAACACTTTAACTGTGCACCACACCTCATTCATTGTTATACTGATTATATTTCTGCTAGAGGTTAGTACTAGAGTTGCTGTCGTTTTGTGAACAGGGCATTTTTGTTTGTGCTAGCTAGCTAACATGCTAGCGGGTTTTCAGCAATTGAGTTAGCGCTTAGCATACCTCGATTGTTGTGTTTGTTACTGTTTTCTACTGGTGGTTAGACTTGATGTGTGTTCTGAGTTTTCCCTGTAACTTGTGGTTGTACTGCTGTGTGTGTGTGTTAGAATTTAGCATTGTGAGTTGTGAACAGTTGGCTTGACTTAGCTGTACCTACACTAGCTTAGCTAAGCTTTATCTTTTTCTGTGTTGTTTGCATCTGCTTGGGGCAATGGATTGCCATTATTGTTCGGTATTACTAGACAGATTGTCTCTATTAGAGAGACGTGTTTGTGAGTTAGAGCAGCTAGATCAGCATAGACAGGGTTTGGTTACTTTAGATGTGTCAGGGTTTCCGGATAGTATCAGATGCAGGTCTGATAGCAGTCCTGCTTGCGGCTCAGTTGCTTCGGCAACTGTTGCAAAGAGTCCTGCTTTCGTGCCGGTCTGCCGGCGGGGTGGCTCAGGCAGGCGCAAGCCTCCGGTTGTCCGGTTTTTGACGCTTTCAAGTCCGCTTGTCCGCGCAGATCACCGGCCTGTCCCCTCTGCGCCGGCCAGCCGGAGCGAGCATCATACTCTGGTGATAGGGGACTCCATTACCCGCAATGTTAGACTTGAGACGCCAGCCATTGTCCACTGTTTACCGGGGGCCAGGGCTTCCGACATAGAGGCTAACCTTAGGGTACTGACATCACACGGGAGTTTCCCAGGACACATACTCGCACTACATACAAGAAGATAGTTATTCATGTCGGCACCAATAATGTGAGAATGAGGTAGTCTGAGGTAACCAAAGATAGCCTAGCCAGGACTTTTGAACTAGGGAACAAGATGAGTTAGCATCGATTAATTGTCTCTGGCCCCCTCCCCGTAAGGGGTAGTGATTGTTCACCAGATGTGGAGTTATTACTGCTGAAGTGCCGTCCGTATTATCTACCGAGGGAATTTACTGCTGTGTTTTTGGCCGCTGTTTACATCCCACCGAGTGCTAACTCCGCGCTAGCACTCAACAAACTCCATGACGTCATCAGCGCGTTAGAAACGGCTCATCCTGACGCTGTTTTTATTGTTGCCGGTGACTTTAACCATTGTAGTTTGCGGACTGTATTCCCCAAATACCACCAGCATGTTGACATTCCCACCCGTGATAAAAACACTCTTGACCACGTCTACAGCAACATAGGTGGTGCATACAGGGCTGCACCCCGCCCCCACTTCGGACACTCGGACCACATTTCTTTGTTCCTGTACCCTGTTTACAGACAAAGACTGAAACAAGCACACCCTGTCACCAAACAGATCAAACTCTGGACCCCGGAGAGCGAGATCACCCTGCAGGACTGTTTCGCGCTGACAGACTGGGATGTGTTTAAAGCTGCAGCCACTGTGGAGGACTCTTCCATCAGCGTACAGGATTATGCTGAGTATGTGTCCGGGTACATCAGCACTTGTGTTGATAACATCGTGCCCACCATACAAATCAGGAAGTTTCCCAACCAGAAGCCCTGGATAAACAGTCAGGTACGTCACATGCTACGTGCTCGCACTCTTGCATTTAGATCAGGCAATGAGAACGAGTACAAAGCTGCGAAGTATGGACTGAGAAAAGCCATCACAGCGGCCAAGAGGCAGTACAGAGAGAAGCTGGACAGCTTCTACTCTACTGCGGATTCAGGGCGGATGTGGCAAGGCCTGCAGCACATCACAGACTACAGGACCACCACCAACATCGCATCAACAGACAGCCTGCCGGATGACCTCAACAATTTCTACGCCCGCTTTGAGGCTCCCAGCAACACTGCAGAGAGGGAGCTCACACACACCTGGTTCACCCAACCCCCCTCCCCTCCACCAACCATCTCAACAACACAGGTACACAGAGCTCTGAGGAAGATCAACCCCCGCAAAGCAGCAGGACCAGACAACATTCCTGGGCGGGCCCTCAGAGCATGTGCCAACGAGCTGGTTGATGTTTTCACCTCCATCTTCAACCTCTCCCTCAGCCAGCGCATTGTACCACCATGCTTCAAGACCACGACCATCGTCCCCCTGCCCAAGAAGAACCCACCCACCTGCCTGAATAACTACAGGCCAGTGGCACTCACTCCAATCATTATGAAGTGTTTCGAGAGAGTGGTGCTGGCCCACATTCAGAGCAGCATACCGGACACCATTGACCCCCTGCAGTATGCCTACCGGCCCAACAGGTCCACCTCAGATGCTATCGCTACTGCCGTCCACTACTCCCTCTCACACCTGGAGAACAAGGACTCATACCTACGGATACTTTTTATAGATTACAGCTCCGCCTTCAACACGGTCATCCCACACAAACTCACCCACAAACTGTCCACACTTGGTTTGCACCCCACCCTCTGTGACTGGCTCCTAGATTTCCTGACTGGCAGGCCTCAGTCTGTCAGGATTGGTAATAGGACTTCATTCAGCACCATCACAAACATTGGTACTCCACAGGGCTGTGTACTCAGCCCCATCCTCTACACCCTGTACACCTACGACTGTGTCGCCTCTCACAAGGACAACATCATCCTGAAGTTTGCTGACGACACCGCAGTGATAGGACGACGCTGGCGGTGACGAGGCAGCTTACAGGAGGGAGGTGGCCAGTCTGGTGTCATGGTGTGAAGACAACAACCTCACCCTCAACACGGACAAGACAAAGGAGATGATAGTGGACATGAGGAGGGAGAGGAGAACGCCTCAGCCACTGTTCATCCGGGAACTTGAAGTGGAGAGGGTGAGCAGCTTCAAATACTTGGGTGTCCACATCAATGAGGACCTCACTTGGACACCTCATCACGCAGCTGGTCAAGAAGGCTCAACAGCGGCTGTATTTTCTGAGGAGGCTGAGGAAGTTTGGCATGTCACCCAAGATCCTCAGCAACTTCTACAGCTGCAACATTGAGAGTGTCCTGACCAGCTGCATCACTGTGTGGTGCAGCACTTCTGTCATGGACCGCAAACACCTGCAGAGAGTGGTGAAGACTGCGCAGAAGATCACCAGGACTCCACTGCCCTCTCTGCAGAGCATCTACCATCGCAGAGTCCACAGAAGAGCTGCTTCCATCCTCAAAGACCCCTCCCACCCCCAACATGGTCTGTTCACACTTCTACCCTCAGGACGGAGGTACAGAAGTGTGAAATGCAGGACTTCCAGAATGAAGAACTCATTCTTTCCCTCTGCCATAAGACTCCTAAACAGCAGATAGGAGTCTACATTCACAATCACAACATTACATGAACAATTGTTTACCTACTGCACTACCTCACTTTACTTTACACCGTCACTTTACTTTACACGTCACTTTACACCATCACAACTGCACTACCTCACTTTACTACTTTACTCCTTTTGCCCTCTTGTATTTTTTTTTTGTATATTTGTATTTTTATATTTTTATTTTTTGTACTGCATTATTATCACTTGTATATTTGTCTTATTTTTTATTTTTTATTTTTTTTATATTTTTACTTACTTGTGTGACATTTTACTGTGGACGGCAAAGTAAGAATTTCATTGTACAGGGAAACATGCTTTCTGTCTGTACACATGACAATAAACACTTTGAATCTTTGAATCTTGAATCTTTGAATCTTTGATGAACAGTATAGCAGATTAGTTTCCATGAACCAGTGGCTGGCCCGGCATTGTAGTCAGAAAGGTTATGGTTTTCTGGATAACTGGTCTTCTTTCTGGGGCCGCCCAGGCCTGCTGAGGGCAGACGGCCTGCATCCTACTGGACAAGGTGCTGCCATTTTGTCTAGTAATATAGACAGGTGCATTCAATGCATTTGACACAAGGAATCTCAGCAGGTTGCAGGAATTAGAGAACCTGCTAGTCATGATAGTGCGGGTGTGGAACTGGATAATGTAGCAGCTTTTAGTTGTCTGGTTAGGCCGTATCAATCCAATGTCTACTGCCTAAATCTATTAGATATGGTGAATTTATTTAGTCCTCAAACACATCTGAAAACTCTTGAGTCAGTGACCCAAAAGCATCATGTCCTCATGTTATTATAACTCAGAGGCATTCTTTTAAACCCGGCAGAACTGTTAGAGCTCGACAGCTTGTTCCTGTCACTATCGCTCCACTGGACCAGCCCTCAAATACTTTGTCTTTGTGAAACTTGGTTT
The DNA here is from genome assembly GCA_024416835.2 of Perccottus glenii. Classification (NCBI taxonomy): domain Eukaryota; kingdom Metazoa; phylum Chordata; class Actinopteri; order Gobiiformes; family Odontobutidae; genus Perccottus; species Perccottus glenii. The sequence continues at coordinate 29,965,057 of CM044552.2, read as the reverse complement.
AGGCCCAATGTTTTTCTGCCACTAAATGAAGCCTCTCCCCCTGATTATGCATATGCACAGGTAGGTCGCACGTCGAAACAGGGTGGTGGTGTTGCAGCCATTCATAAAGCTGCATTTTGCTTTACAGGTCCATCATCACAGCCAAAATTTAACTCATTCGAAGTGTTACTCATCAAACATATTCCTTCTCAAATTAAGGGAAGGAAGCCATTTTATCTAGCTGTAGTCTTCCGGGTCCCTACTCTTCTTTCATGAATGAGTTTGGAGTTTTCCTTTCGGACTTAATCACCCACGCTGATAACATCCTTCTAGTTGGTGACTTTAATATTCATCTAAATAAGGAGTGTGATCATCTGGCCTGAGCATTTCAATCACTGCTTACAACCCTGTCTTTCTACCAGTTTGTTCATGAGCCCACACACATTAATGGAAAATATCTTGATCTTGTTTTGGCTCGGGGAATAGATGTTTCCCATCTCTTCGTTTCCTCTATTTCATCTGCTGTTTCAGATCACTCACTGGTGGAATTTGAGATAAGTTATTGACTCCCCTCAAATTCCGACAATTGCGTAGTGTCTACACGGAATTTTAGCGCGGCTGCAATGGAAATGTTTGCCACACGGCTGACAGATGTTCTTCCTAATTTAACTCCACCTGGAAACTCAATAGAAGCCTACACAAAGGAGGTCCATGCAACCCTCTCGGCCATCACTGACTCAGTGGCACCCCTCAGGACAAAGCCCAGACCAACCAGACGACCTACACCATGGTATAACGAGGAAACCCGGGCTTTAAAACAGGCCTGCGGGAGTTTTGAACGCATATGGCGCAAGTCAAAAATGAATCTAAATTATCAAAAGTGGTGTTTGTGTGTAAACACCTATAAGCACGCCCTCAGCACTGCAAAGACGGCTTATTTCTCATCTCTAATCAGAGAAAACCGGCATAACCCCAGGTTTCTATTTGGGACAGTTGCTAAACTAATCCAACAACTGAAGACTCCTCTCCCTTTAGTGCACAAAACCTTTTTGATTTCTTTAAACATAAAATTGAAGATATCAGGGATAATATTTTGGTTTTGTCTTCCTCAGCTCCGGGTCCCATTCACTTGGATCCACTGACCTCTCGTCTCTCAGTCCTAGATCCTGTATCCCTCGATGAGCTGACAAAGGTGGTTTCTTCATGTAAAGCAACTACGTGCCTTCTGGATATCCTGCCAGCAAAACAGCTCAAAGAACTGTGGCCCTATGTAGGGCAAATTATGTTAAACATTATAAACTTGTCCCTGTCTACTGGCACCGTTCCTTCCCTCTTTAAACAGGCTGTGGTCAAACCCCTCTGGATCCTGGATGCCTAAATAATTACCGTCCTGTCTCCAATTTACCTTTTCTATCTAAAGTCCTCGAAAAAGTTGTGTTAAAACAACTTACTCTATATCTATCGGAAAATGACCTCCTCGAGCCGTTTCAGTCTGCATTTAGGGCCTCTTATTCCACTGAAACAGCTTTAGTTAAAGTGACTAACGATCTCCTCCTTCAGATTGACGAGGACTCATCGGCTCTACTGTTATTGCTAGATCTCAGCGCTGCATTTGATACGATTGATCATGCAGTGCTAATCAACAGACTAAAGAATGTGTTTGGCATCTCTGGCTCTGCTCTTGCTTGGTTAGAATCCTATCTGTGTGATAGGTCTCATTTTGTCTCTTTTAATAAATCCTTCTCCTCCACGGCACCAGTGAAATTCAGTGTGCCACAAGGGTCTGTGCTTGGTCCCATACTTTTTTCACTATATGTTACACCATTGGGACAAATCATCAGAAGTTATGGAGTAAACATCCACTGTTATGCCAATGATACACAGCTGTATCTACGAATAAAAGCGAATAATACTACTGACATCAAGCGTCTAGAGGCCTGCCTCGTTTCAATTAAAACATGGATGTCTCAAAACTTCCTCCATTTGAACTCGGATAAAACAGAGCTCTTGTTAATTGGTCCTGCCAGTCATCGGCACAAGTTCAACAATCTTACTGTCTCCATCAACAATTGTGTGTTGGAGCACGGCAACACTGTGAGGAACCTTGGTGTCATACTCCAGCTCGTACCCTTCGCTCTCAGGATGCTGGCCTCCTTCAACTTCCTCGAGTAAAGAAGAAGTCTGCTGGCTACAGAGCCTTTTCTTATAGAGCCCCATTTTTATGGAATGGGCTCCCGGCGGAAGTGCGGTGAGCTGACTCTGTTGAAGTTTTCAAAAGCAAACTCAAAACATACTTATTTCACCAAACGTATGGAGACTGATGATCATAGGTATATGTTTACACTGGTTGTAGCTGTAGGTACACGTTTACACTGGTTGTAGCTGTAGGTACACGTTTACACTGGTTGTAGCTGTAGGTACACACTAAATCGCTCATACTATTATCACATCTACCTATTACAGTTTTTTTCTCCCTCCTCCTAGGGTGGACGCAAACCTCTGACCTGCTGGGTGTTGTGTGCCCCCCCCCGCGCCTGTGCTCCAGTGTGAGGGCCCCCACCCATCTGTCATCTACCTTGATGTTGGCTGCGGCCCATCCACTATTGCACACTCAGAGTGGACACTGGACACTGCCAATATAAATGTTTTTATTTGTGAATATGTTTGTGTATTTCTATGTATTTTGTCTGTCCTGGACACATTCCTGCACGGCCTGTCCGTCCTGGGAGTGGATCCCTCCTTCTGTGGTTCTCCCTGAGGTTTCTCTTTTTTCCTGGCTGGGTTTTTTTTTGGGAGTTTTTCCTTACCCTGATGGAGGGTCTAAGGACAGGGGATGTTGTCTAGTGCAGTCTGTTAAGCCCTTTAAGGCGACTGTTATTGTGATATTGGGCTATACAAAAATAAATGTCTTGTCTTGTCTTGTCTTGCGATTAGTAGTATTCAGCCCCCTTGAAATATACGACCTTTTGCCACAAAAGGTGGCGCTACAAAGTATTAAGTTAAGGGGGCTGAATAATTTTGCACGCCCAATTTTTCAGTTTTTTATTTGTTAAAGTTTGAAATATCCAATAAATTTCGTTACACTTCATGATTGTGTCCCACTTGTTGTTGATTCTTCACAAAAAAATACAGTTTCATATCTTTATGTTTGAAGCCTGAAATGTGGCAAAAGGTCGCAAAGTTCAAGGGCGCCGAATACTTTCGCAAGGCACTGTAAACACCAGGCGTGATTGTATCCTGATTGTATTGTAAAGTGTCTACCTCAACGAAGACATCGAGACACTTGTCAAAGAATATGTGGTAAGTGTTTGTCAAGCTATTCTCTTCATGTTACAAATTTAAATTTTCATTGATTATGTTAATTTTCTCATTGGTATCACAGTCTAGCTTATGCTTTGATATGCTTTGATATGCTTTGATATGATAACTGTCATCATTGCAGGAGAACGACTCTCACCCCCTGTATGAAACGGTTTCAGCTCTGAGCAGCTCCTTCAGTGACAGACTGTTACATCCGAAGTGTCTGAAGGAGCGATACAGACGCTCATTTCTCCATGCTGCTATTAGACTTTATAATCAGAGCTGCTCCCAGTGAACGAGTCACCATGATACTCACTGCAATATGTGCAATTTGTTGTTGTTGTTGTTTTTAGTGCAATCACTATACTGTAATACTTGACATACTTTTTTGTTTTTGTATATGCTGTATATATAGGTATATATACATATTATATATTATGCTGTATATTATGTATAGTATTTATGTTTATAACATACTGTAAAAATTGCTGCTGGAACAGAGAAATTTCCCCATTGTGGGACGAATAAAGGATTATCTTATCTTATCTTATCTTATCTTATGCCCTTGTGTGTAGTGTGCAGCGAAAGATTAAACTATGCAGCAATCAGTACAGAGCATGATTGATCAAACTAAAAATGACCTAGATAAAATGATCCAGTTGGTATTACAAAGTAAGAAAAATATGAAATCAGAATCATGAAACACACATCATTATGCTGATCTCAGATTTGGTGTAGATAGGGAAATTAATACATTATTCATGCCAAAACAGGAACACAGTACAATTATCATTTTAATTACATGAATCAATAGGAAAACTTGGAACACATTGGGAACTTATATTCTTTGTTTATCCTCCAGGACACTGAAAGTGTGGAGGCTGAGTCTCTCATTGCACAAACAACAATGGGTATCTACGTCATTCGAGCGGAGGGCGTTGGTCCTGAAGAAGAACCTTCAGATGTTGGTGTTGTTCTTGAAGGAGTTGAAGTTCTGCAAAACCTGCCAAGTGTCACACTTGGATGTGTGATGCTTTTTGGACTAATTTATGCCCTTAACTTAAACTATCCAAAGGACCTCAAGTGCACATTTGAAACATTTCAGAAAATCCTGATGGAACTGGATACAACCAAGCTGTCGCCAAAAGTTCAGGGACTGAAAATTAAGATGCTTCAGTGAATCATTGAGAGATATGCTGATATTTACATTTTTCCTCACTTTTTTGACTTGCACTTTTTCTAATCGTTAGAACCACCACCCTATTTTTCCAAATTATTGCATGTCACAGATTTGTGAAAATGTTTGTGTAATGTTAACAAGTGTTGTCATTGAATCAGATTTCACCTGATTGTTATGTCTACCTCAAGTGTTGCAGGTTTTTAAGCACAGTTCTTGAGGAAAAAGCACTATGCCTGCAGTCTGTTAAAATCATTTGCATTTATTTGTTATAGGATGATTGTGGCAAAAAAAAAAAAAATAAATAAAGTAGTGCAATTAACCTTGGTGTGTTAGGTAAAGAATGAAAGTACTTTATTTTCTGTTGAGGTTGCACACAGCACAGTATAAGTGAGCACAGACTTTCTTGCTAGCTCCTCTTTTTGCTGCCTTTTGTGCTTTTTATTTCTAAAATAAAAATGTGAAATGAAGTGACCCTCTGACCGTTCTTTTTTGTGTTGTATATTGTGATTGGGGAGGCGAAATGGTGATGAATAAGTAAATACAAATTTATAAATATGATTTTAAAATACATTGGGTTTATTAATACAAATTACTTAAATGTGATCCATTTTAAGTAAAATAGGTGTACGCTGTATCAAAACCAGAGACAATAGTGGTGTATTTTATACAAACTGGCATGTTTTAGACTATTTTAATTAGGTAGTGGACTAAAGACAGAAGAAACCACACAGGGATTTTTCTTTTACTCACATCATGTAAAGCCGTTTTTGTGCAAGTCTTGGACACTGCATGATCACTTCAGCTTCAAAACAAGCTGTGGAGCATAGCTGGTCTCAGACAGACAGAGTACACGGCACAGAGGACTTGGTCCAGGCCCAGGCAGAGATGAGGAATATGGATGATAGCATCACCAATGAGTATTTTTACAATGCTCCAAATCACAGCTCAAAGCTCCTGATCAGATGCATCCCGGTGAGTTTCCAGTGTTTCTAAAGCCCTGCTTTTCTCCTTGTTTTAAGACCTTGTTTTTTTTTTTTTTAAGTAATCAAGTGCTTTTGTGCTTTGATAAAGCTTTGGTATTAAAAAACAAAAAGAAATTGGTTGATTAGCCATCCGTTAATTTTTCAGAATATAAACTAAAATAATTTTCAGAATCTTTTAAAATTTTAAATAAAAAAAAATTGTATTTACTAATTAGCAATTTAGCATTTTAATTTAATTTATTTATTTTCAATTATTGTACCAGCACATGTGCACAATAATAATAAAATGTGTGTGTCCGTGGTCATGCTTCTAAATTAACCTACACTGGGCTTTTAAAGAACACAAACACACTGCTGTTGAGTGTGCTATGACTAAGATCACCTGTCATAATAATTGTATATTTGATATTATGCTCTCACCTTTGCTCCAGTTCATATGCTCATCCACATACAAGTATGACTTCATGTCTTTAGCTGTATCTCCTATTGGCGTCATGCTAATACAAACAAGACAAAGACATCACTTTGCACTACATCTAATCATTGTTCAGGGACACTCTGTCCTCTACACTTAGTGACATATACAACTGTAAACTTATTCACATCTATGACTGACACGTCATCTCAATACACGTCCATCCACGACCCTGGAGCTGAGAGGGACATAATGTACATCTATAAAAGCTTCATGTGTTGTAAACATGTTAAGCAAATCAACTTGTGATTTGGTTCATTCTTGCAAGAAGTAAACCGGTCTTTCATTCCTAAATTTACTATGCATGGTCTCCGTTGTCTCGTTTTTGATGGCCCCGTCACTGCCCCGTGACCCATGTGGAACCTGGTCCATTTGAACGATGCAGTTTGAATTTACTACGCGCAAGTCAGGTTTGTTTGTTGAAAAAAAATGGAAACACGGAAGCAGAATATTGGGGTCCCTGTTCGGGCACCAAAATGTTAAAATAATTAGTATTAGGTTCGGATCAAAAACAAGACAACGGAGTGTATAGATGGTATGGCCTTAGTTTTAACCCTGTTGGATGAAAACCCTCTGTAGAATTTATTTTTAAAAAAAGGTAAAATTTGGCAGGCTCACACCTTCAAACAAAAATGGCCACTGTTCTGTTGGAGATAGAGTGTGGACGCCATATTCTTTTTTGTTCATGACCCCATGATAAATGTAGTTACTAAATTTCATTTGGCTACAGCTAATTTTTTTACTTTCCAAAGACTTTTTAAAACCAATTTGAGACATGGCCTTGGTGACATCGTTGTAGATAGGGCGTGTTCATTTTTGTCTTTTTTGTTCAGCATAATGTAAATGTGTGCACCAAATTTAACGTTTTTGGGAATGAATTATAACTTTGTAGGGGGGGCCAGAGGTCAATTTTAAAAGATAGAAGTTTTTTTTTTTGTATCATTTTGTTGGGTCAAATCTGAATTTCTTTGTGTAAGTTTTCACGCTCCCCAGATGACAGTTCTTTGCGGGCTTGCCACAGCCACACCTTAAAACTATTAACAGTTTTATTACATTTTGATGCCAGACATCTATTTCAAATAAAAGCCCTAGGACAAGTTTGTTAAAAATGAAAGCAACTTTTGGGAGGCTCACACTTTAAAACCAAAGCGACTGCTGTTCTGTTGGAGATAGGGCCTGGTCTCTGTAGACTTAGTCAAGAACCCATCCTGGATGTGTGTACTCTTTTTTTTTATCTGCCTACAACAAACCAAATTTTTCACTCTCCATTGACTTTTTTTTACAAATTTGGGGCGTGGTCATTATTGGCTTTTTTGTTCAGCATCGTGTAAAGGATGTGTGCACAATTTTTTTTTTTGTCTAAGACAAACCAAATTCTGCGGACTAATTATAACATTGTAGGGGGCACTGGAGGTCCATTTTTAAAGATGGAGGTTTTATTTATACATTGTTGTGTTCAGGGCAACCAGATCTGTCTTGTGAAAGTTACAGAAGTTTTCATGCATCCCAAAATGGCCATCTCCTTGTAGACTTGCCACAGCCACACTAAAACTAATAACAAATGTTTTAATAACTTTTTTTCACTTCCCATTGACCTTTTTCAGAATTGTGTGGTGTCGTTATGTGAATAAGGTTGTATGAAATTTTATTTGTAGGCTCAGTGGTAAAGCTGTCATCCTATAACCGGAAGGTTGGCTGTATGATTCCCGCTCTCCCCACAGGTCATATTGTTGTTGTGTCCTTGTGCAAGACACTTACATTTAGTCATTTAGCAGATGCTTTTATCCAAAGCGACTTACAAGTGAGGAAAACAATGGAAGCAATTTTACACAAGGTAGCAAAAAGCATAAGTGCACAAAAAACTAGTCAGTTAAAACCCAGCACAGTATACAAAGCTAAGGATAAGAAACAATTTTTTTTTTTTTTTTTTTTTAAGAGAAAGGTGGCTACAGAATCTGCTGCTCTTGTAGCAGCAGGTAGATCATTCCACCAATGTGGAACAGATCCAGAGAAGGTACGTGAGAGTGATTTTTTTACCTTTTTAGGATGGTACCACCAGACGTTCATTTTGCAGAGCGCAGGGATCTGGTAGGAACATAGTGTTAGTGAGTGAAGATATGAGGCCAAGAGAATAGCGGCAGTAGCTCAGTGGTAGAGCGGCCGTCCTTCAACCGGAAGGTAGTAGGTTCGATTCCCACTCTCCCCACAGTTCATACTGTCGTTGTGTCCTTGGGCAAGACACTTAACCCACCTTGCCTCGTATGAATGTGTTAGAATGTTGATGGTGTTGGTCGGAGAGTCCGTAGGCGCGGAATGGCTGCCACGTCTCTGTCAGTCTGCCCCAGGGCAGCTGTGGCTACAGATGTAGCTTACTACCACCAGTGTGTGACTGTGGAGTGAATGAATAATTGATATGTAAAGCGTCCTTGAGCTCTGGAAAGGCGCTATATAAATAAAACTATATATAACTTAATGCGGGCATCAACCGGGAGCCAGTGTAACCTAATAAAGAGAGGAGTTACTGTACGTGCGCTCTCTTTGGTTCTTTAAAGACCACTCTTGCCGCTGCATTCTGGATCAGCTGCAGAGGTTTAGAGTCCAGCCAGTAGAGCACTTAACCCTCCTGCCTCCAGTGACACAGCACTGGCGTTTGAATGCGTGAGAATATTGGGACAACGAATGGAAATTAGCCTAAGTCTACAATCTGCTTGTGTGGTTGTGTTTTATGTATGTCCATTAACATGCACTGTCCCATTCAAATAAATTAATAATAATAAAAAAAATGGCTTGCATTGGCCACACACTAAGACTAATAATCCCTTTAACAACTTTTACCATGTGTCTGGATTATGTGAAACGAGTTTGTAAAAATACCAGGGCACGACTTCAGGTTTCACTTGAAGCCAAAATGGTTGACTTCCTGTTTTAGTTAGGGTGGGGCAAAAAAGTAAAGTTTTGTTCTCCCACAACAAATATTTTTTTTCCACTCTGCCCTATATTATTTTAATTTTTTTTTCACGAAATGATCCTCAATTTGATCCAGTAAACATGCGCAAAAAGTAATTTTTATTGGTCCCAAAATTCAAGGCCGGGGGAAAAATTTATGTACTTGAAGTTCCCGAGAAAAAAAAAAAATGACTCAGTGGCGACCCCTGAAAAAGTCAAAATACATTGGGCCTATAGAAAGTGATAGTAAATCTTTTCCAATGTATAAATACAAAACTTGGTACATCCATAGAACACCTCAGGGCAAACAGAAAAGTCTATGACAGCCACACCCTAAACTCAACAGGAAGTTCGCCATGTGGGGTGAAACGCACGACCACCAAAATCGCACCCCTTGCACAAAAAGATTCAACTCATTGTGTTTTAATCTAAATTGCCCCAAATTTGGTGAGTATCATCTAGACATGTGTGCCAACCAAAGTTGTGACTTTGTTTTTGATATCTTATCGGGTATGGGTGTGGCAAGCCTGTAACGAGGTGGCCATTTTTGTGAAAATAAAATGTCTCTTAACTCTCAAACGCCTTCTCGGATCGAGTTGGACCCGAAAAGGCGTTTGTGCACATTCATGACCTGAACACAAAGATATGTAAATAAAAGGGTTATCTTTAGAAATGGCTCTCCAGCGCCCCCTACAAACTTATAATGGGACCCAAGAATTTAGTTTGTCATAGAGACATGAAATTTGGTAGACTTATCCAATGACGACCACCCCCTATCTTTAAATGTGTTGCCACAGCAACGCCCCAAATATGTGGACAAAGTCAATGAGAAGTGAAAATTTTAGTTTGTCGTAGGCAAATGAAACTTGGTACACACATCCAGCATGGCCTCATAAACAAAAAGGCCAAAGAGGACCACACCCTATCACACACGGGAAGGCGGCCATTTTGATTTGAAGATGTGAACCGCCTTAGAATACACATCTCTTTTAAAAAACAACAGAAAATAGCTGTTTCATTCCACAGACACCAAACTTAGACAAAATGAGCTAAACACAGACAGGTGTTTTTCTTGTCGTTTTTGCTCAAGTTATATTTTTTAAATAATTTTTCTGCGAAATGATCTTCAATTTGACCCAGTAAACGTGCACAAAAAGTAATTTGTATTGGCCACAAAATTCAAGCCTCTAGAAAAATGTATGTATTTGAAAAATGCAATTCTCTGAGTATATGTGTCCCCGCGGTCTTAGGGGAGACGAGGGCCTTTATTGCCACTTGCGGCTTTAATTTTAACATTCCTTGTTTATAATTACTGGGTGATCATAGTTCTCTTCAGGTCATGTCCTTCATGCTAATCCATGAACTAGCATGCACGAAGCATAAACTAGACATTACTAGAGGTAGACATAACTTGCTACAGGAGAAACTGGGGAGTGTGTGAGATACGCCTTCTACAGCTTTTACTGCATGAAATAAAATCTCATATATTGTTTACTTTTGCAAGCAAACCTCAGCCTGTACCACTTGTGACATGTTTGTACTTTTGCTTCATTCTTGCAAGAATTAAACCTGACCATTTATATACTCTGTCTACAGTGTTGGGAAAGTTCACTTTCTACAAGAACTAGTTCAAAGTTCAGTTCACAAATTTTAAAATGAACTAGTTCAGTTCATAGTTCAAACTTCAAAATTTTGAACTAAGTTCACAGTTCCAAAAATGAACTAGTTCATAGTTCTTTTTTTCCATATGTTGCTGCGAGCTATTATTTTTCAAAATTATTGCCACAGCCCATATACAGTAGAATCACAGACAGCAATTAACAATTGATCGGTTTTAACAATGAAGCTATGCGTCAGATTTCATCTTTATATCCAATTTTGAATCCTTATCCAACCAGGGTTTACATTAGCATTGAGGGGACATTGTTGCTTTAATGCTTTGTTGCTGTCCATTCACTCCACACTAGTAGCAGCTGCAGCTTTCAACCCTACAGTACATTCTCAAAAACGTGCTGCTTGAATGGTCTTTTTTAATGAGGAATTATTAAAAGAAAAACAGGACAGTAACCATTAAGGTGCAAATGTTTTTCAATTTTAATAATTTTCCATTGTCAAACAGAATATTGGAATCCTGGAAAAATATACCAGGCAGGTTCAACAAACAAGTTACATGAATAGTAAAACCCTCAAGACCATTCTACTAACACAAACTGAGGTAGGAACCAGGCTGAGGTAGGAAATTAAGGTTGAACTCGAAAGTGCAATATTCAAAGTGCAAAACATTTAAACATTATTAAGTAACTTTAAAATTTTTTGGCTTGTTTGCCCAATGAATAAGTAAAAAAAAAAAAACTTAAAGGACTCAGTCAGAGTCCAAGGCCATGGACAGTGCTTCTACTTTCTATCCAGTGAGTGAAAATACCTTAAATGAATGAATATCTGTCACTGGTTACAGTCCAAATAAAAAACTAAAATAAAAAAATAATATAATAATAATTAATGAAAAGTGTGCAGGGCCAAGGACAGTTTTATTTTCTGTCCAGCCCGAAAATCCCTTATCTGAATGAAGATCCTGTCTTTGGTCACAGTAGTCTCTCCCTGGTGGATCAGCTGTTTTTTGCCTCCTGTAAAAACAAGATATGCTCTGTTAATTTTATGCAGCTCACCTCTGCACATCAATATAGTCATATCCATTGGCAATACATTGTACTTCTATAGCCCAATAAACAGATCATAAAAATATTTAATATACCTTCAAAATTTTTTGTTGGCATTTAAGATCAGCTGCTTCTCAAAGTTGGCATCCCCCAGCCGGTTTCTCCTGGGTCTGAATGAGATAACAAGAAATTTTAACATCATGAATATTATGGCTAAAAATGGGAACAGTAATCTGTTTTAAAGCAATTGTGAACTGAAATAATTTGACCAAATATTTATATTGAAAACCAGAACTAGAATAATATCACCACCAAGAACTATGATTGAGGCTGGGCATTTACTGTACTTACTACCAAAGAATAATAATAATGTAATATAATCACAGTTTATTCCTACCTGAATATTATACCACCGATGCTGAAGAGCCTCTCTACTGGAGCGCTTGAGGGCAGGGCAGTGTTGTGTTTTATGAACAGCTTTCTGAGCTTTGAAAACTTCATGTATTCATCAAACCCATCTGTGGTTGGGGCATCCAAATAGGTGTCCACTTCAGATTTTTGGAAAACCTGAGGTTTTTTGTTAAATCTGAAGAATGATGCTGCAGAATCTATCTTGTCACTTTCACCTCTGGACTGGGCTTGACCAGAGTCTCTAGCAGCTGAGTCATCAGAGTTGAGGGTTTGAAATTCTCTTTTCAGCATCAATCTGTACTGCATTTCTCCTCATCTTGGACCCAGTCTAGCTTGAATCTTGGCACCAGCATAGCGGAGAGTATGTTGTCCCTCTTCTCCAGAAGACCTGCAAGCCTAGTGCTCAGTGACTCCAAGATACTCTTTATGAGGGGTCGGCATGTAATGAGACCCTCTGCTGCAGTGGGCTTCATGCTCTCATCCAACAGGTCATTCATATGACATTGCAGTTGCACAATGGTTGGAGCCAGGTAGCCAAGAAAGATGTTCTTCTCTGCTTGGAGGATGTTTAGTGCAAGTGTTAAAGGCCTCATCACATCCACAAACTTGTGTATAAAGTTGACTTCCTCTGAGAGAATCGAAAGCCAAACTCATCACTCACAGTGTGCAAAATCAGCTCGTCATGTACTACGGAGTGCTATCATTTTGAGGGTGACCTCAGCCACGTTAATTTCTGCCTTGGTAGTTAGTGTTGCTATGCGAGACAGTCGCTCCATGGCAAGAAATACTGAATTCCATCTTGTGTCATTTGGCACAACAAAGCCAATCCCAAGCTTTTCCTCCACAGCATCAGAAGCCTTTGTACTTAACAAGGTTCCACAGAGCAGATGCTTTTGCAAAAACAGCCCTCGACATTGTTTTGTAACGTTTTTCAGTTACCTTTTCCATATCTTTGGCCACTAGATTCAAGGTGTGAGCCATGCACCTTATATGAGGGGGGAGAGACGGATGATCCAGACCTGAGAGAGGCTCAGGCTCCATCTGGTCATCTTCATCTGAGCTCTCACTGGCGGCAGCAAAAACGGACTCTGGTTCATTGTCATCTTCACTTTCAGTTTCAAAGTTGACCACTGTCTCTGGCATTTCAGTATCAATAGAAACAACATCCATCCCAAAACAGTTGAACGCCTTGACAAAATTTGAAGCATTATCTGTTACTGTACATGCAACCTTATTGTGGATTTTGAATTATTTGTTTACATCTGACAATAATTTTGCCAACACATCATGTGTATGTGCTCCTTTAATCCGTCGGCATGCCAGTACAGCAGAGTATCTCTTAGAAACATCAGTTTTGTTTAGCCAGTGGACAGTGATGCCCATAAATGCCTTGTTCACAGCCGACCAGCAATCTGCTGTTGTGCACACAGTATCGATCTCAGCCAGTTCAGTCTTAAGTTCACATATGTTTTCTTTAAATTTCTTGTTTAACAGTGTCTGTACTTTTTTTCTTGATGGCACCTTTTTGGATGTCTGCAACCCCTTAATTAAGTTTCTGAAAGCTGGGCTTTCCACTTTACTCAAAGGCTGTAGGTCTCCAACAATATACTGCACCACCAGGTTATCCAGCTGCGGCTGGGAGATGACAACGGAGCCGCTACAGTACGCAGTTAATGGAGTTTGGGTTGAGGATCTGTCTTGACTGTCTTTTGATTCTTTATTTGCTTTCACATACCTTGAAAGGCTAGCCGGGTGCTTCAGTTCAATGTGCCGTTTCAGGTTTGCTGTGGATGTAACTGAAGTGCGGATTGTATTTTTTAAACCCGGCGGGCAAAGTTTGCACATAAAAGTGAGATTTCTCCCATTCTCACCGACCTTGTCATAAACATAAAATTATTTTAAATGAGCATACGCCTTGCTACAGCCTGCTATCGCCTCCATGCTTTTTTTTTTTTTTTTTGATGACACGGCGGACGGCGGCGCGACACAGGTGGCTGGTGTTGCCAGATTTGGTGTTTTTCCGCTACATATTAAGACCCGTTTGCGGTGTGTTTGAGCCGTGTTTTCGCCTGGAAGGATCTATAGAAATCTGGCACCCTATTGAACGAAGTTAACCTGAGAGAGCGTGCCGTTCACAGACACCAGAATGAACGAGTTCACAGTAACGTTCATCAGGCAGTAATACAGCACGTTCAGCTCACGTTCGCCCAAAATATGAACGAGTTCATGAACTATCGTTCAATGAACGCGTTCAGGCACAACACTGTCTGTCTATGTGTCTCTCTGGATAATATGGATAAAGATTTTTTATAACAGAAATGTAGTGCATTCAACTTTTCCCACAATGCATTAGTAAAAGTAGTGAGCAGCGATGGTCGCTAGACGTCAAAATGAACCTTAATGCTTTGCGAATTATCAGAGGAAAGCAGCGCGACCGTGCCATGTCATTAAACTGAACAGAACAGTTTTAATTAAACTAGTTAGAGTAGGGCTGGGCGATATAGCTTAAAAAAAAAAATCTCAGATTTTTTCACACCAAACCCAATTTTCGATTTTAATCAATTTTTTTTTTTCTATTTAAAAACAAACTACAACCGACAAAAGTGGCCGTTGTCCCTCCACAGGCAGCTAATGGGGACGGCTCAGGGGCGGGTGAGTGCTGCTGCAGCTCTCCTCTCCCTGATGCCTGGGCCCAAAGCAATGGGACGGGGAGTGCGTGCGTGAGTGAGCAGGTGAATGCCTGAGAGGGCGTGATTGACTGATGAAGTTTGGCCAGACACCAACACCGCCAACACCGCTCATTTAAAGCCTTCGTGTGCCTAACTGGAGTGACTGCAAGGTAAAAAAAAAAAAAAATGTACAGCTCTTGGCCGGTTGGATCGCTCGGCTCGTGTCCCTACTGACTCTCTTGGATAAAATAAAAGGCAAGGCTTGATCCAAGCTTTTTTTTTTGCCCAAAATGAACAAAAAACACATAGGTTTTGTGCCCTGGTGCAAGCCAGGTTTAAGTTTTGTAACCCCTCACATTCCTAGGAGGGGTTCCATGTGCATGGGGTACCATGGGCAGAAAATGTAATGAAAAAATAAATTTTTATTTAATTTTTGATTTTTTTTTTGAGAACTTGTGGCCGTAACGGGCCCGGGTAGCCCGAACTGAGAGTCCTAAGAGAGAGTAGCACTTACAGAAACATGGATCAAACCAGAGGACTCTGCCACTCCCGCTGCCCTCTCCCATAATCACACTTTCTCCCACAGTCCTCGCGTCACTGGAAGGGGCGGAGGGACCGGACTACTTATTCCTACCGACTGGAAGTTTAAACAGCTATCACCCCAGCTTGGACATTTCTTGGAGGAGTTGGATGCACTTCTTTCATCATTCCCTGAGGATGGTACTCCTCTGGTGGTATTAGGAGACTTCAACATGCACCCTGAAAAGCCACAGGCTGCTAATTTCAATAACCTGACTGCATCATTTGACCTCAAGCAGGTTTCCACAACGGCAACCCACAAGTCTGGTAACCAACTAGATCTTATCTACATAAAATACTGCTCCACTCAGCACACTCAGGTCACGCCACTGCACACTTCTGATCATTTCTTCATTACTCTCGACCTTGACCTAACTTCTCCAGACACTGCAATTGCTTTACCGCTGGTCACTTTCCGACGCAACCTGCGTACACTCCCGTTTTTCCTCTGCTGTCTCTTCTGCATTCCCCTCTTCTGAGGAGCTCTCTCTTTTAAAAACAAACAACGCCACCGACACTCTGTGCTCCACGCTTACATCCTGCTTGGACAACTTATGCCCTCTTACATCTAGACCAGCCCGTACATCCTCGTCTGGCCCCTGGTTATCCGATGTTCTACGCGAGCATCGCGCCAGTCTCCGGTCAGCTGAGAGAAAATGGTGCAAGTTAAAAGATCCTACTAACCTCTGTATCTACCTGCCCGCTGGATCCCATCCCCACACATCTGCTTCAGGCCATCTCTCCATCTGTCGTGCCTGCTCTCACCCACATCATCAACTCATCTCTCTCCACTGGGTCATTTCCCACAGCTTTCAAAGAGGCCCGCATCACACCACTATTGAAGAAACCCACTCTTAACCCTACACTGTTAGAAAACGTCTCGGGTTACTTGACTGTAACCCTGTTCCCTTAAAAAGCGGGAACGAGATGCTGCGTAGCATTACGTTATGGGGAACATTCTTTGTGTGACCGGTTGTGAAGCACGTGTGTCAAACACGCCAAGAATTGGCTTATAATACCTCTGTTGGTGACGCAGCTCATCAGCGGCAGCTGTGTGATTGCGCGCACCTGAACAGAGGGTATAATAACACATGACGCGGGAGCGTCTTCAGGTCAACTTTGTCTGAAGAGCGCCCGGACACGCCCAGTGCGGCATTGCAGCGCAACATCTCGTTCCCGCTTTTTAAGGGAACAGGGTTACAGTCAAGTAACCCGAGACGTTCCCTGTCAAAAGCTACACTCGATGCTGCGTAGCATTACGCTATGGGGAACGAGAATACCAACGCCGCCACACTGTAAGTGTCTGGACCCCTTGGGTTGTGAAGTGTGCACAAACACAAAAGAGGTCTCAAACACAATTTTGGGATGATGACTCAAGGACATGCAAGCCCTGAGTAGCATGAACATCCAAGCTATAGAATCTGATAATAATAATAAACTTTATTTTATAAAGCGCCTTTAAAGGCAACTTCTCAAAGCGCTGTACAAAAAACAAGCAATACAAAAACAAGCAATACAAAGTTCAAACAATTAAAAGTAACATCAACTATCAAATGGTAATTTAAAAAAATAGGTCTTAAGTCTACCTTTAAAAATGTCATAGCCCTGTGCTTCCCTAAGATCAGGAGGCAGAGAATTCCAAAGGACAGGAGCATAGGAAGAAAAAGCCCTGTCACCCATAGATCGTAGGCGTGTTTGAGGAACAGCCAACAAGTTGGATTGAGATGAACGCAGTCTCCGAGTTGGGGTATAGGGAGTTAACAACTCAGACAGATAATAAGGGGCCAAGCCTTGCAACGCTTTATATGTCAGCATCATAATTTTAAAATCTACTCTGAATCGGACTGGGAGCCAGTGTAAAGACTCCAAGACTGGAGTGATGTGATTACAAACCCTGGTCCCAGTCAGTATCCTGGCGGAATTTTGAACATATTGTAGTTTTTAAGTGTGGATTTAGAGACTCGGCTAGAAGGGCGTTACAGTAATCAATCCTAGTGATGACAAAGGAATTCATCAGCTTTTCAGCTACTGAGAAGTTTAGCATAGGACGTAAACTAGCTATATTTCTGAGGTGAAAAAAAGATGATTTAACTGTACTCTGGACAAAAGAATCAAATGAAAGCCTGGTATCAAAAATAACTCCAAGATTCCTCACTTTAGCTTGAGTAGCCAAGACAGAGCCATCAATAGTCAGAGATAATGAACCAGTTTTTGAAATTTGATGACGGGAACCAATTAGCATAACTTCAGTTTTACCACTGTTCAGACACAAAAAATTTGTACTCATCCATTTCTTTATCTCAGAAACACAGCCGGACAGAAAATCAACATCAAGATGTTCACCAGACTTTGAGTGTATATAAATCTGCATATCATCAGCATAAAAGTGATAATGGAGGCCAAGCGATCGCAATAACTGTCCAAGGGTGCCAGATAAATGTTAAAAAGCAGAGGGCCCAAGACTGAGCCCTGAGGAACCCCAGTGGAAACAGAGCTAATCTCAGACCTGAAACCACCCATAGAAATGAACTGAGAACGGTCAGTAAAATAGGATTTAAACCACTTCAAAGCTGTCCCCGACACACCAAAATCTTGTTCAAGGCAGGCGAGTAATAGACTATGATCAACAGTATCAAAAGCTGCTCTTAAATCAAGAAGGATGAGAATGGAGATTACACCAGAGTCAGAAGCCATCAACAAATCATTGGTAACTCTGACCAGAGCCGTTTCAGTACTGTGGAATTTAAAACCCGACTGAAGAGGATCAAACAGGTTATTAATTGCGAGATGGTTACGTAGATGAAAGGCAACAACACGCTCAAGTATTTTTGCCATGAGCGGAAGGTTGGAGATGGGTCGAAAATTATTAAAATCCTCCAGAGTAGTATTTTCTTTTTTGGTACTGGGGTTACAGCAGCAATCTTTAATGCTGCAGGAACCTCTCCGTCTGCAAAGAATGATTCATAATACTAAGGACATTAGGGCTCAAAACATTGAAGCAAGATTTAAACAAGCTTGAGGGAATAGGATCAAGCATGCAAGTGGTAGATTTCATGCTTGATACCTCCCTTTTCAGACCCTCAGAATCAAGATGTGGAAAATTAGTAAAAGGAAAACCAGTAAACCCAGGTGAACAGAGAAGTGAGACAGTGGGAGCAGATGCAGCAGAAATTTGTTTGCGAACACTTTCAATTTTAGAGTTAAAAAATTTAAGAAAAGAGTCACATAGCTGTTGAGAGACAGGCAAGGTGGTGGCAGTATCAACTTTAAGCAGTCTATTTATGGTTTGAAACAAATGTCTAGGGTTTCCTTGGTTGTTTTCAATAGTCTGAGAAAAATAAGAAGATCTTTCAGTCTCCATTAATGCTCTGTAGTCACCCAGAAGGTCCTTCCAAGCCAAATAATGAACATGCAAGCCAGTAAGACGCCATTTACGCTCCATTTTACGACATGCAGCCTTCCTAATGCGCAAATCATCATTATACCAAGGAGCAGTGCGGGCTGAAGTAATCTGACGTGACCTTAGAGGTGCATAAGAGTCAAGATTAGTAACAAGTGCATTGTTAAACTGTGAAAGTTCCTCCTCCAAAGATGTTGAATGTTGGTCACGTAAAGTGGATACAACAGAATTAGAAAAAACTGTTTGATCAATAGACTTCCACTTCCGGAATGTTGCAGTTCGTTTTGTAGGCACACTTGAAAGATGTATCTCCAGATTAAAGAAAACAGCTGAGTGATCAGACAATCCAATGTCAACAGATGATAACTGTGATACAAATGACCCATTTGATATCACAAGATCCAGGGTATGGCCTTTACAATGAGTTGGGCCTGTTACCAACTGTGAAAAGTTAAGACAGTCAAGAAGTGATAAAAATTCCTTGGCAGCCGCAGAGTCACTTCGGTCCACATGTATATTAAAGTCCCCCACAATAAGAATTCTATGGAACTTCAAGCTCAACATAGACAGAAACTCAGCAAAATCTGATGTAAAAGCTTCATGTGATGTCTTTGGTGGTTTATAGACTGTTGCAATGATGGTGGATGTAGGAGCAGAAATGCTCAGATGAATGTGTGCGGGGAGGACCAGCCTGCCGCATCACAAACTTGCTGCAGCGGGGCACCTTTTGCTAGAGCTGTTGAAGCTGCAACCCCTCTAGTAGAATGAGCCCTCACACCAATGGGCGAAGTTTGACCGCGCACGTCATAGGCCAGGGCAATGGCATCCTTCACCCAACGTGATATAGTTTGTCTGGTAGCTGCAACCCCCAGCTTGCAGCCCCCGTAGCATATAAACAGCTGTTCGGACTTACGCCACTGGCTAGTGCGTTGGATATAAGTCTGGAGGGCACGTACTGGACACAGTAAGTGAAGTCTCTCCTGCTCCGGTGTTGTAAATGGCGGAGGACAGAAGGCTTCAAGAATGACCGGATTTAAGGTCGAGAATGGAACTTTTGGAAGATAGTTAGGGTGAGGATGCGAAATGGCTTTGACCAGCCCAGGAGCAAAGTCTAGGCAGGAGGGCGAAACTGACAGAGCCTGCAAATCTCCAACCCTCTTGAGAGTGGTAATGGCCGCCAGAAGAACCATCTTTAGAGTCAGAAACTTGACAGACGCTGACTCCAGTGGTTCAAAAGGAGTGCTTACTAAGCCCTCCAGCACTATAGCTAGGTCCCAGGAAGGAACTCTAGCTCTAGTTTGGGGTCTCAACCCCGCAATCAGGGCGTGGCAAGCCGAAATGGCGGCCACGAAAACCCTGAGTGTGCTAGGATTAGTGCCGAGGACAGTTTGTCCTGCAGAAACTCCAGCACTGAAACAATCTGGCAGTGGACTGGGTCTGATGTGTAGCACACCAGGCATCAAAGACACGCCATCTGCAGGCATAGGCTCTCCTAGTAGAGGAGACCTAGCGCTCAGAATAGTCTCTACAACAGGGGCTGGGAGCCCGACATCTCTTAAGTGGTCCCCTCAGGGCCAGGCGTAAAGGTTCCAGAGCTCGGGCGGGGATGAAACACTGTCCCCTGTGCCTGAGAAAGGAGATCCCTCCTGGTCGGAATCGCCCATGGCGAGCCATCGAGGAGAGATATTAGGTCTGAGAACCACACTCTGGTTGGCCAGCGCTACTAGTAAGGCGCGACCCCGTTGACGGACCTTCGCCAGGACTCCCGGGAGCAGAGCCACCGGGAAAATGCATAAAGGCGCAGTCTGGGCCACACATGGGCCATTGCGTCCAGACCCAGGGAGCTGGAGGAGTCAGAGAGAAGTAGAGGGGACATTGTGCTGTCTGCTGTGAAGCAAAGAGGTCCACCTCTGCTTCGTAAAATCTTTCCCAGATTTGGCTCACTACCTCGGGTGGAGTTTCCACTCCCCATGTGTCACAGCCTGTCTGGACAATAAATCTGCTCCCACATTCATGCGCCGGGGATATAAATCGCCTGAGGACAGGAACTTGTCCTGAGCCCAAAGCAGCACCTGCTGCGCTAGCTTGTTCAAGCGGCACGAACGCAGTCCGCCCTGACGATTTATGTAAGAGACCACCGCTGTGCTGTCTACTTGTACTAGGACATGGTAGCCCCTTAGCTGCTGGAGGAAGTATTTCAGGGCCAGAAATACAGCCTTCATCTCGAGGCAACTGATGTGCCATGCGAGAAGATGGCCTCTCCATATCCCTTGGGCTGGACGGCCATCTAAGACCGCGCCCCAGCCCGTGAGGATGCATCTGTCGTTAGCATCATGCGACAACATGGACCTAGGGTGGGACCCAAAGTGAGAAACTGGGGTCTGAACCACATAGATAGGGTACGAAGCCCTCGGCGCTTAACCCTTATTTGCTTCAGGGGGTTGGCCCTTGGATGAAACCCCCTGGCTCTGAGCCACAGCTGAAACGGTCTCATGTGCAGAAGGCCCAAAGGAATTACCGTGGATGCAGATGCCATGAGACCCAATATTCTTTGAAAGAAGTGCACAGTCACTTCCTGGCCTAGCCTGATAGCTTTCAGGGTAGTTAGAATGGACCCGACACGTGCAGGAGACAGATGTGCCTGCATCTCGGTTGAGTCCCAAACAACCCCTAAATATGTTGTCCTCTGAGCGGCCGAGAGAACGCTCTTCTCGGCGTTGAGTCTCAAGCCTAGAGAGTCGAGATGAGCTAGGGACGGCGTCCCGATGTCGAAGCACTAGCTCCTGAGACTGAGCTAATATCAGCCGGTCGTCTATGTAATTCAAAATCCGGATGCCCTGGAGTCGCAAAGGAGCCAAGGCTGCATCCATGCATTTTGTATATGTACGGGGTGACAAGGCCAGGCCAAACGGAAGAACCCGATACTGGTACGCTTCGCTCCCGAAAGCGTACCTCAGGAACTTCCTGTGCTGTGGCAGGATTTCTATGTGAAAATACGCGTCCTTTAGATCGATGGTGACAAACCAGTCGCTTAATCGGATCTGGGACACAATCATTTTTATTGTGAGCATTTTGAATTTTAATGCTTTGAGGTAGCGGTTTAACCCGCAAAGGTCTAAAATAAGGCGCAGCCCCCCATCTTTTTTCGGAACTAGAAAATACCGGCTGTAGAACCCGGATTGTCTGTCTGGTGGGGAACACGTTCTATGGCCCCTTTGTCCAGCAGAACCTGCAGTTCCTGTGTCAATACATGGGCTCGTTCCGGTTTCACGGAAGTGGAGACCACGCCGTTGAAACGCGGAGGACAATTGGCGAACTGAAGTCTGTAGCCTTTGGCCACAGTCCTTATTACCCACGGGGAGATATTTGGCAGGAGCATCCATGCTGCCAGTTTCTCCGAAAGGGGCAGTAGTTTTTAACGCGTCGGTTTTGGGGATGTAAGACACCCGCCGTCCTGAACCAAGGCAGGAGACGGCCGGACAATTACAATTGCGCTGGAGACTGCTGCTCCCCGAAACGCCAGTGGCGGCGGAGAAAAAAACAGCAGACTCCTCTGGAAGGGGCTGGACCTGGCCGGGACAGGGTGGCCGACGGTCCCGGCTGCTGAGCACGGCGAGGAAGGAACCTCACAAACGCCTCCTCGTAGCGTTTAGCCTCGCGGAACTTAGTGGCGACGGAGTCCACCGCGTTGCCAAAAAGACCGGAAGGCGAGATGGGTGCATCCAGGAGGAAGGCGCGGTCCTTCTCTTTGATGCCCGTGAGGTTAAGCCACAGATGTCTTTCCGTCGCAACCAAAGCAGACGTGGAGCGCCCAATAGCGCGGGCCGTCTGCTTAGTTGCACGGAGAGAGAGGTCTGTGGCACGGCGTAGCTCAGAAAAGCGTCCTCGTCCACAGAACCCCTGTGCTCAAATCTTTGAGCAGCTCAGCCTGGTATGCCTGCAAAACCGCCATGGTGTGCAGTGCTGCACCAGCCTGACCGCCGCCTGGAAAGCCTTCCCCACCAGTGATGGCGTGAACCGGCATGGCTTGTTGGGGAGTATAGGCTTTCTTAGGGAGACGATGTCCCGGGGAGAGATAGCGCAAGCGTCTCTTCCACCTGGGGCATCGACCCATAACCCGCACCTGTGCGCCCACGATAGTCGAATAAATCGGCGTCGAAGGCACAAAAACACGGGACGAATAGGGCTTATTCCATGGCGTGCCAGCTCCTCATGGAGGTCCCGAAGAAGGAGAGACCGCTGTGATCCCTCCCCTGGCCACCTGACAGAAACCTGTCATCCAGTTCAGAGTATTAAATACTCTAAACTGAATACTGAGTGGCCTCAGGAGCAGGGCAACCCAAAATAATTTAGGGGTGCCCTGCTCCCGAGGCCACCCAACACCCAGCCTCGCCACTGCTTTTGTAACCACCCTGAGCAGCTCCTCAAACGCGGCGTCAGAGCGGGAAGAGCACTCCGAGGCTGCGGCGCCCCCAGAAGCCAGGGATGAGGCTTCATCGCGTGCTCATGGGAGCGCCGGGCGTGCCCGCCCGAGCACAGAGCCGGTGTCTGCCTCATCTGGTGAGGCGCGAGGACATAGGATCTGATCCCTGCGCCTCAGCCAGATCAACACGCGAACCCCACGACCGGAGTGGGGAGGCGGCTCGCTCCTCTGCAAAGAAAGCGAGCCGGGCACGTAGGATCTTAGCAGGCAAAAGATCACAGTGCTCACACTCCCCAGAAAGTCCGATGGCCGTGTGTTCTTCCCCATACACTCAAAACAAAATTCATGCTGATCATCGCCGTCAGCAATGTGCCTCTGGCACGGAGGAACACATTTCTTACTGAACCCAGCCATGATACTTTTGTATTTATTATTTTATATATTTCGTACTGGCACAGAGTAGGTTTGCTCACTTCACACAATGCGATCTGAAGACAAAGAAACCTGAAGACGCTCCCGCGTCATGTGTTATTATACCCTCTGTTCAGGTGCGCGCAATCACACAGCTGCCGCTGATGAGCTGCGTCACCAACAGAGGTATTATAAGCCAATTCTTGGCGTGTTTGACACACGTGCTTCACAACCGGTCACACAAAGAATGTTCCCCATAGCGTAATGCTACGCAGCATCGAGTGTAGCTTTTGACAGGGAACTACAGACCGGTTTCCCTCCTTCCCTTCATTGCCAAAGCTCTGGAGCGAGTTGTGTTTACTCAGCTCTCATTCTTTCTCAAATGGAACAACCTCCTGGACCAGAACCAGTCTGGGTTCAAGAGCGGACATCCCACCGAAACTGCACTGCTCTTAGTCATCGAAGTCTTGAGACTGGCAAAGGCAACATCCAAGTCATCTGTACTCATCTTACTGGATCTGTCTGCTGCTTTTGACACTGTTAATCATCACATCCTCCTGTCCTCTCTCAGGGCGATGGGTGTCTCTGGAATGGCGTTGCAATGGTTCAAGTCTTACCTCTCGGATAGGTCATTCAGAGTATCCTGGAGAAACAAGGTCTCTGAGTCCCAACATCTCAATACAGGGGTGCCACAGGGCTCAGTGCTTGGACCGCTACTCTTTTTCATATACATGACATCCCTTGGCTCTGTCATCCAGAAGCATGGCTTTTCCTATCACTGCTATGCAGATGACACTCCACCTGTCATTTCAACCTGACGATCCGACGGTCTCTGCTCGCGTCTCGGCATGTCTGAGTGACATCTCACTTTGGATAAAGGACCATCACCTGCAGCTGATTGTGATTCTGGCCAAACCAGGGACCTGCCATAACCTCTCCATTCAACTAGGCCCATCAACCATTACACCGCCTGCACCACCCGGTCCTGTAAATTCATCCTCTACAACATTAGGAAAATTAGACCTTTCCTATCAGAGCACTCTACGCAAATTCTAGTCCAGGCTCTTGTCTTGTCCAAACTAATTATTGCAATGCTCTACTGGCTGGACTCCCTGCCTGCACAACCAAACCTCTGCAGCTGATCCAGAATGCAGCGGCAAGAGTGGTCTTTAATGAACCAAAGAGAGTGCATGTAACTCCTTTATTCATTAGGTTACACTGGCTCCCGGTTGACGCCCGAATCAAGTTCAAAGCTATGCTCTTGGCCTACAAGACCACCACTGGTTCTGCACCCTCATATCTTCACTCACTAATACAGACCTACGTTCCTACCAGATCCCTGCGCTCTGCAAATGAACAACGTCTGGTAGTAAAGGTAAAAAAAGGTAAAAAATCACTCTCACGTACCTTCTCTGGCTCTGTTCCACATTGGTGGAATGATCTACCTGCTGCTACAAGATCAGCAGATTCTGTAGCCATCTTTAAAAAACGCCTGAAAACACATCTCTTCCGTCAACACCTGACTGACAAACACTGAGTTCTACTTCCTTTCTATTAATTCCTTTCTTCAAAAAAAAAAAAAAAAAAAACATTTCTCTTATCCTTAGCTGTGTATACTGTGCTGGGTTTAAACTGACTAGTTTTTTGTGCACTTATGCTTTTTGTACCTTGTGTTGTTAAAATTGCTTCCATTGTTTTCCTCACTTGTAAGTCGCTTTGGATAAAAATAAAAAAATGACTAAATGTAAATGTAAATGTAGAGTAGCAGAGGCTGTACGGCCTAGTGCTGAAGGTCTTACCTCTTAACTTTTCAAACAGGCTGTGGTCAAACCCCTGCTTAAAAACCTACTTTGGATCCTGGATGCCTAAATAATTTCTGCCATGTCTCCAATTTACCTTTTCTATCTAAAGTCCTCAAAAAAAGTTGTGTTAAAACAACTCACTCTATTTCTATTGGAAAATTACCTCCTTGAGCCGTTTCAGTCTGCATTTAGGGCCTCTTATTTCACTGAAACAGCTTTAGTTAAAGTGACTAACGATCTCCTCCTTCAGATTGACGAGGACTCATCAGCTCTACTGTTATTGCTAGATCTCAGCGCTGCATTTGATACGATTGATCATGCAGTGCTAATCAACAGACTAAAAGATGTCTTGGGCATCTCTGGCTTTGCTCTTGCTTGGTCAGAGTCCTATCTGTGTGATAGGTCTCATTTTGTCTCTTTGAATAAATCCTTCTCCTCCACGGCACCAGTGAAATTCGGTGTGCCACAAGGGTCTGTGCTTGGTCTCATACTTATTTCACTATATAACACCATTGGGACAAATCATCAGAAGTTATGGAGTAAACTGTTATGCCAATGATATACACTGGTCCTGATACTCGCATACCTTACTCCTGCATACCTGCTATCTGGTCCTGCTCCCTTGGTACCAAACCCTGATACCCGCATACCTGATTCCTGCGTGCCAGAGTGCCAGAGCAACCTGTTCCCGAGTACCAGTTCCTGCACCCCTTGCCAGTGTCTTGTCATTCTGTTCCCTGCCTCCAGACCCCGCAAACCCCCTAGATTGTGGGTGGGGACCCTACTGCTTCTGGACCCGGATCTCCTTCTGGACTTGCGGGGTCACCACCCACAGGATCCGAGACCGCCCGGTGTCGGCCTTTAAGCCACCTGTCCCTCGTTGTGTTTCTTTATAAGCTGTGTGTTTTCCCCTGCCCGGTGCTAGATTGTAGCCTCTAGATTGGAGCCTCAACATTGTAGTCTTCACCCTTGTATAAGCTATCTAGCGTTTCCTCGTGTTTTTGTTTCAGCCTTCTAGTGTATATGGCCATCGCCTTGTTTTTGACCACGTCTTTTGGATTTTGGATTTTATACTTCTGCCTTTAGGAAATAAACCATTTGAACCATCTGCCTCTTGTGGGGTCTGCATTGTGCGTCCTTCTGGCAGTTTATGACAAGTGTATTCCTGATCAGAAGCTGTCTTTTGTAAAATCCGATAAAGTTGTGCAGCTCTAATGCTGTGTTTTTTTCTGCATCCACACAAATAGAGTTGTTTCAACTGCAGTAAAATGTCACTGCATTTATTTTGAAAGGATTATAGGAAGTGTAGCTTTGCCGCAAACAGTAGCTTACGACGCTACAGTGGAACTTGTGTGTAAACAGTATTTTTGCCGCGCCATTGGACGTAAATGAGATGCTTATTTAAGAAAAGACTTAAACATGCTGATGTGTTTTAAGGTCAGCGTAGCGCTGAAAGAGAGCACAGAATTTACAGAGTCTGGAGACACTCAAGCTAGTCTCCTCACTGTCAGTACTGCTCATGTCTTTTTCGTCAGTTTTAGTCTGATGCTTGTTGGGGCCCTTGCATTTTGGGGGCCCTAGGCTATTGCCTACTCTTGGCTAATGGTAAGCACGCCACTGCTCCATAGTGTTGTGTAGACTCCATCCCATGGCCTTGAGTAGCTCTATTAATATACTGTATTTTATTACAATTACACAGTAAACTTAATAATTATGGAAAAACTGAATTTATTGAGTATATTTATTAAAAGGGACTTTATTAAGAATTATTAAGAACAGTGTACCACGGATTTGGTTCAGGTCTGGCTCTGTTTTCTACATTGTATCTCCTCACTCTCTACCTTTTATTTCTACTGACACGTCAATCTAACATCATGTTAATGTCCCTGCATAAAAAAAAAAAACTACCGCAGCAGCCAACCACAGTGTTTTTAACAGGATTCACACAGTTCCCTAAATTTTAGCTTAGTGCGTAAAACGTTCCTAAAGCTTTAAATTTTATGACTGATTCTCTTTACAGTCCAGTTCGAATGAGTTTCAGAGAGAGACCGGAAGAGAGTCAGAGCTGAACAGCCCCTGCTTCAGAGACGAGGGAGACAAGGAGCTGCTCTTTCTGCGTTCTGTTTATTTACTGAAATAAAAATGGGCTCCCATGTTGCCCCTTCACACACAGGGTTAAACTTGGCGGTGACTCTTACGGTGGTTTATGACTCTGTGGCAGCCCTCAACGCTGCTCGTATCTGTGACCTTCGTCCCTAATTCACACACAAGTTTGACTCTGAACAGATGCCCACGTCTAGGCTGTTTATTCTCACTCTTTCTGACTTTCTCTTCCATGTCATGACACACAGATTTAAATGAAAATTTGTGACCTCAGTGACTTTTTAACCATTAATCCACAACCGTATGTGTTGTTCAGCTATAAACATGATTGACTGTTGCTACAAATTTTCTTTTTTGAGCTAATATGCAAAATTTTAATATGGACCTTTGTTACATGCAATAATTGACAATTGCATTTGGCTATGTAATTACTCACAAGTATTTGTCTTGATACTTGAATTGTTTAGTACTCTTCTGTAAGTACTCATACTTGACATGAGTCTGACATATCTACAAACAACAATTACTTCATCAAACCAGTGAGGAAAGAAGGTAACGAGGGCTTGAAAGACAGATTCAACGCAGTTTTGAGGGGGTCTCGGTGTCTCTGCGGTGACTGCTGTCCCTGAGACCCGGCCCCTGATAAGAGGAAGAGGATGGATAGATGGGTGGACAATTGCACATGTCTGGTCCTGATATACCTAAATGATCATCAATACATGGATATTACAAGTTTACATTTTTAGTCATTTAGCAGACGCTTTTATCCAAAGCGACTTACATTCACCAGTGGTACATTTAAGTTGACGCTTTCATTTTAAAGCGACTTACATTAAGGTTCCATTCACTAGTGTTACAGCTGGAACGCCACTGGAGGCAAGGTGGGTTAAGTGTCTTGCCCAAGGACACAGGGACAGTATAAACTGTGGGGAGAGCGGGAATTAAACCGACCTTCGATTTGAAGAGTGACCGCTCTGCTACCACTGAGCCACTGCCTTCAGTCGAGTGTGTAGTTAAAACGTATCATCTTGAATCATAGATGTGATTATGTTATGGAAAACAAAACACACATAGCAAGTAACTCATGTCTTTTTATGTATGCTTAAGTGTTATTATAGAGCTTGTCTTTTTTCATAATGTTATTTATTAAGCTGCATCAATGTATAACTTGACTTTAAAGTTTAGTTTCTAACTGTCCTGGTGTTAGTAACCATGCTGCCATTGGGTCTATAGGATGTTTCTTAGTGTGCTGTCTTCTCAAACTTAACCTCTTTTTCTGCCCAGTTTCAACCCCCAAAAGCTCATGAAGAGCTCCTAAAGCAGTTTGATGACTTTTTGTGACACTCATCGCCTGTGGTCCTGACTATATTGAGCTCTTATTGTGTGTAAGGCAGCTAAATACCTACCGCAATGAAGTCTTTGGGCTAAAAACATCTCCATTTTGGGTTTGGCTACTGAATCCTTTGAGGTTTGTCTGTGTGAGTATTTTGGGAATATTTACATATGTATTTCTACACCAGGCATCATGTAGAAGCATTTTAGGGCTAATCTGTGTCTAAAATAAGTAATCAGCAGTCTGAGTGCCTTCTGCATTTTCTCATCCAGACTCAAATTAAACCCCACAGTGTGTGTGCTGTTTGTGCTGCACAGCGCATATCAGCTTCCAATAGAGGGATAGCAATTGTTGGCCAGCCGCGGTAAAAATGCTTTGAATGTGCAATAATTTGCAGACCTGAACAGAGGCGAATGAGATGCCATTGGCAGGAGAATGAGGTAATACAAATGCTAATGCGCTCAGTCACACAGATAGTGAAGGTCTGCACTGCGCTGACTTTCCAACCTCTTTCCCGAGATTAGATTATATTAAATGCTCAGCCATACTCACAAGACATTGGCCCATACTCTCACAGATGTTAAAGGACATATGGAACATTAGCAGGGGTCATATTAGTAAAACCTGTGCTATGTTAGTAGAATGGCAAAGCTTGTACTCATTCTCCTCATGGCATTCTTACCTGTTTATGGTTTAGTCTCAGACTTATAGGGCTACACATTTAAAATCAATACAATACAAGACTTTAGGTGTAGGCTTATGGCTTTCTTAAAGCAACCCTGCATTTTTCCTTAGCCAGCAGAAGTCGCAGTCTTCTGCACAGACTTCTCGCAGTCTGTGCAACCCATGGATAGCAGTCACAATATTTTTTACAAGTAGATATGTTTGAGATGGCAAGTTTAGATGAAAAAGCATGTCTTCTGAAAAAGTTGGGCAAATTTTTTGTACAAATACGACTCGGCTAGGGTTCAGTGTGTGTTCAGAGTGTGCACTCACATAATTACTCACC
This sequence comes from Perccottus glenii, assembly GCA_024416835.2. Classification (NCBI taxonomy): domain Eukaryota; kingdom Metazoa; phylum Chordata; class Actinopteri; order Gobiiformes; family Odontobutidae; genus Perccottus; species Perccottus glenii. The sequence continues at coordinate 29,935,397 of CM044552.2, read as the reverse complement.
ATATGATACTGTCCCGGGGCAGGAGGTTTCTGTCCAGCTGAGGGTACTGTGTCAGTGAGAAAGACATGATTCTACTGATCCCATGTCTAAGAACCATCAAAATGATTTTGAGAATATATATTTTAGGCTAAAAGTTATGCAGAGCTGCTTGGAACACAACCAAAAATACATTTTGACCTAAATACAAAGGGGTTTAGGGCATTTAGAATGATCTTGAAACACACAAAGCTGTAGAGATACAGCATGTACACATATGCTGTATAAATATCCAGCAAACGTGCCAATTACGCTTCAATTACTTTTCAAAATTCAATTATTTCAACCAATTCAACTAATGTTTTTGAATGTACATAAGACATTTATCTTTGTATTTCAACTCCACTCAGTGAGTGACCCACCCAATTCTCCCACAATTACCCTTATGTGATGTGCTCAAAACAACAACAAAACCACAAATTGATGGTCAAGTTTCAAAATGCTACGTAGATAATTAAAAGAACAAACTAGATTTTCAGTTTAAGCTCAATGCATGTGAGGAAAGGCCTAGTAGGTATCTGAGTATAAACCAGGTGGCCCTTTACAGGTAGACTTCGTGGTTCCTCAGATGTAATTGGGACGTGAACTACAGTACTTCCCGTGGTCATTGCTCTTACCTATTACCTTATTTTTCAGGATAGTACACAAAAAACTAAAGTAGGTTTGTAAAGCCATGCTTTATTTCAATATCAGTATATGACACTAACTAACTGGCATGGTGGTAAAGTTGGATGTGCAAAGTAAATCTTTGATTTTGTGAACTTGCAGTGTGATGAATCTATTTAGTAATGGGCTGTACTTCAGGCTCCTACACAACAGTTGTAAGCACATGTTTACATAGATTCCAATTAGAAGGACACAGAGTTTTATACTTTATACTTTTTTTTATCCATAAAATGTGTACTGAAGTTAGTTTAGTTTTATGCAGCAAAAAACAAGCCAAAACCAAACCAAAACCTAGCCAGCCGCAACTAACTCTTTTCCTAATCTATAAAAAAAAGGTAGTCTGGTACCCTGTTGCTTGCATTCCATTTCAAGGGCGGGGTTTACGGGAGTAATGTTAACGAATCAGAGAAATGCTGGACATCAATCAATCAATATCTTTATTTTTATATAGCGCTTTTCCACCTACTATAGTAGGCACTTAAAGCGCTTTACATACATTAAGCTATTTACCAGTGTTACAGAACATCACTGGAGGCAATGTAGGTTAGGTGTCTTGCCCAAGGACACAGCAACAGTATGTGGGGGAGAGCGGGATGTTATGATGTTTTTGGGATGTTTCGAGTGGCGATCGAACCGCCCACCCGCAGGTCAAAGGACGGCCGCTCTCCCCACTGAGCTACTGCCGCCCATATATAGCGCTTTCCAATAACCACAGATTGACCAAGGCACTTTACAACATTAACAATAAATAAACATAATTACAAATCAGTTTTAAAAGACATTACCACAATAAAAACAGAGCAGTGTCACATAGCCACTAAGTGCCAAAAGCCATTATAAATAAGTGGTTTTTAAGTTTGGTTTTAAGCAGAGGCCGGTCAGTGATGGAACGTAACTCAATGTGCAGAGAATTCACGAACTGCTACAAAAAATTATCGCCCACTGTTTGAACAGGGACTAGGGGGATCTTCAGCAGTTGTTGCCCAGCAGAGCTCTACGTTGGGCTCTGCTGGGTGGGTGAAAAAGCTCTGAGTGCATTAAAAATAAACATTAAGATTTTAATTTAGATTCTAAACTGGACAGGGAGCCAGTGCATGGAGTACAGGACAGGTGTGATGTGGTTATGTTTACGACTATTAGTTAGCAGTCGGGCAGCAGCATTTTGCACAAGCTGCAAACAGTGATGACCAGTTTGGTTAACTCCCACATAGAGCGCATTGTGCCTCTATGTGGGAGCCAACAAAAGCATGTATAGCTTTATCAAGGTCAGTGCGATCTTTGAAAGGAGGCAGAGTTGAAAAGAGTTGCCCTAACCAAAAATCTATTTGTTTGTCAAATTTTAGACTGCTGACTAGTTTCACCCCCAAATCTTTGACAGCATGGTTAAAGTAAGGGGCCAAAGCAACAGGACCAGGAGCTGAAACACTGGGCAGGTTGGACGTGCCAAACACAATGCATTCAGTTTTATCCTCATTCAAACAGAGGAAATTCTGAGACAGCCACAATTTGATGTTAAACTAAACATTTGTTGATGGATTCAAGACTCTCAGGACAAGCAGGGACAACCGGTAGGCAAACTTGCAGGTCATCTGCGTACAGATGAAAAAACATATTGTGTTTAGAAATAACTGCACCTAAAGGCAACATATACAAGGAAAATAAAACGGGGCCCAAGATGGGACCCTGTGGCACACCAGAGGTCAAGGGGGCTGAGGAGGAGGAGGAGAGGACACCAATCCTGACAGAAAAACTCCTGTCTGTTAAATCTGACCTAAACCACTGCAGCACAGGTCCCTTAAGCCCAACTTATTGGGCCAGACGTGTCATGAGGACTGAGTGGTCCATGGTGTCAAATGCTGCAGTAAGATCCAACATTACAAGCAGCACTGTCTTTTTTCATCAAGGGACAAGAGAAGGTTGTTTTGTACTTTGATGAGAGCAGACTCAGTGCTGTGTCGTGTCCTGAAGCCAGACTGGAATTTTTCAAAGATATGATTGTTCTACTTCGTGTGTAATCCGCCCACCTACGGGCTTCGCTAGTGGTTACCTCTCTCTGGCGCAAGCCAGACTTCTGAGAAAGATCAAAGCATTCACCGCGCCAATCATGCCAATGTACTGGCACAGCCTCAGGGGCTATATAAACCCCTAAGCCCAACGCTCTCCCTTCTTCTTTCTCAGCACTTCTGAGATCTTTAAAAGAGCGAAGACTATATGTAGTTAGAAGAATGGATTGTGCCCGAGATTTGTCACCTACCGGGGATGGCCACGACTGTTGCTTCACCTGCCTCGGATGGCGTCATCAGCTGGAGTGGTCGAGCAGCTCCGCCTGCCTCGGCCTTCCCAGAGAGGAGTCCGAGCGCCGCGCTGCTTTCATGGGTCCGATTTCTCCGTCTCAACCCGACCTGCCACCGCAAGCCATCGCGGTGTCCCCAGCCGCTACCCCACCTGGGTAGCGGATTGGGCAGCGAGTAGTGAGGACGGGGAGACCCGTGGCGAGGACGCGGTTTCCACCTGCACTGGATTTTCCGCGCCTGACCTCCAGCCAGCTCATCGGTACCCGTTAGATGACCTGCCGCAGCTGTTTGCGTCCGCTGCGGTTCGTATGGAGACTCCACTCCCGCCCCAACCGCTTGAGACGGCTCCGGCGGACTTCACACTGGGGCTAGCGTCACAGACCCGTTCTCGGCCGCGTGTGGCGACTCTCTGCCCTCTGATGACACCCATCGCCCATTATGCCTAGCGAGTATGGCAGAGCCCGCCCGGGGCTGGCTCTACCATCGGAGAGGGACAGGTTAACGGCGTCGCTGATAGATCGCTGCTATGCTAACGCAGCTCAGGTGGTGGCGTTGGCTAGCAATATGGCTTTCCTGGCGGGCTCCTTGGACAAGCTCATGCATGACCATTCTGTCCTCACGCCCGAGGAGATAGATGAGGTTAAGACCACAGCGGCTGTTCTCCTGAGGATGTCCCAAGCATTCGCTGTGGATGGGGGCCGCACCATGAGCGCGGCTCAGCTCGGCACTAGACACCTGTGGCTTGGCCTGTCTTCCCTGAAGGAACAGGAGCAGAGACGCATCCTCGGTCTGCCGCTCTCCACCTCATCCCTGTTTGGTCCTGATATTCAGTCTCTTGTAGACCAACTAGAATCAGCCTCCAAAACATCCCAGCAGCTGGCTCCACATCTCCAGCCGAGACGCCAGCGGCACGACATGTGGCGCCGTTGTGCAGACCGGCACCAGGTGTCCGCGACTCCCCGTGAGCGAGCTAGGGCCCGCCCCACCATTCCCGCTGCTGATCCTGTTCTCGCGTCTTATAGCGCAGGGCGGGAAAACGCCGGGAGAAGAGGAAGTTTTCAACGTAGAGCGCTGGCTCCTCCCGCTCCCACAAGTCGTCCTTTAATGAGAATCATGTCAATAAAGGCCACAGGGCCCGTTACTTCTCATTAAATGAGCACGCTTCTGGGTCATCCCTTCCGGCTCTTTATTGTCCGCCCCTTCCACCACGCCACGCAGACGGATTGTGCTTGGCTTAAGTGGGTCCGGCGCACCTACAGCAGTACAGGCGCCTTCCATGCTGCCCAGGGAGGGGCTTAAGAGGCCCTCCCCTGCGCTCACCTGTAACTCAAATGCGGCTGGTAAACGGCCCAGATTTCACTCTTCAACTGCCAGCGGCGGCGTGCAGACATTGGGGGCCAGGGGCTTGCCCCCGCGGTTATTCAGGCAGCGCCGAGTGTTGAGCTACGGAGGCGGGGATGCTGACCAGGGCTTGCTGCCCCCGGCCACACAGTCAGCTACTAGGGGTGCACCACCTGGAGGAGTGGGGCGACCCCTTCTAGGGTCCTCAGGCCCTAGGGGGTTCTAGCTCAGACAGCAACCCACCCCCAGCCACCCACACAACCGATGCATCCTCCTGTTCAGGGCGCGGTGCGCCCTCTATTGCACTTCTTGGAGGCGTGGACACGCCTTCTCGGCCCTCTATTGCCCTGGCTGGACAGGACGTTGAGGAGGAGCTATGCCCTGCAGTTTGCCCGTCGACCCCCTCCCTTCTGCGGTGTCCTTCGCACACAGCTCACAACCCGGGCAGCGGCAATGGCCCTCCAAGAGGAGGTCTCTTCACTCCTGCATCGTGGTACAATTTCGGAACTGGACCAAGGGGAGACAGAGATAGGGTTTTACTCCCCCTATTTCTTGGTCCCAAAGAAAAACGGGGGAGCGAGGCCGATCCTGGACCTGCGATCCTGAACGAGTATGTGACCACCAGGAGGTTCCGCATGTTAACAATCAGGCACCTCCTAGAGAGTGTCCGCCCGGGGGATTGGATGACCTCAATCGACCTGATGGATGCCTATTTTCATGTCTCCATCCTGCCGAGGCACAGGAAATTTCTCAGGTTCGCCATCGGGGAGCGGTGTTTTCATTTCAACCGTCTCCCGTTCGGCTACTCCCTCGCCCCACGCACCTTTTCCAAATGCGTGGAGGCAGCACTGGAGCCGATTCGTCGTCAGGGTCTCAGGATCCTGACTTACATCGATGATTGGCTCATCCTTGCTCCCTCTCGTCAGGAAGCCGTGGAGCATACGGACAGAGTACTGCGTCACATCTTAAAGCTGGGGTTCGCAGAACCAGGCCAAGAGCTCGTTGTTGCCAGCTCAACAGGTGACGTACCTGGGACTGGAGTTGGATGCACAGACCATGTGTGAACGGCTCTCCGTGGAGAGACTGGTGGCGCTCAGGAGTCTGGCTCAGAGGCTGGTGGTAGCTCCATCAGCACCGTCTTGTCTGGTCCGGTCCCTACTGGGCATGATGGCGGCGGCTCATCCGGTAGTGCGCAAGGGGCTCCTTCATATGAGACGGCTCCAATGCTGGTTTGCTTTGCTCCGATTACATCCCACGCAGGACAGACAGACCCGGGTCTTACTGTCCTCGGGGGCTCGGCAGGACCTGGAATTCTGGCTCACCCCGGACCGTCTCCAACTGGGAGTGCGCATGGGATGCGTCCCACACTATGTGGAGGTGTACACGGACGCTTCGCTCACCGGATGGCGCGGGACCTTAGGACAGCTCACAGTGGGCGGAGCCTGGGAGACAACGTTATTCCATATAAATGTACTGGAGATGGTGGCGGTGCAGAGGGTGCTTCTGCACTTTGCCTCCAGCTTGAAAGGAGATTACGTGATGGTCAGGTCGCACAACACAACAATCGTGGCCTACCTGAACAGGCAGGGAGGAACCAGGTCACCCCTCCTTCATCGGAGGGCAGCAGAGATCCTAATGTGGGCAGACACACACCTGGCCTCCCTAAGGGCGCGGCATGTGCCCGGGACACTCAACGCAGGGGCAGACAGGATGTCCCGTGGTGGCCCTCTACGCAACGAATGGGGCTCAGCGCCCAAGGTCGCACGACAGATTTGGCGCCGGTTCGGTCAGCCTGTGGCCGACCTGTTCGCCAGTGCAGAGAACGCACAGTGCCCACTCTGGTTCTCGCTCAGGTTGTCAGACGACGCACCTCTAGGGGTGGACACGCTGGCTCAAGAGTCATGGCCCATAGGCCTCCTCTATGCCTTCCCACCGCTACGCCTCTTGTCCCCTCTGCTTCACAGGGTGAGGTCGCAGGGTCTTCACATCCTGGTGGTGGCTCCGGACAGTCCGGGTGCCAGATGGTAACCGGACCTGGTGCAGATGGCGGTGACGAACCCGTGGCCTCTCCCCGTCCAACCCGACACACTGCTGCAGGCCGGGGGTTCCCTTCAGTCCTGACCATTCCTGACCCGCAGGCTCCTAGTCTGGAGGTTGAAAGGGGGAGGCTTATGAGTGACGTCACTTTGTTTGTCTGCCGGTGGACGAAGGACGCATCCCGGTGACAGATCTCTCCTGGCATTGTCTCAAAAGTTACGTATTTATTATTTCTTAAACATTGTCATCACATTAACTGTGCACCACACCTCATTCATTGTTATACTGATTATATTTCTGCTAGAGGTTAGTACTAGAGTTGCTGTCGTTTTGTGAACAGGGCATTTTTGTTTGTGCTAGCTAGCCCGCTAGCTAACATGCTAGCGGGTTTTTAGCAATTGAGTTAGGGCTTAGCATACCTTGATTGTTGTGTTCGTTACTGTTTTCTACTGGTGGTTAGTCTTGTTTTGTGTTCTGAGTTTTCCCTGTAACTTGTGGTTGTACTGCTGTGTGTGTGTGTTAGAATTTAGCATTGTGAGTTGTGAACAGTTGGCTTGACTTAGCTGTACCTACACTAGCTTAGCTAAGCTATCTGTTTGGGGCAATGGATTGCCATTTTTGTTCAGTATTATTAGACAGATTGTCTCTATTAGAGAGACGTGTTTGTGAGTTAGAGCAGCTAGATCAGCATAGACAGGGTTTGGTTACTTTAGATGTGTCAGGGTTTCCGAATAGTATCAGATGCAGGTCTGATAGCAGTCCTGCTAGCGATAGCTCCAGTTGCGGCTCAGTTGTTTCGGCAGCTGTTGCAAAGAGTCCTGCTTTCCTCTCGGTCTGTCGGCAAAGTGGTTCAGGCAGGCGCAAGCCTCCGGTTGTCCGCTCCTGTCCGCGGTCACCCCCTCTGACCGCGAACCGGTTTTCAGCGCTTTCAAGTCCGCTTGTCCGCGCAGATCACCGGCCTGTTCCCCTCTGCGCCGGCCAGCCGGAGTGAGCATCGTACTCTGGTGATAGGGACAATGTTAGACTTGAGACGCCAGCCATTGTCCACTGTTTACCGGGGGCCAGGGCTTCCGACATAGAGGCTAACCTTAGGGTGCTGACATCACACAGGAAGGGAGAGTTTCCCAGGACACATACTCGCACTACATACAAGCAGATAGTTATTCATGTCGGCACCAATAATGTGAGAATGAGGCAGTCTGAGGTAACCAAAGATAGCCTAGCTAGGACTTTTGAACTAGGGAACAAGATAAGTCGGCATCGATTAATTGTCATCACTACCCCGTAAGGGGTAGTGATGAACAGTATAGCAGATTAGTTTCCATGAACCGGTGGCTGGCCCGGCATTGTAGTCAGAAAGGTTATGGTTTTGTGGATAACTGGCCTTCTTTCTGGGGCCGCCCAGGCCTGCTGAGGGCAGACGGCCTGCATCCTACTGGACAAGGTGCTGCCATTTTGTCTAGTAATATAGACAGGTGCATTCAATGCATTTGACACAAGGAATCTCAGCAGGTCGCAGGAATTAGAGAACCTGCTAGTCATGATAGTGCGGGTGTGGAACTGGATAATGTGGCAGCTTTTGGTTGTCTGGTTAGGCCGTATCAATCCAATGTCTACTTCCCAAATCTATTAGATAGGGTGAATTTATTTAGTCCTCAAACACATCTGAAAACTCACAGAGTCAGTGACCCAAAAGCATCATGTCCTCATGTTATTATAACTCAGAGGCATTCTTTTAAACCCGGCAAAACTGTTAGAGCTCGACAGCTTGTTCCTGTTACTATCGCTCCACTGGACCAGCCCTCAAATGCAGGCTCTACGTCAAGACTAAAGATTGGTCTCTGAATGAATGTGCGATCTCTATCCTCCAAAGCACTCTTAATTAATGATCTTATTACTTCTCATTGCTTGGATTTACTTTGTTTTTGTGAAACTTGGCTTAGGCCCAATGTTTTTCTGCCACTAAATGAAGCCTCTCCCCCTGATTATGCGTATGCACAGGTAGGGCCTTACGTCAAAGCAGGGTGGTGGTGTTGCAGCCATTCATAAAGCTGCATTTTGCTTTACAGGTCCATCATCACAGCCAAAATTTAACTCATTCGAAGTGTTACTCATCAAACATATTCCTTCTCAAATTAACGGAAGAAAGCCATTTTATTTAGCTGTAATCTATCGCCCTCCGGGTCCCTACTCTTCTTTCTTGGATGAGTTTGGAGTTTTCCTCTCGGACTTAATAACCCACGCTGATAATATCCTTCTAGTTGGTGACTTTAATATTCATCTAAATAAGGAGTGTGATCCTCTGGCCAGAGCATTTCAATCACTGCTTACAACCCTGTCTTTCAACCAGTTTGTTCATGAGCCCACACACATTAGTGGAAACTATCTGGATCTTGTTTTGGCTCGGGGAATAGATGTCTCCCATCTCTTCATCTTCTCTCTTTCATCTGCTGTTTCAGATCACTCACTGGTGGAATTTGAGATTAGTTATGGACTCCCCTCAAATTCCGACAATTGCGTAGTGTCTACACGGAATTTTAGCGCGGCTGCAATGGAAATGTTTGCCACACGGCTGACAGATGTTCTTCCTAATTTAACTCCACCTGGAAACTCAATAGAAGCCTACACAAAGGAGGTCCATGCAACCCTCTCGGCCATCACTGACTCAGTGGCACCCCTCAGGACAAAGCCCAGACCAACCAGACGACCTACACCATGGTATAACGAGGAAACCCGGGCTTTAAAACAGGCCTGCAGGAGTTTTGAACGCATATGGCGCAAGTCAAAAACGAATCTAAATTATCAAAAGTGGTGTTTGTGTGTAAACACCTATAAGCACGCCCTCAGCACTGCAAAAACGGCTTATTTCTCATCTCTAATCAGAGAAAACCGGCATAACCCCAGGTTTCTATTTGGGACAGTTGCTAAACTAATCCAACCAAGAACATTTGAAGACTCCTCTCCCTTTAGTGCACAAGACTTTTTAGATTTCTTTAAACATAAAATTGAAGATATCAGGGATAATATTTTGGTTTTGTTTTCCTCAGCTCCGGGTCCCATTCATTTGGATCCACTGACCTCTCGTCTCTCAGTCCTAGATCCTGTATCCCTTGATGAGCTGACAAAGGTGGTTTCTTCATGTAAAGCAACTACGTGCCTTCTGGATATCCTGCCAGCAAAACAGCTTAAAGAACTGTGGCCCTATGTAGGGCAAATTATGTTTAATATTATAAACTTGTCCCTGTCTACTGGCACCGTTCCTTCCCTCTTCAAACAGGCTGTGGTCAAACCCCTACTCAAAAAACCTACTCTGGATCCTGGATGCCTAAATAATTACCGTCCTGTCTCCAATTTACCTTTTCTATCTAAAGTCCTCGAAAAAGTTGTGTTAAAACAACTTACTCTATATCTATCGGAAAATGACCTCCTCGAGCCGTTTCAGTCTGCATTTAGGGCCTCTTATTCCACTGAAACAGCTTTAGTTAAAGTGACTAACGATCTCCTCCTTCAGATTGACGAGGACTCATCGGCTCTACTGTTATTGCTAGATCTCAGCGCTGCATTTGATACGATTGATCATGCAGTGCTAATCAACAGACTAAAGAATGTGTTTGGCATCTCTGGCTCTGCTCTTGCTTGGTTAGAATCCTATCTGTGTGATAGGTCTCATTTTGTCTCTTTTAATAAATCTTTCTCCTCCACGGCACCAGTGAAATTTGGTGTGCCACAAGGGTCTGTGCTTGGTCCCATACTTTTTTCACTATATGTTACACCATTGGGACAAATCATCAGAAGTTATGGAGTAAACTTCCACTGTTATGCCGATGATACACAGCTGTATCTACCAATAAAAGCGAATAATACTACTGACATCAAGCGTCTAGAGGCCTGCCTCGTTTCAATTAAAACATGGATGTCTCAAAACTTCCTCCATTTGAACTCGGATAAAACAGAGCTCTTGTTAATTGGTCCTGCCAGTCATCGGCACAAGTTCAACAATCTTACTGTCTCCATCAACAATTGTGTGTTGGAGCACGGCAACACTGTGAGGAACCTTGGTGTCATTTTTGACTCCACACTATCACTGCAGCAGCACATTAGTGAGGTCACTAAACTAGGCTTTTTTCACTTGAGGAATATCTCAAAAATTCGCTCCTGCCTCTCTTTAGCTGATGCTGAAATTCTCATTCATGCATTTGTTACATCCAGGCTGGACTACTGCAATGCGTTATTCTCTGGACTGCCGAGGAAAAGTACTCACAGACTACAAATGGCCCAAAATACAGCCGCCAGACTTTTAACAAAGACCAGGAAGTTTGATCACATTACTCCGGTCCTGGCTTCATTACATTGGCTTCCTATTCATGTTAGAGCTGATTTCAAAGTTCTCCTGTTAACATATAAAATCCTTTGTGGACGCGCGCCCTCTTACCTATCTGACCTCATCACCCGGTATACTCCAGCTCGTACCCTTCGCTCTCAGGACGCTGGCCTCCTTCAACTTCCTCGAGTAAAGAAGAAGTCTGCTGGCTACAGAGCCTTTTCTTATAGAGCCCCATTTTTATGGAATAAGCTCCCGGTGGAAGTGCGAGCTGACTCTGTTGAAGTTTTCAAAAGCAAACTCAAAACATACTTATTTCACCAAACGTATGGAGACTGATTGATCATAGGTATACGTTTACACTAGTTGTAGCTGTAGGCACACGCATACACTGGTTGTAGCTGTAGGTACACGTTTACACTGGTTGTAGCTGTAGGTACACGTTTACACAGGTTGTAGCTGTAGGTACACGTTTACACTGGTTGTAGCTGTAGGTACACACTAAATCCGCTCATATTATCACATCTACCTATTACAGTTTTTTTTTTTTTCCTCTTTTCTCCCTCCTCCTAGGGTGGACACAAACCTCTTACCTGCTGGGTGATGTGTGCCCCCACCCCACCCCGCGCCTGTGCTCCAGTGTGAGGCCCCCACCCCATCTGTCATCTACCTTGATGTTGGCTGCGCCCCATCCACTATTGCACACTCTGAGTGGACACTGGACACTGCCAATATAAATGTTTTTATTTGTGAAAATGTTTGTGTATTTCTATGTATTTTTCAACTGTCCCGGACACATTCCTGCACGGCCTGTCCGTCCTGGGAGTGGATCCCTCCTTCTGTGGTTCTCCCTGAGGTTTCTCTTTTTTCCCGGCTGGGTTTTTTTTTAGTTTTTCCTTACCCTGATGGAGGGTCTAAGGACAGGGGATGTTGTCTAGTGCAGTCTGTTAAGCCCTTTGAGGCGACTGTTGTTGTGATATTGGGCTATACAAAAATAAATGTCTCGTGTTGTCTTGTATAGGACTTCCCCCGGCAGTGGTGTCCACCATCCAGTGTGCTAGGGCACCTTCCACGGCCAGGGCATTTGGCACCCGTTGGCGTCTCTTTGCCGCTTGGTGTGGGGACAGGACGTTGGACCCCTGTAGCTGTTCAGTCAATGTAGTCCTGAAATTTCTACAGGGACTTCTGGATAGTGGTCATGCCGCATCTACCCTGGCGGTGTTTGCGGCAGCCATCACGACGGGCCATGAGGGCTTTGGGCGCTCAGTGAGGATGGAAGCCTTATTAACCTTTGGCCCAACACAGCCTTTCAGCCGAAGGTTATCACCTCATCCTTCCGGTCCAGGGTGATCAGGATTAGAGCTCTCTGCCCCACCTCAGACGGGACGACAGCAGATGCGTCGTTACTCATGCTGTGTCTGGTCAGGGCTTTGCGCTGCTATATAGAGCGCACAGCGGGCTTTCGGACATCCGACCCCTTATTTGTGTGCTTCGCGCCAGGGGGCGTGGGACACCGTTGTCGGCCCAACGCTTGGCACATTGGATCTGTGGGTTGTATTGGAGCGGCCTACGTGGCTCAAGGCCGCCCTCCCTCAGCCTTGATCAGGGCACACTCTAGGGGGTTGCTACGTCGGTAGCCCTGTGTAGGGGTGTCTCTGTGGTGGATATATGCTTGGCGGCATCTTGGTCCTCTGTGTCCACGTTTGTGCAGTCGTATCTCATGGACGTGTCTGCGAGCTCTGTCAGTCATTCAGTGTTGAATAGAGGCCAGAACCTCGTCACCTAGGCTGGCGCACACTGCAGATATTATTATTATTGCGGCTGAGGACACTTGTAACGCAAGTGTGTTTGTCTGTGCAGCCGTGTGGGGGCCTGTGTGCTCTTGGGAGAGGTGGTCCATCCCCCGACCATAGACACTGAGGTTTTGGAGTTTGAACAGGGTGCTAGGATGCTCTTGGGTTACTCTTGGGTTGATCAGGCTCACATAGGACGGCGTCAGATGCTCTTGGGAGAGGCGATCTGGACGCCGTGGCCTGTAGTGGGGCGTGTTTGGCTGCTCTTGGGAGAGGCGGGCTCGCATTGCTCCTGGCGTTGTTTGTTCCCGGGGCAATTGTTGTGAACCTGTCCAGCTGGGAGTACATTTATCCCCTACGGCCTTCGTCTTGGTAGGTAACAACTAGCGAAGCCCGTGGGCGGGCGCACACACTGCAGAAATTATAGTTACCTGATGTAACTACAGTTCTACGAGTGTGTGCGTAGCCCACCTTCTCTCAGGCCCAGCTTGACTGCTTCCCTCTTTTGAGCTGGTTCGAAGAAGGGAGAGCGTTGGGCGAGGGGGTTTATATAGCCCCTGAGGCTGTGCCAGTACATTGGCATGATTGGTGCGGTGAATGCTTTGATCTTTCTCAGAAGTCTGGCTCGCGCCAGAGAGAGGTAACCACTAGCGAAGCCCGTAGGTGGGCTACGCACACACTCTTAGAACTGTAGTTACATCATGTAACTATAATTTCTCCAGAAAAGAATGTAACTGAAAGAAAACTATCCTTTCCAAAACCTTGGATAGAAAAGGTAAATGGGACACAGGTCTAAAATTTGACAAAACCACAGGATTATGGTTGGATTTTTTCAGTAGAGGCCTGACCACAGCTTGAATACAGTTGGTACTGAACCTAAACTGAGGAAGCTGTTTATGAACAAGAGGAGGCATGGGCCCACTGTGTTAAAAACAGTTTAAGCACTTCATATGGTGTAATGTCATAAAGCTAAAAAAAAGCCACACTACACAGCCTCAACAAGGAAGTTACGTGAACGCAGCTATTTAACGTAACACAACATAAACAGAAGCTCAACCATACATGCTTGACACATGAGAATGAACCTCATTGGTTCTCGCACTTCAAGCTAACATGGCTGAGTTTCTGTTTACCACAACTGATGTGTACGTTGTTGAATGAAAATATGTAAATAAAATCTGCAAAAAATTTTGCTTCATTCATATGGACTAGTTTTATGATCTCTTTAAAAACTTTTAAAGCGTCAAAGTGTTAGTTGCATAGCAGTCTATAAACAGAGAAAGAGTGAGTGAGTGTTTGAGTGTGAGTAAGTGAGTGAGTGAGTAAGTGAGTGTTTGAGTGTGAGTGAGTGGGTGAGTGAGTGTTTGAGTGAGTAAGTGAGTGTTTGAGTGTGAGTGAGTGAGTGAGTGAGTGAGTGAGTGTTTGAGTGTGAGTGAGTGTTTGATTGTGAGTGAATGAGTGTGAGTGAGTGTTTGAGTGTAAGTGAATGAGTGTGAGTGAGTGAGAAAGCGTGAGTGAGTGAGTGTGAGTGAGTAATTGTGAGTGAGTGAGTGTTTAGTGTGAGTGAGTGTTTGAGTGTTAATAAATTAGTGAGTGTAAGTGAGTTAGTGAGTGAGTGAGTGAGTGAGTGAGTGAGTGAGTGAGTGAGTGAGTGAGTGAGTGAGTGAGTGTGAGTGAGTAAGTGTGAGTGAGTGTTTGAATGTAATTGTGTGAGTGAGTGTTTTAATGTGAGTAAATGAGTGAGTGAGTGAGTGTTTGAGTGAGAGTGAGTATGTGAGTGAGTAAGTGTGAGTAGGCGTTTGAGTGTTAGTGTGTGAGTAAGTAGACGAGACAAGACATTTATTTTTGTATAGCCCAATATCACAACAACTGTCGCCTCAAAGGGCTTAACAGACTGCACTAGACAACATCCCTGTCCTTAGACCCTCCATCAGGGTTAGGAAAAACTCCAAAAACCCAGCCGGAAAAAGAGAAACCTCAGGGAGAACCACAGAAGGAGGATCCACTCCCAGGACGGACAGGCCGTGCAGGAATGTGTCCGGGACAGTTGAAAAATACACAAACATTTTCACAAATAAAAACATTTTTTATTGGCAGTGTCCAGTGTCCACTCTGAGTGTGCAATAGTGGATAGGGGCAGCCAACATCAGGTAGATGACAGATGGTGAGGCCTCAACCAGCCAGTGTAAACGTGTACCTACAACCACAGCAGTGTACAAGCATTGTAGCTAGGTATAGCGTATGATCTATGATATCAGTCTCCATCGTTTGGTGAAATAAGTATGTTTTGAGTTTGCTTTTGAAAACTTCAACAGAGTCAGCTTGCGCACTTCCATCAGAGCCCATTCCATAAAAAATGGGGCTCTATAAGAAAATCTCTGTAGCCAGCAGACTTCTTCTTTACTCGAGGAAGTTGAAGGAGGCCAGCGTCCTGAGAGCGAAAGTGCAGCTGGAGTATACCGGGTGATGAGGTCAGATAGGTAAGAGGCGCGCGTCCACAAGGGATTTTATATGTTAACAGGAGAACTTTGAAATCTGCTCTAACATGAATAGGAAGCCAATGTAATGAAGTCAGGACCGGAGTAATGTGATCAAACTTCCTGGTCTTTGTTAAAAGTCTGGCGGCTGTATTTTGGACCATTTGTAGTCTGTGAGTACTTTTCCTCGGCAGTCCAGAGAATAACGCATTGCAGTAGTCCAGCCTGGATGTGACAAATGCATGAATGAGAATTTCAGCATCAGCTAAAGAGAGGCAGGAGCGAATTTTTGAGATATTCCTCAAGTGAAAGTAAGTGAGTAAGTGTTTGAGTGAGTAAATAAGTGTGAGTGAGTGAGTGAGTGTGAGTGAGTGAGTGAGTAAGTGAGTGAGTGAGAGTGAGTGAGTGTTTGAGTGTGAGTGAGTGTTTGAGTGTGAGTGAGTGAGTGTTAAAGTGTGAGTGAGTGAGTGAGTGAGTGAGTGAGTGAGTGAGTGTGAGTGAGTGTTTAAGTGTGAGTGAGTGTGAGTGAGTGAGTGTTTAAGTGTGAGTGAGTAAGTGTGAGTGAGTGTTTAAGTGTGAGTGAGTGAGTGAGTGAGTGAGTGAGTGTTTAAGTGAGTGAGTGAGTAAGTGTGAGTGAGAAATTGTAAGTGAGTGAGTGTTTAGTGTGAGTGAGTGTGTGAGTAAATTAGTGAGTGTAAGTGAGTGAGTGAGTGGTGGTGGTGAGTGGTGAGTGGTGTGAGTGAGTGAGTGGTGAGTGTGGTGAGTGAGTGAGTGGTGGTGAGTGAGTGAGTGAGTGAGTGAGTGGTGAGTGAGTGAGTGTGTGTTGGAGTGTGGGTGAGTAAGTGAGTGAGTAATTGTAAATGAGTGAGTGTTTAGTGTGAGTATTTGAGTGTGAGTGAGTGTAAGTGAGTGAGTGAGTGTTTAGTATGAGTGAGTGAGTGTAAGTGAGTGTTTGAGTGAGTGAGTGTTTGAGTGAGTGAGTGAGTGTTTGAGTGAGTAAGTGAGTGTTTGAGTGAGGAGTGAGGAGTGAGTGAGTGAGTGAGTGAGTGAGTGAGTGAGTGAGTGAGTGAGTGTGTTGGAGTGTGGGTGAGTAAGTGAGTGAGTAATTGTAAATGAGTGAGTGTTTAGTGTGAGTATTTGAGTGTGAGTGAGTGTAAGTGAGTGAGTGAGTGTTTAGTATGAGTGAGTGAGTGTAAGTGAGTGTTTGAGTGAGTGAGTGTTTGAGTGAGTGAGTGAGTGTTTGAGTGAGTAAGTGAGTGTTTGAGTGAGTGAGTGAGTGTTTGAGTGAGTGAGTGTTTGAGTGAGTGAGTGTTTGAGTGAGTGAGTGAGTGAGTGAGTGAGTGAGTGTTTGAGTGAGTGAGTGAGTGTTTGAGTGTTTGAGTGAGTGAGAGAGTGTTTGAGTGTGAGTGAGTAAATGAGTGAGTGAGTGAGTGTTTGAGTGAGAGTGAGTATGTGAGTGAGTAAGTGTGAGTAGGCGTTTGAGTGTTAGTGTGTGAGTAAGTAGACGAGACAAGACATTTATTTTTGTATAGCCCAATATCACAACAACTGTCGCCTCAAAGGGCTTAACAGACTGCACTAGACAACATCCCCTGTCCTTAGACCCTCCATCAGGGTTAGGAAAAACTCCAAAAAACCCAGCCGGGAAAAAAGAGAAACCTCAGGGAGAACCACAGAAGGAGGGATCCACTCCCAGGACGGACAGGCCGTGCAGGAATGTGTCCGGGACAGTTGAAAAATACACAAACATTTTCACAAATAAAAACATTTTTTATTGGCAGTGTCCAGTGTCCACTCTGAGTGTGCAATAGTGGATAGGGCCGCAGCCAACATCAAGGTAGATGACAGATGGGTGGGGGCCCTCAACCAACCAGTGTAAACGTGTACCTACAGCTACAACCAGTGTAAACGTATACCTATGATCAATCAGTCTCCATACGTTTGGTGAAATAAGTATGTTTTGAGTTTGCTTTTGAAAACTTCAACAGAGTCAGCTTGCCGCACTTCCATCGGGAGCCCATTCCATAAAAAATGGGGCTCTATAAGAAAATCTCTGTAGCCAGCAGACTTCTTCTTTACTCGAGGAAGTTGAAGGAGGCCAGCGTCCTGAGAGCGAAGGGTACGAGCTGGAGTATACCGGGTGATGAGGTCAGATAGGTAAGAGGGCGCGCGTCCACAAGGGATTTTATATGTTAACAGGAGAACTTTGAAATCTGCTCTAACATGAATAGGAAGCCAATGTAATGAAGTCAGGACCGGAGTAATGTGATCAAACTTCCTGGTCTTTGTTAAAAGTCTGGCGGCTGTATTTTGGACCATTTGTAGTCTGTGAGTACTTTTCCTCGGCAGTCCAGAGAATAACGCATTGCAGTAGTCCAGCCTGGATGTGACAAATGCATGAATGAGAATTTCAGCATCAGCTAAAGAGAGGCAGGAGCGAATTTTTGAGATATTCCTCAAGTGAAAGTAAGTGAGTAAGTGTTTGAGTGAGTAAATAAGTGTGAGTGAGTGAGTGAGTGTGAGTGAGTGAGTGAGTAAGTGAGTGAGTGAGAGTGAGTGAGTGTTTGAGTGTGAGTGAGTGTTTGAGTGTGAGTGAGTGAGTGTTAAAGTGTGAGTGAGTGAGTGAGTGAGTGAGTGAGTGAGTGAGTGAGTGTGAGTGAGTGTTTAAGTGTGAGTGAGTGTGTGAGTGAGTGTTTAAGTGTGAGTGAGTAAGTGTGAGTGAGTGTTTAAGTGTGAGTGGTGGTGAGTGAGTGGTGAGTGAGTGAGTGAGTGTTTAAGTGAGTGAGTGAGTAAGTGTGAGTGAGAAATTGTAAGTGAGTGAGTGTTTAGTGTGAGTGAGTGTTTGAGTGTGAGTAAATTAGTGAGTGTAAGTGGTGGTGAGTGAGTGAGTGAGTGGTGAGTGGAGTGAGTGTGAGTGGTGGTGAGTGAGTGAGTGAGTGAGTGGTGAGTGAGTGAGTGGTGAGTGAGTGAGTGGTGAGTGAGTGAGTGAGTGAGTGTGTTGGAGTGTGGGTGAGTAAGTGAGTGAGTAATTGTAAATGAGTGAGTGTTTAGTGTGAGTATTTGAGTGTGAGTGAGTGTAAGTGAGTGAGTGAGTGTTTAGTATGAGTGAGTGAGTGTAAGTGAGTGTTTGAGTGAGTGAGTGTTTGAGTGAGTGGTGAGTGTTTGAGTGAGTAAGTGAGTGTTTGAGTGGTGGTGGTGGAGTGAGTGAGTGAGTGAGTGAGTGAGTGTGTTGGAGTGTGGGTGAGTAAGTGAGTGAGTAATTGTAAATGAGTGAGTGTTTAGTGTGAGTATTTGAGTGTGAGTGAGTGTAAGTGAGTGAGTGAGTGTTTAGTATGAGTGAGTGAGTGTAAGTGAGTGTTTGAGTGAGTGAGTGTTTGAGTGAGTGAGTGAGTGTTTGAGTGAGTAAGTGAGTGTTTGAGTGAGTGAGTGAGTGTTTGAGTGAGTGAGTGTTTGAGTGAGTGAGTGTTTGAGTGAGTGAGTGAGTGAGTGAGTGAGTGAGTGTTTGAGTGAGTGAGTGAGTGTTTGAGTGTTTGAGTGAGTGAGAGAGTGTTTGAGTGTGAGTGAGTGAGTGAGTGAGTGAGAGAGTATTTGAGTGTGAGTGAGTGTAAGTGAGTGAGTGAGTGTTTAGTATGAGTGAGTGAGTGTAAGTGAGTGTTTGAGTGAGTGAGTGAGTGAGTGTGTGAGTGAGTGAGTGTTTGAGTGAGTGAGTGAGTGTTTGAGTGAGTGGTGAGTGAGTGTTTGAGTGAGTGAGTGTTTGAGTGAGGAGTGAGTGGGTGGTGAGTGATTGAGTGAGTGAGTGAGAGAGTATTTGAGTGTGAGTGAGTGTAAGTGAGTGAGTGAGTGTTTAGTATGAGTGAGTGAGTGTAAGTGAGTGAGTGTAAGTGAGTGTTTGAGTGAGTGAGTGTTTGAGTGAGTGAGTGAGTGTTTGAGTGAGTGGTGAGTGTTTGAGTGAGTGTTTGAGTGAGTGTTTGAGTGAGTGAGTGAGAGTGTGTGAATGAGTGAGTGAGTGTGTGAGTGAGTGAGTGAGAGTGTGTGAGTGTGTGAGTGTGTGAGTGTGTGAGTGTGTGAGGTGGTGAGTGAGTGAGTGGTGGTGAGTGAGTGAGTGAGTGAGTGAGTGAGTGAGTGAGTGTGTGTGTGTGTGTGTGTGTGTGTGTGTGTGTGTGTGTGTGTGTGTGTGTGTGTGTTTGGTGGTGAGTGGTGGTGAGTGAGTGAGTGAGTGAGTGAGTGAGTGAGTGAGTGAGTAAGTGAGTATGGTGTTGATAAATAGTTGATAGGCAAATGTCTGGGACACTACACTATTACTTTCATTACTAACAAAACATCAAGACATATTGTATCGATACACTGAGTGGGGTAGGGTTTGAGAGTGAGTGAGTGAGTGAGTGAGTGAGTTAGTGAGTGAGTGAGTGAGTGAGTAATTGATTGAGGGACCGTTTGAGTGAGTGAGTGAGTGAGTGAGTGTTTGAGTGTGAGTGAGTGTTTGAGTGTGAGTGAGTGTTTGAGTGTGAGTGAGTGTTTGAGTGTGAGTGAGTGTAAGTGAGTTAGTGAGTGTTTAGTATGAGTGAGTGAGTGTAAGTGAGTTAGTGAGTGTTTAGTATGAGTGAGTGAGTGATTGAGTGTGAGTGAGTGATTGAGTGTGTGAGTGATTGAGTGAGTGAGTGATTGATTAAAGAGAGTGTTTGAGTGTGAGTGAGTGATTGATTAAAGAGAGTGTTTGAGTGTGAGTGAGTGAGTGAGTGAGTAAGTGAGTATGGTGTTGATAAATAGTTGATAGGCAAATGTCTGGGACACTACACTTTATTACTTTCATTTCTAACAAAACATCAGGACATATTGTATCGATACACTGAGTGGGGTAGGGTTTGAGTGTGAGTAAGTGTTTGAGTGTGAGTGAGTGAGTGAGTGATTGATTGAGGGATCGTTTGAGTGAGTGAGTGAGTGAGTGAGTGAGTGAGTGATTGATTGAGGGATCGTTTGAGTGAGTGAGTGAGTGAGTGAGTGAGTGAGTGAGTGAGTGAGTGAGTGAGTGAAAGTGAGTGAAAGTGAGTGAGTAAGTGAGTATGTTGTTGATAAACAGTTGATAGGCAAATGTCTGGGACACTACATATCATTACTAACAAAGCATCAAGACATATTGTATCGATACACTGAGTGGGGTAGTGTTTGTTTGTGTGTGAGTGAGTGTTTGAGTGTAAGTGAGTGAGTGAGTGCAAGTGAGTGAGTGTTTAGTATGAGTGAGTAAGATTTAGTTAGTGAGTGTTTGAGTGTGATTGAGTGTGTGAGCGAGTGAGTGTTTGAGTGTGAGTGAGTGAGTGAGTGAGTGTAAGTGAGTGAGTGAGTGTAAGTGAGTGAATGAGTGAGTGAGTGTGAGTGTGATTGAGTGAGTGAGCGAGCGAGTGAGTGAGAGTGAGTGAGTAAGTGTTTGAGTGTGAGTGAGTGAGTGTTTTAGTGAGTGTGAGTGTTTGAGTGTCAGTGAGTGAGTGAGTGCGTGAGTGAATGAGAGTGAGTGAGTGAGTGAGTGATTGAGTGAGGGATTAAGTGTTTGAGTGAGTGTGAGTGAGTGTTTGAGAGTGAGATAGTGAGTGAATCAGTGAGTGATTGAGAAATTGAGAGGGTGAGTGTTTAGTATGAGTGAGTGAGATTCAGTGAGTAAGTGTTTGAGTGTGAGTGAGTGTTTGAGTGTCAGTGAGTGAGTGAGTGAGTGTGTGAGTGAATGAGAGTGAGTGAGTGTTGAGTATGAGTGAGTGAGATTTAGTGAGTAAGTGTTTGAGTGTAAGTGAGTGAGTGAGTGAGTGTTTGAGTGTGAGTGATTGAGTGAGTGAGTGATTGAGTGAGTGAGTGAGTGAGTGTTTGAGTGAGTGTGAGTGAGTGTTTGAGAGTGAGATAGTGAGTGAATCAGTGAGTGATTGAGAAAGTGAGAGAGTGAGTGTTTAGTATGAGTGAGTGAGATTCAGTGAGTAAGTGTTTGAGTGTGAGTGAGTGTTTGGGTGTGAGCGAGTGAGTGTTTTAGTGCGAGTGAGCGTGAGTGTTTGAGTGTCAGTGAGTGAATGAGAGTGAGAGTGTTTAGTATGAGTGAGTGAGATTTAGTGAGTAAGTGTTTGAGTGTAAGTGAGTGAGTGAGTGAGTGTTTGAGTGTGAGTGAGTGAGTGAGTGAGTGAGTGAGTGAGTGAGTTAGTGAGTGAGTGAGTTAGTGAGTGAGTGTTTGAGTGAGTGTGAGTGAGTGTTTGAGAGTGAGATAGTGAGTGAATCAGTGAGTGAGTGAGTGAGTGAGTGAGTGAGTGAGTGTTTAGTATGAGTGAGTGAGATTTAGTGAGTAAGTGTTTGAGTGTAAGTGAGTGAGTGAGTGTTTAAGTGTGAGTGAGTGAGTGAGTGAGTGAGTGAGTGAGTGAGTGAGTTATTGAGTAAGTGTTTGAGTAAGTGTGAGTGAGTGTTTGAGAGTGAGATAGTGAGTGAATCAGTAAGTAAGTGAGTGAGTGAGAAAGTGAGTGAGTGAGTGTTTAGTATGAGTGAGTGAGATTTAGTGAGTAAGTGTTTGAGTGTGACTGAGTAAGTGTTTGGGTGTGAGTGAGTGAGTGAGTGAGAGAGTGAGAGTGAGTTAGTGTTTGAGTGTGAGTGAGGCGAGTGAGTGAGTGAGTGAGTGATTGATTGAGTGAGTGAGTATTTGAGTGTCAGTGAGTGAGCGAGTGTGAGTGAGTGAGTGAGTGAGTGATTTGAGTGAGTGGTTGAGTGTCAGTGAGTGAGTGAGTGAGTGTTTGAGTGTGAGTGAGTGAGTGTTTGAGAGTGAGTGATTTGAGTGAGTGTTTGAGTGTGAGTGAGTGAGTGAGTGAGTGAGTGAGTGAGTGTTTGAGTGTGAGTGAGTGAGTGAGTGAGTGAGTGTTTGAGAGTGATTGAGTGAGTGTTTGAGTGAGTGTTTGAGTGCGAATGAATGAGTGAGTGTATGAGTGTGAGTCAGTGAGTGAGTATTTGAGTGTCAGTGAGTGAGTGAGTGAATGAGTGAGTGTTTAGTATAAGTGAGTGAGATTTAGTGAGTGAGTGTTTGAATGTGAGTGAGTGAGTGAGTGAGTGAGTGAGTGTGAGTGAGTGTTTGAATGTGAGTGAGTGAGTGAGTGAGTGAGTGAGTGAGTGAGTGAGTGAGTGAGTGAGTGTGAGTGTTTGAGTGTTAGTGAGTGAGCGAGTGTGAGTGAGTGAGTGATTTGAATGAGTGTTTGAGTGTGAGTGAGTGAGTGAGTGTTTGAGAGTGAGTGATTTGAGTGAGTGTTTGAGTGTGAGTGAGTGAGTGAGTGAGTGAGTGAGTGAGTGAGTGAGTGAGTGTTTGAGTGTGAGTGAGTGAGTGAGTGAGTGAGTGAGTGAGTGAGTGTGAGTGAGTGAGTGAGTGAGTGTTTGAGAGTGAGTGAGTGTTTGAGTGAGTGTTTGAGTGTGAATGAATGAATGAGTGTATGAGTGTGAGTCAGTGAGTGAGTATTTGAGTGTCAGTGAGTGAGTGAGTGAATGAGTGAGTGTTTAGTATAAGTGAGTGAGATTTAGTGAGTAAGTGTTTGAATTTGAGTGAGTGAGTGAGTGAGAGTGAGTGTTTCAGTGTTAGTGAGTGAGTGATTGAGTGAGTGAGTGTTTGAGTGTGATTGAGTGAGTGAGTGAGTGAGTGAGTGAGTGAGTGAGTGAGTGAGTATGGTGTTGATAAATAGTTGATAGGCAAATATCTGGGACAGTACACTATATATCAGTACTAACATAGCATCAAGACATATTATATAGATACACTGAAAATATGTTTTTAACTATGTATTAGGAATGTTATTGTAACCCATATTTAATAATGGTTCTAAATAAAAAAAAAAATGAAAATATGCCCAGAAACGCTATGTCTCTATTTGAAGTAAAATAATTGTCAGCAATCAATGAGTTAACCCGTAGATGAGTGACATTTAGCTCTTGACCAATGAGCTTCTGTTAAACGGCGCATTGTCCCGCCCCCTCACTCCACCTGCGCTGCCACAGCCCAGGCCTCTCTCTTTTTTTTTCCTCCAATGCCAGCACACAAGGCACTGGCAAAAACAGGCAAAGAAAACACAAATAAAAAGGTAAATTTTAGACTTGAAGAGACAATTTAAACTATCAGTTGCTGATGTTAAAGGTTCTTTCTGACATGGTTATTTGAAAAAAATGTTGCTATAAGCTTAGAAATTCATTGTTTTTGCACTTTTGGTTGTAGACAATCAAGGCTGGAGACGGCGCTAATTTTAGCTTTAGCCTTATCCAGCGTGAGATCGGTGAGTTTTTTTTTTTTTTTTTTCTGTTTGTTTAAGGTCAATGTGAAATGCACATGGTTAAAATGTAATGTTTACACTGAGAAAA
Organism: Perccottus glenii; assembly: GCA_024416835.2. Taxonomy (NCBI): domain Eukaryota; kingdom Metazoa; phylum Chordata; class Actinopteri; order Gobiiformes; family Odontobutidae; genus Perccottus; species Perccottus glenii. The sequence continues at coordinate 29,912,080 of CM044552.2, read as the reverse complement.
TGTATTATCAGGAGTTATTATTATTATTATTTATGTTGGTATTTTACTGCAGTTTTGAAGCAGTTTTCTTTTGTTTAAAAATGTTCTTGTAATTTAATGTAAAGATTTGCAAAGATTTTACTAATTGAATCTTTCTCATTTCACAACTAGCACTATTTAAACTATATTCATACATTTTAACTGAATAAATCTAATCTAAGTTTTCACAATTAACAAATTTACATTGACTCTAAGCAATCAGGCTACATATATTAAAAAAAAAATCATATTTAAATAAAATCAAAGAGATGCAAATACTTAATTATAAACTATGCCATAATTATTTTTTTTGGAATGTATGACGTGGCCAGCAAACGACACCCTGCTGCAGACAAGCGGCTTGTGATTGGTCCGTTCACAAAATCACCAAGAGAAGGGCTATGAGGCAGGGACCAGGTCTGTCCTGCTTTAAAAAAAAAAAAAAGATCTGGTATACCAGGCTAGTAGAAACCGCCTCCCAGATGAAGTGAAACAAGTGAGTGAACCAAGCCTCAACTTTAACAGTGTTCAAGGAGAGGTTAAAAACATTCCTCTTTAGCTCTACCTATATTCTGTAAAGACAACTGAATGTATGTGATTGTAGAGGTGAGTTTGGTGGTGGTGTGTGGAGTGTGAATGGGTTGAATGGAAGCATTATGTAAAGTGCTTTCGGTATTGATATTTTACCTGCATTCCTTCCCACATTTGTAAATTGTTGTTAACCTTCTGATTTGGGAACTAGTAACACTGTTGAGGACAGCTACTGGAGGACCAAGAATGTCTAAACAGACAGAAATTAAGTTAAGTCCTCTCTAGCATCAGAGCTAGCTAGACTGACATGCCACTAACAAGTCAACAGTAACGCCACCAGTTACAGATACTATTACTTTGATCCAGGAGTTAACTTGAATAATGTAGGAGAAATTTTCTAAGTTTGCTGAAACTTGACTAGACATAATGAATTCCACACTTAAAAGTCACTCTACACGCATTACCGCGGCAGAGCAAAGGATATCCAACACAAAGGTCTCCATTTTGGAGGAGAGATTGGCAGATGATTACAGCGCTGACTGATAATTTGAATGATCTGGATAATCGGAGACAACAAAAGAATTAGCATCCTAAAGGAGGGCACAGAGGGGAAAACCCAATACATTTTTTTTAAGCTTGGCTGAATTTTTTGCAGGGCCTCGTCCCTGGCGAAGATCCCAAAAAAACATTAAAATTGACTGAGCATAGAGAAATGGTTCTTTATACAACAGGACCTTTCATCAGTGGTTTGGGAGAAACAATGGGCTTTCAATGATTTCTGCAGAGCACTGATTGAAAAAGGCATCTGTTTCAAGATGTGGTTCCTGTGCGACCCTCTCACGAGGTCTCATGGCAGCACCGATATGAAGTTTACAGCTCCAAAGGGCGCTTTCTCAACACGCTAATTTTAAGGTGGACACGAAGCGCAATCAAGCTGTGACATTGCAGGATTTATATTTTAATATTATATGGACAAAAGGACATGTTGATGCTGCTTCATCTTTGGTGAGTGAAGACGGGACAAATGAAAGGTGCAAGTACTGTATGCTTCAGGAACTAATCTCACTTACCGACTATTCTGTCTTTTGTGTGTGTTTAAATTTTAAATCAGTGGAAGAGAAATTTTCTCACTGTATTTGGTCATGTGTTAAAATTCAATCATATTGGACGGACATTCTGGTGGACATGAGAAAGATACTTGGAGTAAGACTTGATCTGGGTCCTGTGGTTCTGCTTTTGGGATACAGGGACAGTAATGTTGGTTCAGGCTCCAGGAGACTCGATACCATCCTCATGTATGCTGCACGGAGAAACATCTGTTTGTCATCTGGATCAGTGACAGAGCCCCCACTACAGCCAGCTAGTACAGACTGGTCCTGGAGCTGTTTCTAATGGAGTACTTGACCTCTACCTTACCCTCCAGGAGGGGACAGCTCCTGGAGGTATGGACTTTGTTGGGGTCGATATAGAGGAGCGCAGTAGTGGACTAGTTGTGTTTTTTTTTCTTTTCATTATTTCAGTTTTAATCCCTGGATGAAAAAGAGCTACAATCTGGATGTAAACCACAATATTCCTCGTGGTCATTACCTTCATTTTCAGAAAACCTTTCTGTTACAGCAATTCCACCCTTGGAATTGCTGTAACACAGACTTGCTGTAGAACACAGACTATTTAAACTATATGTGTAAAAGAATGACAGTGCTGCTTTAACTAGACGTGACAGCCTCTAAATATGTACTTATAAAGCCTAAACGTTTGTGCATCATTTTTACACATTGCCTGACAGCTATAGACTATTGCACACGTTTTCAGGGTACATCTCTGAACTCCCATGTAGAGCAGGTGACCATAGATAACTCCTATAATCATCTTGCTCTCCTGTCGCTGACATTTCCATCCATTCTCAAGGGTTAGTGATGAACTGGAGTCTGTGCTCTTACTCTGGTCATGTTCGTTTCTAGTGAAATGTATGTATTGATTTTAATGATGTTATTTGGTGTAAAGCCTTTCCTAATTTGGCAGATGACATGAGCAGGGTTCAGCGTGTGGAGACCTGTTTTCCTCAAAGTTAATTAAAGTTAACAGTGATTGATTTTAAAGTGAGCCCAGTCTAAAAGCTGCTGGAAAATTGCATTAGTATTGGATTTGGTGCTAGACTTTTATTGCCACATGCTATTTTAAAGAAATTCATTAGCATTCGTTCCAATGGAATGTTTGAGTTCAATTTAGTCATGGTCTGAATATTTCTGTGGAATTTCTACCCAAGCTACAAAAATGAAACTGTAATCAGGAAATAAATTACAAAAATGGTTTATTAAAGCAAACACAGAAACTAACAATAATGTAGACTAAATCAATGTATAGGTTTCCATTGTATTAACCTATAGCACCAGCAGCTTTGTTTTATTTTATTTATTATTTACTGGTTTAATATTTACTAATGAATCATCTCTTGTTAATAGTATGCAACATACTGTTTGAACTTAAAGAGTGCATAAATAAAGAGAACATATATATCATAAATATAAGTTTTATGACATTAAGTAAGGTCCATTTGTTTCATGTTATTCCATCAAGACAAGTGTGTTAAAAAGTATGAAGAGTAAAAATAATAGTTTTTTAAGCTGTCCTGAATTTTGTGCAAAGTTTGGTGAGTTTTTAATAACGTTTCTGGTCTATCTACATTGTCTTTATCAGATAAAAAACCTTTCTGTACAAATTATTAACTTATTCAACTAGAGTAACCTCACAACATAGAATGATAAGTTTGCAATTTTTTATTTATTTTTTTATTTATTTTATTTATTTAAACAGGGACAGTGTAAAATATACATTAACCTTGAAAGGGAGAGATGCATTTTACCAGGTTATAGCACATGTGCTAATTTACACCTGCAGTCCCTGGGTAGGCTGAAACAAAACAAGTTAATACATTTATCCTAAAATAAAAATAAAATAAGATAAAAAAATAATCACACATTCCTCGGTATGCATTTACAAATACACTCTCACATACACATCAAATACAGTACTAAAAATTACGTAAACAGGTTTGTTGTAAAAGAAGCCATTTTTTGACCTCGTGTGAAAAAATGTTAAAATTCACACATGTGGTTAATTCAGTTGGCAAATTATTCCACCGTCTGATGGCCACACTTGAAAAGGCTGAGCTAACAAGTGCTGTTTTACACAAAGGAATTTTCTGATCTCAGTAGGATAAACTTTAAGGGAGGAGCTGCAGTACCATTTATTATCTTAAACAAAAGACAGAGATTTGAATATATAATTATATTTTCAAAACTTAATAAACTACGTTTTTTGAGAATATGACAATGATGAAATGACCGAGTTTTCTTATCAAGAACCTTAAGAGAACTTTTGTATAATGATTCCAGGGGCCTTAGTGTTGTTTTACAGGCTTGTGACCAACTCGTCATGCAGTAGCGAAAGTGCGAGAATATAAACGCATTTAGATATAAATTAGATGCATCTATGGTCAAAGAGTTCCTAATATATCTAAATTGTGCAATATTAAGTTTCAACGTATTAGTTAGATCCAAGATGGCGGCTCGAGTACATCGCGAGGCTCGGGTTCTCTCCAGTTTCTGCAATTTTGCAGTATTACTCTTGCTTATCTCGGGTCTGTTTGTGCAGAACAGTTGTGCCTTTACATCGTACACCCGGAGTGAGCTTTTGGATATTGGTTTGCAATTTTCCGACGGTTTTATGGACATCCTTCGACTCCCTCCTGAAATCACTAGGACGCCGGTGGCAGCTCATTCTTCCCGGCCGGGCGGAAGTGCTCGCAGGCGGCGTCGAGAACGTAAACAGAGAAGGGGTACACGGGGAGGACTTAGAGCTAGGCTAAAGCTAACACCTCACCGGTTCTCTTTACCCAGTATCTTCCTCGCCAATGTACGATCGCTAGTGAACAAAATGGATGAGATTCGACTCAACATGACACACAGCAAAAGACTTCTGAACTGTAACGTCCTTATCTTCACGGAGACGGTTAAATAGTGGAATACCAGACTCTGCTATTGAGCTCACGGGACATCACATGCTCGCGCGGACAGAACAACAGATGGATCCGGTAAGACAAGGGGAGGCGGATTGTGTATTTATATTAACAAAGCTTGGTGCACAAACTCCGCTGTTGTTGGGAGCCATTGTTCAGCTAACCTAGAGTTTCTCATGGTTAAATGTAGACCGTTCTATCTGCCGCGGAGTTCACCTCCACCATTATAACTGCAGCTTATATTCCCCGGACGCTGATGCCAAGCTTGCTATGAAAGAACTTTATGCAGCCATCAGTAAACAACAGACTCTTCACCCGAAGCGCGTTTATTGTTGCGGTGACTTTAATCACTCTAACTTAAAGACTGTGCTACCCAAATTTCATCAGAATGTTTCCTGTCACACCAGAGGAACAAAACCCTAGACCATGTCTACACAAACATGGCTGGAGCTTACGTGGCGACACCCCTCCCCCACCTGGGACAATCAGACCACATCTCTTTGTTCCTCACTCCCAAATATTCACCCTCATCAACCGTGTGAAGCCATCAGTGAAGACCATCAAGGTGTGGCCTGGGGGTAGATTTCACACTCCAGGAAAAGTTTCTACACACAGACTGGAGTATGTTTGCTTCCCAAGCCACCAGTGGTGCTCACACAGACATTGACTGCTACACCTCCTCTGTATTGGATTATATTAATACCACCATTGACAGTGTTACAACCCAGAAACAGATCACCACATACCCAAACCAGAAGCCATGGATGAATCAGGAAGTGCGACTCCTGTTGAAGACATGCAATACTGCCTTCAGATCAGGAGACGCACAAGCCTACAGCACATCCAGAGCAAACCTGAAGAGGGGCATCAAAAAGGCCAAGCACTGCTACAAGCTGAAGATAGAGGGACACTTCTCCAACTCTGACCCTCGACGCATGTGGCAGGGCATCCAGGCCATCAGTGACTACAAACCCACCCACTCCACCCCTGCAGCCACCGATGTCAACTTCCTGAATGAGCTAAATGACTTTTATGCTCGCTTTGAAAGAGACAACAGAGAAACTGCAACCAAGCTCAAACCCTCAGTTGACCACCCCCCATTCACACTCTCATCCACTGATGTCTGCAAGGCACTGAGCCAGATCAGCACACACAAGGCTGCTGGACCAGACAACATCCCTGGTCGTGTTCTCAGGGCATGTGCGGAGCAGCTCGCTGGGGTTTTTACAGACATTTTCAACCTGTCTCTTGCCCAAGCAGCTGTACCAACATGCTTCAAATGCACTTCCATTGTGCCAGTGCCAAAACACTCTAGTCCAAGGTGCCCCAACGACTACCGCCCTGTAGCACTCACACCCATCATCATGAAGTGCTTTGAGCGGCTGATCCTGGAACACCTAAAAGACTCCATACCACCCACATTGGACCCGCATCAGTTTGCTTACCGCAGCAATAGGAGCACAGAGGATGCAGTTGCTATGGCACTGCACTCTGTGCTCACCCACCTGGACAATAAGAACTCTTATGCACGTATGCTGTTTGTTGACTTCAGCTCAGCATTCAACACTATCATCCCGACCAAGTTAATAGCCAAACTTGAAGACTTGGGCATCAATACCTCACTCTGCAACTGGATTCTGGACTTCCTGACCAACAGACCCCAGAATGTCCGATCTGGATCCACCTGCTCCACATCCATCACACAGCCCTGTGTACCACAGGGCTGTGTGCTAAGCCCATTTCTCTACTCCCTCTTCACCTCTGACTGCAAGCCTGTGTTTGGATCCAACGCCATCGTCAAGTTTGCAGACGACACTACAGTGATTGGTCTCATCAGCAACAACGATGAGACTGCCTACAGGGAAGAGATCCAGCACCTGTCCACATGGTGCAACGAAAATAACCTGCTCCTCAACACCACCAAAACGAAGGAGCTCATCGTGGACTTCAGGAAAGAGTCTAGAGGCACACACGACACCATCCACATCAATGGAATGGACGTCGAGCGTGTCTCCAGCTTCAAGTTCCTGGGGACCCACATCTCGGCTGACATGACCTGGACAACCAACACCTCCAGCCTGGTCAAGAAGGCTCACCAGCGCCTCTTCTTCCTGAGGACACTGAGGAAGAACCAGCTCTCCTCGGCCATCCTGGTGAACTTCTACCGCTGCGCGATAGAAAGCATCCTGACGAACTGTGTCACAGTGTGGTATGGGTGCTGCTCTGTCGCTGAGCGCAAGGCATTGCAGCGGGTGGTGAAAACTGCCCAACGCATCACAGGGACTCCACTTCCTGCCATCGAAAACATCCAGAGGAAACGCTGTCTGCGTCGAGCTCGCAGCATCCTTAAGGACTCCTCCCACCCAGCCCACAGACTGTTCTCCCTCCTCCCCTCCGGCAGGCGTTTCAGGAGCCTCCGGACTAGAACCAGCAGACTAAAGAACAGTTTCTTCCCCAGAGCTGTGTCTTTACTGAACTCTAACCCTTGCTGACCCCACACCTCTCACAGACTCCTCTCTCACCCCCCACCATGCCACTCCCCTCACAGACTCTCCTCTCACCCCCACCATCCCACTACCCTCATAGACTCTTCTACCCCCCCACCACCATCCCACTCCCCTCACAGACTCTCGTCTCATCCCCCACCATCCCACCATCCCCTGCACTACTGCACCTTTGCTACCAACTGTTTACATTCCACTGTTTGCACTACCTTAAATCTACTGCTTACCTTAAGCTAACATACAATTGTTTACACCTACCTGTAAAATTCTGTTCATAGTTAGAGACATCTGTATATCACGTGTGTGTGTGTGTGCTTGTGTGTGAGTATGTGTGTTGTGTGCGTGTATGTGAGTGTGTGTGAGTGTATGTATGTGTACGTGTGCATGTGAGTGAGTGTGTGTATGTGAGTGTGTGTATATGTATGTGTATGTGTGTGTGTGTGTGAGTATGTATGTGTGTATGTGAGTGTGTGTGTATGTGTGTGTGTGTGTGTGTGTGTGTGAGTATGTGTATTGTGTGCGTGTATGTGAGTGTGTGTGAGTGTATGTATGTGTACGTGTGCATGTGAGTGAGTGTGTGCATGTGAGTGTGTGTGTTTGTGTGTGTGAGTGTGTGTGTTTGTGTGTGTGTGTGAGTGTGTGTGTGAGTATGCGAGCGTATGTGTATGTGAGTGAGTGTGTGTGTGTATGTGTGTGTGTGAGTGTCTGTGTGTATAGCTCTCCCGGTTTAATTCCCCTGTGAGTATGTGTGTATGGTGGTGTGTGTATGTGAGTGTGTGTATGTGTGTGTGTGTGTGTATGTGTGTGTGTGTGTGTATGTGTGTGTGTATAGCTCTCCCGGTCTAATTCCCCTGGGTGTATGTGTGTATGTCAGTGTGTGTATGTGTGTATGGTTGTGTGTGTATGTGAGTATGGGAATGTCTGTGTGTACAGCTCTCCCGGTTTAATTCCCTGCGTGTATGTGTGTATGGTTGTGAGTGTATGTGTGTATGGTTGTGTGTGTATGTGTGTGTGTATGTGAGTGAGTGTGTGTATGTGTGCGGCGCGATGCGTGTGTATCACATTACATTTAGAGTACATATTCAACTGTAAATGCTGTTTATAGAAAAGAGACACCTGTAATTATATTTATGGCACACACTCACCTTTTTATAGTAATAACCATCTGTATATTTATATTCATTGTACATATTACCTGTAAATCCTGTACATCTCCATATCCTGCACGTACGCAACCATTGTATATATCCTGCACTTTACTGCTATTGCACTTCTGGTTAGACCTAAACTGCATTTCGTTGCCTTGTACCTGTACTTGTGTAATGACAATAAAGTTGAATCTAATCTAATCTAATTAGTTACCTTTTTAATATGTTTTTTTAAAATTGGGTCAAGAGTAACTCCTACATATTTAAAATGGTCAACCCTTGATATTTCCTGACCTTCAATTGTAATTTTTGATTCAGCTTTACATGATGAAAACATACAGCGTTTTGTGAAAAACATAGAAACTGTTTTGTCAACATTCAATGTTAAATAAGAGTTTTTCAACCAGTTGGAAATCTTTTTCATTTCCTCAGTTAACTTTTGGGCAACATCCTTAACAGTTTTACCATGAATATACACCACTGTGTCATCAGCATACCTGATCATTTTAGCATTAGTACACACAGATGGAAAATCATTTATATAAAGCGAAAACAACAGGGGCCCTAATATAGAGCCCTGTGGCACACCCATGGTACATGCTCGTAGGGGAGATGATACATTGTTTACCAAAACACACTGCTGCCTTGCACCAAGGAAAGATTGAATCCAGTTTGTTGTACTTCTACTAATAGAGAGATTTGTTAATTTATTTATCAGTAGTTCATGATTTACTGTATCAAATGCCTTACGCAAGTCAAGGAAGACCGCTCCGACAACACCTCCTCTATCCAAACTTAATTTTATTTCCTCTATTAAGTAGCAACATGCTGTCTCTGTTGAGTAACGTTTTCTGAAACCAAACTGAAGAGAATGTAATGCAGCATTATGATCAAGATGTTCCTCTAGCTGCGCTGCAACTACTTTTTCAACACTTTGGAGATAGTGGGAAGGATGCTTATTGGTCGATAGTTGGAGACCTGGAGCTTGTCTCCTGACTTATGAATAGGCTTTACTATAGCTGTTTTCAGAGCTATAGGAAAAATACTTTCATTTATAGATTGATTTATCACTTTAGTTAATACTGGAATCAAAATGTCCCTGTGCTCTTTTAGAAACACAGAATCAATGGCAAAGATGTCTTTAGATTTACTATTATTTAAGTGTGATATTACTTTTAAAACTGTCCCTTCATCTACATAAGATCATTTTAAAAATGATTCATCACAATTATAATTATATACAGATATTGGTTTTAGAAATGTATCAGCCAAAACCCGCACAGAATCTAGAAAATAGTCATTAAAATGTGTTGCTACCACTGTATTATCATTTTGAATAGCTCCATTTATTTTAAGTTGTACTTGATCACAATGTATCTTTTCTTTTCCAAGTAATTTATCCATACTTTTCCAAAGAAGTTTATTACCTTTTGGCTCTTTAATCAAATTTAAATAAAAGTTTACCTTGGCTTTTCTAAGCTGCATAGTAACTTTATTCCTTAAATTTTTATATACATAATGATCAGTTGATAATTTTGATTTAAAAAAAGTTTTAAGTGCCAGATCCCTCTGCTTCATTAGATTCCAAAGAGAGCTACTAAACCATGGCAATTTCTTTTTATTAGTTTTATTTCTTTTTAATTCTGTATATTTGCTAATAGTCTCCTGTATACTTAAAATAATATTATTGCACGTATACTCACAGCCCGCACTGTCAACTTTAGACTCCCAATCTATTTCATTCAAGTCATTAATCAGTGCAATTTGATTTCTCTTAGGAATATGAGAATGTTTATATATTTTATTTATTTGCTGTTTGTCTCTATACCTAGATTTGTTTAATTTTCTAGCAGCTAGAGTAAGGTTATGATCTGACAAACCTGTTATTAAATTGTATGTTTTAGTAACCCTATCTGGTTTATTTGTAAATATAAGATCAATCAAAGTTTGGGAATTTTTTGTCAGTCTAGTTGGCTTATTTATCATTTGAGTCATTTGTACGGAGTTCGTAATATCCTTGAGTTTTTTCTTTCTTAGTTTATCAAGCCAGTTTATGTTGAAATCACCCATTAACAAGGGTTATAGTAACACCAACACACTCCAAAGTTTGCACTGGAATATCTATTTGATGACTATCAATACCATCTCTCACATAGATTAAAACTCCGCCTCCTTTATATCATTACATTACATTATATCCAGGAATTGTAAACACAGATGAGGGAGTCGTGGATGTTAACCAAGTCTCTGTAAGACACAGATAATCAAGATTTGAGTCCAGAAGTAAGTGTGTATGGTGGTGTGTGTATGTGAGTGTGTGTATGTGTGTGTGTGTGTGTATGTGTGTGTGTGTGTGTATGTGTGTGTGTATAGCTCTCCCGGTCTAATTCCCCTGGGTGTATGTGTGTATGTCAGTGTGTGTATGTGTGTATGGTTGTGTGTGTATGTGAGTATGGGAATGTCTGTGTGTACAGCTCTCCCGGTTTAATTCCCCTGCGTGTATGTGTGTATGGTTGTGAGTGTATGTGTGTATGGTTGTGTGTGTATGTGTGTGTGTATGTGAGTGAGTGTGTGTATGTGTGCGGCGCGATGCGTGTGTATCACATTACATTTAGAGTACATATTCAACTGTAAATGCTGTTTATAGAAAAGAGACACCTGTAATTATATTTATGGCACACACTCACCTTTTATAGTAATAACCATCTGTATATTTATATTCATTGTCCATATTACCTGTAAATCCTGTACATCTCCATATCCTGCACGCGCAACCATTGTATATATCCTGCACTTTACTGCTATTGCACTTCTGGTTAGACCTAAACTGCATTTCGTTGCCTTGTACCTGTACTTGTGTAATGACAATAAAGTTGAATCTAATCTAATCTAATTAGTTACCTTTTTAATATGTTTTTTTAAAATTGGGTCAAGAGTAACTCCTACATATTTAAAATGGTCAACCCTTGATATTTCCTGACCTTCAATTGTAATTTTTGATTCAGCTGGAATATCTATTTGATGACTATCAATACCATCTCTCACATAGATTAAAACTCCGCCCTTTATATCATTACATTACATTATATCCAGGAATTGTAAACACAGATGAGGAGTCGTGGATGTTAACCAAGTCTCTGTAAGACACAGATAATCAAGATTTGAGTCCAGAAGTAAGTGGTCCAACTGTTCCGTTTTTGAAATCACACTACGTATGTTTAAATGTCCGCCAAATATTCCTTTCGGCTTTGTTTGAGGATTCCATATCACCGACGCATGATTGACTGTTTGAAAAAGTTTAGTTGCTCGTTGTTTGGAAGTAACAATAGTCTGCAGTGAGTTGAGTTCTGCAATTTTAGATGCACAGCATGGTAAGATGTTACCTTGTAGCATTGAGATCGCTGGTGTTGCCGTGGATGTATTTGGCTGTGGTGAATGTTGTAAAACCATAGGGCCAGGATTCGCATGAACATCTCCGCATAGTAATATAATGCAAAGAATCGCCACATTCCCTCGCTGAACTTTTCCGTGATGAGCCACTCTCCGTGCACGTTGCTGAGTGCATAGCTGATCACGATGATCATCCTGGTAAACGGCTCGTCCGCCGTCCATCACAGTAGAGTAGATTACATACTGGCTCCACGAGTCCAGGGAAGGAACGAGCGTCTTTGACACACCTCCAATTAAGGTTGAGCGTTCGCGAGCAGCTACCCAGCTCCCAAACATTTGCGTAGAAGTGAGAACCATCAGGTAAAACAAAACAATTAGCACACTTAGGGCCCGGGCAGTTACGGTAGTTCTTATATCAGGCGGCTTCCCAGATGTTTTTAGGATAGACGGAGAAACTGCGCCTGCCAAGCTGCTGCTGTCTGCTGCCGACATTATTCACACAACCGAGCCAGGCCAATAAGTTCTATAATAAATTTAACCCAGTTTCTTGGCCATCTTCATTGTTTATGATGGTACCCTAGTGTAGCGTCCTTAGCGCTATAGAAATGCGGTTTAGAATAGTGGTTATTGTTAGGCTAGAAGTATAGACTCAGAAGATCAGGTTTGACTGCTGGAGCTGGTGTATGTAATTAAGGAAACAGACAGGGATTTGGTTTGGTGGTGGTAGTGTATTAAATGTGAAAGTGATACAAAAGATAAATACCATATACCCAATAATTACTATTTACAATCTGCAGAATAAACATGATAAATAGAAACAGGATAATGAGCTCATAGAACTAAAATGACTTAGCTCCTTTAGTACATTCAGACATTTACACAGGTTTTAACCAACCCCAACCAACAGCAGCAATAGACCAATCCACAATTCCCAGTAAATTATTTCCTCAAAGCATTGTCCATTTAATTGTCCATACGTGAATAAAATAGTCCACGAATTTCAATGTCCATATGAACCAGATTGAATGAATATGAACGTCAACAAGAGAAAGTTGGGAGTAGACTGGCTACAACAGCCTCCTACCAGACCATGGAAGGCAGTTGAGTAGAGTGGATGTTCATGTTCTTTGGTGTTCTTAGCTCGCCATCAATGGTTGAGATATCCAAACGGGCACACCTGGCCTGCTAGACAAACAGGTCCTCTGTTAGCAAAACCATGCTCACAAGTCATCTCTAGCTAGCTTTTACATACATCCGTGTACACAATTAAAACTACTACATGTACTCAGTTCAGTTGGCAGAAATATAAAATTAGAAGAGTCATTCATCTTAACCCCACTACTGTTTGACCAGTTAAGTACATTAAAGTTTCCACAAGTTTAGCCAACCACAATTTGTCCTCACAGGGCTTACAATGATTTCATGACTAAACGGCATTAGCATATCAATGCCCCGCGACGCAGGCAGGTACACACGTAAATTGATATGCTAACGCTACATAACAAAATGAAACACACACACTCACCAAATCCCCGGTTTGAATTGGCCTCAATGGCTTAAACTCTACGTCAACAATGATGGAAAAGGCTCCTACAAGATTACACATGATTACAGCTGAGTGTTAGTACGCGAAAGCCATCAAATAAATTGGGAAAACAACCAATACAATCACGTTACCTGTGCAGCCGGCCTGTTGCGCCTCACTCCCAACTCTGACAAGGAGGCGAACAGGGCTTGTATAGCGCTGCCATGCACGTGATTGGTCGAGAGAGTCATGTGTGATTAGACGGGATATAATAAAAGTTTTAACCCCAACAAAGTTAATTTTAAACGTGGGTTACACTAGATATGTACTGCTCATGTCACAAAATAGCCCTCAGTAAAGCTGTTAGGTTTATCAAGTCACAGGATTCACTCTTGTTTCTCTCAGCATAAACAGACTCAGAGTTGACTCAACTCAAACTGGTCTGAGTGGATAATCCTGACATGAGTATGTTCAACCAGAGAAATAGCCCTCAGAGTAACTGTATAATCTGGTGGGAACTCAACCACTCTCTTTTTTATTTATTTTATTTAACCTTTATTTATCCAGGTAAACTGTTTGAGAACCAATTCTCATTTACAAACATGACCTGGCCCCATGTGTGTTTGGGGGGGGGACTATTGTACATGTTTTTGGTGGTAGGGGAAACCGGAGTACCCGGAGGAAACCTACGCAGACACAGGAGAACATGCAAACTCCACACAGAAAGGCCCTGCCTTGGATGGGATTGAACCCAGGACCTTCTTGCTGTGAGGCAGGAGAGCTAACCACTCTGCCACTGTGCCGCCACAACAACTGACTCAACTGAGCATTTTAACTAGAGCCTAATGACTTGTCTAGTGTCTAGTTTCACCTGGCTATACATCCTGGTCCCTGTGGGCTGATGGTGACTGACAGCAGAGCCAAAATAATCGTAAATAATGTATGCTCCATTTGCTGGCAGACATCGCTCTCCTGTTTGTCCTTGGGTGAGTGCCTTGGGGTAAACTATTAGTGTAAGCCCATGCTGCACAGTTTGGTTTGATTTTATTTTGCAGGAAAACAGATCATTATATCAGTGACGTTAGCAGCAGCGCTAAATGTAGGCAGATGTTTAAAATAAAAGCTAATTAATTTGTACATTAGCTTAGCACAGCCACAGTTCCACATATTACTTAATTTCTATACCTTGACTCTGACAACTGACCAAAGAAGGAACTCTCCCACAATGAGACTCTAAACCCTTCAAAACCTGTTATGACCCTGAATAATGGAGTCACAAAATAAGAGGACACATCATATTTAATCAATTAAACCAAAATGGAACAATATGCAAACATTAGTTAAAATATGAGCTGTGTAAGCAGTAGGGTGGCTTATAGTGGTAAGCACTCCTTCCTTACAGCAAAACGTAAGTGAGTGGAATGGAGTGCAGTGTTTTAATGGGGCAAACTAAATATTAATAAAGTAAATCAGAATCTATGACCAAAGTGACTCATAACCAAAGCCCAACCAGGCAGCTTTTTGTAGTGTTGGCGATGGCAGGGTCATACAACCAACAATCTCACAGACAATGATGGCCCTGGTTAAACACCCCGACCTGGATACTCCATACCTGGATACATCTAGTAACATAATCCTAGACGTCCCGCTCACCATTTTTCTTTCCACCTTATAGTCCTCAACCTTTTTCCTGCTCCACTGTCCACTGAAAGGAGCTCCATCAACTGTAGGTCCCAACTGGACCTGTAGCCTCTGCACAACCTCAGGGTGCACAGGGGTCAGTAAAGGGCCACCCTCAGTGACTCGAGGGCTTTCCCTCCTTCCCTTAATTGCCAAAGCTCTGGAGCGAGTTTAAACAGCTCTGCTCCTTACTCACAGAAAACCTCCTGTACTGCAACCAGTCTAGGTTCAAGAGAGGCCATTCCACGAAACTGCACTACTCTCAGTCATCAAAACCCTGAGACTGGGAAAGGCAGCATCCAAGTCATCCTTTCTCATCTTACTGTATCTGTCTGCTGCCTTTGACACTGTTAACACCACATCCTCATGTCTTTTCTCAGTGCTATGGGTGTCTCTGGAATGGCGTTGCATTGGTTCAAGTCTTACCTCTCAGATAGGTCATTCAGAGTATCCTAGTGAAACAAGGTCTCTGAGTTCCAACATCTAAATACAGGGGTACCACAGGGCTCAGTGCTTGGACCGCTACTCTTTTCCATATACATGACATCCCTTGGCTCTATCATTCAGAAGCATGGCTTTTTCTATCACTGCTGCAGATAACACTCAACTCCACCTGTCATTTCAACCTGACGACACGACTTGCGTCTTGGCATGTCTGAGTGACATCTCACTCTGGATGAAGGACCATCACCTGCAGCTGAACCTTGCAAAAACAGAACTGCGATTATGATTCCGCCAACCCAAAGACCTACCACAACCTCTCCATTTAACTAGGCCCATCAACCATTACACCATCCAGCACTGCCAGAAATCTGTATGTGGTAATTTTTCTTTTTTTAAACCTTTATTCAATACACATATATATATATATATATATATACATATATATATATATATATATATATATATATATATATATATATATATTAGGCTGGGCAACGATTAAAATGTTTAATTGCGATTAATCGCACAATGTTCTGTGATTAATCGCGATTAATCGCATTATACACAAAATTTAATAATAAATTCAAAATTAGTGTACTGCATACATTTTTAAAGAACTGCTATATGAACAAAAGTGCAATAACATTTGGTTTGCACTTTAAACAACAATTTAAACAAATAATGTGCTTTTTACAGCAGTTAAAACATTTCTTGTAAATCTGAACTTAAACATATATGTAATCAAATTAAATATTAAAACCAAAAATATTTGCCACTGACAGGGCATTAATATTTTGTTTAGTTTGTTATAGAAAAACAAGTTATGTCCAGAGCTTCAATCATAACATTATAACAATATAAACAATATAAATGTCTCTCTTGTGTTTTCATTACAGTCAGAGCATGTGAATGCAGTTCCCGCGCGTTTCACACACCCTCTCCCTTTCACTTGCCAAACTCAAGGGTGTATGGGTAATGTAGTCTCTGCTCTTGGGACGAATTAGGAAGCGTGCATTGTGAAGGGCGCTCTGGAAAGCGGCAGAGCAGGCAAAGGATTAAAACCTCTATTAAAACAGATGTCGAAATGAGCGTACCAGTACGCTAAAAGCACGTTCTGGGCGCACGGAGAAGTGGCGGTATACTGAGTACAGGTGCGTACCGGCCCACTTAAAGCACTGGATGAGGGCGGCTCATACGTGCAGTCATTCGTTGCGATCCTAAAGGTACGTTCACACCAAACGCGAATTAAGCGTTAAGCGCGAGTGATTTACATGTTAAGTCAATGCAAAGACGCGATTAGACGCGCGTGGAAGTCCTGCGGCGCGATTCGCGCGAATGAGGCGGCGCGAATGACGCGATTCGCGCGAATGAGGCGGCGCGAATAGCGCGAATAGCGCGAATTGAGCGTTTGACGCGCTAAACGCGTCCAACGCTTCATTCGCTCAAAGTTGAAAAATCTGAACTTTGGCGAAAATTCGCGGCGCGCTAACCAATCAGGAGCTTGCTCTAGTAGTGACGTGCTACGAACGGAGGCGGACCATAGAGGCAGAAATCCAAAACAACAATGGAGGACGAAGTTATCGGGGCAGCCTGTGGAATACGAAACATCTTCGTCATTTTTCAGAGCCAGGAAACTTAAAAGTTCTTGCTCGAAGGAAAGTGAGTGAGGGGGTCGGAAACTCTGGTAAGTTGCAAAAAAGCGCCTTTTAATTCTTTAGAGTCGTATATATTGCAGCACAGGTCCCTTAAGCCCAACTTATTGGGCCAGACGTGTCATGAGGACTGAGTGGTCCATGGTGTCAAATGCTGCAGTAAGATCCAACATTACAAGCAGCACTGTCTTTTTTCATCAAGGGACAAGAGAAGGTTGTTTTGTACTTTGATGAGAGCAGACTCAGTGCTGTGTCGTGTCCTGAAGCCAGACTGGAATTTTTCAAAGATATGATTGTTCTACTTCGTGTGTAATCCGCCCACCTACGGGCTTCGCTAGTGGTTACCTCTCTCTGGCGCAAGCCAGACTTCTGAGAAAGATCAAAGCATTCACCGCGCCAATCATGCCAATGTACTGGCACAGCCTCAGGGGCTATATAAACCCCTAAGCCCAACGCTCTCCCTTCTTCTTTCTCAGCACTTCTGAGATCTTTAAAAGAGCGAAGACTATATGTAGTTAGAAGAATGGATTGTGCCCGAGATTTGTCACCTACCGGGGATGGCCACGACTGTTGCTTCACCTGCCTCGGATGGCGTCATCAGCTGGAGTGGTCGAGCAGCTCCGCCTGCCTCGGCCTTCCCAGAGAGGAGTCCGAGCGCCGCGCTGCTTTCATGGGTCCGATTTCTCCGTCTCAACCCGACCTGCCACCGCAAGCCATCGCGGTGTCCCCAGCCGCTACCCCACCTGGGTAGCGGATTGGGCAGCGAGTAGTGAGGACGGGGAGACCCGTGGCGAGGACGCGGTTTCCACCTGCACTGGATTTTCCGCGCCTGACCTCCAGCCAGCTCATCGGTACCCGTTAGATGACCTGCCGCAGCTGTTTGCGTCCGCTGCGGTTCGTATGGAGACTCCACTCCCGCCCCAACCGCTTGAGACGGCTCCGGCGGACTTCACACTGGGGCTAGCGTCACAGACCCGTTCTCGGCCGTGTGGCGACTCTCTGCCCTCTGATGACACCCATCGCCCATTATGCCTAGCGAGTATGGCAGAGCCCGCCCGGGGCTGGCTCTACCATCGGAGAGGGACAGGTTAACGGCGTCGCTGATAGATCGCTGCTATGCTAACGCAGCTCAGGTGGTGGCGTTGGCTAGCAATATGGCTTTCCTGGCGGGCTCCTTGGACAAGCTCATGCATGACCATTCTGTCCTCACGCCCGAGGAGATAGATGAGGTTAAGACCACAGCGGCTGTTCTCCTGAGGATGTCCCAAGCATTCGCTGTGGATGGGGGCCGCACCATGAGCGCGGCTCAGCTCGGCACTAGACACCTGTGGCTTGGCCTGTCTTCCCTGAAGGAACAGGAGCAGAGACGCATCCTCGGTCTGCCGCTCTCCACCTCATCCCTGTTTGGTCCTGATATTCAGTCTCTTGTAGACCAACTAGAATCAGCCTCCAAAACATCCCAGCAGCTGGCTCCACATCTTCAGCCGAGACGCCAGCGGCACGACATGTGGCGCCGTTGTGCAGACCGGCACCAGGTGTCCGCGACTCCCCGTGAGCGAGCTAGGGCCCGCCCACCATTCCCGCTGCTGATCCTGTTCTCGTCTTATAGCGCAGGGCGGGAAAACGCCGGGAGAAGAGGAAGTTTTCAACGTAGAGCGCTGGCTCCTCCCGCTCCCACAAGTCGTCCTTTAATGAGAATCATGTCAATAAAGGCCACAGGGCCCGTTACTTCTCATTAAATGAGCACGCTTCTGGGTCATCCCTTCCGGCTCTTTATTGTCCGCCCCTTCCACCACGCCACGCAGACGGATTGTGCTTGGCTTAAGTGGGTCCGGCGCACCTACAGCAGTACAGGCGCCTTCCATGCTGCCCAGGGAGGGGCTTAAGAGGCCCTCCCCTGCGCTCACCTGTAACTCAAATGCGGCTGGTAAACGGCCCAGATTTCACTCTTCAACTGCCAGCGGCGGCGTGCAGACATTGGGGGCCAGGGGCTTGCCCCCGCGGTTATTCAGGCAGCGCCGAGTGTTGAGCTACGGAGGCGGGGATGCTGACCAGGGCTTGCTGCCCCCGGCCACACAGTCAGCTACTAGGGGTGCACCACCTGGAGGAGTGGGGCGACCCCTTCTAGGGTCCTCAGGCCCTAGGGGGTTCTAGCTCAGACAGCAACCCACCCCCAGCCACCCACACAACCGATGCATCCTCCTGTTCAGGGCGCGGTGCGCCCTCTATTGCACTTCTTGGAGGCGTGGACACGCCTTCTCGGCCCTCTATTGCCCTGGCTGGACAGGACGTTGAGGAGGAGCTATGCCCTGCAGTTTGCCCGTCGACCCCCTCCCTTCTGCGGTGTCCTTCGCACAGCTCACAACCCGGGCAGCGGCAATGGCCCTCCAAGAGGAGGTCTCTTCACTCCTGCATCGTGGTACAATTTCGGAACTGGACCAAGGGGAGACAGAGATAGGGTTTTACTCCCTATTTCTGGTCCCA
This sequence comes from Perccottus glenii, assembly GCA_024416835.2. Lineage (NCBI taxonomy): Eukaryota > Metazoa > Chordata > Actinopteri > Gobiiformes > Odontobutidae > Perccottus > Perccottus glenii. The sequence goes on along the minus strand of CM044552.2, from coordinate 29,892,686 downwards.
AAGAAAACGGGGAGCGAGGCCGATCCTGGACCTGCGATCCTGAACGAGTATGTGACCACCAGGAGGTTCCGCATGTTAACAATCAGGCACCTCCTAGAGAGTGTCCGCCCGGGGGATTGGATGACCTCAATCGACCTGATGGATGCCTATTTTCATGTCTCCATCCTGCCGAGGCACAGGAAATTTCTCAGGTTCGCCATCGGGGAGCGGTGTTTTCATTTCAACCGCCTCCTGCTCGTTACTTCCTCGCCCCACGCACCTTTTCCAAATGCGTGGAGGCAGCACTGAGCCGATTCTGCCAGGGTCTCAGGATCCTGACTTACATCGATGATTGGCTCATCCTTGCTCCCTCTCGTCAGGAAGCCGTGGAGCATACGGACAGAGTACTGCGTCACATCTTAAAGCTGGGGTTCGTTGTGAACCAGGCCAAGAGCTCGTTGTTGCCAGCTCAACAGGTGACGTACCTGGGACTGGAGTTGGATGCACAGACCATGTGTGAACGGCTCTCCGTGGAGAGACTGGTGGCGCTCAGGAGTCTGGCTCAGAGGCTGGTGGTAGCTCCATCAGCACCGTCTTGTCTGGTCCGGTCCCTACTGGGCATGATGGCGGCGGCTCATCCGGTAGTGCGCAAGGGGCTCCTTCATATGAGACGGCTCCAATGCTGGTTTGCTTTGCTCCGATTACATCCCACGCAGGACAGACAGACCCGGGTCTTACTGTCCTCGGGGGCTCGGCAGGACCTGGAATTCTGGCTCACCCCGGACCGTCTCCAACTGGGAGTGCGCATGGGATGCGTCCCACACTATGTGGAGGTGTACACGGACGCTTCGCTCACCGGATGGCGCGGGACCTTAGGACAGCTCACAGTGGGCGGAGCCTGGGAGACAACGTTATTCCATATAAATGTACTGGAGATGGTGGCGGTGCAGAGGGTGCTTCTGCACTTTGCCTCCAGCTTGAAAGGAGATTACGTGATGGTCAGGTCGCACAACACAACAATCGTGGCCTACCTGAACAGGCAGGAGGAACCAGGTCACCCTCCTTCATCGGAGGGCAGCAGAGATCCTAATGTGGGCAGACACACACCTGGCCTCCCTAAGGGCGGCATGTGCCCGGGACACTCAACGCAGGGGCAGACAGGATGTCCCGTGGTGGCCCTCTACGCAACGAATGGGGCTCAGCGCCCAAGGTCGCACGACAGATTTGGCGCCGGTTCGGTCAGCCTGTGGCCGACCTGTTCGCCAGTGCAGAGAACGCACAGTGCCCACTCTGGTTCTCGCTCAGGTTGTCAGACGACGCACCTCTAGGGGTGGACACGCTGGCTCAAGAGTCATGGCCCATAGGCCTCCTCTATGCCTTCCCACCGCTACGCCTCTTGTCCCCTCTGCTTCACAGGGTGAGGTCGCAGGGTCTTCACATCCTGGTGGTGGCTCCGGACAGTCCGGGTGCCAGATGGTAACCGGACCTGGTGCAGATGGCGGTGACGAACCCGTGGCCTCTCCCCGTCCAACCCGACACACTGCTGCAGGCCGGGGGTTCCCTTCAGTCCTGACCATTCCTGACCCGCAGGCTCCTAGTCTGGAGGTTGAAAGGGGGAGGCTTATGAGTGACGCCACTTTGTTTGTCTGCCGGTGGACGAAGGACGATCCCGGTGACAGATCTCTCCTGGCATTGTCTCAAAAGTTACGTATTTATTATTTCTTAAACATTGTCATCACATTAACTGTGCACCACACCTCATTCATTGTTATACTGATTATATTTCTGCTAGAGGTTAGTACTAGAGTTGCTGTCGTTTTGTGAACAGGGCATTTTTGTTTGTGCTAGCTAGCCCGCTAGCTAACATGCTAGCGGGTTTTTAGCAATTGAGTTAGGGCTTAGCATACCTTGATTGTTGTGTTCGTTACTGTTTTCTACTGGTGGTTAGTCTTGTTTTGTGTTCTGAGTTTTCCCTGTAACTTGTGGTTGTACTGCTGTGTGTGTGTGTTAGAATTTAGCATTGTGAGTTGTGAACAGTTGGCTTGACTTAGCTGTACCTACACTATCTTAGCTAAGCTATCTGTTTGGGGCAATGGATTGCCATTTTTGTTCAGTATTATTAGACAGATTGTCTCTATTAGAGAGACGTGTTTGTGAGTTAGAGCAGCTAGATCAGCATAGACAGGGTTTGGTTACTTTAGATGTGTCAGGGTTTCCGAATAGTATCAGATGCAGGTCTGATAGCAGTCCTGCTAGCGATAGCTCCAGTTGCGGCTCAGTTGTTTCGGCAGCTGTTGCAAAGAGTCCTGCTTTCCTCTCGGTCTGTCGGCAAAGTGGTTCAGGCAGGCGCAAGCCTCCGGTTGTCCGCTCCTGTCCGCGGTCACCCTCTGACCGCGAACCGGTTTTCAGCGCTTTCAAGTCCGCTTGTCCGCGCAGATCACCGGCCTGTTCCCCTCTGCGCCGGCCAGCCGGAGTGAGCATCGTACTCTGGTGATAGGGACAATGTTAGACTTGAGACGCCAGCCATTGTCCACTGTTTACCGGGGGCCAGGGCTTCCGACATAGAGGCTAACCTTAGGGTGCTGACATCACACAGGAAGGGAGAGTTTCCCAGGACACATACTCGCACTACATACAAGCAGATAGTTATTCATGTCGGCACCAATAATGTGAGAATGAGGCAGTCTGAGGTAACCAAAGATAGCCTAGCTAGGACTTTTGAACTAGGGAACAAGATAAGTCGGCATCGATTAATTGTCGAACAGTATAGCAGATTAGTTTCCATGAACCGGTGGCTGGCCCGGCATTGTAGTCAGAAAGGTTATGGTTTTGTGGATAACTGGCCTTCTTTCTGGGGCCGCCCAGGCCTGCTGAGGGCAGACGGCCTGCATCCTACTGGACAAGGTGCTGCCATTTTGTCTAGTAATATAGACAGGTGCATTCAATGCATTTGACACAAGGAATCTCAGCAGGTCGCAGGAATTAGAGAACCTGCTAGTCATGATAGTGCGGGTGTGGAACTGGATAATGTGGCAGCTTTTGGTTGTCTGGTTAGGCCGTATCAATCCAATGTCTACTTCCCAAATCTATTAGATAGGGTGAATTTATTTAGTCCTCAAACACATCTGAAAACTCACAGAGTCAGTGACCCAAAAGCATCATGTCCTCATGTTATTATAACTCAGAGGCATTCTTTTAAACCCGGCAAAACTGTTAGAGCTCGACAGCTTGTTCCTGTTACTATCGCTCCACTGGACCAGCCCTCAAATGCAGGCTCTACGTCAAGACTAAAGATTGGTCTCTGAATGAATGTGCGATCTCTATCCTCCAAAGCACTCTTAATTAATGATCTTATTACTTCTCATTGCTTGATTTACTTTGTTTTTGTGAAACTTGGCTTAGGCCCAATGTTTTTCTGCCACTAAATGAAGCCTCTCCCCCTGATTATGCGTATGCACAGGTAGGACGCACGTCAAAGCAGGGTGGTGGTGTTGCAGCCATTCATAAAGCTGCATTTTGCTTTACAGGTCCATCATCACAGCCAAAATTTAACTCATTCGAAGTGTTACTCATCAAACATATTCCTTCTCAAATTAACGGAAGAAAGCCATTTTATTTAGCTGTAATCTATCGCCTCCGGTCCCTACTCTTCTTTCTTGGATGAGTTTGGAGTTTTCCTCTCGGACTTAATAACCCACGCTGATAATATCCTTCTAGTTGGTGACTTTAATATTCATCTAAATAAGGAGTGTGATCCTCTGGCCAGAGCATTTCAATCACTGCTTACAACCCTGTCTTTCAACCAGTTTGTTCATGAGCCCACACACATTAGTGGAAACTATCTGGATCTTGTTTTGGCTCGGGGAATAGATGTCTCCCATCTCTTCATCTTCTCTCTTTCATCTGCTGTTTCAGATCACTCACTGGTGGAATTTGAGATTAGTTATGGACTCCCCTCAAATTCCGACAATTGCGTAGTGTCTACACGGAATTTTAGCGCGGCTGCAATGGAAATGTTTGCCACACGGCTGACAGATGTTCTTCCTAATTTAACTCCACCTGGAAACTCAATAGAAGCCTACACAAAGGAGGTCCATGCAACCCTCTCGGCCATCACTGACTCAGTGGCACCCTCAGGACAAAGCCCAGACCAACCAGACGACCTACACCATGGTATAACGAGGAAACCCGGGCTTTAAAACAGGCCTGCAGGAGTTTTGAACGCATATGGCGCAAGTCAAAAACGAATCTAAATTATCAAAAGTGGTGTTTGTGTGTAAACACCTATAAGCACGCCCTCAGCACTGCAAAAACGGCTTATTTCTCATCTCTAATCAGAGAAAACCGGCATAACCCCAGGTTTCTATTTGGGACAGTTGCTAAACTAATCCAACCAAGAACATTTGAAGACTCCTCTCCCTTTAGTGCACAAGACTTTTTAGATTTCTTTAAACATAAAATTGAAGATATCAGGGATAATATTTTGGTTTTGTTTTCCTCAGCTCCGGTCCCATTCATTTGGATCCACTGACCTCTCGTCTCTCAGTCCTAGATCCTGTATCCCTTGATGAGCTGACAAAGGTGGTTTCTTCATGTAAAGCAACTACGTGCCTTCTGGATATCCTGCCAGCAAAACAGCTTAAAGAACTGTGGCCCTATGTAGGGCAAATTATGTTTAATATTATAAACTTGTCCCTGTCTACTGGCACCGTTCCTTCCTCTTCAAACAGGCTGTGGTCAAACCCCTACTCAAAAACCTACTCTGGATCCTGGATGCCTAAATAATTACCGTCCTGTCTCCAATTTACCTTTTCTATCTAAAGTCCTCAAAAAGTTGTGTTAAAACAACTTACTCTATATCTATCGGAAAATGACCTCCTCGAGCCGTTTCAGTCTGCATTTAGGGCCTCTTATTCCACTGAAACAGCTTTAGTTAAAGTGACTAACGATCTCCTCCTTCAGATTGACGAGGACTCATCGGCTCTACTGTTATTGCTAGATCTCAGCGCTGCATTTGATACGATTGATCATGCAGTGCTAATCAACAGACTAAAGAATGTGTTTGGCATCTCTGGCTCTGCTCTTGCTTGGTTAGAATCCTATCTGTGTGATAGGTCTCATTTTGTCTCTTTTAATAAATCTTTCTCCTCCACGGCACCAGTGAAATTTGGTGTGCCACAAGGGTCTGTGCTTGGTCCCATACTTTTTTCACTATATGTTACACCATTGGGACAAATCATCAGAAGTTATGGAGTAAACTTCCACTGTTATGCCGATGATACACAGCTGTATCTACCAATAAAAGCGAATAATACTACTGACATCAAGCGCCTAGAGGCCTGCCTCGTTTCAATTAAAACATGGATGTCTCAAAACTTCCTCCATTTGAACTCGGATAAAACAGAGCTCTTGTTAATTGGTCCTGCCAGTCATCGGCACAAGTTCAACAATCTTACTGTCTCCATCAACAATTGTGTGTTGGAGCACGGCAACACTGTGAGGAACCTTGGTGTCATTTTTGACTCCACACTATCACTGCAGCAGCACATTAGTGAGGTCACTAAACTAGGCTTTTTTCACTTGAGGAATATCTCAAAAATTCGCTCCTGCCTCTCTTTAGCTGATGCTGAAATTCTCATTCATGCATTTGTTACATCCAGGCTGGACTACTGCAATGCGTTATTCTCTGGACTGCCGAGGAAAAGTACTCACAGACTACAAATGGCCCAAAATACAGCCGCCAGACTTTTAACAAAGACCAGGAAGTTTGATCACATTACTCCGGTCCTGGCTTCATTACATTGGCTTCCTATTCATGTTAGAGCTGATTTCAAAGTTCTCCTGTTAACATATAAAATCCTTTGTGGACGCGCCCTCTTACCTATCTGACCTCATCACCCGGTATACTCCAGCTCGTACCCTTCGCTCTCAGGACGCTGGCCTCCTTCAACTTCCTCGAGTAAAGAAGAAGTCTGCTGGCTACAGAGCCTTTTCTTATAGAGCCCCATTTTTATGGAATAAGCTCCCGGTGGAAGTGCGGCGAGCTGACTCTGTTGAAGTTTTCAAAAGCAAACTCAAAACATACTTATTTCACCAAACGTATGGAGACTGATTGATCATAGGTATACGTTTACACTAGTTGTAGCTGTAGGCACACGCATACACTGGTTGTAGCTGTAGGTACACGTTTACACTGGTTGTAGCTGTAGGTACACGTTTACACAGGTTGTAGCTGTAGGTACACGTTTACACTGGTTGTAGCTGTAGGTACACACTAAATCCGCTCATATTATCACATCTACCTATTACAGTTTTTTTTTTTTTTTCCTCTTTTCTCCCTCCTCCTAGGGTGGACACAAACCTCTTACCTGCTGGGTGATGTGTGCCCCCCCCCCCCCCCCCCCCGCGCCTGTGCTCCAGTGTGAGGGCCCCCACCCCATCTGTCATCTACCTTGATGTTGGCTGCGGCCCCATCCACTATTGCACACTCTGAGTGGACACTGGACACTGCCAATATAAATGTTTTTATTTGTGAAAATGTTTGTGTATTTCTATGTATTTTTCAACTGTCCCGGACACATTCCTGCACGGCCTGTCCGTCCTGGGAGTGGATCCCTCCTTCTGTGGTTCTCCCTGAGGTTTCTCTTTTTTCCCGGCTGGGTTTTTTTTTAGTTTTTCCTTACCCTGATGGAGGGTCTAAGGACAGGGGATGTTGTCTAGTGCAGTCTGTTAAGCCCTTTGAGGCGACTGTTGTTGTGATATTGGGCTATACAAAAATAAATGTCTCGTGTTGTCTTGTATAGGACTTCCCCCGGCAGTGGTGTCCACCATCCAGTGTGCTAGGGCACCTTCCACGGCCAGGGCATTTGGCACCGCTACGGCGTCTCTTTGCCGCTTGGTGTGGGGACAGGACGTTGGACCCCTGTAGCTGTTCAGTCAATGTAGTCCTGAAATTTCTACAGGGACTTCTGGATAGTGGTCATGCCGCATCTACCCTGGCGGTGTTTGCGGCAGCCATCACGACGGGCCATGAGGGCTTTGGGCGCTCAGTGAGGATGGAAGCCTTATTAACCTTTGGCCCAACACAGCCTTTCAGCCGAAGGTTATCACCTCATCCTTCCGGTCCAGGGTGATCAGGATTAGAGCTCTCTGCCCCACCTCAGACGGGACGACAGCAGATGCGTCGTTACTCATGCTGTGTCTGGTCAGGGCTTTGCGCTGCTATATAGAGCGCACAGCGGGCTTTCGGACATCCGACCCCTTATTTGTGTGCTTCGCGCCAGGGGGCGTGGGACACCGTTGTCGGCCCAACGCTTGGCACATTGGATCTGTGGGTTGTATTGGAGCGGCCTACGTGGCTCAAGGCCGCCTCCTCAGCCTTGATCAGGGCACACTCTAGGGGGTTGCTACGTCGGTAGCCCTGTGTAGGGGTGTCTCTGTGGTGGATATATGCTTGGCGGCATCTTGGTCCTCTGTGTCCACGTTTGTGCAGTCGTATCTCATGGACGTGTCTGCGAGCTCTGTCAGTCATTCAGTGTTGAATAGAGGCCAGAACCTCGTCACCTAGGCTGGCGCACACTGCAGATATTATTATTATTGCGGCTGAGGACACTTGTAACGCAAGTGTGTTTGTCTGTGCAGCCGTGTGGGGGCCTGTGTGCTCTTGGGAGAGGTGGTCCATCCCCCGACCATAGACACTGAGGTTTTGGAGTTTGAACAGGGTGCTAGGATGCTCTTGGGTTACTCTTGGGTTGATCAGGCTCACATAGGACGGCGTCAGATGCTCTTGGGAGAGGCGATCTGGACGCCGTGGCCTGTAGTGGGGCGTGTTTGGCTGCTCTTGGGAGAGGCGGGCTCGCATTGCTCCTGGCGTTGTTTGTTCCCGGGGCAATTGTTGTGAACCTGTCCAGCTGGGAGTACATTTATCCCCTACGGCCTTCGTCTTGGTAGGTAACAACTAGCGAAGCCCGTAGGTGGGCGGCGCACACACGAAGTAGAAATTATAGTTACCTGATGTAACTACAGTTCTACGAGTGTGTGCGTAGCCCACCTTCTCTCAGGCCCAGCTTGACTGCTTCCTCTTTGAGCTGGTTCAAGAAGGGAGAGCGTTGGGCGAGGGGGTTTATATAGCCCCTGAGGCTGTGCCAGTACATTGGCATGATTGGTGCGGTGAATGCTTTGATCTTTCTCAGAAGTCTGGCTCGCGCCAGAGAGAGGTAACCACTAGCGAAGCCCGTAGGTGGGCTACGCACACACTCTTAGAACTGTAGTTACATCATGTAACTATAATTTCTCCAGAAAAGAATGTAACTGAAAGAAAACTATCCTTTCCAAAACCTTGGATAGAAAAGGTAAATGGGACACAGGTCTAAAATTTGACAAAACCACAGGATTATGGTTGGATTTTTTCAGTAGAGGCCTGACCACAGCTTGAATACAGTTGGTACTGAACCTAAACTGAGGAAGCTGTTTATGAACAAGAGGAGGCATGGGCCCACTGTGTTAAAAAACAGTTTAAGCACTTCATATGGTGTAATGTCATAAAGCTAAAAAAAAGCCACACTACACAGCCTCAACAAGGAAGTTACGTGAACGCAGCTATTTAACGTAACACAACATAAACAGAAGCTCAACCATACATGCTTGACACATGAGAATGAACCTCATTGGTTCTCGCACTTCAAGCTAACATGGCTGAGTTTCTGTTTACCACAACTGATGTGTACGTTGTTGAATGAAAATATGTAAATAAAATCTGCAAAAAATTTTGCTTCATTCATATGGACTAGTTTTATGATCTCTTTAAAAACTTTTAAAGCGTCAAAGTGTTAGTTGCATAGCAGTCTATAAACAGAGAAAGAGTGAGTGAGTGTTTGAGTGTGAGTAAGTGAGTGAGTGAGTAAGTGAGTGTTTGAGTGTGAGTGAGTGGGTGAGTGAGTGTTTGAGTGAGTAAGTGAGTGTTTGAGTGTGAGTGAGTGAGTGAGTGAGTGAGTGAGTGAGTGTTTGAGTGTGAGTGAGTGTTTGATTGTGAGTGAATGAGTGTGAGTGAGTGTTTGAGTGTAAGTGAATGAGTGTGAGTGAGTGAGAAAGCGTGAGTGAGTGAGTGTGAGTGAGTAATTGTGAGTGAGTGAGTGTTTAGTGTGAGTGAGTGTTTGAGTGTTAATAAATTAGTGAGTGTAAGTGAGTTAGTGAGTGAGTGAGTGAGTGAGTGAGTGAGTGAGTGAGTGAGTGAGTGAGTGAGTGAGTGAGTGAGTGAGTGAGTAAGTGTGAGTGAGTGTTTGAATGTAATTGTGTGAGTGAGTGTTTTAATGTGAGTAAATGAGTGAGTGAGTGAGTGTTTGAGTGAGAGTGAGTATGTGAGTGAGTAAGTGTGAGTAGGCGTTTGAGTGTTAGTGTGTGAGTAAGTAGACGAGACAAGACATTTATTTTTGTATAGCCCAATATCACAACAACTGTCGCCTCAAAGGGCTTAACAGACTGCACTAGACAACATCCCCTGTCCTTAGACCCTCCATCAGGGTTAGGAAAAACTCCAAAAAACCCAGCCGGGAAAAAAGAGAAACCTCAGGGAGAACCACAGAAGGAGGGATCCACTCCCAGGACGGACAGGCCGTGCAGGAATGTGTCCGGGACAGTTGAAAAATACACAAACATTTTCACAAATAAAAACATTTTTTATTGGCAGTGTCCAGTGTCCACTCTGAGTGTGCAATAGTGGATAGGGCCGCAGCCAACATCAAGGTAGATGACAGATGGGTGGGGGCCCTCAACCAACCAGTGTAAACGTGTACCTACAGCTACAACCAGTGTAAACGTATACCTATGATCAATCAGTCTCCATACGTTTGGTGAAATAAGTATGTTTTGAGTTTGCTTTTGAAAACTTCAACAGAGTCAGCTTGCCGCACTTCCATCGGGAGCCCATTCCATAAAAAATGGGGCTCTATAAGAAAATCTCTGTAGCCAGCAGACTTCTTCTTTACTCGAGGAAGTTGAAGGAGGCCAGCGTCCTGAGAGCGAAGGGTACGAGCTGGAGTATACCGGGTGATGAGGTCAGATAGGTAAGAGGGCGCGCGTCCACAAGGGATTTTATATGTTAACAGGAGAACTTTGAAATCTGCTCTAACATGAATAGGAAGCCAATGTAATGAAGTCAGGACCGGAGTAATGTGATCAAACTTCCTGGTCTTTGTTAAAAGTCTGGCGGCTGTATTTTGGACCATTTGTAGTCTGTGAGTACTTTTCCTCGGCAGTCCAGAGAATAACGCATTGCAGTAGTCCAGCCTGGATGTGACAAATGCATGAATGAGAATTTCAGCATCAGCTAAAGAGAGGCAGGAGCGAATTTTTGAGATATTCCTCAAGTGAAAGTAAGTGAGTAAGTGTTTGAGTGAGTAAATAAGTGTGAGTGAGTGAGTGAGTGTGAGTGAGTGAGTGAGTAAGTGAGTGAGTGAGAGTGAGTGAGTGTTTGAGTGTGAGTGAGTGTTTGAGTGTGAGTGAGTGAGTGTTAAAGTGTGAGTGAGTGAGTGAGTGAGTGAGTGAGTGAGTGAGTGAGTGAGTGAGTGAGTGAGTGTGAGTGAGTGTTTAAGTGTGAGTGAGTGTGAGTGAGTGAGTGTTTAAGTGTGAGTGAGTAAGTGTGAGTGAGTGTTTAAGTGTGAGTGAGTGAGTGAGTGAGTGAGTGAGTGAGTGAGTGAGTGTTTAAGTGAGTGAGTGAGTAAGTGTGAGTGAGAAATTGTAAGTGAGTGAGTGTTTAGTGTGAGTGAGTGTTTGAGTGTGAGTAAATTAGTGAGTGTAAGTGAGTGAGTGAGTGAGTGAGTGAGTGAGTGAGTGAGTGTGAGTGAGTGAGTGAGTGAGTGAGTGAGTGAGTGAGTGAGTGAGTGAGTGAGTGAGTGAGTGAGTGAGTGAGTGAGTGAGTGAGTGTGTTGGAGTGTGGGTGAGTAAGTGAGTGAGTAATTGTAAATGAGTGAGTGTTTAGTGTGAGTATTGAGTGTGAGTGAGTGTAAGTGAGTGAGTGTTTAGTATGAGGAGTGAGTGTAAGTGAGTGTTTGAGTGAGTGAGTGTTTGAGTGAGTGAGTGAGTGTTTGAGTGAGTAAGTGAGTGTTTGAGTGAGTGAGTGAGTGAGTGAGTGAGTGAGTGAGTGAGTGAGTGAGTGTGTTGGAGTGTGGGTGAGTAAGTGAGTGAGTAATTGTAAATGAGTGAGTGTTTAGTGTGAGTATTTGAGTGTGAGTGAGTGTAAGTGAGTGAGTGAGTGTTTAGTATGAGTGAGTGAGTGTAAGTGAGTGTTTGAGTGAGTGAGTGTTTGAGTGAGTGAGTGAGTGTTTGAGTGAGTAAGTGAGTGTTTGAGTGAGTGAGTGAGTGTTTGAGTGAGTGAGTGTTTGAGTGAGTGAGTGTTTGAGTGAGTGAGTGAGTGAGTGAGTGAGTGAGTGTTTGAGTGAGTGAGTGAGTGTTTGAGTGTTTGAGTGAGTGAGAGAGTGTTTGAGTGTGAGTGAGTGAGTGAGTGAGTGAGTGAGAGAGTATTTGAGTGTGAGTGAGTGTAAGTGAGTGAGTGAGTGTTTAGTATGAGTGAGTGAGTGTAAGTGAGTGTTTGAGTGAGTGAGTGAGTGTGTGAGTGAGTGAGTGTTTGAGTGAGTGAGTGAGTGTTTGAGTGAGTGAGTGAGTGAGTGTTTGAGTGAGTGAGTGTTTGAGTGAGTGAGTGAGTGAGTGAGTGAGTGATTGAGTGAGTGAGTGAGAGAGTATTTGAGTGTGAGTGAGTGTAAGTGAGTGAGTGAGTGTTTAGTATGAGTGAGTGAGTGTAAGTGAGTGAGTGTAAGTGAGTGTTTGAGTGAGTGAGTGTTTGAGTGAGTGAGTGAGTGTTTGAGTGAGTGGTGAGTGTTTGAGTGAGTGTTTGAGTGAGTGAGTGAGAGTGTGTGAATGAGTGAGTGAGTGTGTGAGTGAGTGAGTGAGTGAGTGAGTGAGAGTGTGTGAGTGTGTGAGTGAGTGAGTGTGTGAGTGAGTGAGTGAGTGAGTGAGTGAGTGAGTGAGTGAGTGAGTGAGTGAGTGAGTGAGTGAGTGAGTGAGTGTGTGTGTGTGTGTGTGTGTGTGTGTGTGTGTGTGTGTGTGTGTGTGTGTGTGTGTTTGAGTGAGTGAGTGAGTGAGTGAGTGAGTGAGTGAGTGAGTGAGTGAGTGAGTGAGTGAGTGAGTGAGTGAGTGAGTGAGTGAGTGAGTGAGTGAGTGAGTAAGTGAGTATGGTGTTGATAAATAGTTGATAGGCAAATGTCTGGGACACTACACTATTACTTTCATTACTAACAAAACATCAAGACATATTGTATCGATACACTGAGTGGGGTAGGGTTTGAGAGTGAGTGAGTGAGTGAGTGAGTGAGTTAGTGAGTGAGTGAGTGAGTGAGTAATTGATTGAGGGACCGTTTGAGTGAGTGAGTGAGTGAGTGAGTGTTTGAGTGTGAGTGAGTGTTTGAGTGTGAGTGAGTGTTTGAGTGTGAGTGAGTGTTTGAGTGTGTGTCCAGTGTCTCCTAAGCTACCTACTTTTAACTTAGTAAGCTCCCCACTGGAAGGGTCTCAGGACAAGTACGGCGGGCACAACTCGAGTCGCTTTCCAAGCTTTATTTTTCACACATCTAAACATATAGCCACCTACCGGCGAACCAAACCTAACGGTTCTGTTAACACTAGATTTAGCTCATTTTATGACTATGAATGCTAACGTTAGATAAATTACATGAAAGATAGTTTGAAAGATAGTGAACGATAGGTTGTAAACCTGCAACAAAACACAAACACCATAATAAACCAATGAATTTCACACTCATGTTGATCCTTAATCTTAACTACTATTAATTCAATATTTTAAACACTCACCGGCAAGGCATACCTGTCCTGACTGATCACAAATGATAACTGACACCGCGACAAGCATATATATATAGACACAGCCTCGTGAGCAGTTAGAGCAATAATAAATAGCCCTTTGACTAAGTAAATTTACAAAATGTATTAAATAAACCATAAATATGCTTGCCTTTGAAATAAATCAATAAATGCACACACTTATTTCCTAACATTACCTCAAAATTCACCAGAACATATTTACACACAAATGATTTACTTGTTAGAGAGTTCTACACCTCCCACTTGGTCTACTGATTCTAGAATCCAAGTAGGCCATCATAGCCAAAGCAGCTACTACAAAGTAGTACAACCTCTAGGCAGCAACTATTCTATTCAAATAGCATTGCAAATGTCACAATATGGATAACTGTATCATCAAAGTAGTTTTTATGTTCATTATCACACATTATCCTTGATGTCATCATCCGAATGTCATCATCCGAAACACACCATGGTGGGGATCCATATAAACCGAAACACACCATGGTGGGGATCCATATAAACCGAAACACACCATGGTGGGGGTCCACATAAACCGAAACACACCATGGTGGGGATCCATATAAACCGAAACACACCATGGTGGGGGTCCACATAAACCGAAACACACCATGGTGGGGGTCCACATAAACCGAAACACACCATGGTGGGGAAGGCTTTTACTGCTCCTCTACTGGAAGCAGGACCACCAACCTCCTAACGTCCCTGTGGAGGATGGTGGAGGGATAGTTCTCCACCTCTTGGTTTTTCTTGGGTTGTCCACCAAAAACTGGACAGTTTCTACATGTTTGTACCTTCACATCTCGTACTATGCCCTTCACATCAGGACACACATTCACAACTCGACCCAATTTAAATTGGCCCCTTAGTGCTTTTGATCAGCTAACCACACTAGGTCACCTGCTGCAACATTTCTAGCAGGTGCGTGCCACTTCTGACGGATGTAAAGGCCCGGACCTGCCAGCTGGCTCCACCGCTTCCAAAACTTGTCAACCTCAATCTGGATTGCCCTCAGACGCATAACGGGTAAGTTGGATACTCAAAACCTCGGGAGTCCCCACTAGGTCCTGCGCGACCGAGCAGAAGAGAGTTGGGAGTGATGACTTCCACGGTCTCATCTTGTACTTGAGCTCTAGCACCGATTGGTCTCTCATTTGAAAGGTTAGCGGCCAAATACAAGAGGGTCTGGAACTCTAGTGCCGTCAAGTTACCTTCTTTGCCAACACTGCTTAGTGCTCTCTTGAGTACACGAACGGCTGCCTCAGCTGCCCCATTCCGGTGGGGAGAATCTGCTGGGTGAAATGCCCAAATCCAGTCAGTTCCTACATTCACTGCCTTCTTCTGGATTTGATTCTTGTCGATGCTCCTTAGGAACTCATAAAGCTCCTGTAATACAGGCCTGGCACCCACAAAGTTGGTCCCTTGATCTGACCAGAGTTTTCTTGGGTGACCTCTGAGAGCTGTGAAGCGCTGGTATGCATTCAGGAACCCTTCCGTTGACAAGTCTTCCACAATGTCAGCATGTACTGCTCTTGATGCCATACAGCTGAACACCACACCCCAGATTTTCATCTTTGTTCTCCGTCTTACGGTATCTTTAACAACATAGGGTCCGAAAAGGTCCAATGTTGTGAACTCGAAAGGAGCAGCTGGTTCAGTACGTTCAAACGGGAGATCACTCATCACTTGTTTGCACATTTTTGCTTTGGTCTTTCGACAGTGCATACAAGAGTCTATGACCTTTCTGGCAATCCTTGGTCCCATCACTACCCATGCTTTGGACCTCACACGAAGGAGTGTGCCAGCAATACCTTCATGGTTAGCTTCATGGGCTTCACGTGAGAAGGGTGCTGATCCATGCATTGTAGGGGACTAGGGGCACACCAGCCTCTCCTGGGCGGTGGTCTGGATCCTACCATAGCATCTTAAGAGCCCTGAGGCCTCATCCCTACCAACAACGAGTCTGTTTAGCATTGTCACAGGAAACGCAATCCCTTTCTGAGTGGCTAAGCACAGGTCATGGAATGCAGCTTTGCGCTCATCTACTGTCAATACTGCCTCCCACTTTGCTGGCATAGATGCTCTGCCTACACAGGCCAACCATTTTTGTACAGCTCTGCGGACATAACTGACCACTCCACAAAGCTTAGTAAGAGAACTGAACCTTGTAGGGTTCACTTGGTCTATAAGTGTGGCCCCCCACAGAGTCTCCTTCTCCTTAGCCTCAGTCGAGGTCAACACCACCACATTTTTGGAGGTGAGAGACCTACTAACTTCTTTTGTAATGATTGACTCTTCACCACCAGGACTGTCATGGTTTAACAACTGCTTGGTTTGAGCCCTGGTGAGGACTGCTGAGAAGGCCTTTCTCTGGAGCCTACTCACCACCTCCTGGCGTCAGCTACCACTTCTGAAGCGGACTTCAGGCCAATCCTCGACCGGACTAGACAGAAACTCTGGACCTTTCTGCCACGCAGAATCCTCATCCAACAGTTCAGGAGAGCTCCCCCGCGTGACTAGATCAGCAATGTTGATCTCACCTGGTATCCACCACCAGTCAGTTACGGGTCCAGCATTCTGAATCTCGCCGATTCGGTTCGCAAAGAATGTCTGGAATCCGTAACTCTCTCTGGATGGCTCCCAGAATCGTCTGACTATCAATGAAGTGGTACCACTTCTCCACGCCCAGTCGCCCATGCTTCTTTATATATCCCTTTAAGCCGCGTGGCAAAGACAGCCCCGCATATCTCAGCCTTGACTGCGCTACCTTTCTGGTTGAGGGAGTTAACTTGGCCTTTGACTCTACTAGCCGAATGATCACACCACTGGACGTCTCCCACCGCAAATACAGTACAGCTCCATAGGACTCACAGCTCCCCAGAAAACGTGATTCCCCAGGGCTTACCTTTCCAGTCAGAGGGTGTGAGGCATCTATGAAATGTGATGCTACTCAGACGAACATACTCCCTGAACAGTTCAATCGCTTTTGCCCTGAGCTCACTAGACAGAGGTTCATCCCAGGTGTCTTTAGTAAGCTTACCAGCTTCCTGGAAGGCTCTTCTCACGAGGATCACTCCTTTCTGTTTTGCGGGCGTTGCTAAGCCGATTGGGTCGTACAGCCCGGCGATCTGGCTTAGAAGGATACGACGAGTTAGTGGGTTTGGTGCCTTAACTTCCACTTCTTCTCCAGTGAGATCAACCTCAGTTCTCATCTTCTTCTTCCTTCTGGAGAAGTTGATGGAGATCATTACAAAGAGTTTGTCTTCCGCACAAGGTAACCAACTCCCAAAGCTTTGTTATCTTCTTCTCTCAGCTGATTGGGTAACACTAGAGTCACTTGCTTGGACTCTGTTCCATCTTGCCTCCCACTTTGACCGGACCGACCCAAGGCTTGAGATAGAAGCCTCCTGCTTTCAGTATCTTTTCTACTCCTCCTGGGTCTTGTTCAATAGGTCTGGGTCGTTGTGGACGTGAGGATGTCATCAACGTAGGAGTCCTCCTCGATGACTCTTCTTTCCTCCTTCATTTTAGAGAATTGGGGCAACTTTGCGGTCTCCCGCATGGCAACCTGCGCAATGCACCCCGCTGGTTTGTCCCCCATGTTCACTCTCACGACTGCATAATCCTCAATCTCATCATCTGGTGAGTCTCTCCATAGGAATCGATGTACATGAACCTCTCGTTCCTCTAGCCATACCGAATTATACATCTTAGTGATGTCTCCGATGGCCGCATGTTTCCTTCCGAAATCTGAGGAGTACCGCTCTGATGGGATTTAAGACGTCTGGGCCTTTTAGCAAAATGCTATTCATGCTAACCCCTCCAAACTCCTGGCTGCTGTTCCATACCAGGCGCACTGGCGTGGTCACCGAATGGGGGTTTGGAGCGGTAAGGTGACTTATCCACCACACAGCCCCATTCCAACTGTCCATAACGTGCTTAGTGAGCTTAACAGCAGCGCCCCTCTCCACCATCTCATGGACTTGCTTCATGTAAGCCTCTTTCCACTGGGGGTCTTTCATGAGACGCTTTTCAGTCTTCAGGAACGTCGCTTCCACAGCCCTTCGATTGTTAGGAAGAGAGTCTGGGTTTTCCTTCCAGGGTACTTCGCATCCCAGTGGGGCTGGTCGCTGTGGGTGTCTCCCTCCCTGTAGGTAAGACCTGCCTTTATTATCTCCAGCTCTTTCTCATCGGCTAGAGACATCTCCTTTCCACCTGGTGGACACTTCCGAGCGACATCCCCACAAGTAGGGTCACAGGCAGCACCGATGCTATCCCATTTTAGCCACTCAAGGATCTCTTTATTGCACGCTGCTGTTGTTCGGACTCCTACATTGGTTACTTGCTCCAAATAGCCTCCTTGACTTCCCACAAAGTGTTCTTCAACTTTAACGGCTATTGACTTCATTGAGTGTGCAAAGTGCGTCTTCGACCGCCATGTAGTTACCTCCACTTCTTCAAAGAGGTCTGGATGCACACCACTCACGATCTTGCCCAGAGGACCATCCCACAGCACCAGGTCGCCAACCCTTTGTAGTCTTTCCGGTGCCAATCGACCTTCTCGAGTACTGATTAACAGGTCAATTTTCCTCGGGCGGATCAGTTCTCCAGGTTTAGCTTCCGGGAAAAACTTCTCTAGCCGCTCTGATTTTACCACTTGATCCACTGCGGCGATATTTTCCATTCCGTAGCAGATCATTTCGTGGAATCTCAGGGTTCCTTGCGAGGTCCACACTTTTATTGTCACAAGATACCGTTTTGTATAAATTTTCACTTTCATCGTGCCAACACCATACACGACAAGGGAGATTGGTTCGCCGGTCAGCCCGAGCCTTTCTGCAGCTCGGTGTGTAATATAATTTGTGTCAGAAGCAAGATCGACCAAAGCACCAAGGCAGTCTCCCCTCTTTGTTGTGACGGGTACGAGCATCATGAGGACAGGATGTTCTTTCAAGCCACTTTGTTTTATCAGACTCTTGCCAGAACACACTGTTGACGTTGCCTTGTTAGTGCAGGCTTTGCGGACAGCCTCCAACTGGTGGGGAGTCAGTCCCAACTCGGCGAACACAGCCTCTTGCTCTTCTGTCGGGCCACGATGTCCCCTTTTTTCTTCTACTTTGTTTTCTTTTTTAGCAGCATCCTTCTTTTCTGATTCTTTAGGGCAGAGGAAATAGTGGTGGTCCGCTGGAATGTCGCCTTTTTACACTCTTCCCACGACAGAGGAACTTGGAGTGCAGCCACTCTCAACCCCGTGAACGTCCAAGCACTTTAAACATGCTTTTACCCTTTTCACTTGCACTTTCTTTTCCGACAGACTGGCTTTTCTGAAACTTTTACAGCGAAACAGTTTGCCTCCATGTTCTTCATCTCCACACACAGAACATGGTAACTGCTTTGGGTGTCCTTTGACTTCACTCGCTGTAGCCTTAGTAAACGATTTCTTCTCTTTCCATCTGTCACTTGGTTTCTCCCGGTGACTTGGTCTCTCGGGAGCATTAGCAGGCCATGCCTTGCTAGGCAGCAACTGCTCCAACCTTACTAGTAGTGACTTTTGGTCTTCCAGGAATAGCAAGAATCTTTCGAAACGGTTTCCAGGGTGGACATCGTTAACAGGGTTCCTTACACAGATGAGCCACTCCCTTTCATAACGTCAGGAGTTTACTCTCTAAAGACCGAATTACTAGCTGATTTCGTACAGCATCTTCGCACCCCAGGTCTGTGAGGTCTAATACTGCTCTCTCCACAGCTAGAATTAATTCTAGTGTTTCTCGTTGGTGGTTCTTTACAGCAGGTCGTGATTGAAGTTCCAACACAATCTCTTCTGCCGCTTGTGCTTTGTCACCATAACGGTTCTCTAATTCTCTGAAGATATCGTTTGCATCCCTGCAGCGCAACAGCCTGAGTTCACTTTTTAAAGACTCACCTATACTGTCCAGTAAATGGAGTTTCTTACATTCTCTCGACCCCGTAGGTTCCGCTTGTGCCTGGATATTCTCCCATTCAGCCTTCCAGCGCCAATAGTCCCTTCTCTCCCCGGAGAACTTAGGTAAACTTATGGGTGTGAGTCTTATTTTTGGTCGGGCCCATTGAGTGCTGTTGTCTCCCCAGCGTTAAACCAGAGCTGTTCTGTGGTATGTTACTACTTTGTCCCATGCTGAGGTTAACTGGCGGAGCAGCATGACCACTCAACAATTGTGACATACTAGCAGGGGTTGGCTGTGAGGCAAAACTGACACCAAGTCCACTATCGGACCGTCTTGACTGCAGAATGTACTGTGACATCTGTTGGGGGTTACTGTTCACGGCAGCTACTACATACCTGCTCGGAAACCCACCACTGATATTAGAACCCTGAGTAGCACAGGTTGAAATACTCGCTCTATCTGTACTCATGAATGAAGGATGGTTCGCAACAGTTGCCTGCCCATTAATGGGCGGATTGACAACAGTAGGATGAGTAGTAACAGGTGGGGTAGCAGCAATAACAAAGGGTTCTAGCTGAGTAAAAGTGTTATTATCTGCAGCTGTAAGGCTGTCGATAACTGTCGTGACGTGCTCACTGGCTACGTCAGCACCTCCCACTTCTTCGTCCCTTTTGTCTTCACCTCTGCCCTTATGGTCTTTTAGTTTTGTACTGCTCCCCTCCATAGCTTCATTTTCAATTTGGTATTTCCACCCATCCACCAGTTGCTCCTTATCCTCTCTCAATGATAAAAGGAGCCTCCATTTGTCTTTTCCATGTGGCCTATAATCTCTCCAAGTGTACATAGCCTCTCTGAGTTCATGGAGTTTTCTGTCCAGTTTACCACTCATAACTTTTTGCTGCGCCCAAGGCACTGCTTTATTTTCACCAAGTGACTCAGCCTGATCAAAAGCAGACTTAAACTGGTTTATGAGAGCGTCTATGTCAGGCTCTGCATACTTGGTCCAGAGCATGTTCATAATCTCACCTTCAGTCTCTCTGTACTTTTGCTCACTAGCATCCCTCCTCGCCAGGGCTTCCTGTAACTCACTGTTATCACCTGTAGGGTCTATCTGGGTCTGTGCATCAATATACTCATTACTGACATCAAGGAGTTTGTTATAATCATCCTTTAATCTTGCTAATTCTTCTGATAACTCAATTTCACGTAAACGGCCAGCACTGACGTCTAGGCGGTTTATGCGCGTTGTAAAGCTTCGTTGAGTATTTGAGCGTCTCCGCTTTAAACTCTCTAAGTCTGGTTTGTCATCTGCCATTTTTCTTCTTTATTTTCAGTGAACAAAACCACTAAAATCACCCTTTAGCAAAGAGAAGCTTCCAAAATCTTTGCTCAACAAAGTTTGACTTTAAACTCTTTCAGAGAATACGTTCTAAAGATTTATCAGCTGTTATGGCGGGTTGTAGCGTTGTTTACAGAGTCACTTTTCCTTATTATCCACACAATTTTACTCACGGTTGTGGACGTTAATCAGCCCTTTAACGGTACGTCCTTCGCAGTAGTGGTGCCGTTGACAGCCGTTATCCAGACTCCGGGTCTCCAGCCTCGGCGCTGGTTCTCGCGCTGTTCTCCTCCGCTCGGGGTCCGTGTTCTCCGTAGCACGGCTCCGACGGCGGTTTACAACTGTCCAGTGTCTCCTAAGCTACCTACTTTTAACTTAGTAAGCTCCCCACTGGAAGGGTCTCAGGACAAGTACGGCGGGCACAACTCGAGTCGCTTTCCAAGCTTTATTTTTCACACATCTAAACATATAGCCACCTACCGGCGAACCAAACCTAACGGTTCTGTTAACACTAGATTTAGCTCATTTTATGACTATGAATGCTAACGTTAGATAAATTACATGAAAGATAGTTTGAAAGATAGTGAACGATAGGTTGTAAACCTGCAACAAAACACAAACACCATAATAAACCAATGAATTTCACACTCATGTTGATCCTTAATCTTAACTACTATTAATTCAATATTTTAAACACTCACCGGCAAGGCATACCTGTCCTGACTGATCACAAATGATAACTGACACCGCGACAAGCATATATATATAGACACAGCCTCGTGAGCAGTTAGAGCAATAATAAATAGCCCTTTGACTAAGTAAATTTACAAAATGTATTAAATAAACCATAAATATGCTTGCCTTTGAAATAAATCAATAAATGCACACACTTATTTCCTAACATTACCTCAAAATTCACCAGAACATATTTACACACAAATGATTTACTTGTTAGAGAGTTCTACAGTGTGAGTGAGTGTAAGTGAGTTAGTGAGTGTTTAGTATGAGTGAGTGAGTGTAAGTGAGTTAGTGAGTGTTTAGTATGAGTGAGTGAGTGATTGAGTGTGAGTGAGTGATTGAGTGTGTGAGTGATTGAGTGAGTGAGTGATTGATTAAAGAGAGTGTTTGAGTGTGAGTGAGTGATTGATTAAAGAGAGTGTTTGAGTGTGAGTGAGTGAGTGAGTGAGTAAGTGAGTATGGTGTTGATAAATAGTTGATAGGCAAATGTCTGGGACACTACACTTTATTACTTTCATTTCTAACAAAACATCAGGACATATTGTATCGATACACTGAGTGGGGTAGGGTTTGAGTGTGAGTAAGTGTTTGAGTGTGAGTGAGTGAGTGAGTGATTGATTGAGGGATCGTTTGAGTGAGTGAGTGAGTGAGTGAGTGAGTGATTGATTGAGGGATCGTTTGAGTGAGTGAGTGAGTGAGTGAGTGAGTGAGTGAGTGAGTGAGTGAGTGAGTGAGTGAGTGAGTGAAAGTGAGTGAAAGTGAGTGAGTAAGTGAGTATGTTGTTGATAAACAGTTGATAGGCAAATGTCTGGGACACTACATATCATTACTAACAAAGCATCAAGACATATTGTATCGATACACTGAGTGGGGTAGTGTTTGTTTGTGTGTGAGTGAGTGTTTGAGTGTAAGTGAGTGAGTGAGTGCAAGTGAGTGAGTGTTTAGTATGAGTGAGTAAGATTGTAAGTGTTTGAGTAAGTGTGAGTGGTGTTTGAGAGTGAGATAGTGAGTGAATCAGTAAGTAAGTGAGTGAGTGAGAAAGTGAGTGAGTGAGTGTTTAGTATGAGTGAGTGAGATTTAGTGAGTAAGTGTTTGAGTGTGACTGAGTAAGTGTTTGGGTGTGAGTGAGTGAGTGAGTGAGTGGAGAGAGTGAGAGTGAGTTAGTGTTTGAGTGTGAGTGAGGCGAGTGAGTGAGTGAGTGAGTGATTGATTGAGTGAGTGAGTATTTGAGTGTCAGTGAGTGAGCGAGTGAGTGAGTGAGTGAGTGAGTGATTTGAGTGAGTGGTTGAGTGTCAGTGAGTGAGTGAGTGAGTGTTTGAGTGTGAGGAGTGAGTGTTTGAGAGTGAGTGATTTGAGTGAGTGTTTGAGTGTGAGTGAGTGAGTGAGTGAGTGAGTGAGTGAGTGAGTGAGTGTTTGAGTGAGTGAGTGAGTGAGTGAGTGAGTGTTTGAGAGTGATTGAGTGAGTGTTTGAGTGAGTGTTTGAGTGCGAATGAATGAGTGAGTGTATGAGTGTGAGTCAGTGAGTGAGTATTTGAGTGTCAGTGAGTGAGTGAGTGAATGAGTGAGTGTTTAGTATAAGTGAGTGAGATTTAGTGAGTGAGTGTTTGAATGTGAGTGAGTGAGTGAGTGAGTGAGTGAGTGAGTGAGTGAGTGAGTGTGAGTGAGTGTTTGAATGTGAGTGAGTGAGTGAGTGAGTGAGTGAGTGAGTGAGTGTGAGTGTTTGAGTGTTAGTGAGTGAGCGAGTGTGAGTGAGTGAGTGATTTGAATGAGTGTTTGAGTGTGAGTGAGTGAGTGAGTGTTTGAGAGTGAGTGATTTGAGTGAGTGTTTGAGTGTGAGTGAGTGAGTGAGTGAGTGAGTGAGTGAGTGAGTGAGTGAGTGTTTGAGTGTGAGTGAGTGAGTGAGTGAGTGAGTGAGTGAGTGAGTGAGTGTGAGTGAGTGAGTGAGTGAGTGTTTGAGAGTGAGTGAGTGTTTGAGTGAGTGTTTGAGTGTGAATGAATGAATGAGTGTATGAGTGTGAGTCAGTGAGTGAGTGTTTCAGTGTTAGTGAGTGAGTGAATGAGTGAGTGAGTGTTTGAGTGTGATTGAGTGAGTGAGTGAGTGAGTGAGTGAGTGAGTGAGTGAGTGAGTATGGTGTTGATAAATAGTTGATAGGCAAATATCTGGGACAGTACACTATATATCAGTACTAACATAGCATCAAGACATATTATATAGATACACTGAAAATATGTTTTTAACTATGTATTAGGAATGTTATTGTAACCCATATTTAATAATGGTTCTAAATAAAAAAAAAAATGAAAATATGCCCAGAAACGCTATGTCTCTATTTGAAGTAAAATAATTGTCAGCAATCAATGAGTTAACCCGTAGATGAGTGACATTTAGCTCTTGACCAATGAGCTTCTGTTAAACGGCATTGTCCCGCCCCTCACTCCACCTGCGCTGCCACAGCCCAGGCCTCTCTCTTTTTTTTTCCTCCAATGCCAGCACACAAGGCACTGGCAAAAACAGGCAAAGAAAACACAAATAAAAAGGTAAATTTTAGACTTGAAGAGACAATTTAAACTATCAGTTGCTGATGTTAAAGGTTCTTTCTGACATGGTTATTTGAAAAAAATGTTGCTATAAGCTTAGAAATTCATTGTTTTTGCACTTTTGGTTGTAGACAATCAAGGCTGGACGGCGCTAATTTTAGCTTTAGCCTTATCCAGCGTGAGATCGTGAGTTTTTTTTTTTTTCTGTTTGTTTAAGGTCAATGTGAAATGCACATGGTTAAAATGTAATGTTTACACTGAGAAAATGTATTATCAGGAGTTATTATTATTATTATTTATGTTGGTATTTTACTGCAGTTTTGAAGCAGTTTTCTTTTGTTTAAAAATGTTCTTGTAATTTAATGTAAAGATTTGCAAAGATTTTACTAATTGAATCTTTCTCATTTCACAACTAGCACTATTTAAACTATATTCATACATTTTAACTGAATAAATCTAATCTAAGTTTTCACAATTAACAAATTTACATTGACTCTAAGCAATCAGGCTACATATATTAAAAAAAAAATCATATTTAAATAAAATCAAAGAGATGCAAATACTTAATTATAAACTATGCCATAATTATTTTTTTTGGAATGTATGACGTGGCCAGCAAACGACACCCTGCTGCAGACAAACGGCTTGTGATTGGTCCGTTCACAAAATCACCAAGAGAAGGGATTCGCTATGAGGCAGGGACCAGGTCTGTCCTGCTTTAAAAAAAAAAAAAAGATCTGGTATACCAGGCTAGTAGAAACCGCCTCCCAGATGAAGTGAAACAAGTGAGTGAACCAAGCCTCAACTTTAACAGTGTTCAAGGAGAGGTTAAAAACATTCCTCTTTAGCTCTACCTATATTCTGTAAAGACAACTGAATGTATGTGATTGTAGAGGTGAGTTTGGTGGTGGTGTGTGGAGTGTGAATGGGTTGAATGGAAGCATTATGTAAAGTGCTTTCGGTATTGATATTTTACCTGCATTCCTTCCCACATTTGTAAATTGTTGTTAACCTTCTGATTTGGGAACTAGTAACACTGTTGAGGACAGCTACTGGAGGACCAAGAATGTCTAAACAGACAGAAATTAAGTTAAGTCCTCTCTAGCATCAGAGCTAGCTAGACTGACATGCCACTAACAAGTCAACAGTAACGCCACCAGTTACAGATACTATTACTTTGATCCAGGAGTTAACTTGAATAATGTAGGAGAAATTTTCTAAGTTTGCTGAAACTTGACTAGACATAATGAATTCCACACTTAAAAGTCACTCTACACGCATTACCGCGGCAGAGCAAAGGATATCCAACACAAAGGTCTCCATTTTGGAGGAGAGATTGGCAGATGATTACAGCGCTGACTGATAATTTGAATGATCTGGATAATCGGAGACAACAAAAGAATTAGCATCCTAAAGGAGGGCACAGAGGGGAAAACCCAATACATTTTTTTTAAGCTTGGCTGAATTTTTTGCAGGGCCTCGTCCCTGGCGAAGATCCCAAAAAAACATTAAAATTGACTGAGCATAGAGAAATGGTTCTTTATACAACAGGACCTTTCATCAGTGGTTTGGGAGAAACAATGGGCTTTCAATGATTTCTGCAGAGCACTGATTGAAAAAGGCATCTGTTTCAAGATGTGGTTCCTGTGCGACCCTCTCACGAGGTCTCATGGCAGCACCGATATGAAGTTTACAGCTCCAAAGGACGCTTTCTCAACACGCTAATTTTAAGGTGGACACGAAGCGCAATCAAGCTGTGACATTGCAGGATTTATATTTTAATATTATATGGACAAAAGGACATGTTGATGCTGCTTCAT
The DNA here is from genome assembly GCA_024416835.2 of Perccottus glenii. Taxonomy (NCBI): domain Eukaryota; kingdom Metazoa; phylum Chordata; class Actinopteri; order Gobiiformes; family Odontobutidae; genus Perccottus; species Perccottus glenii. The sequence goes on along the minus strand of CM044552.2, from coordinate 29,867,460 downwards.
CTTTGGTGAGTGAAGACGGGACAAATGAAAGGTGCAAGTACTGTATGCTTCAGGAACTAATCTCACTTACCGACTATTCTGTCTTTTGTGTGTGTTTAAATTTTAAATCAGTGGAAGAGAAATTTTCTCACTGTATTTGGTCATGTGTTAAAATTCAATCATATTGGACGGACATTCTGGTGGACATGAGAAAGATACTTGGAGTAAGACTTGATCTGGGTCCTGTGGTTCTGCTTTTGGGATACAGGGACAGTAATGTTGGTTCAGGCTCCAGGAGACTCGATACCATCCTCATGTATGCTGCACGGAGAAACATCTGTTTGTCATCTGGATCAGTGACAGAGCCCCCACTACAGCCAGCTAGTACAGACTGGTCCTGGAGCTGTTTCTAATGGAGTACTTGACCTCTACCTTACCCTCCAGGAGGGGACAGCTCCTGGAGGTATGGACTTTGTTGGGGTCGATATAGAGGAGCGCAGTAGTGGACTAGTTGTGTTTTTTTTTTTCTTTTTCATTATTTCAGTTTTAATCCCCTGGATGAAAAAAAGAGCTACAATCTGGATGTAAACCACAATATTCCTCGTGGTCATTACCTTCATTTTCAGAAAACCTTTCTGTTACAGCAATTCCACCCTTGGAATTGCTGTAACACAGACTTGCTGTAGAACACAGACTATTTAAACTATATGTGTAAAAGAATGACAGTGCTGCTTTAACTAGACGTGACAGCCTCTAAATATGTACTTATAAAGCCTAAACGTTTGTGCATCATTTTTACACATTGCCTGACAGCTATAGACTATTGCACACGTTTTCAGGGTACATCTCTGAACTCCCATGTAGAGCAGGTGACCATAGATAACTCCTATAATCATCTTGCTCTCCTGTCGCTGACATTTCCATCCATTCTCAAGGGTTAGTGATGAACTGGAGTCTGTGCTCTTACTCTGGTCATGTTCGTTTCTAGTGAAATGTATGTATTGATTTTAATGATGTTATTTGGTGTAAAGCCTTTCCTAATTTGGCAGATGACATGAGCAGGGTTCAGCGTGTGGAGACCTGTTTTCCTCAAAGTTAATTAAAGTTAACAGTGATTGATTTTAGTGAGCCCAGTCTAAAAGCTGCTGGAAAATTGCATTAGTATTGGATTTGGTGCTAGACTTTTATTGCCACATGCTATTTTAAAGAAATTCATTAGCATTCGTTCCAATGGAATGTTTGAGTTCAATTTAGTCATGGTCTGAATATTTCTGTGGAATTTCTACCCAAGCTACAAAAATGAAACTGTAATCAGGAAATAAATTACAAAAATGGTTTATTAAAGCAAACACAGAAACTAACAATAATGTAGACTAAATCAATGTATAGGTTTCCATTGTATTAACCTATAGCACCAGCAGCTTTGTTTTATTTTATTTATTATTTACTGGTTTAATATTTACTAATGAATCATCTCTTGTTAATAGTATGCAACATACTGTTTGAACTTAAAGAGTGCATAAATAAAGAGAACATATATATCATAAATATAAGTTTTATGACATTAAGTAAGGTCCATTTGTTTCATGTTATTCCGTCAAGACAAGTGTGTTAAAAAGTATGAAGAGTAAAAATAATAGTTTTTTAAGCTGTCCTGAATTTTGTGCAAAGTTTGGTGAGTTTTTAATAACGTTTCTGGTCTATCTACATTGTCTTTATCAGATAAAAAACCTTTCTGTACAAATTATTAACTTATTCAACTAGAGTAACCTCACAACATAGAATGATAAGTTTGCAATTTTTTATTTATTTTTTTATTTATTTTATTTATTTAAACAGGGACAGTGTAAAATATACATTAACCTTGAAAGGAGAGATGCATTTTACCAGGTTATAGCACATGTGCTAATTTACACCTGCAGTCCCTGGGTAGGCTGAAACAAAACAAGTTAATACATTTATCCTAAAATAAAAATAAAATAAGATAAAAAAATAATCACACATTCCTCGGTATGCATTTACAAATACACTCTCACATACACATCAAATACAGTACTAAAAATTACGTAAACAGGTTTGTTGTAAAAGAAGCCATTTTTTGACCTCGTGTGAAAAAATGTTAAAATTCACACATGTGGTTAATTCAGTTGGCAAATTATTCCACCGTCTGATGGCCACACTTGAAAAGGCTGAGCTAACAAGTGCTGTTTTACACAAAGGAATTTTCTGATCTCAGTAGGATAAACTTTAAGGGAGGAGCTGCAGTACCATTTATTATCTTAAACAAAAGACAGAGATTTGAATATATAATTATATTTTCAAAACTTAATAAACTACGTTTTTTGAGAATATGACAATGATGAAATGACCGAGTTTTCTTATCAAGAACCTTAAGAGAACTTTTGTATAATGATTCCAGGGGCCTTAGTGTTGTTTTACAGGCTTGTGACCAACTCGTCATGCAGTAGCGAAAGTGCGAGAATATAAACGCATTTAGATATAAATTAGATGCATCTATGGTCAAAGAGTTCCTAATATATCTAAATTGTGCAATATTAAGTTTCAACGTATTAGTTAGATCCAAGATGGCGGCTCGAGTACATCGCGAGGCTCGGTTCTCTCCAGTTTCTGCAATTTTGCAGTATTACTCTTGCTTATCTCGGGTCTGTTTGTGCAGAACAGTTGTGCCTTTACATCGTACACCGGAGTGAGCTTTTGGATATTGGTTTGCAATTTTCCGACGGTTTTATGGACATCCTTCGACTCTCCTGAAATCACTAGGACGCCGGTGGCAGCTCATTCTTCCGGCCGGGCGGAAGTGCTCGCAGGCGGCGCCGAGAACGTAAACAGAGAAGGGGTACACGGGAGGACTTAGAGCTAGGCTAAAGCTAACACCTCACCGGTTCTCTTTACCCAGTATCTTCCTCGCCAATGTACGATCGCTAGTGAACAAAATGGATGAGATTCGACTCAACATGACACACAGCAAAAGACTTCTGAACTGTAACGTCCTTATCTTCACGGAGACGTGGTTAAATAGTGGAATACCAGACTCTGCTATTGAGCTCACGGGACATCACATGCTCCGGACAGAACAACAGATGGATCCGGTAAGACAAGGGGAGGCGGATTGTGTATTTATATTAACAAAGCTTGGTGCACAAACTCCGCTGTTGTTGGGAGCCATTGTTCAGCTAACCTAGAGTTTCTCATGGTTAAATGTAGACCGTTCTATCTGCCGCGGGAGTTCACCTCCACCATTATAACTGCAGCTTATATTCCCCCGGACGCTGATGCCAAGCTTGCTATGAAAGAACTTTATGCAGCCATCAGTAAACAACAGACTCTTCACCCGGAAGCGGCGTTTATTGTTGCGGGTGACTTTAATCACTCTAACTTAAAGACTGTGCTACCCAAATTTCATCAGAATGTTTCCTGTCACACCAGAGGGAACAAAACCCTAGACCATGTCTACACAAACATGGCTGGAGCTTACGTGGCGACACCCCTCCCCCACCTGGGACAATCAGACCACATCTCTTTGTTCCTCACTCCCAAATATTCACCCTCATCAACCGTGTGAAGCCATCAGTGAAGACCATCAAGGTGTGGCCTGCGGGGTAGATTTCACACTCCAGGAAAAGTTTCTACACACAGACTGGAGTATGTTTGCTTCCCAAGCCACCAGTGGTGCTCACACAGACATTGACTGCTACACCTCCTCTGTATTGGATTATATTAATACCACCATTGACAGTGTTACAACCCAGAAACAGATCACCACATACCCAAACCAGAAGCCATGGATGAATCAGGAAGTGCGACTCCTGTTGAAGACATGCAATACTGCCTTCAGATCAGGAGACGCACAAGCCTACAGCACATCCAGAGCAAACCTGAAGAGGGGCATCAAAAAGGCCAAGCACTGCTACAAGCTGAAGATAGAGGACACTTCTCCAACTCTGACCCTCGACGCATGTGGCAGGGCATCCAGGCCATCAGTGACTACAAACCCACCCACTCCACCCCTGCAGCCACCGATGTCAACTTCCTGAATGAGCTAAATGACTTTTATGCTCGCTTTGAAAGAGACAACAGAGAAACTGCAACCAAGCTCAAACCCTCAGTTGACCACCCCCCATTCACACTCTCATCCACTGATGTCTGCAAGGCACTGAGCCAGATCAGCACACACAAGGCTGCTGGACCAGACAACATCCCTGGTCGTGTTCTCAGGGCATGTGCGGAGCAGCTCGCTGGGGTTTTTACAGACATTTTCAACCTGTCTCTTGCCCAAGCAGCTGTACCAACATGCTTCAAATGCACTTCCATTGTGCCAGTGCCAAAACACTCTAGTCCAAGGTGCCCCAACGACTACCGCCCTGTAGCACTCACACCCATCATCATGAAGTGCTTTGAGCGGCTGATCCTGGAACACCTAAAAGACTCCATACCACCCACATTGGACCCGCATCAGTTTGCTTACCGCAGCAATAGGAGCACAGAGGATGCAGTTGCTATGGCACTGCACTCTGTGCTCACCCACCTGGACAATAAGAACTCTTATGCACGTATGCTGTTTGTTGACTTCAGCTCAGCATTCAACACTATCATCCCGACCAAGTTAATAGCCAAACTTGAAGACTTGGGCATCAATACCTCACTCTGCAACTGGATTCTGGACTTCCTGACCAACAGACCCCAGAATGTCCGATCTGGATCCACCTGCTCCACATCCATCACACAGCCCTGTGTACCACAGGGCTGTGTGCTAAGCCCATTCTCTACTCCTCTTCACCTCTGACTGCAAGCCTGTGTTTGGATCCAACGCCATCGTCAAGTTTGCAGACGACACTACAGTGATTGGTCTCATCAGCAACAACGATGAGACTGCCTACAGGAAGAGATCCAGCACCTGTCCACATGGTGCAACGAAAATAACCTGCTCCTCAACACCACCAAAACGAAGGAGCTCATCGTGGACTTCAGGAAAGAGTCTAGAGGCACACACGACACCATCCACATCAATGGAATGGACGCCGAGCGTGTCTCCAGCTTCAAGTTCCTGGGGACCCACATCTCGGCTGACATGACCTGGACAACCAACACCTCCAGCCTGGTCAAGAAGGCTCACCAGCGCCTCTTCTTCCTGAGGACACTGAGGAAGAACCAGCTCTCCTCGGCCATCCTGGTGAACTTCTACGCTGCGCGATAGAAAGCATCCTGACGAACTGTGTCACAGTGTGGTATGGGTGCTGCTCTGTCGCGAGCGCAAGGCATTGCAGCGGGTGGTGAAAACTGCCCAACGCATCACAGGGACTCCACTTCCTGCCATCGAAAACATCCAGAGGAAACGCTGTCTGCGTCGAGCTCGCAGCATCCTTAAGGACTCCTCCCACCCAGCCCACAGACTGTTCTCCCTCCTCCCCTCCGGCAGGCGTTTCAGGAGCCTCCGGACTAGAACCAGCAGACTAAAGAACAGTTTCTTCCCCAGAGCTGTGTCTTTACTGAACTCTAACCCTTGCTGACCCCACACCTCTCACAGACTCCTCTCTCACCCCCACCATGCCACTCCCTCACAGACTCTCCTCTCACCCCCACCATCCCACTACCCTCATAGACTCTTCTACCCCCCCACCACCATCCCACTCCCCTCACAGACTCGTCTCATCCCCACCATCCCACCATCCCCTGCACTACTGCACCTTTGCTACCAACTGTTTACATTCCACTGTTTGCACTACCTTAAATCTACTGCTTACCTTAAGCTAACATACAATTGTTTACACCTACCTGTAAAATTCTGTTCATAGTTAGAGACATCTGTATATCACGTGTGTGTGTGTGTGCTTGTGTGTGAGTATGTGTGTTGTGTGCGTGTATGTGAGTGTGTGTGAGTGTATGTATGTGTACGTGTGCATGTGAGTGAGTGTGTGTATGTGAGTGTGTGTATATGTATGTGTATGTGTGTGTGTGTGTGAGTATGTATGTGTGTATGTGAGTGTGTGTGTATGTGTGTGTGTGTGTGTGTGCTTGTGTGTGAGTATGTGTATTGTGTGCGTGTATGTGAGTGTGTGTGAGTGTATGTATGTGTACGTGCATGTGAGTGAGTGTGTGCATGTGAGTGTGTGTGTTTGTGTGTGTGAGTGTGTGTGTTTGTGTGTGTGTGTGAGTGTGTGTGTGAGTATGCAGTATGTGAGTGAGTGTGTGTGTGTATGTGTGTGTGTGAGTGTCTGTGTGTATAGCTCTCCCGGTTTAATTCTGTGAGTATGTGTGTATGGTGGTGTGTGTATGTGAGTGTGTGTATGTGTGTGTGTGTGTGTGTGTGTGTGTGTGTGTGTATGTGTGTGTGTATAGCTCTCCCGGTCTAATTCCTGGGTGTATGTGTGTATGTCAGTGTGTGTATGTGTGTATGGTTGTGTGTGTATGTGAGTATGGGAATGTCTGTGTGTACAGCTCTCCCGGTTTAATTCCCCTGCGTGTATGTGTGTATGGTTGTGAGTGTATGTGTGTATGGTTGTGTGTGTATGTGTGTGTGTATGTGAGTGAGTGTGTGTATGTGTGCGCGATGCGTGTGTATCACATTACATTTAGAGTACATATTCAACTGTAAATGCTGTTTATAGAAAAGAGACACCTGTAATTATATTTATGGCACACACTCACCTTTTATAGTAATAACCATCTGTATATTTATATTCATTGTACATATTACCTGTAAATCCTGTACATCTCCATATCCTGCTGCACATTGTATATATCCTGCACTTTACTGCTATTGCACTTCTGGTTAGACCTAAACTGCATTTCGTTGCCTTGTACCTGTACTTGTGTAATGACAATAAAGTTGAATCTAATCTAATCTAATTAGTTACCTTTTAATATGTTTTTTAAAATTGGGTCAAGAGTAACTCCTACATATTTAAAATGGTCAACCCTTGATATTTCCTGACCTTCAATTGTAATTTTTGATTCAGCTTTACATGATGAAAACATACAGCGTTTTGTGAAAAACATAGAAACTGTTTTGTCAACATTCAATGTTAAATAAGAGTTTTTCAACCAGTTGGAAATCTTTTTCATTTCCTCAGTTAACTTTTGGGCAACATCCTTAACAGTTTTACCATGAATATACACCACTGTGTCATCAGCATACCTGATCATTTTAGCATTAGTACACACAGATGGAAAATCATTTATATAAAGCGAAAACAACAGGGGCCCTAATATAGAGCCCTGTGGCACACCCATGGTACATGCTCGTAGGGGAGATGATACATTGTTTACAAAACACACTGCTGCCTTGCACCAAGGAAAGATTGAATCCAGTTTGTTGTACTTCTACTAATAGAGAGATTTGTTAATTTATTTATCAGTAGTTCATGATTTACTGTATCAAATGCCTTACGCAAGTCAAGGAAGACCGCTCCGACAACACCTCCTCTATCCAAACTTAATTTTATTTCCTCTATTAAGTAGCAACATGCTGTCTCTGTTGAGTAACGTTTTCTGAAACCAAACTGAAGAGAATGTAATGCAGCATTATGATCAAGATGTTCCTCTAGCTGCGCTGCAACTACTTTTTCAACACTTTGGAGATAGTGGGAAGGATGCTTATTGGTCGATAGTTGGAGACCTGGAGCTTGTCTCCTGACTTATGAATAGGCTTTACTATAGCTGTTTTCAGAGCTATAGGAAAAATACTTTCATTTATAGATTGATTTATCACTTTAGTTAATACTGGAATCAAAATGTCCCTGTGCTCTTTTAGAAACACAGAATCAATGGCAAAGATGTCTTTAGATTTACTATTATTTAAGTGTGATATTACTTTTAAAACTGTCCCTTCATCTACATAAGATCATTTTAAAAATGATTCATCACAATTATAATTATATACAGATATTGGTTTTAGAAATGTATCAGCCAAAACCCGCACAGAATCTAGAAAATAGTCATTAAAATGTGTTGCTACCACTGTATTATCATTTTGAATAGCTCCATTTATTTTAAGTTGTACTTGATCACAATGTATCTTTTCTTTTCCAAGTAATTTATCCATACTTTTCCAAAGAAGTTTATTACCTTTTGGCTCTTTAATCAAATTTAAATAAAAGTTTACCTTGGCTTTTCTAAGCTGCATAGTAACTTTATTCCTTAAATTTTTATATACATAATGATCAGTTGATAATTTTGATTTAAAAAGTTTTAAGTGCCAGATCCCTCTGCTTCATTAGATTCCAAAGAGAGCTACTAAACCATGGCAATTTCTTTTTATTAGTTTTATTTCTTTTTAATTCTGTATATTTGCTAATAGTCTCCTGTATACTTAAATAATATTATTGCACGTATACTCACAGCCCGCACTGTCAACTTTAGACTCCCAATCTATTTCATTCAAGTCATTAATCAGTGCAATTTGATTTCTCTTAGGAATATGAGAATGTTTATATATTTTATTTATTTGCTGTTTGTCTCTATACCTAGATTTGTTTAATTTTCTAGCAGCTAGAGTAAGGTTATGATCTGACAAACCTGTTATTAAATTGTATGTTTTAGTAACCCTATCTGGTTTATTTGTAAATATAAGATCAATCAAAGTTTGGGAATTTTTTGTCAGTCTAGTTGGCTTATTTATCATTTGAGTCATTTGTATGAGTTCGTAATATCCTTGAGTTTTTCTTTCTTAGTTTATCAAGCCAGTTTATGTTGAAATCACCCATTAACAAGGGTTATAGTAACACCAACACACTCCAAAGTTTGCACTGGAATATCTATTTGATGACTATCAATACCATCTCTCACATAGATTAAAACTCCGCCTCCTTTATATCATTACATTACATTATATCCAGGAATTGTAAACACAGATGAGGAGTCGTGGATGTTAACCAAGTCTCTGTAAGACACAGATAATCAAGATTTGAGTCCAGAAGTAAGTGTGTATGGTGGTGTGTGTATGTGAGTGTGTGTATGTGTGTGTGTGTGTATGTGTGTGTGTGTGTATGTGTGTGTGTATAGCTCTCCCGGTCTAATTCCCCTGGGTGTATGTGTGTATGTCAGTGTGTGTATGTGTGTATGGTTGTGTGTGTATGTGAGTATGGGAATGTCTGTGTGTACAGCTCTCCCGGTTTAATTCCCCTGCGTGTATGTGTGTATGGTTGTGAGTGTATGTGTGTATGGTTGTGTGTGTATGTGTGTGTGTATGTGAGTGAGTGTGTGTATGTGTGCGCGATGCGTGTGTATCACATTACATTTAGAGTACATATTCAACTGTAAATGCTGTTTATAGAAAAGAGACACCTGTAATTATATTTATGGCACACACTCACCTTTTATAGTAATAACCATCTGTATATTTATATTCATTGTACATATTACCTGTAAATCCTGTACATCTCCATATCCTGCACGTACGCAACCATTGTATATATCCTGCACTTTACTGCTATTGCACTTCTGGTTAGACCTAAACTGCATTTCGTTGCCTTGTACCTGTACTTGTGTAATGACAATAAAGTTGAATCTAATCTAATCTAATTAGTTACCTTTTTAATATGTTTTTTTAAAATTGGGTCAAGAGTAACTCCTACATATTTAAAATGGTCAACCCTTGATATTTCCTGACCTTCAATTGTAATTTTTGATTCAGCTGGAATATCTATTTGATGACTATCAATACCATCTCTCACATAGATTAAAACTCCGCCTCCTTTATATCATTACATTACATTATATCCAGGAATTGTAAACACAGATGAGGGAGTCGTGGATGTTAACCAAGTCTCTGTAAGACACAGATAATCAAGATTTGAGTCCAGAAGTAAGTGGTCCAACTGTTCCGTTTTTGAAATCACACTACGTATGTTTAAATGTCCGCCAAATATTCCTTTCGGCTTTGTTTGAGGATTCCATATCACCGACGCATGATTGACTGTTTGAAAAAGTTTAGTTGCTCGTTGTTTGGAAGTAACAATAGTCTGCAGTGAGTTGAGTTCTGCAATTTTAGATGCACAGCATGGTAAGATGTTACCTTGTAGCATTGAGATCGCTGGTGTTGCCGTGGATGTATTTGGCTGTGGTGAATGTTGTAAAACCATAGGGCCAGGATTCGCATGAACATCTCCGCATAGTAATATAATGCAAAGAATCGCCACATTCCCTCGCTGAACTTTTCCGTGATGAGCCACTCTCCGTGCACGTTGCTGAGTGCATAGCTGATCACGATGATCATCCTGGTAAACGGCTCGTCCGCCGTCCATCACAGTAGAGTAGATTACATACTGGCTCCACGAGTCCAGGGAAGGAACGAGCGTCTTTGACACACCTCCAATTAAGGTTGAGCGTTCGCGAGCAGCTACCCAGCTCCCAAACATTTGCGTAGAAGTGAGAACCATCAGGTAAAACAAAACAATTAGCACACTTAGGGCCCGGGCAGTTACGGTAGTTCTTATATCAGGCGGCTTCCCAGATGTTTTTAGGATAGACGGAGAAACTGCGCCTGCCAAGCTGCTGCTGTCTGCTGCCGACATTATTCACACAACCGAGCCAGGCCAATAAGTTCTATAATAAATTTAACCCAGTTTCTTGGCCATCTTCATTGTTTATGATGGTACCCTAGTGTAGCGTCCCTTAGCGCTATAGAAATGCGGTTTAGAATAGTGGTTATTGTTAGGCTAGAAGTATAGACTCAGAAGATCAGGTTTGACTGCTGGAGCTGGTGTATGTAATTAAGGAAACAGACAGGGATTTGGTTTGGTGGTGGTACCGTGTATTAAATGTGAAAGTGATACAAAAGATAAATACCATATACCCAATAATTACTATTTACAATCTGCAGAATAAACATGATAAATAGAAACAGGATAATGAGCTCATAGAACTAAAATGACTTAGCTCCTTTAGTACATTCAGACATTTACACAGGTTTTAACCAACCCCAACCAACAGCAGCAATAGACCAATCCACAATTCCCAGTAAATTATTTCCTCAAAGCATTGTCCATTTAATTGTCCATACGTGAATAAAATAGTCCACGAATTTCAATGTCCATATGAACCAGATTGAATGAATATGAACGTCAACAAGAGAAAGTTGGGAGTAGACTGGCTACAACAGCCTCCTACCAGACCATGGAAGGCAGTTGAGTAGAGTGGATGTTCATGTTCTTTGGTGTTCTTAGCTCGCCATCAATGGTTGAGATATCCAAACGGGCACACCTGGCCTGCTAGACAAACAGGTCCTCTGTTAGCAAAACCATGCTCACAAGTCATCTCTAGCTAGCTTTTACATACATCCGTGTACACAATTAAAACTACTACATGTACTCAGTTCAGTTGGCAGAAATACAAATTAGAAGAGTCATTCATCTTAACCCCACTACTGTTTGACCAGTTAAGTACATTAAAGTTTCCACAAGTTTAGCCAACCACAATTTGTCCTCACAGGGCTTACAATGATTTCATGACTAAACGGCATTAGCATATCAATGCCCCGCGACGCAGGCAGGTACACACGTAAATTGATATGCTAACGCTACATAACAAAATGAAACACACACACTCACCAAATCCCCGGTTTGAATTGGCCTCAATGGCTTAAACTCTACGTCAACAATGATGGAAAAGGCTCCTACAAGATTACACATGATTACAGCTGAGTGTTAGTACGCGAAAGCCATCAAATAAATTGGGAAAACAACCAATACAATCACGTTACCTGTGCAGCCGGCCTGTTGCGCCTCACTCCCAACTCTGACAAGGAGGAAGCGAACAGGGCTTGTATAGCGCTGCCATGCACGTGATTGGTCGAGAGAGTCATGTGTGATTAGACGGGATATAATAAAAGTTTTAACCCCAACAAAGTTAATTTTAAACGTGGGTTACACTAGATATGTACTGCTCATGTCACAAAATAGCCCTCAGTAAAGCTGTTAGGTTTATCAAGTCACAGGATTCACTCTTGTTTCTCTCAGCATAAACAGACTCAGAGTTGACTCAACTCAAACTGGTCTGAGTGGATAATCCTGACATGAGTATGTTCAACCAGAGAAATAGCCCTCAGAGTAACTGTATAATCTGGTGGGAACTCAACCACTCTCTTTTTTATTTATTTTATTTAACCTTTATTTATCCAGGTAAACTGTTTGAGAACCAATTCTCATTTACAAACATGACCTGGCCCCATGTGTGTTTGGGGGGGGGACTATTGTACATGTTTTTGGTGGTAGGGGAAACCGGAGTACCCGGAGGAAACCTACGCAGACACAGGGAGAACATGCAAACTCCACACAGAAAGGCCCTGCCTTGGATGGGATTGAACCCAGGACCTTCTTGCTGTGAGGCAGGAGAGCTAACCACTCTGCCACTGTGCCGCCACAACAACTGACTCAACTGAGCATTTTAACTAGAGCCTAATGACTTGTCTAGTGTCTAGTTTCACCTGGCTATACATCCTGGTCCCTGTGGGCTGATGGTGACTGACAGCAGAGCCAAAATAATCGTAAATAATGTATGCTCCATTTGCTGGCAGACATCGCTCTCCTGTTTGTCCTTGGGTGAGTGCCTTGGGGGTAAACTATTAGTGTAAGCCCATGCTGCACAGTTTGGTTTGATTTTATTTTGCAGGAAAACAGATCATTATATCAGTGACGTTAGCAGCAGCGCTAAATGTAGGCAGATGTTTAAAATAAAAGCTAATTAATTTGTACATTAGCTTAGCACAGCCACAGTTCCACATATTACTTAATTTCTATACCTTGACTCTGACAACTGACCAAAGAAGGAACTCTCCCACAATGAGACTCTAAACCCTTCAAAACCTGTTATGACCCTGAATAATGGAGTCACAAAATAAGAGGACACATCATATTTAATCAATTAAACCAAAATGGAACAATATGCAAACATTAGTTAAAATATGAGCTGTGTAAGCAGTAGGGTGGCTTATAGTGGTAAGCACTCCTTCCTTACAGCAAAACGTAAGTGAGTGGAATGGAGTGCAGTGTTTTAATGGGGCAAACTAAATATTAATAAAGTAAATCAGAATCTATGACCAAAGTGACTCATAACCAAAGCCCAACCAGGCAGCTTTTTGTAGTGTTGGCGATGGCAGGGTCATACAACCAACAATCTCACAGACAATGATGGCCCTGGTTAAACACCCCGACCTGGATACTCCATACCTGGATACATCTAGTAACATAATCCTAGACGTCCCGCTCACCATTTTTCTTTCCACCTTATAGTCCTCAACCTTTTTCCTGCTCCACTGTCCACTGAAAGGAGCTCCATCAACTGTAGGTCCCAACTGGACCTGTAGCCTCTGCACAACCTCAGGGTGCACAGGGGTCAGTAAAGGGCCACCCTCAGTGACTCGAGGGCTTTCCCTCCTTCCCTTAATTGCCAAAGCTCTGGAGCGAGTTTAAACAGCTCTGCTCCTTACTCACAGAAAACCTCCTGTACTGCAACCAGTCTAGGTTCAAGAGAGGCCATTCCACCGAAACTGCACTACTCTCAGTCATCAAAACCCTGAGACTGGGAAAGGCAGCATCCAAGTCATCCTTTCTCATCTTACTGTATCTGTCTGCTGCCTTTGACACTGTTAACACCACATCCTCATGTCTTTTCTCAGTGCTATGGGTGTCTCTGGAATGGCGTTGCATTGGTTCAAGTCTTACCTCTCAGATAGGTCATTCAGAGTATCCTAGTGAAACAAGGTCTCTGAGTTCCAACATCTAAATACAGGGGTACCACAGGGCTCAGTGCTTGGACCGCTACTCTTTTCCATATACATGACATCCCTTGGCTCTATCATTCAGAAGCATGGCTTTTTCTATCACTGCTGCAGATAACACTCAACTCCACCTGTCATTTCAACCTGACGATACGACTTGCGTCTTGGCATGTCTGAGTGACATCTCACTCTGGATGAAGGACCATCACCTGCAGCTGAACCTTGCAAAAACAGAACTGCGATTATGATTCCGGCCAACCCAAAGACCTACCACAACCTCTCCATTTAACTAGGCCCATCAACCATTACACCATCCAGCACTGCCAGAAATCTGTATGTGGTAATTTTTCTTTTTTTTTTTAAACCTTTATTCAATACACACATATATATATATATATATATACATATATATATATATATATATATATATATATATATATATATATATATATATATATATTAGGGCTGGGCAACGATTAAAATGTTTAATTGCGATTAATCGCACAATGTTCTGTGATTAATCGCGATTAATCGCATTATACACAAAATTTAATAATAAATTCAAAATTAGTGTACTGCATACATTTTTAAAGAACTGCTATATGAACAAAAGTGCAATAACATTTGGTTTGCACTTTAAACAACAATTTAAACAAATAATGTGCTTTTTACAGCAGTTAAAACATTTCTTGTAAATCTGAACTTAAACATATATGTAATCAAATTAAATATTAAAACCAAAAATATTTGCCACTGACAGGGCATTAATATTTTGTTTAGTTTGTTATAGAAAAACAAGTTATGTCCAGAGCTTCAATCATAACATTATAACAATATAAACAATATAAATGTCTCTCTTGTGTTTTCATTACAGTCAGAGCATGTGAATGCAGTTCCCGCGCGTTTCACACACCCTCTCCCTTTCACTTGCCAAACTCAAGGGTGTATGGGTAATGTAGTCTCTGCTCTTGGGACGAATTAGGAAGCGTGCATTGTGAAGGGCGCTCTGGAAAGCGGCAGAGCAGGCAAAGGATTAAAACCTCTATTAAAACAGATGTCGAAATGAGCGTACCAGTACGCTAAAAGCACGTTCTGGGCGCACGGAGAAGTGGCGGTATACTGAGTACAGGTGCGCATCGCCCACTTAAAGCACTGGATGAGGGCGGCTCATACGTGCAGTCATTCGTTGCGATCCTAAAGGTACGTTCACACCAAACGCGAATTAAGCGTTAAGCGCGAGTGATTTACATGTTAAGTCAATGCAAAGACGCGATTAGACGCGGCGTGGAAGTCCTGCGGCGCGATTCGCGAATGAGGCGCGCGAATGACGCGATTCGCGCGAATGAGGCGGCGCGAATAGCGCGAATAGCGCGAATTGAGCGTTTGACGCGCTAAACGCGTCCAACGCTTCATTCGCTCAAAGTTGAAAAATCTGAACTTTGGCGAAAATTCGCGGCGCGCTAACCAATCAGGAGCTTGCTCTAGTAGTGACGTGCTACGAACGGAGGCGGACCATAGAGGCAGAAATCCAAAACAACAATGGAGGACGAAGTTATCGGGGCAGCCTGTGGAATACGAAACATCTTCGTCATTTTTCAGAGCCAGGAAACTTAAAAGTTCTTGCTCGAAGGAAAGTGAGTGAGGGGGTCGGAAACTCTGGTAAGTTGCAAAAAAGCGCCTTTTAATTCTTTAGAGTCGTATATATTGAGCCAACTAGCTAGCTAAAGCCTGAGCTAATTTGCCGTACTTTATAACTAGTTTTCCACCGCCGAGTTTATAGAGGATATGTGTTGTTTGTGACTGGTGTAATGTTCAAATGTTACTTGTATAATTTAATAATATAATATGTATATTATATACTGTCATGACAGAGCTGACTTTTGATGCCAATGAGCCTGGGCACCCCCCCTGCGAAAACCTGCTGCTGCAGCTTCCCCTGCCCCATCCACATCTGCTGCTGTATCCACAGGTGTGTACAGGCAATATATACATATCATATACGATCATTTACAGTAAACCCTCATAGCCTCTTACATTCAGATACAAACACAACCCTGGTGGTTTGTTAATGAGTTGATAATGTTTTTCTGCCTTTTTCATGTGTCATTTCATACAGAGCAACCAAAGAGAAGACCCCAGGAGAAGACCCAGTTCAGAAGCTCTCAGAACACATACTGTAGCTCCAGGTTCAGAGGATCTTCTCTTGAGTCTGGTCCCTTCTCTGCAGAAGTTACTGTCTTGGACGAAACAATTTGTCAAATTTCAAATACATACATTAATCTATGAAAGCAGCACAGTTCTGCTTCATTTGGAACCCAGTGTATAGTTTTTAAAATGATGCAGCTGTCACAGCAGGGAATAAACCAGACTCTCTCTGTTCTCCTCTCCTTCACTTTAGGATTATTTTATTCCTGCTCAGGAATAGTGCATTAAGTTTTGTGTATAGTTTCATTATTCCTTTTTTTTTTAAATAAATGTTTTATATAATGACCAAAGGTTTTGATGTGTTTGTCACAAACATTTCAATATTTCAGACTGATTTATTTAGAATAAATAGAAGAAAGTTTATAATGTTCAGTATTTAAGACTAGATTACTTATGGTAAACACTTGTTCATTTTTATTATATTCTATTGCAAACACATCTACAATAGTACAGTAAGAAAACAGTTATTTATGATTGGACCAGTGTTGTATTAATGAGAAACAAGCCATGTGTAGTGACCATTTGCAGTTCACTGTGACCAGGACGCAGGCAGCCATAAAATGTATTCCCTTCACAGTTCAACGGGAGGTTTACAACGCATAGATGTCAAAAGCCTGACAAATTATGCCGCCAAATCCTCGCCAGACGCATCTAAGTGCTCACTTTATCAACAAACCAACGTTTCACAGCTCTGTGCTAATCATCCACAGATGTTTTCTTTGTTTTCCAAGGACAGGAAAACTCCGAGATAACACTCTAAATAACAATAACTCTTTCTAGACCGAGCAGATTAAAGGAGCACTATCCACCAGCGCTAGACCTGTTGGCGCCAAGACGACAGCATCTGCTTTGAAAATTTAGTGTATTGGCCAACGCAGGCCTGAGACAGTATGAACGTTACAATACTACCCCCTAGCGACAGCAGAGAGGAACTCTGCTGAAGTCTTTTTAATCAAAACTGACTGTTCTAACTTCTTTGTAAACGAAAGTTTACACGGACTCGGACTTCTCACAAATGAACATTTATGTTTAATAAAAAGGAAATGCTTAAACGATGAACTAACGTTCTTTCACAGGATTTCGAGTCACGACGGAGAATCCTTCCTTTCTCAGCTTTACAAGTTTACAGTCAATAAATGGTTGAATGAATTTATATGTGTTAACAACATGTGTATAAGACGTTCTCTCGTTATAACCTGCATTATCAAATATATGTGTGAGCTTATATTTGTGTTTAAAATCTTAAATGTCTTTTGTGGAACGATGATGGTTTGTTGAATTACGACTTAGGCGTTTCCCCAAACAAACGGAACGCCCAGAAACACACCCCCTCTCTAGCAGAACAAAACTTCCGAGCACGCAGGAAGTCGCTCTCTTGTTTTGTGGTCTCTCTTCTTTTTGTCCTTCTCTACGATACGCTCGAGTTCTTTTTCAAAATCTGTTGAAGCCTAGTCCGCTTCGTAAGATTTTTCTTCTGTAAGGCCTAAAGCCTCCTTTTGCCTCCGTCCCAAGTAATTTGGCTACTTGCGGACTTCTCTCTAGACGCCTTTCGTCTTCCAGTTTGGACCGTTTTAACCGGCCGGTTAAAACGTGATTTTATTTTTAAAGCCGCACATTGCCTTTGTTTGACGTCATCTCCGGAGACGCACGTGAAGTTGTAGTACAGAGGACTACAGATCTACGCCAGCCCTCACAGTCGTTTTAAGCCAGAAAAACGACTACTGAGAGAATATTTTTCAGTGACTCAGTTATTACTTTTCAAAGACTCTTTGAGCTGATTCTTGCCTGATGCCAACGGCAAGTAAAGAGACTTTCACGGATTGATACAGTTGACGCCACGACTCAATTTCCCGACAAGCCGCGCGACCAGCCAGCGGCCTCCGCTAGTCAAGTAGCAGACATCTTGTGGAAGCGGGTTCTTCAAATCCAGTCGCCGCTACAGAAAATCGGAGCAAACCTTCAGAGCTCTGGCGCACTCGTACTGGACAGCACCAGCGACCCAAAAGTAAGCCGCACTTGACATAAGGAGTTTGGCGTTAACTGTGTTTGATAAGCTCAAATCAATTCACCAACCTTTTTAAAAAGGCCCCTCCCGTAATAACCCAGCCAAGTTTTAATCCAACAAATTGTCATCCTCCACAATTTAGATTCAGTAACTTTGTTGGTTTTATTTTGTTTCAATCACTATTTCAATTATATGTCAATAATTTCTCCTTTGTGTCCGTCCATCCATCATTTAATTTTGTATAATTTTAATAAAACCCCATAAAATGTTAAAGATTTGATGTGGTTTTCTTTTGATTAGTGTCAGAATTATATCCGAATACAGGTTAGAATTCTCTTCCTTCAGATTAATTGAGACTTAATCTATATAATCAGTTTTCCAGAATCATCTGGTGGTGCCCCCTTTTAACGAGACAAATTTGATAATAAAATATTAATTGATAATTTACCCAAATTAGTAAATTAATATCTCTTATCACATCATATTATAGCATATACACTACACATGAGTCATAGATTCTTTTTGGAGGCTGGCTCCATTTATTAAAGAAATAAAAACAAATAAGAGATACAACACACTGTTATAAATACAATTCTAAATACGATTTTATAGACATAATACTATATTGACTGTAGGACTGATAACTGTGTTCAAAAGACTGTAGTTGTCCACATATTGATTACTCATAATCACACTAAATATTGACTGGAGACAGATGGACAGACTTGAATAGAGCGGCAGTAGTTGCTGTCCTGCGGGAAATCCTCGCACAGACCCGGGACAACAGGTCATCGAACTGGGGCCGGGTCAGTGGGAAGTACCGCTGAAAGCGGCCGTCATCCAGGCGCAGCTCCTGGAGAAGTTTGTGAAACTTACGGAGCTGGGTCCGCCTCTGAAGCATCCGATGGACCCCCGCACAGCACCAAATGGGTTCACGCCGTTTTTCAGTCCTCCAAAGTAAATAGAGCACTGCTACTTTCTCGATAAAAACCCATCTCAACCATTCTTCAACAAGACCGGAAGACAACCCGCCTGGCGGAAGCCCCTCCTATGACGCGAATTCGCGTCTGTTGTTGAGTGAATTTCACGCGCGAATGAAGCGAATTTCACGCGCGAATGAAGCGAGTAAACTCAAAATGTTCAAGCGTCCAACTACGCGCGAATAGCGCGATTTATTCGCGCAATTCGCGTTTGGTGTGAACGCTGCTTAAGAATGTTCTTCAGACCGATGTCTTTCACTATACTAATCGGCCGACGTTAACGCGCGATAAAATAATTGCATTCATTAATGCGTTAACGCGATAAAAACGCGTTAACTTGCCCAGCCCTAATATATATATATATATATATTAGTTATTGTTGTTATTAATTATATGTCAATGTGGTTTCTGTTATGAAGCACTGGAAGAATATCAGGCTGACATTTTCACTTTCATTATGTTGGCGCTGCGCTGTGCAGATTGGTGGTTTGTTAGCACCAAAATCCAAAACAGTTATGCACCTTTGCTTAGCATTCAAATTAAAGAAAAACAAGGATAAAAACATGAATATAAAATAGTATACACTGATCATTAAAGCCTACAGGCTATTTACTATATCAGGATTTAAATTATTGTTATATGGCATCTCACATAAGCTCTGTCACACTCTATTCTGGGGGCGAGGATACTGTTGTCCCTCTGTCTGTTCATCAAAATAGAAACAGCTGACACCCACAGGTTGGCCTTTGGTCTGAATTATTTAAAATGGTTTAGAAACATTTCCATATCAATAAAAACATCCTAAATGAACATCAGATCTGTTGGTAATGTGACTGAGTGGCTGGGCAGATGTGATGCAGTTTAAAGGAAGTATGTATGTCATGTATAAGCATGTGTCTGTGCATGCACACAACCAGCTTCCTCTGTCAATGTGAGCCCTCTAAACCCCTGCCCGGGTGTGTGTTTGTGTGTGAGTGCATAGAGAATAGTGGTTAAAACAGATGACTTGTCACATCTGTCTCCAAGGAGGTGCATCTTCATTAGTAACCAATCAAAATCCAATTAGAGCCAGTATCTTGGCATATTAGGGCCCTGGCATTAAAATGATATGCTGTGTGCGAATATATTTCCAATCATGGCAGACCTTAATTACCATACTGGAGCACAATTTAAAGAGAAGGAGGAGGTAGAAAACCATTACCAGATAAAAAAAAAAACATGAAAACTAGTTGATAATTTTAGATATGGTATGGATATGGATAAAATTTTAGGATTTAAATCCATATTAGTGGATATAATACATTTGTCAGCAGTGCAGTGGGGGTGCTGCAGCTGCATGGTGAATATTTTGCTAACATCTTTGCCTTAGGCCATCAGCCATTAGCGGCTGGTTAAACAGGGCACCCCACGGGCCGTAGTAAATACACAAATAAGCCACTTACTCTGACTGACAGCAGTGGAGACAGTGAGCAGCAGGCCCAGTCGCTTAGCTTAATTAGGCACTCAGATACACAAAGTCAAAGCAGTAGCTGAAATAACACATGCCATTCAATTTACAGCATCACAGAGGTCCAGAAAAATTGAGAAAACATCAAACACATGAGCAAAACACCTTACCTTTATGACCCCCGGACTCAAATATAGTGCAAACAAAGATGGGTATCTTGGGTTTTAATTCACAGAAAACACACTTCTTTCAAAACTACCTTGGTGACTTTGACCGTGGATACAAGAAATTTTCCAACAAGAGTCAATGGAGGTTGCCATGACCGGTTTGGTTCATTGAGGTCATAGTGTCTAAGCCAGTTTTGGAATTCTTTTTGTTTTGACTGTGTTTTCACCATCAGGGTAAACTTGTGTCGGGTGCACTAATAACTCACTGAAGCTAAAGGATTTTATGAACAGGGCAGACTTTAAGCATAAACAGATCTGTAAAACGTGTTGGTGTCCGCCATACTCACTTCATGCAATGTTCAGAGATGCAACAAAAAACAAGGGAATGGCTCTAAAATTATCCATCCTCCGAAGCGGGTGTATGCCTGTGTAACCCATGTCACATGAGATCATGAGATCATGTGTCATGAGATCATCATCATGTCATGAGATGGTTAAGCCGAGGTGCTACGCTGAGGCATTTCTTGGATTTACTAGAGGATATTGGGCTGTTCCTGGAAAAGAAAGGGCAAACATTGTTGGATTTTTTGTTACAGAGCACTTGAATAATTTGAACAGAATGCTGCAAGGGCGCAAAAAAATTGTCACTTAGTATTATGTATGTACAGTATGTGCGTTCAAGTTGAAGCTGTCATTGTAGGAGACACAACTTGCGGGTGGTGATGCTGCTCACTTTCCTTGTGTGTGCGCACATCAACATGATGCAGATGCACACGTGGACAAAAATGTTGGTACCCTTCGGTCAATGCAAGAAAAACTCACAATGGTCACAGAAAAAAAACTTTATTCTGACGAAAGTAATAATAAATAAAAATTCTATGAATGTTAACCAATGAAAGTCAGACATTGCTTTTCAACCATGCTTCAACGGAATTATTTAAAAAAATAAACTCATGGAACAGGCCTAGACAAAATTGGTGGTACCCCTAGAAAAGACTGTAAATAATGTGACCAAATGGACATGTTAATTCAAGGTGTGTGCACTAATTAGCATCACAGGTGTGTACAATCTTGTAATCAGTCAGTGGGCCTATTTATAGGGCTTCAGGTAGTCACTGTGTTGTCTGGTGACATGGTGTGTACCACACTCAACATGGACCAGAGGAAGTGAAGGAAAGAGTTGTCGCAGGAGAATAGAAAGAAAATTATAGACAAGCATGATAAAGGTAAAGGCTATCTCCAAGCAGCTAAATGTTCCTGTGACTACAGTTGCACATATTATTCAGAAATATAAGATCCATGGGACTGTAGCCAACCTCCCTGGAAGTGGCCGCAGGAGGAAAATTGATGACAAATCAAAGAGACGGATAATCCGAATGGTTACAAAAGAGCCCAGAAAGACTTCTAAAGAGATCCAAGGTGAACTCCATGCTCAAGGAACATCAGTGTCAGATCGCACCATCCGTCGTTGTTTGAGCCAAAGTGGACTACATGGGAGATGACCAAGGAGGACACCATTGCTGAAAACAAATCATAAAAAAGCTAGACTGGAATATGCCAAACTACATGTTGACAAGCCACAAAGCGTCTGGGAGAATGTCCTATGGACAGATGAGACAAAAATGGAACTTTTTGCCAAGGCACATCAGCTCTATGTTCACAGACGGAAAAATGAAGCATATCAAGAAAAGAACACTGTCCCTACTGTCAAACATCGAGGAGGCTCTGTTATGTTCTGGGGCTGGGGGTGTCTTGAATCTGTGCAGGGTACAATGAAATCTGAAGACTATCAAGGGATTCTAGAGAGAAATGTGCTGGCCAGTGTCAGACAGCTTGGTCTCAGTCGCAGGTCATGGGTCTTGCAACAGGACAATGACCCAAAACACACAGCTAAAAACACCCAAGAATGGTTAAGAGGAAAACATTGGACTATTCTAAAGTGGCCTTCTATGAGCCCTGACCTCAATCCTATTGAGCATCTTTGGAAGGAGCTGAAACATGCCGTCTGGAAAAGACACCTCATGAGACCTTGCTCATGTGGAGTGGGCCAAAATACCTGCTGAGAGGTGCAGAAGTCTCATTGACAGTTACAGGAATTGTCTGATTGCAGTGATAGCCTCAAGGTTGTGCAACACAATATTAAGTTAGGGGTACCAACAATTTTGTCTCAGCCTGTTCCATGAGTTTATTTTTTTAAATAATTCCGTTGAAGCATGGTTGAAAAGCAATGTCTGACTTTCATTGGTTAACATTCATAGAATTTTATTTATTACTTTTGTCAGAATCCATTTTTTCCTGTGAACATTGTGAGTTTTTCTTTCATTGACCGAAGGGTACCAACAATTTTGTCCACATGTGTATTAAGTGGTTCAAAGATAAAATAGCGGGACAATTGCAGGAGTTTGAGCAATGCTTTAACAGATTTTTGGGGAACTGGAGAAAGACATCAATCTTTTTTGCTGACCATTCACCATGAATGCCTCTGATCTGCCCATCAACATCCAACTTAAAATAATAGACTTGCAGTGTGACTCAGATTTGAAGGGCAGATTTGCTGTAGCTGGCTTGGACACATTTTATCAGTATCTTTTGCCAAGCTACCCCAACTTGACAGCCCTTGCAGCAAAAGTGTTGTGCATGTTTGGAACCACATACTGTATCTGTGTGAGCAAGTCTTCTTTGTAATGAGCATCAATTAAACAAAGCTGCGCTTAAGGCTCACGTACAAGCACTTGAATGACATCCTGAAATTGGCTGTCACTCAGGATGTGACGCCTGATACTGATGCACGTGTGAACGCAAAACTATGCCAGGTTTCAGGGGTAAAATAAACAATGGGTAAGGTAACTCCACTTAAAACCTGTTAGAGAGCAACGTCCCGGTACCGTCACGTAAACACGCTACAAAAAAGCGTCTTTTTTGCACTAATACCTTACCATACAAACCATAACAACCTATATACCAATTTAAAGCTTAAAGTCTCATCTTTCCAGCAATATAAACCATTTCAACACATTACAACCACAGCGCCGACACCAAAGCCTTTTTTACAGACAAGCACAAAGTTTAGTTTAGATTGTTCCTACCTTGGCTGGCTGTTTTGGACTGAAAACCGCACCAAATCCTGAAAGCTTGGGCTCTGTCTGTCCGTAAAGCTCCAGGGAATAATATCCAGTAAAATAATTAGGTCCACAAAACATGTTATATCCTCCAACGCTCAAAAACTGCAGCAAAGTATTTCCAACTTGAAATCAGCAGCGCCATTTTTTGTCATTTCTTTTGATAATAAAAGCCATAAGTCCTTTTAAAACCGGGAAAAAAGCTAGTAGAATGCTAACAGGAAGTGTTAGCCTTCGATTGACACCTTTTTTAGCCAATTCGGACGAGTTTTGAGCAGGCTGGTCCTACATATCCGCCTATGAGCGCACAGACTCTGCGGCCATTACGCATCATGTAAACGCTTCTAGCGTTCCTTGTTCTCCGTATATGGTCATCATGACGATAGACGGATAGCCAATGATCTCCGAGTCTAACAGTACTACCCACGTGGGGTTTCCTTTGGCCTGAGGCTTCTCCTTCTCAGCGTAAACACACTGCTGCTCCATGAGAGAGCTTGTGCGTCATATGACGCAGCGCATGTTTATTGTGCTTTTACAGAGTTTTTTGCGTAAAAACTATGGCAAAACTTACAAAAATAATAAAATACTTGTTAGAGGATGTAGTGGAGGCATGTGCATTTCTTTTTATTGCTATTTTGGAAGAGCAGCAGTCGAAAGACAGCGTTTAGAGGGGAGGGCAGATGTGGTCTGATGTGAAAGCTCAAGATATAACACCTGTATTTCCTTTCACAGAGGTGCAGTAACAGTAACAGAAGAGAAAAACCCCAGTAAAATGCTCCACGTGACATGCTCTTGTGCTTTCTGCAACAAGAGACAATGTTGCACATATATTGTAACATTGACACATATTTTGTAACACTGACCAACAGTTTTATAACCTATGTATATAGTTTCCAGTATAATTTTTATGTGTGGATATTATTCCAAAATATATATTTTGGCCCATAACACTCATTTTGACTATTTTTAATGTAAATATGTCCATTTTATTGTGTTATTATTATGGAATATTAATTTTCATAACTAATATAGTGATTATGTTTGTAAATACAGATTCCTCTAGATGTAAGCTTTCAGTAGAGCCCTCATTGATGCCTGTGGGTTGAAGCATTCAGAACTTATTGCACTTTTTCATACGTTTTCCAAATGTGTCCAATTTGGATAAATCTTGGATAAACTATGGTCCCTCTATAAAACGCATGGACCTACCAACATAAAAACTGGTGTAAAAAATTCATTTTTACAGATATTCTTTTCAAGTTTGAAATGTGAGCAGTCATCAAGTTATTATTTTGGCCCATAGTGGGTTTTAGTCCTCAGCTACCTCCTGAAGCCTTTGACACCTTTATTTTCACTAAATATTTCAGGCGAGAACACAAAAAATCATTTTTTCTGTGTGTTCCAAAGTGTATAAAATTGTATCAGTAGAACTTAGAGAGATTCTGACTGTTGTGGGTGAAACTAGAGGTTGTTACCTTTACAAAGAGCCCACACTTGTATTTAAATTCCAAAGGGTTCAATAACAGCAGTCATTTTAATTTGGAGAGGTCACATTACACACAATACAGCCAAAATGACCCCCGATTAATGGTGTTTGAGACATTATGCAACCTGACTTAGTAATGTGAAAATGAATGTCTTCTTTGGAGATTTAAAGAAATTTAACAGTGTGATTTACTGTAATAAATCAGTTCATAAGTTTGGTTTGTTGAATTTGTTAATGCACTGCTCAGCTTATATTTTTTTTAACAATAAATAACCTACAAGGAAGGGAGTAACTCTTGAATAGTTTATACCTCCGATTGTATGGTATGGTGGGTTAGCTCAGATTAAGATGTGGAAATGACAAAATAGGTATTTGAAACCTAGACGAGCTGTTTGTGTTCTGTTCAATTACAGGTAGGTTAGATAGGTTGTGACCTCTGTAGATATACTAAGACAAAGTCTAAGTTCCAGTCACTGAGGAATTGTGTTCTTGAAATTGCACCAATGGTGGCCTCAGAATTTTCAACTAATTTCAATTGTTTTGTCGAGAGGATTTTTTGTGATGTGTACATTTACAGAATGTGCTTGTACTAATTTTATAAGTTATTAAGTTTAGTTATTTAAGTTATTATGCCATGATTTTACCAGTCTGGCCCACTTGGAAAAAGATTTTCCTCCATGTGTGTCAGGACCAGGCAAAAGGACTCACTGTGCAGACCCATAAGAGGCAGATGGTTCAAAGGATTTATTCCAAAAACACAAGGAAACACTGGATACCAAAACACAAGGATAGAGACTACAATTTTGAGGCTACAATCCAGCACAGGACAGGCAAAAACACACAGACTATATAGGGAACACAATGAGGCACAGGTGGAACACATTAGGGCGGAGCAGGTAATCACAAAGGAGGGAAAGGCACAAGGGCAGGAAGTTCACTTCACATTAAGACTAGGACATGACAGTACCCCCCTTAAAAGGCCGACACCGGGCGGCCAAAAACTTCTGTGGGCGGCGACAGAACAGTGTCCAGGATGAAGTCCAGGTCCAAAACACCCGCCCCAACAACGCACCCCGTACATGATCGGGGGGGTAGAGAGGGTCCGGAGGCAGGGAACCGAGAACGACGAGCACAGGAATGGGAACAGGAACTTGGGAACTGGTTGAACAGACACGGGCGGCGAAGGGTCCGGTTGAGCAGAGTCCGGTTGAGCTGAAGCAGACGGAGCAGGGTCAGGTTGAGCAGTGTCCGGTTGAGCTGAAGCAGACGGAGCAGAGTCCGGCGGAGCAGGATCAGGGTCAGGTTGACCAGCCTCAGCTTCAGGTTGACCAGACTCAGCTTGGGCTGAAGCTGAAGGGGCAGAATCAGACGGAGCTGAAGGGGTAGAATCAGACGGAGCTGAAGCAGAATCAGGGACAGACGGGGCTGAATCGGACGGAACCGAAGAGGGTGGAGGCACGATGAACGAAGAAGGGGCCGAGACAGGAACCTGGTATGGGGCAGCTACCTCCGGGAACACTGGTGAGGCTTTCCTCCCTTGCATCAGCTGAATTAACAAATTCATCTGGGCTGAAGTGAGAATAGGCCTGCTCCTGGTTCCTAGCTTCCTCTTTCACCTCCTGTCGGAGCGAGATGATTTGCTCCTCCAGGTGCAGAAGGCGGTGTCCATGACCTTGAAGGGCAACATAAACCGGGTCCGCAGAGTCCATGCTAGTGGCTGGATTGTACTGTCAGGACCAGGCAAAAGGACTCACTGTGCAGACCCACAAGAGGCAGATGGTTTAAAGGGTTTATTCCAAAAACACTGGATATTTTTTTTAATGGTTCAAAGGGTTTATTTGGAATAAACCATTTGAAACACAAGGAAACACTGGATACCAAAACACAAGGATATAGACTACAATCTTGAGGCTACAATCCAGCACAGGAGAGGGAAAACACACAGACTATATAGGGAACACAATGAGGCAAAGGTGGGACATATTAGGGCGGAGCAGGTAATCACAAAGGAGGGAAAGGCACAAGGGCAGGAAGTCAATCTGACATACAGACAGGGGTGAGACACTTCACATTAAGACACAGGAAATGAAATACTTTACATAAGCAGACTAACACATAACACTAGGACATGACAATGTGGCCCCTGAGCTAAAATGAGTTTGACACCTCTGCTCACCTCTGATACCAGCGGCCGAATGAGCTTGCTCAGGGTGGTGCTCCCCTAGAGATAGAGTGAGGAGCTCGGTCACATTGAGAGGACATTTACATTTACATTTAGTCATTTAGCAGACGCTTTTATCCAAAGTGACTTACATTCACCAGTGTTACATTTTACGGATGACGCTTTCAGTTAAAGCGACTTACATTAAGGTTCCATTCACCAGTGTCACAGCTGGAACACCACTGGAGGCAAGGTGGGTTAAGTGTCTTGCCCAAGGACACAACGACAGTATGAACTGTGGGGAGAGCGGGAATCGAACCGCCTACCTTCCGGTTGAAGGACGACCGCTCTACCACTGAGCCACTGCCGCCACAAGAGGAGAGTAAAAAGTAGATCCGCTGCTCCTCCACATCGAGAGGAGCCAGCGGAGGTGGCTCGGGCATCTGTGTCGGATGCCTCCTGGACACCTCCCTAGGGAGGTGTTCTGGGCATGTCCGACTGGGAGGAGACATCGGGGAAGACCTAGGACACGCTGGAGGGACTGTCTCTCGGCTGGCCTGGGAACGCCTCAGTATCCCCTCGGAAGAGCTGGAGGAAGTGTCTGGGGAGAGGGAAGTCTGGGTAGGGTTGGGCGATTGGGTTGATGGACAATTTTCGTTATTATTAGTTATTATATAATTATTATTCGTTATCTTACTTTATTACTTTATTTCCCAAATAATTACTCATCCATCCATTTTTCTATTTAAAAGCAATAATTTTGTTATTTTACTAACTCAACTTTTTTAAAAGTCGGAGCGTTGTGGTTTTCACTCGCTCTGAGAGCGCTCCTACTGCCGCTCCATCACGAGTACAATTCATGCCAACGGGCGGCACATAATAACTACATTTTAGCCAGAACTAGAGCTTAGATAAGCTAAAAAAAAATCAAGCCCGACCCTACCCGAGCCCGTGCACCCGAGAGACCGGCCCTGCCCGACACATTAACTTTAATTATGAGCCCGAGCCCGATTTAAACCCGACCATTTTTAATATGTGGGCGTTCTGAGGAGAACGAGCCTGTAATGACTAATGAGCGGAGCGAAGCCGGTGTGACTCAGCTCAATAATCCGCAGGCGCGCGCTCATGAACCCACCTGTAAAATGATGTTCGTTCAAATCCAGCTCAGACATGACATAAATCTGTAGCTTACTATACTTGTTGTAGCCATTAAACAATGTTTTTTTTCTTTCATATTTATGTTTAAATATTATATTATTATTTTTAAATTTCATCTGATTATGATAGACTATAAGTGCAAAGATGCGAGTGGGTCAGAAATGATTTTGGTGGTTATATTTAGTTTAATATTAAGTTTTGTTTTGTAAAAAGCTTTTCTTTCGTTTTGTACAAATTGTCTCTTAATTTTAATAAAGGTTTCTTCGGCCAATTGCATGTATTTAATAAATAAGAAGCAAATAAGTACACTATGAGGCCGCGGAAGCGATCGCTTTCATTGCTCATGAACTGGAGCACGTCTCAAATAAACTGAAACTCAGCAGGTTTGCCTTACAGACATGAGAAATATGTAGCCTAATATGTGTAGAGACTAAAAGATTTAAATAAGCATAGTGCAGTGTTCAGAACTCACACGGTAAACAACCAGCTTGATACAGATGGATCACTACTTCAGCAGTTAGCCGCAAATTTCCTCAGAGCGAAGATGGAGCGGTGTTTCTGATATCAGTGAGTGGGGAGCGGGAGATGGAAAACCCGGAGCTGGAGCTGGAGCGGAGTGATTCTTGAATGCATAGAGCGTGGAGGGGAAATTGCCGCCGCTCCACTCCGCTCACATACTCGACTCGCAAGACTCGCAGCGGGGCGGGGGCGGGGCATCACGATGGTGTTACTCCATCGTGATGTTGGTCAGCCATCACGATGGACGATGATATCGTCCATCGGCACAACTCTAAGTCTGGGCGTCTCTGCTTAGACTGCTGCCCCCGCGACCCGGCCCTGGATAAGCCGTAGAAAATGGATGGACCTCTGCTCTGGACTAAAGTATCTGGAATTAACAACACATTATAAATTGTATGCTAAGCTTTTTACATTTGTTACAAAAACCACATATTTTCTGTCCAAATTTTATTGGTGGAAAGGCAACTGAATTCTTGAGTTTTGTTTTTTACATCAGAATTCCAGATACATAGACAATACTGCTCAGTTCACGCTCGCTCATTTTCAATTTATGTATTAGGCATTCTAATTTCTAACTCACAACCGAGACCATCATCACAGCTGCAGTACTATAGGTTATTGCTGAAGATTGCCAAAATAATTTGCATAAATACAGGATGCTGTGTGTGACAAAGGTTGGACTTTTCTTTGGGATCCCTGCATTTATGTATGTAAAGTATGATAAGATACATGGAAAAACATACAGTATGCTTTGTCTTGGCCATTGCAGGAAAATGGCTTCTCATCTGCTATGAGCCCCAGTCAGCAGTGGTTACATGTCATTCCTCAGTCATAAGTGCGAGCACATCCAGCAGCAGTAGTACAGTATGTACAGCGTGAGCTCATTTACCGCTGTAACCAACAGCAGCACAAATGTAAGCTCAGATAATGATTGGTTATTTGTGGCACCGGGGAGCCACTGTTTCTACAACTGCTGAACCCCGTAATTCCTTCTCCAGAGGCTGACTAAATGAAGCATTCAGACATTCATCCAAACACAATGTCATCCATGAATCAAAAATAACACTGATGACATATGTACTTATGTACGTATGGGCGGCAGTAGCTCAGTGGGTAGAGCGGTCGTCTTTCAACCGGAAGGTAGGCGGTTCGATTCCCACTCTCCTCACAGTCATTGTGTCCTTGGGCAAGACACTTAACCCACCTTGCCCCCAGTGACTGTAACACTGGTAATTACATTAGAACAATGTAAGTCGCTTTGGATAAAAGCGTCAGCTAAATGAATAAATGTAAATGTAAATGTACGTGTGTCAAGATTTCATAAATTCTGTCAAACTCATTCTTATCACACCTCATTGTACACCGCTATTTTATCACTTTACTAGTGTTGTTGTTGCATAAGCCCAATTTAATTTAAATAATTCAGTCATTTATTAACACAAACAATATAAACATTATGCAACTTGTTTAACACTCTCAGTCTGGAGTGGCAGCCCTAAAATACAATGGAGCTTCTCATTCAGCACCACAGGGGTTTCCTAGGGGAAGGAACCGTTTATAAATTTACCCGTTTGAAGCATTATTTCAAATTGTTCACTTTGTGTGAACGACAACAGTCACACCTTAACTTGCATGCACCTTTCCACTCTGCTTAATTGAGTCTGTTTCCAATAGTCTTTAACTTTTAACGTAGCACTGCGTAACTTTTAGCCTAAAAATATTCATTCATATTCTTCTGTTTATTTTTGTCAGGGGTCGTGGGTGACTGGAGCCTATCATAGCAACTTTGGTCCTGAGGTGGGGTACACCCTGGACAGTGGCCAGTTAGTTTCAAGGCTGACATTTAGACAAAGACAGTGACAGACAACCATTAACTCTCAGTTTCATTCACTAGGGACACTTTAGAATTGTCAATTAACCTATACATGTATGTCGTTGGACGGTGGGAGGAAGCCGGAGTACCCGGAGAGAACCCACGGTAACACAGGGAGGACATACAGGCTCTTCACAGAAAGAATCACAATGAGTTCCAACTGTTTTCTTCTGGACAGAGATTCTTCGGTCCCAATACTTGGATTACACCCTAAGCACTTTCTCAAAGGGTGCATTTTATGAAAGTGTGCAAAGGGAAGGGTCCAAATCTGAAAAATTTAAGAATTGGGATACCTCCTGTTTACATAACTCTTCTCTGTAACTTTCATCATGATCACAACAAGACAGAAAAAGAGCACAATGCCGTCTTGTATAGCAATGTTTGCGGGGCGGCAGTAGCTCAGTGGGTAGAGCGGTCGTCTTTCAACCGGAAGGTAGGCGGTTCGATTCCCACTCTCCCCACAGTTCATACTGTCGTTGTGTCCTTGGGCAAGACACTTAACCCACCTCGCCTCCAGTGACTGTAACACTGGTAATGTAATGTAAGTCGCTTTGGATAAAAGCGTCTGCTAAATGAATAAATGTAAATGTAAATGTTTCTGGATTTATCAGAAAGTCAACAACAGTACAAAGTAGACAGATTTATACAGTGTTGTTACCAGGCCAACAGGTTTATTCATTTGATTTTCTTTACATCAGCCCCATCTGTTAGAAAATGTCACAGGGAAAGGGAATTGCGGGTAATATCCTTCAGCAAAGTCAGGTCTGCACACTTGCTGGAAGTGTGGATAAAGGACACAGTGGCTCTTTATTACATCAATAAAGAGCCTCATTCACAACTACCACCAAAAGACATGTAAAAGGTGGCAATACATATATATATATATATATATATATATATATATATATATATATATATATATATATATATTAGCGCTGGGCAACGATTAATGCATTTAATCGCGATTAATCGCACAATGTTCTGCGATTAATCGCGATTAATTGCATTATACACAAAATTTAATAATGAATTAAAAATTAGTGTACTGCATACTTTTATTTTAAAAGAACACTTTTTACAGCAGTTAAAGGTTAGTGGCAAATAAAATATGTCTTGTAAATCTCAACTTAAACATTAATGTAATCAAATTAAATATTAAATCCAAAAATATTTGCCACTGCCAGGGCATTAATATTTTGTTTAGTTTGTTATAGAAAAACAAGTTATGTCCAGAGCCTCAATCATAACAATATAACAATATAAACAATATAAATGTCTCTCTTGTGTTTTCATTACATGTGAATGTGAATACAGTCCCCACGCGTTTCACACACCCTCTCCGGCCACGTTGAGTTGAGTTGTGCACGTTTCACTTGTAAAACTCAAGGGTGTATGGGTAATGTAGTCTCTGCTGTCGGTGGGACAAATTAGGAGGTGTGCATTGTTAATGGCGCTCTGGAAAGCTGCAGCTCAGACAAAGGATTAAAACCTCTATTAAAACAGATGTCCAAATGAGCGTACCGGTACGCTAAAAGCACGTTCTGGGCGCACGGAGAAGTGGCGGTACTGAATACTAGTATGTGAGGGTGCGGAGGAAGGGGAGTGGGAGCGGAGCTAGGAGCGGAGTTGTGTGATTTTGCCAGGTGCGAGGAGCGTATTTTTTAAATGTTGGAGCGTTGTGATTTTCTCCCACTCCCCAAACGCTCTACTATCGCTCAATTACCAATCACGAGCCATGGGTCCCTGCATCTTCTGATCAGACACTGGTGTTATTAAAAAAAAAAAAAAAAAAGAGCCTGGAGCGAGGAGCGGAAAATTGTACACCCAGAGCGGAGCTTGAGCTGAGTAATTATGAAATATTTTGAGCGTGGAGCGCAAATTCTTCCCGCTCAGCTCCGCTCACATACTCCAGCCCACATACTCCAGCCCACTTAAAGCACTGGATGAGGGCGGCTCATACGTGCAGTCATTCGTTGCGATCCTAAAAATGTTCTTCAGACCGACATCTTTCACCATACTAATCGGCCGACGTTAACGCGCAATAAAATAATTGTCGGCGTTAATTCATTAATGCGTTAACGCAAAAATAACGCGTTAACTTTCCCAGCTCTAATATATACATATATATATATATTATTGGGGTATGTAATTGTGCGTCTTAAAACAGATACACTACTTTTTCAGAAAGTCCTGTATTTCCGCTGAAGTTATTTGTGGGTTTATCTTTGCATTTCAAACAATTTTTCTGGCAGTTTGTTGATGTTCCCAGTTTTTCCGCGAACAGGATTGCAGTCAAGCAACCCGAGATGATTCTTTGCCTCAACTGTATTTGAGAGAGCATGGTCACACTCAGTGATGGTCACCGGATCTTATATCTGTAATAATTTAGATAACGACTTTAACTTCAGCTTGAATCATATAATTTTGGAATTAAACGCATGTAAAAGAAACTTCTGAAACCAGTGAAATCAAAGACAAAGTATAACACATTTTTTGGTCCAGCCACAGATAAAAAAAGGATTCCATTGGTTCTTCAACATGCGATCAGTAGAATCAGGCTTCTCAAACTTCCAATAAAACTTTCCGGTCCCTGGGATAAGGAATAATTATCACAAGAGATTTGGTGAGTGACAACAATATAATTTGTCTCTCCACTGCCCCAGCCACCCTGAGGAGTGGTTTTGTAGTTTTTTTACATTATATCTACCCACCAGTCTAATGATACCTTTTTCTGCTGTTGGCCTCAGCAGCTCATACCATCTGTGACAGCTGTGAATATTTTGTTTTATAAATCATCAAATTCACAAAAAACCCCTTAACCACATTTGAGTATTTTTCACTGTTAGCTTTATCAGATGTTCCTCTAATGGCTGGTCAGAGCTGTCTGAGTGTTAACAGCAGCTGTGAGGCCCTCCAGGTGGTCTTCTCTGGGAGGAGAGCCCCATGAGGAAAGGCCTGAGCACCAGGGACTCCCTCAGAGCCCAGGCCATACATCACTTACACACCGGAGGGTCGACAGAGATGCAATAACACACACACCTCTGAAATCACGCTGCAAGGCTTCTCTGCTGTTCCATCTCATGCCTCACAGTCTAACATGTACATACACTGACAGAGGTAAAAATGCCACATCAAATGCAATAATTTAAATACATTTAGTCTGTTTCTGATTAGCTTCACTTCATGCATTAAATAGAGCCAGTCTCTCTCAGACCAGCGTCTTTTATGCTTTTGAAGAGAGGCAGAGAAATAATAAGATGTGGGTTATTTTTTTATTTTTTTACGTGATTAAAGTGAAAACCTTTTACCATAAAATACAATAAAATATGTTGCCTCAAACTGACTGTATTTGTCAGTGAATTTATGTTACTTATTAATAATATATAAACTGATAACATAACTGATGTTAAAGTGGGACACTAGGAACATGTCCCTCCCAATACCGGAAAGTAGATAAATTGCGACTACCAATAGAAACCCGTTTTTACATAATTAATGTGACAATTAAATGTGACTACATATTTTACATTTTCACTAATCTTTCAGTTCTCTGTAAGCACTGTAGAGGTTCCACATGTCCACTTATGTCCCAGCAGGGTGTAAGCTGCTGGTGGCTGAGTCCACAGTCCTGACCACGTTTGTGCCCGGGACCGCCAGTGCCACTCGTGTCTTTAGTGTGCATCTGATATGCAGTCAACTGGAGTTATTTTGCAGCAGCTCAAAAGACTATTTGAAAATGAAGCCTATGCTTTATGAAGAATAAAGAAAAATTACCTACGTCAGAAATAGAGCTCATTAACATGCAGCATATTCATATACAGCTGGTTTTCAGAATGAAGAATGTGGAGATGTTTTTTTCCTTTTTGCAACTTAGTTCTATGCGTTCCCTATTCATCTAGTAATGCGCGAAACTTGAGTTTGTAAATAGACTTCTCTGAAGCCCAAACACACAGCACTAACGACAGATCTTTTAAATTGTCTAAAACATACATCTATACATCAAAGTCTCAGTGAACCTCAGAGAGGGACTACTGTCCTAAACTGTCAACATGTCTTATAAAGGTCTCTAATGTTATAGTAACCCAGTCAAACTTGGCTTTTTCCAGGTAAATACATAAAATAACAAAAGGAAAACTTGAAAAGTTGAAATGGTTGTAACATTGTATTAATGTGTGTGTATATATATAAGAAGAAGAAGAAGAAGTTTTATTTATATAGCGCCTTTCCGTAGCTCAAGGTCGCTTTACATTTCACAAATACAGTACAGACAAACATTAGATACACATCACATGAAACATATAGTTGTAATTACCCAAAATGTTTGTTAAATAGATATGTTTTTAACTGAGACTTGAATGCATCCACAGATGAGATGTTTCAGAGAGTAAGAGGCAGTTCTCCAAAGTTGAGGAGCATTTACACTAAAAGACCTTCCACCAACAGTAGACAGACGGAAACGTGGGGTGGATAACAGACCGAGTTCAGCTGATCTAAGGGACCGGACAGGGCGGTAAGGGGAGAGTAGGTCAGACAAATATTGGGGAGCAAGACCATTTATTGCTTTAAATGTTAGAAGCAATACTTTAAAATGTATACGTGATGCTACAGGTAGCCAGTGAAGGTCATGAAGCAGAGGAGTAATGTGAGCAGAGCGCCTAGTGGAGGTGAGAACTCTTGCTGCTGAGTTTTGAACATACTGTAGTCTGGCGATGAGTTTGGGTTTTGGGTGGCAGTTCAAGGCGGAGGCCTCGACAACCCAATCCCCGGACACGGAATCTGGCGCAAGGGACATGGAATGTCACCTCGCTGGCGGGGAAGGAGCCTGAGCTTGTGCGGGAGGTTGAGAGATACCGACTAGAGATAGTCGGGCTCACCTCCACGCACAGCTTGGGCTCTGGAACCCAAATCCTCTGGACTCTCCACTACTCTGGAGTTGCCTGCGGTGTGAGGCGGCGGGCTGGGCTTGCTCATAGCCCCCCAGCTCAGCCACCATGTGTTGGAGTTCACCCCGGTGAACGAGAGGGTCGCTTCCCTGCGCCTTCGGGTCGGGGATAGGGTCTCACTGTTGTTTGTGTTTACGGGCCAAATGGCAGTGCAGAGTACCCGGCCTTCTTGGAGTCTCTGGGAGGGGTGCTGGAAAGTGCTCCGACCGGGGACTCCGTCGTTCTACTGGGGGACTTCAACGCTCACGTAGGCAGCGACAGTAACACCTAGAGGGGCGTGATTGGGAGGAACGGTCCCCCGGATCTGAACCCGAGCGGTGTTCTGTTATTGGACTTCTGTGCTAGCAACAGTTTGAAAACGAACACCATGTTCAAGCATAAGGGTGTCCATCAGTGCACGTGGCACCAGGACACCCTAGGTCAGAGATCGATGATCGACTTTGTAGTTGTTTCATCTGACCTCCGGGCGTATGTCTTGGACACTCGGGTGAAGAGAGGGGCGGAGCTGTCAACTGATCACCACCTGGTGGTGAGTTGGATCCGATGGCGGGGGAGAAAGCTGGACAGACTCGGCAGGCCCAATTGTACTGTGAGGGTCTGTTGGGAACAATTGGCAGACCCCCTGTCAGAAAGACCTTTAACTCCCACCTCCGGCAGAGCTTCAACCAGATCCCGAGGGAGGTTGGAGACATTGAGTCCGAGTGGACCATGTTCTCCACCTCCATTGTCGATGCGGCCACTCGAAGGAGTGGCCGTAAAGTCTCCGGTGCTTGTCGTGGCAGCAACCCCCGAACCCAGTGGTGGACACTGGAAGTAAGGGATGCCGTCAAGCTGAAGAAGGAGACCTACCGAGCCTGGTTGGCCAGTGGGACTCCTGAGGCAGTTGATAGGTACCGGCAGGCCAAGCGGACTGCAGCCTGGGTGGTCGTGAAGGCTAAAACTCGGGTCTGGGAGGAGTTCGGTGAGGCCACGGAGAAAGACTATTCTATACTATATTCGTCCTCGAAGAAATTCTGCCAAACCGTCCGGTGTCTCAGGAGCCAACACTGTTTACAGTAAAGGTGGGAATCTGCTGACTTCAACTGGGGATATTGTTGGACGGTGGAAGGAATACTCCTCAACTCCACCGACACCGTCTCCACCGTCTTCCACTGAGGAAGCGGAGGCCGAGGGCTCGGAGGTGGACTCGTCCATCACCCAGGCCGAAGTCACTGAGGTAGTTGGGAAGCTCCTCGGTGGCAAGGCACCGGGGGTGGATGAGATACGCCCTGAGTACCTCAAGTCTCTGGATGTTGTGGGGTTGTCTTGGTTGACACGCCTCTACAACATCGCGTGGCGGTCGGGGACAGTACCTCTGGACTGGCAGACCGGGATGGTGGTCCCTCTTTTCAAGAAGGGGGACCGGAGGGTGTGTTCCAACTATAGAGGGATCACACTCCTCAGCCTCCCCGGGAAAGTCTATGCTAGGGTACTGGAGAGGAGAATGCGGCCGATAGTTGAACCTCGGATTCAGGAGGAACAATGCGGCCCCCGGTCGTGGAACACTGGACCAGCTCTATACCCTCTCCAGGGTGCTAGAGGGTTTATGGGAGTTTGCCCATCCAGTCCACATGTGTTTTGTGGATCTGGAGAAGGCATTCGACTATGTCCCTTGTGGCGCCCTGTGGGGGGTGCTCTGGGAGTATGGGGTCCGGGGCCCTTTGCTAAGGGCTGTCCGGTCCCTGTACGACCGGAGCAGGAGCTTGGTTCGCATTGCCAGCAGTAAGTCAGACCTGTTCCCAGTGCATGTAGGACTCCGGCAGGGCTGCCCTTTGTCACCGCAGCCAGGGGCCGGAGGGAGTCTGGTTTGGGGACCACGGGATCTCGTCTCTGCTTTTTCCAGATTATGTTGTCCTGTTGGCTCCATCAAGCCAGGACCTTCAGGGTGCACTGGGACGGTTTGCAGCCGAGTGTGAAGCAGCTGGGATGAGGATCAGCACCTCCAAGTCTGAGACCATGGTTCTCAGTCGGAAAAGGGTGGCTTGTCCCCTTCAGGTAGGTGGGGAGATCCTGGCTCAAGTGGAGGAGTTCAAGTATCTTGGGGTCTTGTTCACGAGTAAGGGAAAAAGGGAACGTGAGATTGACAGACGGATCGGTGCAGCTTCTGCAGTAATGCGGTCGATGTACCGGTCTGTCGTGGTGAAGAAGGAGCTGAGCTGTAAGGCAAAGCTCTCGATTTACCGGTCAATCTACGTTCCTACTCTCACCTATGGACATGAGCTTTGGGTCATGACCGAAAGAACAAGATCCCGGATACAAGCGGCTGAAATGAGCTTTCTCCGCAGGGTGGCGGGGCGCTCCCTCAGAGACAAGGTCAGGAGCTCGGTCACTCGGGAGGAGCTCAAAGTAGAGCCGCTGCTCCTCCACATCGAGAGGAGCCAGCTGAGGTGGCTCGGGCATCTGTTTCAGATGCCTCCTGGACGCCTCCCTAGGGAGATGTTTTGGGCATGTCCAACCGGGAGGAGACCCCAGGGAAGACCTAGGACACGCTGGAGGGACTATGTCTCTCGGCTGGCCTGGGAACGCCTCGGTATCCTCCCGGAAGAGCTGGAGGAAGTGTCTGGGGAGAGGGAAGTCTGGGCGTCTCTGCTTAGACTGCTGCCCCTGCGACCCGGCCCCGGATAAGCGGTAGAAGATGGATGGATGGATATTACTTTTGTCAGAATAAAGTTTTTTCTGTCACCATTGTGAGTTTTTCTTTCATTGACCGAAGCGTACCAACATTTTTGTCCACGTGTGTAAATATGATGGACTAAAAACTACAAGTGTTGAGGCCAGCTGGTAAACAGCCTCCTTACATTTGCCATAGCCGACAGAGATAACCTCAGTACATCACACTACAATGCTGTATATTGATGACATTAAAAGATAACCTTTAAGTCCAGGGACACCATTTGCATGTAGCTAAATACAACTGAAGCAATGTTTTTGGCACAAAAATGTATCTCTTTAATTATAAATGTCACAGCATGACACAAAGGGAATCAAAAACAGGGGTTCTCTATTTAATTTGTGAAAACGAATTAGTAAAGCTGAGACATGCTGCAGAGATCACACCCAGCCCTGCTCCAACACACTCCATTTGGGGATTGCTTTCTTCTGAGATAAAGATTCAGCTGTATATTTTGAAGCATTATAGTCCTGTTCAAGGTCACACTATCTGTATACAGTTGATGAGTGAGTATTTTATATTCACAGCTCATGCTTCAAGTTAGGCAGCTGGGGATTTGAACCTGCAACCAACCGCTGCAGAATAACAAGTCTGGTGTGAAACTGCTCGAAG
This sequence comes from Perccottus glenii, assembly GCA_024416835.2. Classification (NCBI taxonomy): domain Eukaryota; kingdom Metazoa; phylum Chordata; class Actinopteri; order Gobiiformes; family Odontobutidae; genus Perccottus; species Perccottus glenii. The sequence goes on along the minus strand of CM044552.2, from coordinate 29,828,361 downwards.
AATTCCAATGTGGCAGCCTTATCGCTGTGCGCTGCCACAGATTATTACTATCCAAAGTCATTATGGCTCTGTTTGGGCCAATACCACCAGTGCTGCTATTACTGCCACAATGGCCTTCAGCTAGGCTCACAGAATCGACTCATTTACTTCACTTTTATTACATTTCAGATAGGAGCAAACTTTATCTCTGTGTCTGTCCATCTGTCTTTATGAGAGCGTGCAAGAGTGTTGAACCAGGCTACAGACTACTTCATTATCTCACTTTCATTTTCCACAACTTTATTATCAGCCCATCGCTTTTCTGCTCCTTAACTATTCCCATTTTCTCAACGTTCCCATCTTTTCTATTTTTAAAGATGTGACATTCGTTGGACTTTAATTGTTCAGCGCCAGCAGCAGAGCTGAAATGACAAGCTGGGATGACTTTGGGAGAGCTTTTCAATGTGAGTTAGAATCCTGATAAGAAAGGTAGCCAGAGAATTTGCAAAATGTCTTTTGGAAAGGGTTATCACAGGAATGGCCACACGTACAATCTGTTCTGCCATGAGAAAGCCAGCTTTGACCCCCTTCCAGGAGCCTTTGATCTTACATTTAAAATTTAAATTTACATTTAGTCATTTAACTGATGTTTTTATCCAAAGAGACTTACAAAAGAGGAAAACAAAGGAAGCGAAATGCATAAATCCAAAAACTAGTCTGTTAAAGCCCAGCACAGTATACAAAGCAAAGAATAGGATTTTATTTTTATTTTTTCAAAGAAAGGCGGTAGAAAGGAAGTAGAATTCAGTGTTTGTCAGGTAGGTGTTGACGGTGTGTAAGAGATGTGTTTTCAGGCAAATTTTAAAGATGGCTACAGAATCTGCTGATCTTGTAGCAGCAGATAGATCATTCCACCAATGTGCAACAGATCCAGAGAAGGTACGTGAGAGTGATTTTTTTTTCCTTTTTGGGACGGTACCACCAGACGTTGTTCATTTGCAGAGAGTACATAGGTCTGTATTAGTGAGTGAAGATATGAGGGTGCAGAACCAGTGGTGGTCTTGTAGACCAAGAGCATAGCTTTGAACTTAATGCGGGCATCAACGGGGAGCCAGTGTAACCTAATGTTACTGCAGTGGCTCAGTGGTAGAGTGGTCGTCCTTCAACCGGAAGGTAGGCGGTTCGATCCCGCTCTTCCCACAGTTCATACTGTCGTTGTGTCCTTGGGCAAGACACTTAACCCACCTTGCCTCTAGAGGTGTTCCAGCTGTAACACTGGTGACCTGGCCACATGTAAGTCGCTTTGGATAAAAGCGTCTGCTAAATGACTAAATGTAAATGTAAGAGAGGAGTTACCTGCGCTTTCTTTGGTTCTTTAAAGACCACTCTTGCCGTTGCATTCTGAATCAGCTGCAGAGGTTTAGTTGAGCAGAGCCTGCATTTCTAAATTCACAATTTACGGTCTTTGTTGTCTCGTTTGTGAACCAAACTTAATTTGGGGTGCAGTGGCTCAGTGGTAGAGCGGTCATCCTACAACCAAAAAGGTTGGCAGTTTGATTCCCGCTTTCCCGACAGATCATATTGTCGTTGTGTCCTTGGGCAAGACACTTAACCCTCTTTTCCTCCAGTGTCTGTGGCACTGGTGTATAAATGTGTAAGAATGTTTAGTGAATGTATTTGGTAATGGTCAGGGAGACCGTAGGCGCAAAATTGCTGCCACGTCTATGTCAGTCCGGCCCAGGACAGCTGTGGCTACAGATGTAGCTTACCACCACCAGTGTGAATGAATAATAGATATGTAAAGTGTCTTTGCGTCCCCTAAAAAGCGCTATATAAGTTTAATATAATAATAATAATAATTAAAGCCGCAAGCAGCGATAAAGGCCCTCGCCTCCCTTGAGACCGCGGGGACACATGTACTCGGAGGATTGCATTTCATGCTTTAAAGCGCAAACTTCACGGTAATGTCAAATAACTGGGCCTGTGCTACTGATTGAATCTTCTTCTGGCTGGAGCCTGCTTCATCACCTCGGGCCTGTGCTACTGCTGGGGCCTGCTACACCACCTTGTAATTTAGAGTTAAAGGTCTCCACAATCCCTGGTTTTCCTGGGAGCTGTCTGAACTTTTGAAAATAATAGATTATGCTTGGGCTAAGGCGAGAAAAACAAAGTACTGGCTGGAGATTTGAGATCCAAAAGATTCTGAGGAGTTTTCTAAGACCAAGTCTAAGACTAGAGCCAAGGATTGGGAAATGGCATTTATTTCCCAAAGAAATGGCTGCCTCGTCACAGACTCATTACGACCACAGCCACAAATGTATCAAAAAACAAATATAATATAAGATAACTTTTTTGGCACACGTGTCTAGATGATACTCACCAAATTTGGAGCTGTTTAGATGAAAACCCTTTAGCACAAGGGGTGCGATTTAGGTGGTCCATTCCACCCAACATAAGTAAGTAAGTAGTAAATTTTTATTTATATAGCACCTTTCACAGATATAAATCACAAAGTGCTTTACAAAGTGCAATAAAAGAACAATAAAACTATGAGAATAAAAATTAAAACCACAAAATATTAAAAACATAAAAACATAAAAGCCCAATCAACTAAAAGCTTGTTTAAATAAAAGTGTCTTCAGCTGCTTTTTAAAAGAATCAACAGAAACGTCCACTCGCAGTGACAGGGGCAGGGCGTTCCAGAGTCTGGGGGCGACTGCTTGGAAAGACCGGTCTCCCCGAGTTTTAAAACGGGTTTTGGGGACCGTTAGAAGGTTCTGACCAGAAGACCGAAGAGCGCGGGAGGAGGAGTAAGGGGTCAGCAGGTCAGTGATGTACTGGGGGGCCTGTCCATGCAGAGCTCTAAAAGTCAAGACTAAAATTTTAAAATCGATTCTGAATTTGACTGGAAGCCAATGTAATGAGAATAAAACCGGGGAAATGTGAGCCCTTCTGTTGGTTCCAGTTAAAAGCCTGGCTGCAGCATTTTGCACCATTTGTAGTCGACTCAGAGACAATTTGTTAAAACAAGTAAAAAGAGAATTACAATAATCAAGACGAGAAGAAATAAAAGCATGAATAATCATCTCCAAGTCAGCTTTAGACAATAACACTCTCAATTTAGAAATGTTTCTCAAATGATAAAAACAGTTTTTGACCAACTGTCTAGAATGACTGTCCAGAGACATCGATTGGTCAAACAGAACACCAAGGTTTCTGAGGCTCGACTGGACGGAAGAACCCAGGGAACCAAGGTGTTGTTTGATTTCAGGTATTTTTTGGTCTGGTGCAAAGATTAAAGTTTCAGTCTTTTTTGTATTCAGCTGTAGGCAGTTATTGTATAACCAGTTTTTTATGCAAGACAAGCAGTTCAACAAATCAGTAAGTTTATGAAACTCAGAGTCTTTAAAAGAACAGTACAACTGAATGTCATCAGCATAAAAGTGATAAGACACATTTTTAAAACCGTGAATTATTTCACCAAGAGGGCGAATGTACAATAAAAACAAAAGAGGACCTAGGACTGAGCCTTGAGGAACTCCATATGACAGAGGGGTCACTTCAGACAGAATATTGTTAATAGAGACACAAAATGATCTGTCACTCAGGTAAGAGGAAAACCACTTTAGAACTGATCCAGAGAAACCCGTTTCATATTGTAGACGCTATAACAATACATTATGGTCCAGAGTATCAAAAGCAGACGATCAATCCAGTAGGATCAAGACAGAGTAATGCCCAGAGTCAGCCGCCATCATAATGTCACTTGAAATCTTCAGCAGGGCAGTCTCAGTTGAATGACATTTTCGGAAGCCTGACTGACATTTATCTATAAAATTATTTTCATTAAGAAACGCAGTCAGCTCTCACCACTCTCTCCAAGATTTTAGATAAAAAAGGCAATTTAGAGATTGGCCTGTAGTTGTTTGGTTCAAAAGAATCCAAATTGGGCTTTTTCAGAATGGGGCTGACGACCGCTTGTTTAAAAGAGCTGGGCACAGAACCAGTTAAAAGAGAAAGGTTGATCAGTTTAACAACATATGGACCAACTAAATCAAATACATTTAAAAGCAGTGAAGTTGGCATTACATCCAGAGGGCTTGATGATGGTTTCACCTTTTTTAGTAGACCCTTAATGTCCTCTTCAGTGACAGGTGAGAAGGTGGACCAAGAGCACTGAGGAGATAAACCCCAAGATGTGTTTACAGAGGATGGGTTTATAGAGGCTCTTATATCATGTACCTTATTCACAAAGGAATGTAAAAACCTGTTGCAGTCAGATTTTAAGTGGACTGGTACATGAGGAGCTGAAGGAGAGACAATTCTTGATATTGTGTCAAACAGGACTTTAGGATTTTTCTTGTTCAGAACAACAAGATTAGAGAAATATGCAGATCTGGCCTGTTTTATTTTATCATTTAGTGACACGATGAGGTCCTTCAGGTGCAGTCTGTGGACTTCCAAACTTGTGCATTTCCACAAACGTTCTATTTTACGACAGTTTCTCCTGCAAGATAAGATTTCCTCATTTATCCAAGGGCAGGGATTTTTAGGGAAGGTGCGTTTACTTTTTAGCGGAGCAACCTTGTTTAAAACAGACAGACAGTGGTTATTAAAAGACTGCATAAAAGATTCAGGCTCACTACAGTCATCAAAAACACTGGGTTCAAATAACTCTGAAAATTTCTCCGCTGTGGATCCATTTATGATGCGTCTTTGTGACATCGGTTTGGAAGGAAGATAGTCCACATTGGAAGACAAGTTAAAAAATATACAACAGTGGTCTGTCACATTAATGTCTGTAACACTCAACTGGTCAATGTTCAGGCCTAAAGTGAAAACAAGATCCAAAGTGTGGCCTTTTGTATGTGTAGGACCAGAGACATGCTGTTTAAAATGAAATGCTTCAGTGAGTGTTAAAAACTCAGATGCCAGATTACACGAAGCATCATCGATATGGAGGTTAAAATCCCCGAGTATCAGAACATTTTCAAGTTTGATAATTGAAGATAAAAATTCAGAGAAATCCTCTAAAAACAAGCGTCCAGGACCAGGAGGTCGATAAATTAAAATGCAATAAAATGAGTCATTGTTGCCAACCTTAGTCATCTGCATCTCAAAGGAGTCGAAAGAGTCTGAGTTCATCAACCTGCAGCAGAAACAGTCCCGGTACACGAGTGCGAGTCCGCCTCCTCGCCGCGAGACCCGCGGTGTCCCAAACACAGAACAGTCCGGAGGGCACAGCTCGTTCAGATGAGTGTACTCCATTTCACACTGCCAGGTCTCTGTTATAAACATAAAGTCAAGGTGTTCCTTTGAGAATAATTCGCTGAGGAAGAAGGCCTTGTTTGCAGTGGAGCGAGCGTTGAGTAGAGCAATCCGAGTCGGTTGTGCCAGATCCAAGGCCGGTGTGCGCTGACCATCAGGGCAGCGCAGCGGTGACAGGACCCGGCATGTAACAGGACACAGGACCCGCTCACGCAGAGGGAAATCTTGGAGCCGCCGAGTCGGAAAAATCCGGTCATATTGGAGGGACGGAGACACTCCGGACGAGTTCCCGCCCGATTCACGGACCGGAAACCGACCGCAGGCACCGCTCGTCCCAGACAGATCCAGAGCCGCTCGGACATGGTAGTGTAACATAGTAGATTTCCTGTTGAGTTTACGGTATGGATGACATAAACTTTTCTGTTTGCCTTGAGGTGTCCTATGGATGTACCAAGTTTTATATTTATCTACATTTGAAAAAAATTACTTTCACTTTCCATAGGCACAATGTATTTTCATTTTCCCCACTGAGTCATTTTTCTTTTTCCTCAGGGACTTTAAATACATACATTTTTTGCCGGGCTTGAATTTTGGGGCCAATAAATTTGACTTTTAGTTGCACGTTTACTGGGTCAAATTGAGGATCATTTTACAGAAAAATTACAATAAAAACAAAATATAACTCGAGCAAAAACATCAAGAAAAACGCCTGTCTATTGAACACACGTGTTTAGCTCATTATGCCAAAGTTTGGTGTCTGTTGAATGAAGCAGCTTTTTTTGTTGTTTTTTAAAAGAGAGGTGTATTCTAGGTCGGTTCACATCTTCAATTCTAAATGGCCGCCTTCCCGTGTGTGATAGGGTGTGGTCCCCATTGGCTTTTTTGTTCATAAGCCCATGCTGGATGTGTGTACCAAGTTTCATTTGCCTACGACAAACTAAAACTTTCACTTCCCATTGACTTTTTCCACATATTTGGGACGTTGCTATGGCAACACATTTATAGATAGGGGGTGGTTGTCATTGGCTTTTATGCTCGTCATGGCATAAGAGATGTGTGTACTAAATTTTATGTCTCTATGACGAACTAAATTCTTGGGTCCCATTATAAGTTTGTAGGGGGCGCTGGAGAGCCATTTCTAAAGATAACCCTTTTATTTACATATCTTTGTGTTCAGGTCATGAATGTGCACAAACGCCTTTTTGGGTCCAACTCGATCCGAGAAGGCGTTTGAGAGTTAAGAGACATTTTATTTTCACAAAAATGGCCTCCTCGTTACAGGCTTGCCACACCCATACCCGATAAGATATCATAAACAAAGTCACAACTTTGGTTGGCACATGTGTCTAGATGATACTCACCAAATTTGGGGCCATTTAGATTAAAACACAATGATTTGCATCTTTCTGCGCAAGGGGTGCGATTTTAGTGGCCGTGCGTTTCACCCCACATGGCGGACTTCCTGTTGAGTTTAGGGTGTGGCTGTCATTGACTTTTCTGTTTGCCCTGAGGTGTCCTATGGATGTACCAAGTTTTATTTTTCTACGTTTGAAAAAAGTTACTTTCACTTTCCATAGGCCCAATGTATTTTGACTTTTCTAGGGGTCGCCACTGAGTCATTTTTCGTATTTTTTTTTTTTTTCGGGGACTTCAAATACATAAATTTTTCGCCGAGCTTGAAGTCTGGGACCAATAAAAATGACTTTTCGTGCATGTTCACTGGGTCAAATTTAAGATTTATATATATATATATATATATATATATATATATATATATATATATAATACGAGCAAAAACAATAGGCCCTCCCGGTCATCACCGGCTCGGGCCTAATAATAATAATAATAGGGGCCCCTGCACAAGAGGCAGTGACTGGGCCATAACAAAACGAGGAACGGAGACTAGCTACAAAACAGACCTTTTAATTAATTTAAAAACAGCTGTTAAAATACTAATTTAAAGGTTGCATAAAACCGTCCGATGGGGGACGAAGAGAAAAATATCCCGCTTAGTATGTGTTTTAGTTAAGATCTGTTTTAGTGAGACTAAAACGAGAAATTTTAGTTTAAGATTGGATAAAAAGATTGTAATTGTGACTATTGTAAGTTAATCCTAAGCTAATTCATTCTAAACTGGGATTCTTAAAACAGGTGTTATGGGATGGGCAGCATTTAAACTCCGTAAACGAACTAACTTTCTTAATACTGTTAAAAGTCTGTGAGAAGACTTAAATAAAAACCTCTGTGCCACGTTAAAAAGCAGGGAAATCTGCATGAGACGCAGAAGAGGAAGAAAATATATAAATGGACCTAAAATGTGAAAGAAAAGAAAAGCCTAAAATAGGCGTGAATGTGTGTGATTGTGTTAGTTACAACAGTAACAGGCTGGTTTAATGTGTGTGATTGTGTTAGTTACAACAGTAACAGGCTGGTTTAATGTGTGTGATTGTGTTAGTTACAACAGTAACAGGCTGGTTTAATGTGTGTGATTGTGTTAGTTACAACAGTAACAGGCTGGTTTAATGTGTGTGATTGTGTTAGTTACAACAGTAACAGGCTGGTTTAATGTGTGTGATTGTGTTAGTTACAACAGTAACAGGCTGGTTTAATGTGTGTGATTGTGTTAGTTACAACAGTAACAGGCTGGTTTAATGTGTGTGATTGTGTTAGTTACAACAGTAACAGGCTGGTTTAATGTGTGTGATTGTGTTAGTTACAACAGTAACAGGCTGGTTTAAAACAAAAAACAACAAACATTAAATTGGGAGCTAACAAAAGAAAGTACAAACAGTGGGTTTGTGGACAAAGGCCTATTCGGATAAATTGCCAAAGGGTGTGTAGCGGGTTCAGGCTAGGTCTCCGCTGGCAGATATATAGATAATTCTTGGATAGGAGTACTCTGAAAATATTAGAAATATAACAGAGAAATCATTGACGCAGGACAACAGGTGCTCATTCTCCATTCACTTGAATTATATTTATTTTTAACTTTGTATCTGCAATCATGAGTTGTTTCCTGTTAGTTTTGTCTGCTTTACATTAAAACACAGGTTATATCCACATTTGGATAACATGAAGACATATTTCCTTCAAAGGTCTATTTTTACATAAATCCACAAAATCTTTTTGTATAAAACCAAAAACAAACATTTACCCTTTAACTCACATTTTTGTCTGCACTTCTTTCAAACAACTGTCATCTTTGTCCTCTTATCAAAAGAGTATTTTTGTAATAACTTTACATTTTATAAGTGTTCACTTTATATAACAGAATTAATCTCATTTGCAGTTAAATTGTATTAAATTTACACTATAAGAACACACACTTCAATAATAAACATACCTGCCATATACAGTAACTTGGCGCTCATTTGTTTGAACTGAATCTGTATCATCGTGAGATTAACGTACATGTGCCTTAGAACAAGGCCACAGCCGTAACTGGTCTTATACTGTTCATTCACATTTACTTTTTACACTTTTAACACTGTGTTACACACATAGCTGTTTCTCACACATACTAAAATAACCCACAAATGCCCCGGAGCCGTAAGGAACAAATCAATTAAACAATCTGCGGACTTGGCCGCCATTTTCTTTACTGCGTACTGTTAAACTTAACTGTTAACCCTGTTAAAACACACATCACTAGGGATACATTTTAGCTTATAAACATCTGTGGTCACATAAAAAGTGTGTAACTAACCTGACAATATTAGAAATATAACAGAGAAATCAGTGATGCAGGACAACAGGTGTTCATTCTCCATTCACTTGAATTATGAGCTCATCTTGTTCTGCATCGCTAAATGTCCCAGTGTGACGCTGCTCGTGATTACTGCCACCCTGTGTCCATTGTATGAAATACAAGTCATTGTGTGCTTTTTCTGTAATCTCTCATTAGTATTCAATTATATAAATCAGGATAAAATAACATACAATTGCATTTGAAAATAAGAAACAAAAAGTAATAATCTTCACAAAACTTATTTTGTGAGTGTCACAGGTGCATAATAGTTGTGAGGGATTGCCGGGCGGCCATATTCGATTCCTCCGGGCATAGTGTGTTTGCGGACACCACTAGGGATACCCAAGGTTTTAAAAGTGCCCCCCACTGTCCAGTATACCCCCCCCCCTTCCCCCCACCCTCCAAATGTCCCCACCCCTTACACTGGTAAAAGGGGAAGCCGACTCCTATTACCCATTGAACATTATTTCATGTTATTCTTCATTGTGGAGAATAGGGTTGTTGGAAGACGATGCAGACAACTGGGTAAATGTATCGGTGACCAATGATGACCACTCCTAAGCCACGCCCACATCCCACAAACCCACTATTTGTCCGCTTCCCCACTATTTAGGTGAAATGTGTCGGTGACCACTGCTGACCACTCCTAATGAGTGACTTGGTGTTGATCGGAGAGACCGTAGGTGCGGAATGGCTGCCACGTCTCTGTCAGTCTGCCCCAGGGCAGCTGTGGCTACGGTTGTAGCTTACTACCACCAGTGTGTGACTGTGGAGTGAATGAATAATGAACGGCATGTAAGCGCTTTGAGTCCTTGTTAGAAAAGTGCAATATAAATCTAATCCATTATTATTATTATTATTATTATTATTATTATTATTATTATTATTATAGAAAACAGAGTAGAAGGACAGAGACAGATGAAGAGACAGAATGAGACAGACAGGTGAAGAATAAAAGGAAAAAGAAAGTAAAGAGACAGACCACAGAGTAGCTATTCTAATACTATTCTAATAATTTTTATGTGACACAGGAGCATGTAGATTAAAAATTTGTTAAAGTTAAGTTAAGTTAAAGATCCATAAACTGGATCCAAAATTAAACACGTTTGCTCTTTGCTATGAAAACGGATGATACAGTTAGGATAGATAGACTTAATTGGTCCCCAAGGGGAAACTAGTCTAGTGTGGATCATATTACATGTATACATAAATAGACACACAAAGATTACAAGCCACACCATGCAGCCCATTTTTTCCTGAAGATCATTCTTCAGGAAAATGAAATATAACATTATTGTACAGACATAACATAGACAATACAAACATCAAGACACTAACAAGATAACAGTACACGTAGTTACGTGATGGGATTTTTTGGTTTGGGATGATGATAGGATAGGAAGGGAAGGTGTTAAAGACCTACAACTAATGGTAACTGATATTACAGCAAAGCAGAACAAAATGAAGGAATTGTTCAACAGTAATAAGTTCTAAAAAAAAAGCTAACAAGAAGGATGCGATGTGGAGAACATAGAAAAAAATAAATACCTAGTGATACTAATTTATGAAGTAACAATACAAAGATTTAATGAGCACAAACAGTTCTTGTAAAGAATAATTCATATATCCAAGTATTTTATAGGACAACAATGTTTAGGTTTACTGAGCCATGGTTATCCCATGTCTCAATGGGGGGGGAGATGAAGATTTAAACCAAATTGTATTAAAATGATGAGTCAGGTGATGCCTGGTGAACATAATACTATGACAACAGTGGTTTAAATCAGATAAAAGATGAGATTTAACAAAATAATAGTCACTTGACTTTTCTGGAAAAGCACTATTTAGTCTGATTAAACCAAACCTTTCAGAATTTTGTAGCAGCGGTCCAGCAGACCATCTCTTTGAAAACAGGTTATGCATCTGCTGGCACATTTTTTTTTAATGTTTTGATAATTTTATTGGCTTTCATGGTTTTACATGAGAACAACCTTGGATGCATTTTTCTGACTTCATCATGTTTCATGTGATGATGATTTTAATTTTGTGTTCTTTATATGTATCGAAACCAACTTCAATTGTATACCAGTTTAGAACAGAAGCACTGACAATTAATATATGCACCTTTTAAGAGCAAATAACATAGTTCTTTAAACTAATATTAAATCATCTTGGTTTACACCTTTGAAGGGAAATACACCTGCTGGACTAGTTATGTGAGTCACAAAACTTCCTGTGACATCACTCTGAACTTGACAAATGGAGAGATCAGGGACAGTGCAGGGCGGTAAGACCATTAGACCAGCGTTGCCTGCTGACTCGACACATACGTACCTCATTTAATTGATCCTCCTGTTATACAGTATGTGTTCACATACAATGTTACAGAGAATACTGTGAGCAGAAGCTCACACCTTAGAAGCAACAGAGCAGCTTCTTCAGGATCATTTGATATCTATATATACACATTGACGACATATGTGTCCCTAATGATTATAAGGCTATAAATCAAATATTAGCAGGATTTGACTCTATTCTCTTTTGAGACAATTTATACAAATGTGGATTGGATTAGCTATATTTATTACAACCAATGATGCCTTTAAAAAGGAACTTTACACTTTACAGCAGATGAATGAGTGTTCTGGTGTAGAGGACTTAATCTAGACCTGGTTTGACAAAATGTTTGGGAAATTGGCTGGTAAAAAATCTGTATTGATATTCATATAGTTGTTGTTGCAATTCCATGTCTGATAACTTTTGCTTGTGTTACATTCCATGTATCCAGAGCTTGTTGGGGCGGCAGTAGCTCAGTGGGTAGAGCGGTCGTCTTTCAACCGGAAGGTAGGCGGTTCGATTCCCACTCTCCCCACAGTTCATACTGTCGTTGTGTCCTTGGGCAAGACACTTAACCCACCTTGCCTCCAGTGACTGTAACACTGGTAATTACATTAGAACAATGTAAGTCGCTTTGGATAAAAGCGTCTGCTAAATGAATAAATGTAAATGTAAATGTAAATGTTGGTGAGATTGATAGATGTAGCCATTGCTAGGTCAAAATTCCTGTACATGCACCTGTCAAACGACATTATGGTCAAGGCTTTGACCAGACGAACATTGAATCTGATCTGGGGGACATCAATGTTCGCATGTACACTGACGAGACAATGGTTCAACAACAAGCTCCACAGCTCCATGACTGATCATACTAAAGTCCTAAAGGGCAGTATGGTTTACTGAATTTATCATGCTTAAGATAATTGATTTTATATCATTATGAATGTGCATATGTCTCACTCTATGTTTTCTTTCTTTATGTCTTAGGGACAGGAAATGGATAGGCAGTGTCAGGCCGGAGCCAAGCCTCTCCCATGGAACCTCTCAAATGGTCCCCGTGTAAGGGCGCCGCCATACAGCAAAATATGGCGATATACCGCTGTCCACCAGAGGGCAGGCTCAAAAAGCAGAAATATAAGGAGAAACCCAATGGTGACTTTACAAGTGTAAAACTCATGTTTACAGCCTGGTACAAAAGATGGCTTCGGTCTCTAGAGCTAAGTTTTTACGTGACAACTCTGACAAATTAATAATTTTTTACTATGGAGTAAAAGCCGAAAATCCCGGATGTACCATCCATTTTAGTGCCCTGTCTTAATGACAATATTGGTGAATAGGGGACCAATGGGCGGATGACATCCATGTTTATTTACAATCTATGGCCGGAGCTCTGTCTCAATGGGTTGACCAGTTCATCTCGGGTATTTTCTAATTTGTTTTGGAGTGAAACTGTGTTTTTGATTTATTAAATTTAAAGAATCAATACATTAATTAGTGGAATTTTGATTGTCTTTGAAACATATCACATTATAATCATTTGTTTTCTTTGATTTGACCCGTGTTACAATTAATTTATTTGTTCTCATTACATAGTTCTTGCTCTGTATGTGATTTGTTGCTGCCTTTTGGGGTAGAGCGGACAGGAGAATTTTATCCCAGTGATTAGGTTATTTACCAAATGGTCGTTGCTTAAGGCTATTTGAGCTGCCCTGCTGGGTTTTCACTCCTGCCATAAATATACAATTCAAACATAAGCTTATCTTCTATGTTTATGCTTTATCAGCATAAAGTGGGGAGAATGTTATGGAAATTTATACATTTCTATAGTTGATAATTACTGTTTGTTCATGTCATGTCAGTCCTGCTCATATCCTGTCCTTCATGCTAATCCAAACATAGACATAGACATAACTTGCCACGGACTAAATCCTGCACCTGGGAACTTGTCATGGGGGAATTGTGAATGATACGCCTCCTACAGCCTTTACTGCATGATACAAAATCTCATGCATTGTTTACTTTTTAAAGCAAACTTTATCCTGTACCATTGTTACGTGTGTGCTTTGCTTCATTCTTTCAAGAATTAAGAATTGTCTCTCTGATTTAATCGGAACAAAGAATTCTAATAACAGTTATGCAAAGAGATTTATATGATCTAAACCCCATGACATTAGAAATCTTTAAAGTTGTGTCACATAAACCTCTTGAAACCAAACTAACTCGGAGTGCCCACCCGAGCACTGGGAGAACATCAGGAGACAGTGGTAACAACTGTGCCACCGTACTGTGTTTTTAGATCAGTACAGGTGCAACCAAAGACACAAGATAAACAGATTTGTAGAAAAGATGCAGTACAGTACAGGAGGAGTCAGAGGAACAACCTGGTTCATCCATAAAATGCTGAGGTATAGTTTTGAAAACTGCATTGTAGGAAGAGGAACCAGGTTGGTCCACCTCAGACAAAATAGCTTACATGTTGGGGATGTTAATTTCATGCATAACCTACTTTAGTGGTTACTCTGTCATCAAGTACAATGTTAAAGAGATAATAAAAAGCTTATGGGGCAGAGTGGTTAGCATTAAACTTTAAATATGTATCTATATTTATTATAGTGTTTGTGTTCAAAAGTGTAAAATCAGTTTCAGAGTCCTCTCTGACAGGTGAGAGTGTGTACATCTTTGAAATAATGCAGACTGATATTTCCATCTGAACAATGCTCCTGAGCAGTCTGTCTGATGTCTCCATCTCTGACACAGCGGTAAACAATTCCCGACGTTTCTAGAACATCACATTAGTGAGTGAAGCTCATGAAAGCAGCAAACAGCCTCCTTTAAAAGCATGTAGCAGCTCAACTCTAATTACAGACAACTGACAAGACTTGGATTTTATTAAACGCTCATCAGGACAAAGTAAATAAGTACTGATAGTAAGCACGCTGGGAATTCTCTGTGTTCATGCCTGATTACCAAACACTGAATTCAGTTCACCAAGTGAAGACACCAAAGGAGTTTTAAGAGCAAGCAAAGACTGATGTCTGTGTTGGCATCCGGCAACAAAAAATAGAATGGTTTTTTATGTACAGTATTTAGTGTTGCAAACAAAAAAACTCTCCTCTGGTTTAATTAATGACATCAGTAGCGGTTTTAGGCACGGGCGAACCGGGCAGCCGCCCGGGGCGGCATTTTTTCGTGACATATTGGGGGCGGCAGAACGATCAGATTAATAAAAAAAAAAAAAAAAAAAAAAAATTAAAATTCCTTTGCGTCGCGGAGCGGTCATTTATATCATTTCACTGTGTGTGGAATTGGCTAATTGGCGCTCCATGCAGCTGCCGGCGCCCCTTCTTGCTGAGAATGTCCAATGCACAGAAGCTCTGTGTTGTGAGAGTGTGTGAAGTGTAAAAGGGGGTGGGGCGAGAGGCGCGGGTGACATTTCACCTCTGGGTCTCTCTCAAATGGAACGGACAGCCTATAGTTCCTGCAAATGAAACTAGGTAATACAAAACAAAATAATACAAAAGGTGAATTGGTTTAGTCTTGACTTCTGGTCGTGAGTGACAGTTGGGGGGATGGGAAATCTGTTGATTGTCGAGTGCCAAATAAACAGAGATGGAGAAGAAAAGGTCAAAGCCATCAGGTGCCCAATTTCGGAAAAGAAGAAAAGAAGAGGAGGATAAACAAGCAAAAGATTAAGGTATGCAACTATGTTCTCTCTCTCTGTATGATTACAGTATCCATTTCATGAATGAAGAAGGGCTAATGTTAATTGGTGGTGGGTATAACTCTTTGTTAGCCTTTTTGCTAATGATGCTTGCTATGCTTATACAACAATAATTTGGTTTCAACTCAATCACGAGATCTAATTTATAATATTGTGCTTTGCAATAAAACTGTTACAAGTTCAGTTATCATTTCCATCTGTTGGTTTAACGTTAGGCTCTGTAAATAACCAACGGCATTTTCAAATCTTTAGGTTAAAGACGAACATTTTCTATGTAGCTATTTGCTACACAGTGTGCTAAGTATAGTTTCCTAAGTATAGTTTTACAAGTCATAACTAAAAGTGTGTCATGCTTAGAATTTGAGGCAGTAACCAAAGAGCTAATAGTTCTTTCATGAAAGTTAGATTAATATACAAATTAATATCCTGAAACCCAAAAAGATTTTGGTGATTAAAAAAATAAAATCCCATTGTTTTTGCCTATACATATAATTTAAAGTAATTTTATTTTTTAAACAACTGAGTCCTAGTGACCATAGCATAACATGAATAAAATATAATTTTTCAATATTTTTTTTTTTTTTATCATTTGTTTCTATGCTCTAAACAATGTGATGACATGGGGGAAAAAAACTAATAAAATAAATAAATGTTTTTTTCCGGGTCTAGGAGGGTATAGCATGTAATGACAGACATTTGTGTGTATGTGTGTGTGTGTGTGTGTGAGTGTGTGTATGTGTGTATGTTTGCGTGTGTATGTGAGTGAGTGTGTGTATGTGTGTGCGGCGCGACGCGTGTGTATTACATTACATTTATAGTACATATTCACCTGTAAATGCTGTTTATAGAAAAGAGACACCTGTAATTATATTTATGGCACACACTCACCTTTTATAGTAATAACCATCTGTATATTTATATTCATTGTACATATTACCTGTAAATCCTGCACATCTCCATATCCTGCACGTATGCAACCATTGTATATATCCTGCACTTTACTGCATTATCCTATGGTCTTTTGATTTCAAATGCAATTCAATTACAATTTCAGGAGCACTTCTAAAATATTTTGGAGCATCCTCTGCCACTCGTCAGGATGAGACAACCACCTCCCCCGCTACACAGGCCTCTTCTGGAATGGTCTCGACCCTTCAAGATGAGCCAACCACCTTCTCCGCTACACATGTCTCCACAAATATCTGATATTGAGGATGAAGACCTCTTTGACTCTACTTCTCCCCAGCATAAGCTTTCAGGTGTGTATATCGTGTGTGTGTATAATAAAAGGGGTCTCGCCCAGGGTGTATTTCAGGGTGTATTTCAATGTAGAACCGCCACTGAATGACATTAATACATATTTAAAGATACTGTACCTGATTCGTGTCTTTCCTAAACCATGATAGATGGAACTGTTAGCCCCTCCTCCCAGGTTGCTCCTCACTCTCACAAACCCACCCTTTTTCCTCCTACTTTACATGCACACCTTCAAGCATGTCTGTCTTATGTGTGCACAGTCCACCAATGGGGCTCGTCCCTTTATCTGAGAATGTGATAGGCTAAGATTGGGCAAGCCGCTTAGGAAAAGAAAGCTTCTTGCTTCAGAGTTTCCGTAAAATAAAAAGTACAGTAAAAAGGCGTACACAGCATGTAGTAATTTGATCTTTACATAAATGACTGCTTTTACAACATTCTTTATGAAATAAAACTGCTTTGGTCAGGAGGGCCGGCTCTGTCCTTGGCTGCCCGCTGAGACACCCTCAGAGCAGGAAGGTGCGCTACTGCAGGTCCTTCCGACCTGCTGCAGTCAAACTTTATAATTCACTTGAACAACATGTTACTCTGAAAACACCTTCTTTTGGTTCTTTTGGTATGAGTGTTGGAGCTAAGACTAAGAGAATAAACACTATAAAACCAATATAATGGTTGTCTGTTTAATTTCATTCAGAAAAAGGTATAAGTCCAGAGCTGGAACACAATACATGAGTGCACATGAGGTCAGCCCACGTGTTGTGCTGCTGGTCAACTCAATAAACTAAAAGTCCTAACCTTTGGCCACACCTCACGCAGGAGTGGGCAATTCCTGCCACAGAATCAGTAGTTTTCCACTATGTGTCCAGTCAGCGGTGACCAACTGGTTCTAACTGGTTTCAACAGATGAGGTATGTAGTGTCCCAGTCTAGGGTGCAGTGTAGCAACTAACAAGTATAAACAGTAATAAAGATGCATATTAATAGAAAAATCCTAACAAACACTAACGTCTTTCTTTTAATTGCTTCCTAATTATTTTCTTTATTGTATTTCATAAAATTATTTATTTTAAAATTCTTGTATTTTAAAATGCTAAGATTGTATAAACAGTCAAGCCCGAAATTATTCATACCCCTGGCAAATTTTGAGTTAAAGTTGCTCACTTAGGGCGCAGTGGCTCAGTGGTAGAGCGGTCGTCCTTCAACCGGAAGGTAGACGGTTCGATTCCTGCTCTCCCCACAGTTCATACTGTCGTTGTGTCCTTGGGCAAGACACTTAACCCTCCTTGCCTCCAGTGACACAGCACTGGTGTATGAATGTGTGTGATTGTTGCTCTGGTGAATGGTATGAGAATGTTGGGACAACGGATGGAAATTAGCCTACGGCTACAATCTGTCATGTTTACATTCATGTGGTTGTGTCTCATATATGTTCATTAACATGCACTGTCCCAATCAAATAAATAAAATTAATTAATTACTTTATTATTAAACAAGCAAGTTTTTTCTTGATTGGAAACGACACAGAAGTTAAAAAGACAATGTACAAGAGGCATTGTTGTGGAAATAAATATTTCTCAGCTTTTATTTGAACAAAAAGTGGCATGTCCAAAATTATTCATACCCTTTCCAAACTGTCACAGTCTATGGGCAGATCCAAGGTTCTATACCATTCGAAATAAAGCATCCTAATTAGCCTGATTCATTGAGAAAAGCTGTTTTAATCCACTCAACAGGTGACAAACAGCAGCTCTCTGAAGTTAGTTTGTGGACAGTCATGGCTAAGACAAAGGAGCTCAGTGAAGACCTGCGGCTGCTCACAAGTCAGGAAAGGGCTATAAGGCCATATTTAAATGTTTTCAAGTTTCAGTGGCTACAGTGCAATGTATGTAATGAATGTAAAATACAAGACTTCCAATGCTGTAGAAAATCTCAAAGGACGTGAGCGGAGGCCAAAAGTGACACCTGTGCTGGCCAGGAGGATAGTGAGAGAGGTGATCACCACCAAGGCCAACCTTGTGAATCTGAGCTCTGCTGGTGGCAACGTCTCAAGGGAGACAGTCCAACGAACACTGCACACTGCTGGGTTCCACAGACGCAGTCCAAGAAGAATCAGAATTAGAATCAGAAAAATGTTTATTGCCATTGTCAGTGAACAAGATTTACAAACTAGGAACTTGCTTCGGCGATAAGGTGCAACATGAAGGGCATGCATAAAATATAAAATAAAATACAGGCTAAAACTTGAATATATACACACAATTTACAGTTTGTTGGATATGGTGCAAAATTTGCAGTGCAATGGATAGTTCTTGATTTATGTGCTTAATAAAGTGACAAGTGTTATGAAGTGTTAAGGAGTCCAATGGCAGAGGGAAAGAAACTGTTCTTATGGCGGGAGGTCCGAATGGACCGAATGGACCTTAATCAGTTTGACGGAATCGTGGCTGGAGGTGCAGCAGTTGGTGTACAGGGAGAAGAGAAGAGGAGAAAGTACACAGCCCTGTGGAGCTCCTGTGCTGATGGTGATAGTGTTCGAGGCATTCTTCCCCAGCCGCACGCACTGCCTCCGGTCTGTCAGGAAGTCATTGATCCACCTGCAGGTGGAGTCAGGCATGTTGAGCTGGGAGAGCTTGTCCTGGAGCAGAGCAGGGAGGATGGTGTAAATGCAGAGGATCCTGGTGTAGGTTCCTGGGGAGTCCAGGTGCTGCAGGATGAAGTGGAGGGCCAGGTTGATGGCATCGTATACAGATCTGTTGGCTCTGTAGGCAAACTGCAGGGGGTCCAGGAGGGAGGAGGTGATGGACTTGAGGTGGGACAAAACCAGGCGCTCAAATGACTTCATGACTACAGATGTCAGTGCCACCGGCCTGTAGTCATTAAGTCCTGTGATCCGGGACTTCTTGGGGACAGGGATGATGGTGGTGGACTTGAAGCATGCTGGGACCTGGCAAGACTCCAGAGAGGTGTTAAAAATGTCTGTGAAGACAGGAGTCAGCTCATCAGCACAGTGTCTCAGGGTGGCGGGGGAGACACCGTCTGGACCGGGTGCTTTGCGGGTGTTTTGTCTCCTGAACTGCTTCCGCACGTCCTGTTCCAGAACTGAAAGGGCAGTGGGGGAGGGGTAGTTGACCAGGTTGGGGCTGGCTGAAGTGTCCACTGTAGAGATTGGGGTGGGGGAGGGGTGTGACGTTTGAAACCGTGCATAATGTGAGTTGAGCTGATCAGCCAGTTTCTGATCGTCAGCAGCGCGGGGGGCTCTAGGCCTGTAGTTTGTAAGAAGCTGGAGCCCCCTCCACACAGAAGCAGAGTCGTTAACAGAGAACTGCTGCTCCAGATGTGTATTGTATTTAGATCTAGCTCTTGACACCTCCTTGCTAAATCCATACTTTGCCTGCCTGTAGCTGCCCCAATCTCCAACTCTATGTGCTGCTTCCTTTTGCTGCCTTAGTTTTCTCAGTTTGAGTGTGAACCAGGGTTTGTCATTATTAAAAGTCACTTTGGGTGTTGGTATAATGCTGTCCTCACAGTATCGAATGTATGATGTTACAGTGTCTGTGTACTCATCCAAACTATCTGTGGGAGCTCTAAACACCTCCCAGTCAGTAGTGTCCAAACACGTGCCTCGCTGGTCCACCTCTTGGTAGTCCTCACTACAGGTTTGGAGAGCTTCAGCCTCTGTCTGTATGTGGGGATCAGGTGAACCATGGCGTGATCTGAAGAGCCCAGGGCAGCGCGGGCCACGGCGCGAAAGGCGTTACTGACAGGAGTGTAACAATGATCCAGCGTGTTCTGCTCTCTGGTTGGACATTTAATAAACTGTCTGTACTTTGGTAGTTTGTTGCTCAGATGTCCCTTGTTAAAATCCCCAAGAATAATAAGCAATGAGTCCGGAAAGGTCCGCTCCACACTCAGTACCTGGTGTGCGAGTGCGCGCTGTGCCTCCTGCACGTTGGCGCTCGGTGGAATGTAAACAGCGGCCAGAATGAATGAGGCAAACTCTCGTGGAGAGTAGAATGGTTTGCAGTAGAAGGATACCACTTCTTCAGATAAGACACACAAAAGCCAGCTTGGCCTTTGCAAATGCTCTTCTGGGCAAAGACAAAGACTTCTGTTTTTTTGTTTTATGGTCAGATGAAACAATAATTGAATTGTTTGGCCACAATGATGTATCCTTCATTTTGCGTAAAAAAGGAGAAGCCCAACCCTAAGAACAACATCCCTATTGTCAAACATGGTGATGGGAACCTAATGTTTGGGGGTGTTTTTCAGCCAATGGACCAGGATACTTAATCACAGTAAACAGCACAATGAAAAAATAACAATACTTCAAGATTATCAACAACAACCCCAAGCAGTCTGCAAAGAAACTTGTCCTTGGGCACCAGTGGACATTTCAACACAACAACCTAAAACACACAGCTAAAGTGGTGAAGAAATGGTTAGCAGACAAAAACCTTAACCTTTTGCAGTGGCCCAGCCAGAGTCCTGACTTGAATCCAATTGAGAATCTGTGGAGGGAGCTAAAGATCTGGGTGATGGCAAGGAGACCCTCCAACCTGAAAGAGCTGGAGGTTATCACTAAAGATGAATGGGTAAAAATCCGTCAGTGGAGACATGCAGCTGGTCAGCAATTATAGGATGCGTTTGATTGCTGTAATAGCCAATAAAGGCTTTTCTAGAAGAGTATGAATAATTTGGACACTTTTTTTATTTTATTTCCACAACAATGCCTCTTGTACATTGTCTTATTAACTTCTGGAAGACGCCTGTGTCATTTCCAATCAAATCAATAACTTTAACCCAAAATTTGCCAGGGATATGAATCATTTTGGGCATGACTGTATATTTTTTTTTACATGTGCACCTTCCTTTCACTTTTTGCACCTAACCTGTTTCTGAGAGCTGCTGTACAAGTGAATTTTCTGTTTGTAGAATTTATAAAGTCCTATCTTAAATTTGAGCTTGAAAAAGAGGCACTTGTGGCAGTCAGTGGTGGAGGAAGTACTTAAGTTTAGTACTTAAGTAAAAGTACAACTACCCTGCAAAATATATACTTAAGTAAAAGTATAATTACTACATCAACATCTTACTTAAGTAAAAGTCATAAGTACATACTTTTAAATTTACTTTAAAGTATTTTTTTAAGTAAAAGTAAAAGTAAAAATCAGTTGTATCAATGTCTGGGCTGTTCAATTGTAACAATCACAAACAATATCTATTGTGTACTGGAAAGAGTTGTTGTGCAATACTGACACTGTAAAAATCTGGTTATTTACTTATTACTCAAATAATAATTAGGCTAAGCCAATTATGACATACAATTTATTTTATTTTTACTATACTATTAAGAGCAGTAAAAAAAAACTCAAAAGTACACAGGTGAGTGTTATTCTGAACACTTTAATCAAATTTGTATGACCAGTTTATTCTGCTCAACAACAGTTGCTTTAGTCCTTTACGGGGAAAAACGTAGCTAAAACTGCATTTGAGGCTTATACTCCATTGACTACAGAAAATCCAAAAGCATTAGGCTAATAATGTAACGTTATAACACATTAGAATGAGAAAAAAATAAGCACCAAACAAAATTTGATAAAGCAGTAGTTTGCTCATCTCCAAAAATGTAACGTACTAGCAAGCTATCGTCCCTGCTGTGCTAATAACCAGCTAAAGAAGTTGCCCTGTTAGGGTAACACTAACTTACGTCAAACAAATATTATACTGGTGTAATATTTTTGTTATGTTGACATCCGTTTTTCTATAACAGTCATAGCACCATGTCATAGCAAGTTTGTAACTTAAATATGAATAACTAGCATTGCATGTCTTACCTCTATATGTTTCTTCAAATTTGAAGGGGAGTTTTAAACGCCAACAGTTCTTTGCGTTGAGGTAGGCACTTGACACATTGAAAATGCCAGGAGTCATTCTTTGAACCTTTAAATTCAAATAACTTGCTTAAATAAGGCCAGGGATGTCTCTCAGAATCAGAGCTGCAGGGCACAGGCTCAAGCTCAGTCGACAAACAGTTCCGCTTGTGTTGTTTCAAAACGCGCGCTGAGCGCATGAGTTCTTTGACCAATCAGATCTCTGATCTGTTTCAACGTGCATTGGCCAGCAACGCCAAAACGTCAGTCGACTAAAATTTTTTTTATGCAAGATTTGGAAGGATGTAACGACACGCATTTTAATAATGTAGTGGAGTAAAAGTACAGATAATTGCTGAAAAATCTACTTGAGTAAAAGTAAAAGTATTCATTATTTTTTTTACTTAAGTAAAGTATAGATACATAAAAATTTACTTAAGTACAGTAACTAAGTACAAATACTTCGTTACATTCCACCACTGGTGGCAGTTCACTTAAAAGCTAATGTAAAAATAAAAAAAACCCAGACCGCACGGTTAACAGCAGACACTGTATGTTGCCTCACAAACTCTGCTTTGATAAATTTTGTTCAATTATCTCACAACTGACGAGTCAATTGAAAGTCTATTGGACAATGGCACTGAGCACTTATTGTATTTTCTCAGTTATAGGAGACAAGGACGGGAGTAGCAAATGGGCATTTATCCATCACACAGCGTGAGTCAAACAGCTTTGATTGTGGCTTTTTACCAGCGGATGAATCAATCTGAATTAACATGTGTGCCTCTAAACTCAAATAAAGTGTGGGCTGCTGCCTGACAGATAATAGACTAAAGATGAACAGGCCATTTTCATTACTAAAAGATGATTTTTCCTTCTCTTGCCCAGACTCATTAGCTGTGAATTATGTGAATACACTCCTCTGTCCTTGTTAATGCAATCCTTGTGCTATGCCTGGCTCATTTTCTCTTTTTGTACAGCCTGGACAGAGGTCAGGAACCATACACAAGTCAAAACCTCTTAAATAGGATTGATTATTAAACAAGCACTTTCCACAAAACAAGTCTCTGATAGTCGCCTTTAGCGATAATTACTGTTTAGTATGAAGTTTGTCTCAAAAGGAGGACACAGGCAGTGACAGTGAATTACCACTATGGTCCCGGCAAACCTGCAGAAAATGTAGTGTGTCTGTGTAATCTTTGACATATGACTAATTGATGTGAATAAAGTCATTCTTGTGTTGTTGGAGTCCATACACCAAGAACACACTTTTCTACAAGTGTTTGTAGTAAAATCCACATTTCTAAGATTTATTTTATCATCTGGAAGCAAGATTACGCAAAAACTACTGCTCCAATTTGTGGGCTAGGCTAAGGTTAGGGAACAGGGCGGGGTTATGGTAGGGTAAAGCTGTGAGAACATATGGCGCTTTTCCACTACACAGTACCAGCTGGACTCGCCTCGACTCGGCTCGCCTTTGTTTGGTTTTCCACTGCGTAAAAGTTGTACCTGTACCTACTTCCTGGTACTTTTTTTCGTATCACCTCCGGCGAGGTTCTAAGCGGGCTGAGGCGATACTAAATTGTGACGTGAACACACGACAGACTGCTGATTGGCCAGAGAGAATCGTCACTGTTCACTGCGTCATCATTGCACGCGCCAGACGGAGTATCCTGAATAACCCCGCCATTTTTAAATAGTTTGGCCAGAGATTGCGTGATAATTTACCCAGTCTCAGACTTTAGTATTATGGCAACTCGGAAAAATGCTCCGTGGTCAAACGAGGAGGTGCAGACTTTTCTTTGTTTGGTTGCCGAAGAGAAGATCCAGCGAGTTCTATGTGTGTGAGTAGCGGGTGTGTGTCGCGTAGAAGATTACGTCACGACAGGTTCTTGCGGCGTCGCTATGACGACTAGGTACTATTGTGGAGGTACTATCTGCAATGGAAAACGGAGCGAAAAGCGAGTCGTGGCGAGTCGAGTCGAGCTGATACTGGTAGTGGAAAAGCGCCAATAGAGATGTGAGAACATACGGCTGTGAGAACGGCTACAACAAACCAAATCCACTGACTCCTGCCCACTTTTATCCAGAGGTTAGAGAGAACTCCTTGGTGGAGCAGCTAAAAAATTAGAAGCAAGTGCTGGAATTGAGTTTACAGGAGCCATTTCATTGTTTGTTTGCTCAGATGGGTTGTCATCAGTGAAGAATAGCGCTATTATTGTGCAGTGCATTATACTGTTGACTAATCTCAAAGCAACTGGTGCCATAAATGGCACTGTAAAATTGTTTTAAATGCTTCTTTGTTAACTTTGTGCTGAATAAATGCATTGCCATATGCACATACAGAGGAGAGAGATAAATAAAGTGACAAGTGCTGTCCACATGTGCAGCCTCTGGTGCTGTCTAATAAAAGAGCAATATGTCCAGCAGTGCACCATCCACCAACTGCAGCTGGGAGCCTGGCCAAACTCAACCTTCTTTAAAAGGAAGGTTTTAAAGACAACCATTAGGATTGAAACGTGGCCAAATGCCTCAGTGGCTGTCACCAGAGACCCCCGTCAGACCTGTCTGCCTTCTGAAGGGGCGGCGGTGAAAATCACACGACCCCAGTGGCCTTCTCAGCTGGAACCAATGGATCAATCTGACTTTAACAGCTTTGCACATTAGCGGCTGTGCACTCACATACACATACACTGAGAGCCCATGTTGATTTCAATCTAACAGTAGTGCTCCCATCCACTATACTCCAGAAGTAACTGCAGGCAACAAAGACACATTTGAGATGTGGGAAAAAAAGAAGCTCTCTCTGTTTCCAATGAGAGACAAGGGTCAGTTCAGGATAATTTTAGTTGTTACCATGAAGGGTCTGAAAAAAACCAGACCAGTCTTACAATTCATCTAAGGCTAACTAATTAGTCCTTTTTAACTTATGGGACCATTAATACAGCTACCCAGTAAATTATATAAAAACAATTTTATTTACTATGATTTATTTAAAATATTTAATTGTGTGGACAGCCATTATAATTTAACTGTTTTTCCCATCACAATAACATTCAAAGCCCCTGACAATACACACAACACGTCTAGATTTTTTTAAATTCACAAGTGGAATGCTTACCTCCCACTAATTCCAGAGAAACTGTACATAGCAGTGAAAAATCAGATGCTGGGAAAACACTCAAATGGATTAGGGCAATTAGTTTAAATAAACTCCACTTCACCATACTCCTACAGCAGCCTAGAATGGACAAACCAAATGGTTTCCACAAGTCTTTTTTTAACTGCTTAAAATGGAAAACCTTTGTTAAAATTACGGCCATTTTTTGTTGTGCGTTTATAATGCATGTGCTGTCAAATCAGGGGCAATCTTGGTGTGTTAAGAATGAAATCTCGTGTTTTGTTTTTTTAAAGAAAGAAGTTTTGTCAAAGCCCCTCGTCATTCATTTCTTTTCATATATATATATATATATATATATATATATATATATATACATTTACATTTACATTTACATTTATTCATTTAGCTGACGCTTTTATCCAAAGCGACTTACATTGTTCTAATGTAATTACCAGTATTACAGTCACTGGAGGCAAGGTGGGTTAAGTGTCTTGCCCAAGGACACAACGACAGTATGAACTGTGGGGAGAGTGGGAATCGAACCGCCTACCTTCCGGTTGAAAGACGACCGCTCTACCCACTGAGCTACTGCCTACTGAGCTATATATATATATATCCATATATATATCCATATATATATGGATATATATATATATATATATATATATGTTCAAAATAATAGCAGTACAATGTGACTGACCAGAAGAATCCAGGTTTTTAGTATATTTTTATTGCTAAGTGGCAGACAAGGTGCAGTAGATTCTCGGAAAACTAACAAGACCCAGCTTTCATGATATGCACACTCTTAAGGCTGTGCAATTGGGCATTAGTTGAAAGGGGTGTGTTAAAAAAAATAGCAGTGTCTGCCGTACAAACTCAAAACTATTTTGTACAAACGTTTTGCTTTCTAGGATTTAGCAAATCACAAATTTTTAGTTGTTTAAACACAGTTTTTTAAAACTGCTTCACATCTGTGTGGCACCAACTTGTGGCACCTCTCAGCTGTTATTCCACTCCATGATTCTTTAACAACATTCCACAATTTATTTACATTTCTTGGTTTTGCTTCAGAAACCGCTTCTCGATTGGATTAAGGTCTGAGGATTGGGCTGGTTACTCCATAACATTAAATTTGTTGGTTTGGAACCAAGACTTTGCTAGTTTACTAGTGTGTTTGGGGTCATTGTCTTGTTTAAAACAACCATTTCAAGGGCATGTCCTCTTCAGCAAAAGGCAACATGACCTCTTCAAGTATTTTGACAAATGCAAACTGATCCATAATCCTTGGTATGTGATAAATAGGCCCAACATCATAGTAGGAGAAACATGCCCATATCATGATGCTTGCTTCACAGTCTACACTGTGTACTGTGGCTTGAATTCAGAGTTTGGGGGTCGTCTCACAAACTGTCTGTGGCCTTTGGACCCAAAAAGAACAATTTTAATCAGTCCACAAAATGTTCCACCATTTCTCTTTAGGCCAGTTGATGTGTTCTTTGGCAAATTGTAACCTCATCTGCACATGCCTTTTTTTTAAACAGAGGGACTTTTCGGGGGATTCTTGAAAATAGATTAGCTTCAGACAGATGTCTTCTAACTGTCACAGTACTTACAGGTAACTCCAGACTGTCTTTGATCATCCTGGAGCTGATCATTGGCTGAGCCTTTGCCATTCTGGTTATTCTTCGATCCATTTTGATGGTTGTCTTCTGTTTTCTTCCACGTCTCTCTGGTTTTGCTCTCCATTTTAAGGCATTGGAGATCATTTTATGTTTTCCCCTACTCTAATTAACTTTTTAATCAAAGTACGCTGTTCTTTTGAACAATGTGTTAAACAAACCATTTTCCCCAGGCTTTCAAATGCATGTTCAACAAGTGCTGGTGGATTCATCTTTAAATAGGGGCCACCTGATTCACACCTGTTTTTTCACAAAATTGATGACCTCAGTGATTGAATGCCACACTGATATTTTTTTAGCACATCCCTTTCAACTAATTGCCCAATTGCACAGCCTTAAGAGCGTGCATATCATGAATGCTGGGTCTTGTTTGTTTTCTGAGAATCTACTGCACCTACTGGTAACTTGTTTGCCACTTGGCAATAAACAATATACTAAAAACCTGGATTATTCTGGTTAGTCACATTGTACTGCTATTGTTTTGAACAATACTATGTATATATAGCTCAGCTGGTGAGGACAAGACCTTTCACACAGGGGACCCAGGTTCCAATCCCCCTTCGGGACACTATCCAGTGTGGGTCCTTAGGCAAGACCCTTCGCGCTACTGCCTACCTCATAAAAATGATGAGAGACAATAAATGCTATGAGAAGCATGATCAGACGACGCCCGGTGTGACGGATCAACTGGCGAAGCGGGTTATCTGGCGACATGAAGATGTTTTTTGTGGACGTTCCTCTCTAGGACCCCACTTTTACAAACCAGGAAATATAGGTATTATTTCGTCTTAAATTACATTGATGTGATTATTTTTACAGCGGACATGTCTTTAATGATGTCTCTTTTAGTGCCGATGAGAAAGAACGAACATAGACGGCTTTGATTCGAGAGCAGTTTGTGGATTATAACTTGATGTAAACAGGACAGCGCTGTCACCAGTTGATCCAGACGATCTCCGTTTAACTTGCGTAACATGAGAAACAGCCTTTAAATCAAGAAATACTACAGAAGAAATACTACAGAAGGAACACTGGCGTGGACATGGTGCTCGTGCTGTGCAACTTCTTTTAAAACTTGTGTAACCTGCAGTCATCGCAATAAATCAGTCCAATGAGAATAAAACAGTTGAGGCTACTCTTACCGTTATTATGTGAGCTCTTGTCTCTGGTCAGCGTTGGAGTCATACTGGCAACTAAAGCTGTCTTTAAAAAGTTGTTTGTCCCATGTGTTTATGACTGACTCTGCTGCTATGTTGTATGTTTGTCTCATGTACTGGCAACATCAGGTAAAAAGGACTGTGTTTGGTGGTTAATTGTTTTTTTGTCCGCAAGCTGAACATGGTAGCCTGCAAATGTCTGCCCCAGGTGTGAATGGGATGATTGAAAGCACAATGTAAAGCACTTAGGGTGCCTGAGAAGGGTGCAAAAAAGTGCTATATAAATGCACATCATTTGACACTTACCAACCTATTTTTATACGTACTTAATATTTTGGACATTTAGAAATTTATTTTCGATCATATATATGCATTGTCTATTGTGTTGCAAATAAATGTTAAGAGTGCTTTACTGATGTCTCACAGGACCTCAACCCAGCTTTTACATTTTACATTTACATTTACATTTAGTCATTTAGCAGACACTTTTATCCAAAGCGTCTTACAAGTGAGGAAAAACAATGGAAGCAATTTTAACAACACAAGGTACAAAAAGCATAAGTGCACAAAAAACTAGTCAGTTTAAACCCAGAGAAAGCTAAGGATGAGAATTTTTATTTATTTATTTTTTTTTAAAGAAAGGAATCGATAGAAAGGAAGTAGAACTCAGTGTTTGTCAGTTAGGTGTTGACATAAGAGATGTGTTTTCAGGTGTTTTTTAAAGATGGCTACAGAATCTGCTGATCTTGTAGCAGCAGGTAGAACATTCCACCAATGTGGAACAGAGCCAGAGAAGGTATGCGAGAGTGATTTTTTACCTTTTTGGGACGGTACCACCAGACGTTGTTCATTTGCAGAGCGCATGCTCTTTTCGGTTCATTAAAGACCACTCTTGCCGCTGCATTCTGGATCAGCTGCAGAGGTTTGTTTGTGCAGGCAGGGAGTCCAGCCAGTAGAGCATTGCAATAATCCAGTTTGAACAAGACAAGAGCCTGGACTAGAATTTGCATAAGGTGCTCTGATAGGAAAGGTCTAATTTTCCTAATGTTGTAGAGGATGAATCTACAGGACCGGGTGGTGCTGGCGACATTTACATTTACATTTATTCATTTAGCTGACGCTTTTATCCAAAGCGACTTACATTGTTCTAATGTAATTACCACTGTTACAGTCACTGGAGGCAAGGTGGGTTAAGTGTCTTGCCCAAGGACACAAACGACAGTATGAACTGTGGGGAGAGCGGGAATCGAACCGCCTACCTTCCGGTTGAAGGACGACCGCTCTACCCACTGAGCTACTGCCGCGACATGACTTGTGAAATTTAGCTGATCATCAATTACCACTCCCAGATTTCTGGCAGTCCTGGACGGTGTAATGGTTGATGGGCCTAGTTGAATGGAGAGGTTGTGGTGGGTCTTTGGATTGGCCGGAATCACAAGCAGTTCTGTTTTTGCAAGGTTCAGCTGCAGGTGATGGTCCTTCATCCAAAGTGAGATGTCACTCAGACATGCCGAGACGCAAGCAGAGACCGTGGGATCGTCAGGTTGAAATGAAAGGTGGAGTTGAGTGTCATCTGCAGCAGTGATAGGAAAAGCCATGCTTCTGGATGACAGAGCCAAGGGATGTCATGTATATGGAAAAGAGTAGCGGTCCAAGCACTGAGCCCTGTGGCACTCCTGTATTGAGATGTTGGGACTCAGAGACCTCGTTTCTCCAGGATACTCTGAATGACCTATCCGAGAGGTAAGACTTGAACCATTGCAACACCATTCCAGAGACACCCATCGCCCTGAGAGAAGACAGGAGGATGTGATGATTAACAGTGTCAAAATCAGCAGACAGATCCAGTAAGATGAGTACAGATGACTTGGATGTTGCCTTTGCCAGTCTCAGAGCTTCGATGACTGAGAGCAGTGCAGTTTCGGTGGAATGTCCGCTCTTGAACCCAGACTGGTTCTGGTCCAGGAGGTTGTTCCGTGTGAGAAAGGATGAGAGCTGAGTAAACACAACTCGCTCCAGAGCTTTGGCAATGAAGGGAAGGAGGGAAACCGGTCTGTAGTTTTCTAGCAGTGTAGGGTTAAGAGTGGGTTTCTTCAATAGTGGTGTGATGCAGGCCTCTTTGAAAGCTGTGGGGAATGACCCAGTGGAGAGAGATGAGTTGATGATGTGGGTGAGAGCAGGCACGACAGATGGAGAGATGGCCTGAAGGAGATGTGTGGGGATGGGATCCAGCGGGCAGGTAGTAGGGTGGTTAGAACTAATGACCTTGGAAACATCTGCTTTATTTAGAGGAGAGAAGGAGGGGAGCAAACACATATCAGGGGTCTGAATGAGCTCAACAGGTGGTGGCGCAGAGAACTGACTGCTGATGGCGGTCGTTTTCTTTATAAAGAAAGACGCAAAATCATCAGCTGTTAAATCGGATGAAGTTGGGGGCGCAGGCGGACAAAGGAGGGCAGAAAAGGTTTTAAAGAGAGTGCGCGAGTCAGGTGAGTTGATTAACCTAGAATGGTAGTAGACAGTTTTTGCAGAGGTGACATCAGCGGAGAAAGTAGAGAGGAGAGACTGGTAGATACAGAGGTTAGTAGGATCTTTTGACTTGCGCCATTTTCTCTCAGCTGACCGGAGGCTGGCGCGGTGCTCGCGTAGAACATCGGATAACCAGGGGGCAGACGAGGATGTACGGGCTGGTCTAGATGTAAGAGGGTAAGTTGTCCAAGCAGGATGTAAGCGTGGAGCACAGAGTGTCGGTGGCGTTGTTTGTGTTTTATTCTAAACATTCTACAGAACAGTTTTTATGTGGGATAATTTAAGACTTAATAGTGTTTAAATGTTCTTTGTTTTACAACTGAAAGGAAATCATTGTTAAATAACTTTTTATTGTACTTCAGACAAGAAATTACCAAAATATGTAAAAAAAAAAAAAGTAGAGAAAGACCTGAACACATATGAAAGTATGAATGAATGCTATTAAAAAGATACAGTATTGGTATACATGTTGCAGTTGTGTCTACATTTGATTTTTGCCCTGTGTGAATGTTAAGCCCTGTCATATTTGTTGAAGGTAGTTCAGAGAGTACTCTAGTGACTGAAAGGTAGTTGGAAATTCAAACCTCTGGAAAGGTTGAATTCATTTTAATGTCACAGTTGTGTCACATTGTGTTCCTTCTTATTTACTGACAATGAGCATCTGTCAAAAGCAGCAGGTTGATACTTTTACAAACAGGTTGTGGGAGTTGCAAGTAAAGCTAAAGGTTCCAAGAAAGTACAGCTGTACTCTGTAACTGTAGTGTAGACTGGACATGATCTGAAATGAGAAAGTAAAAACATACTTTTATTAGGTTTAGCCTACAATACAACATAGTTGTTGAAGTCACAGTGAAACTGTTGACTGAAAAAAATAAAATAAAAGACGTAAAAAAATGTTGTAACTGTTAAGGCTACGGCTAAGCTATTCTGCGACAAACAGAGAAACTAAAGCGGTAATTGCGTGTTTAATTGCCATGATTACTTACATACATTACACCACATGTTAAGACAAAGTCATTGTAGTAAAACTTCACGATTGTAAAGTCAAGTCAGCTGCAGCTGTCGATGCATCACAAGTTAACCTGAGAGTTCATGTTACGGGTCCGGTCTAGGGGGGGCAGACCCGAACAGAAAATACCCTGTATAAACAGGAGGAATGATGAGACAGTATGCAGGTGCTTCTGTTCTGTGCAGTGTCGCTCATAGAATTTATTAAAGCAAAATACCAAAAATACAATTACATGGCTTCCAAAACGCATTTGTAGCTTAAACGTGCTTAATGGTACCAAAACTATGCATTGTTAGCATCTATAATGTTTATGAAAACTCCAGTGTGAATCGTAATGCCATACAGAGCCACTGAATATCTTTAGGCATGTAGGTCGCTGCATTATTGAACAAAAATAGCATTTGGTGCTATAGATGTGAATTGTAATATTCATTACCAGCTGATCAAGCAAATACTCTTTGAATAATAACCAAAATTGCATTCAGAGCACCCAACAAAATGGTCTGCACATTACAGTCATTTTCTTTTTATATTTAACTCAATTACAAAACTTTACAATAGCACAAACTGTATTATTGTTAGCATTACCAAAACTGTAATTTCCTGCACTGACATAACAATTAAATACATTTTAACTCTGTACAATCACAGTAAAAAGTAACATTAAATCATACACATTGCGAGTGGGGGAAGGGCGCCGCTGCTGCAAGACCTCGTGGCCATGCTGCTGTAGCTAGTTCAATACTGAACAATATACCTTTACCATTTGGCTTTGTTAGAGCTGACTTTGCGTAAACTATTCGTTAACTATTATCAACAAAGATGTTATGCTGTTCATATTTATGTCTTTTGTGCTCTTCACATTACTAACCTGTATAAACAGAAGGAATGATGAGACAGTATGCTGGTGCTTCTGTTCTGTGCAGTGTCGCTCATAAAATGAGGAAACTGCGCGAGACTCTCAGAGAGAGGCTCAGGCCTGAAAGCACAACCAAAACACTGCCCCCAAGTGGCGCACCCCAAAACTAAGATTGACATGTATTCTGAACCAAGGCCAAGTGATATTCTAAAAAAAACCTTATCAACTAACTAAAATGGGACCACACATTTTATGTGCGTCACATTCACCTAACGCTATCTGTCACAGACGACTCTGTCTAATCTCAAACTTACTTTACTGCAGTGTATGCTTTCCAACAATACTTAACCTTTGATCAATTATATTGTTGGTGGAATCCACGTCCTTCGGACCAAAAAATGTACCATTATCACGAACATTACTCATGCGACTTAGTGAGTATGTGTTTTAAACATGTGTTTTAAACAGGCATCTCTCTAGCCACCTACACACTTGTTTTGTTGTTGTTGCAGTTGCCCAATGCCGCCAGATAACCTGACTCCAGTTGATCCGTCACACCGGGAACCAGAGCAACTTGATGACAAATGGGCTACTGGAACAAGAACAAGACCTAGATGGGCGAGATACGATAACAAGGGTCTGTTGGAATGCTACTCCTCCAGTAACCCTTGTCAGAGGGGTTACATGAAGAGGATGTGGGATGAATGGTAACTTCGAAACCTACAATCCAGGCTTACATCGAAGCAACTAGTAGCTCAGTGTTCCAACATCCACAAGCGGCAGCTGCTATCACAACTTGAGATTGACGAGATATAACACAAAAAATGCTACGGCAAGGGGGAGCCAGGACGAGAGGTCAGAAGGGGCTCCCCAACCGGGGATTGGGTACGAAGCCCCAACAAGTGAAATAACGCTGAACGAGGCAGCCACTGACCTGAAAGACAAGATCATGGCGAGAATGGATGCAAGGCAACCCCGATATAAATTACAACAGCTAAGGGAAGTACCATCAGCCAGTCTCCTAGAAGATGTGAATGCAGCATTGAGTGCAATCCCTACCACAACCATCACTGAAACAATGAGCTGCTATACAACTCAGCAGCAGTGATCCTCGAGATGCTTGGCTATAAGAGCAACCATGGGAGCCATGAGAAACAGTACCCACCATGGAAACAAAGGCTGGAGGCTAAGATCAAGCAGACACAAAGAGAAGTAAGCCAACTGACAGAGGCTAAGAAAGGTGCAATGAGAAAACAAGTTCCCAAGAGGTACAACCAGATGCCCATACCTGAAGCACTTGAAACTGCCAAACAAAGGCTCCAAGCCTTGGCCAGCCGCCTAATGAGGTACATGAAAGAGAATGAAGCCAGAAGAATAAACCGGCTGTTCGCAACTCAACCTGCGAAAGTGTACGCTCAATGGCAGGGTAATAACAGCAGAGCAGACCGTCCAAGGCTGGAAACTGAACAACACTGAAAAAGTATATGGTAGAGGGAGGAATCACACAACAGCGATGCACAGTGGCTGGTGGCTCTGAGAGAGGACCACAGCAACCTCCCTGAACAGAATCCAGTTACCATCACAGCGGCAGACATCCATCCAAGACAGAGTCTCAGGTATGAAAAACTGGACAGCACCGGGCCCTGACAGGATCCACACCTACTGGCTAAAGAAGCTCACTGCACTCCACGATAATCCTGATCCTGAAGGATCCCACAAAGGGTACAGTCCCATCCAACTATCAGCCAATAACCTGTCTCTCCACAACATGGAAGCTCATGTCAGGCATCATTGCGGCTAAGATAAGTGGGCACATGGCTCAATACATGAGCAAAGCACAGCAGGGCATTGGCAAAGAAACCAGAGGAGCTATACACACACTCCTGGTTGACAGAACAGTCACCCAAGACTGCAGAACCCGACACACAAACATGTGCACTGCCTGGATTGATTACAAGAAAGCATATGACTCAATGCCACACACATGGATCAATGAATGCTTGGAGATGTACAACATCAACAGGACTCTAAGAGACTTCATTGCAAACTCAAGGAGGCTGTGGAAAACCACCCTTAAGGCCAATGGCAAGCCACTTGCACAAGTATCCATTAAATGTGGCATATACCAAGGAGATGCTCTATCCCCACTGCTGTTCTGCATAGGCCTGAACCCCCTCAGCCAAATAATCAACAAGACTGGCTATGGATACCGACTCAGGATTGGGGCCACCATCAGTCACCTCCTCTACATGGATGACTTCAAGCTATACGCTAAGAGCGAGCGGGACATCGACTCACTGATCCACACCACTGGGATCTACAGCTCTGACATTGGGATGTCATTCGGGCTTGAGAAGTGTAGTTGAATGGTGACAAAGAGAGAGAAGGTAGTCCACACAGAAGGGGTCTCACTCCCAGAAGGAACAATAGCAGACATTGAGGATGGTTACAAGTACCATGGAATACCACAGGCAAACTCAAGCTCCCAAGCTCCAATGGATAACATTTAGCCAAAGCTGAGCCCATCTCTATCTACAATTAATTATTATTAGGCTATTGTATGCCTATTTATTATTACTATTTATCAACTACATTTAAATTGCCTCTGACGAAAGCATTTGCATAAACAACTGTCTTTGTGGGGGATGGAGAGGTGGGGGTGGCTGAAAGGACCCAAACTGGTTGTAAATGGGGAGATGTGAAAGAGTGTGAGGTTTCGGATGGCCGAGGTGCTTGTGGTGGAGGAAAGGTCTGTTGTCTTTTCTGTCTTCAAAACTCTCGAGACTTTTAAGAATAGTTAATTTGGCTTCTCTTCCTGTCAACCTATTTATTCTGTTTAAAATTGGATTAATGCTCATAGCAAAATAATATGAATCATCAAGGTCAATTTCAGGAAAGCTTTGCTTTGGTACAGGCTTTTCTAATACTGACAGAAAATGTTTCCCTATGCTAGGGCGTACTCACACTAGGCACGGTTGCCATGAACCGGGCCAGAGGACGATTGTCCCCCCTCCCCACTCCCCCTCTGGCCTGCACTCACATAGGCTTTCAGCATTCGTGCCGGAGCACGCTTACGTCATTATGGTGCGACGGTTTCGGGATAAACAGGAAGAGCGGCGCTCTCTGAACACAACGGAGTCCATCGCTCTGTTTTATTTGTGGATAATTTTGTGTCGTTTGGTACACGGTGGTCCACAGCCCTCTCACAGCCTGTTGTTAAACAGATTTGTCGTCTTAGTGGCGCGAAAATTTTCACGTAATCGTGCTGCTCGTATGAGGAGGTTTGCAAGGTACCAGCTGAAGTGCAGCAAGGACTTTGCAGCTTTGATTACGGTCTACAGTTCCCGATACATCGACATGGTAAGAATTAATATAATGAAATGTCATTGAATACAATTGAAAAGTGTATTGTGAAATTTGAAATACAATATGTGTATAATGTTTTTTTTGTAATTACGACAGTAGCGTTCTAAAGGTAATAATCATGTAACTTAATATAATTTGCTGGTTAATATTAGCTACATTCTTGTATTAAGACACCCGTATTCAACGGGACACAACTGTTATGTATGCACTGGAGTAGTAGTTTGTTGTTTATTTAATTTCACTTCAAAGTGCAGTAAGGTAATTGTGTATGCATAAACTATATACAGTTAACAATATTTTTCCATTCTGCTGCAGGACCATATGGATTCGGCAGAGATCTGCTGTGTGGTGGCAGCATGTTCTCAGCAGCTGGACAGACTGTGAGTGGAAGGCTAATTTCAGAATGAGAAGGACATCATTCTTGCAGTTGTGCAACAGCCTGCAGCCGCCTTCAAAGACAGACCACTTCATTCAGAAAACCAGTGCCCTTGGACCAACGTGTTGCAATATGCATATGTAGAGTTCAGAACCATCTCCCATTTATTTGGGATTGGTCAGCACTTCTCATAAAAAAAAAAAAAAAAAAACAGTATTTCACATAACACAACCATGTGCAGTGGCGAAACAAAATAGGCTACCTTGTGTGTGTGGTGTATAATTTATGGAAGTGTGTGGTATATATTGTAGAGGTTCGAGGTCGAATTATAAAGTGTAGAGGAATATATGCTACGGTATATTAAACAACTTCTGAAAGCAAATAAGAGTATTAACAACAACAACAGCCTCATCCTGGCTTCAAATACCGCACAGAAGACGTTAGATTCATGAGTTTGTTTGGACAAGACCTCAGTCCCATATGCCTGAGAGAAACCTGCCCTGGTGCATAGACACTGCAAGACTGGGTGTTACATGATGAAATGTTATGATTAAAATACATTTTTCATTTACATTTTCACTTCACTTTTCTCCAACACATAATAGCAAAGAATAATCATGAACTGAATTGTCAACTTTGTCAATTCTTTTAACATGCCAAGGGAATGAATGTATTGTAATGACTTTACTGTAGCCCAATGATAAAGATGTAATATGTTGTCATTAAAGTACACTTTTAAACCAAGGAGAACAGGCACAGATGATTTACACTTTGGAAGCAAAAGTTAAATTTACAACTTAGGTAAAGCCTAAATCAAGTCTAAGTGCATTACCACATTGCAACATGCATAAAATGAACGGTCTGCAGACTAGCATTTAGAGAAAATAACAGGTAGGTACATTAAGAATCCAAAGAGTGACATTTCCCCTGTCGTGAAAAACACTAGTATTGCCAGAATCAAAAGAGAGTGTAGACTTAAGTTTTCCACACCAGACTAGTGTAAATGTCAGCACAGCTAAAAATAATCCACTCAAGTACAGATTCAAGTTGTTTTGGAGCGTCGCATGGAGCGTCGCAAAACCGTGACGTCACGCGTCTTGTTCCATGCTCCAGCACGGTTGGCGCTCACACTACATGCGAACCGCGCCCGAGCCCAACTAACCGTGCTCTGGCCCACCTCTTCCAAGCGGGCCAGGGGCGGCTAATCGAGCCGCGCCCGGGCACGGTTCGGAGCACTCACACTAGTCAAACGAACCGCGCTATGGTGGTCAAACGCGCTCGGGCTCGGTTCAAACTGGCTAGTGTGAGTAGGCCCCTAGAGTATGGTCTCTTTTGGGCCTTCCTCCCCAAGCCGTGGGCTTTGGGGGGTGGTGTGGCAGTACTGGTGACCTTTTCAAATGATGTTAGTGTGGGTTATGGTGTTTGCGGTGACATGCTCATAGACAGGTCCTCTGGTTCTCCAACAGATGTTTCCCAGCACAAGGGACTGACATGAACTGGTTTAAGCAGGGAGACATGAAAAGTTGGATAAATCCTCATGGAGCTTGGTAACTTTAGTCTTACTGCAGTGGGGTAAATTATACTCTCTATGACAAATGGCCGATTCCAAAAACGTTGAGACACTGTACAAATTACGGATAAAAACAGAATACAATGATGTGGAAGTTTACTTCTTTACTTTATTCAAAATACATACAACATAGATGACAGATCAAATGTTTAAACTATCCATCCATCCATCCACCTTTTATTTATAAAGCACCTTAAAAACAACAGTGTTGACCAAAGTGCTGAACACAGTCTATAAATAAACAATAACATAAACAGAAGCACAACAAAAAATAATAAAACAATAGATAAACGTAAAAATAAATGCAACAGTAATACAAAACTAAAAGTCAACCCTGAAACTGAAGAGACTCAATCAATCTGATGTGCAAAGGCAGCTCATTCCAGAGTCTCGGAGCTGCCACGGCAAACGCACGGTCACCTCTGGATTTTCGTTTTGTCTTGGGGACGACCAACAGTGCCTGGCCAGCTGGAGCGAACGAAGGGGGGTGTAGGGCACAAGCAGATCAGACAGGTACTGGGGGGCCAGGCCATGCAGACATTTAAAAACAAATAAAAGAATTTTAAAATCAGTGCGAAAGTGCACAGAGAGCCAGTGGAGGGATTGGAGGATGGGTGAGATATGGTCAATTTTTTGAGTTCCAGTTAAAAGACGAGCAGCTGCATTTTGGACTAGTTGTAATCGTGACATAAGTGATTTGCTAATACCAGTGTAAAGTGCATTACAATAATCTAAACGAGTGGTAATAAAAGCATGTATTAAAATTTCAAAATCATGTCGAGATAAAACCGATTTTACTTTGACTATTTGCCTCAGCTGGAAAAAGCTGGTCTTCACCACTGCACTAATCTGGGCATCAAGTTTTAACCGACCATCCAACTTCCCAGGTTTGTAACCACAGGGCTAATGTCTCGGGTTAGACAACCCAAGTCAACAGGAACCACAGCAGCTGAGTCACTAGGAGAAAATAACACAAACTCAGTTTTGCTCTCATTTAAATACAAAAAATTCATAGCCATCCATGCTTTCACTTCATTCAGACACTCTAAAAGGGTTTCTGACTGACTTAGCGGCACATATATTTGGCAGTCGTCAGCATAAAATGGAACGAAACATTGTGACTTCTAAGAATTGACCCAAGAGGCAACAGGTACATTGAAAAAAGTAGCGGCCCAAGGACAGACCCTTGAGGAACACCGCACGACAGAGGAGCCGAAGAGGACACAGCATCACTGACCTGAACTGAAAAACTTCTGCCTTCCAAATAGGACATAATCCAGGCTAAGGCCAACCCCTTAATGCCCACATAGTTCTCCAGTCGCAACAATAAAATTTGGTGGTCGACTGTATCGAACGCAGCCGTATGGTCCAATAGCAGCAGAGCAACAGTATCACCTGAGTCTGAAGCCAGAAGAATGTCGTTGAAAACCCTCAGCAGAGCTGTCTCAGTGCTGTGGGCTGACTTAAACCCAGACTGGAAAATGTCAGTTATACAATTGTCATTCAAAAATGTGCTCAGCTGCAGATAAACAACTTTCTCCATAATTTTGGAAAGCAGAGGGAGCTTAGAAATAGGCCGATAGTTAGAGAGCTCAAGTCTGTCTAGACCAGGTTTCTTTAACAAGGGTTGAACAACTGCATGTTTAAAACTCATAGGTACGACTCCAGTAATTAAACTAACATTAACAATATCAAGTATGCAGGGCGCCACTGTAGGAAAAACCTCATTAAAAAGACGAGGGGGAATCACATCATTGGGGGAGCCAGTGAACTTCATTTGACCAATAATCTTTTCTAAAAGAGGCAAGCTAACAGGCTCAAACTGGTTCAAAACAGCAGAACAGGTTACAGAAATGCCAGGGTCATACAAAGGTGGACCAATAAGGGCCCTAATGCTCTCCACCTTGTGGGTAAAAAAGTGAAGAAACTCCTCACACACTTTTGATGGGTTCTCAAAGCACTGGAGTTGTGGGACATTAAAAAAAGTTTTGATGGTATTAAAAAGAACTCGAGGATTGTGACCATTTAAAGAAATAATGTTAGAAACATGCTTGGTCTTTTCAGCTTTTACATTTTTTTGATAAGAACACCAACTCACTCTAAGTATCTGAAATGACACTTGGAGTTTATCCCTCTTCCACTTTCTTTCCGCCCTTCTGCACTCGCGTCTGGCAGCGCGGGTGACATCGTTAAGCCAAGGGTCAGATCTCGGTTTAGACACCCTGGTTTTTACAGGGGCAACCATGTCTAATGTTGCTAGGCAAGCAGCATTAAAACCAGCGCACAGATCTTCAACAGTTGTATTAGGACAAAGAGAGACACAATTTAGATTAAAAACAGAGGAAAACTGAGCAGCAGTGGAAGGGTTAACTATTCGGCCACGGCGCACAGGGGCACACGGTTTAACTATGACACAGGAGAGGGAAATTTCAAATACAACAGGCATATGATCAGAGAAGAAAGCATCACAGACTTCAAGATTAGAAACAGTTAAGCCATAAGTTAAAACCAAGTCAAGAGTGTGCCCACGTTCCTGCGTGGGGCCAGATACACACTGTACAAGATTAAAACAGTCAATGACATTTAAAAAGGCTCTTGCCGTTGGATTTTCAGGACAGCACACGTGAATGTTAAAGTCCCCTACAATAAGGAGGCAGTCATACATTGGCACAAACTCAGCCAAAAATTGAGAAAAGTCAGTGATGAAATCCTTGTTGTATTTGGGTGGCCTATATACGAGTGCGCACAGCACTGGAGATGCACCGCTCAGTTCAAACAAATCCACCTCAAAGGTGTCAAAGGATACAGAGAATGCGAGCTGTTTACACTTAAAATTTGTTTTATAGACTGTTGCCAGTCCTCCTCCACGACCTGGACGTTCTCGGGAGTTAAAGTACAAACAGTCAAAGCGGTAAAGTTCACAAAAGCACTCGACTCACCCACTGGAATCCACGTTTCCGTTACACAGAGAAAATCCAGATTGCGTGACTCAAAGAAATCCTTCAAGATGAAAGTTTTGTTTGCTAGCGATCGAGCATTCACCAGGGCAAACCTAACTGGATCCGGGGCTTTTGCAGCCAGTGTAGTCCAAGCAAGCGGCCGGAGATTCTGCTCATTCACCCCGCGCCAGCGGAGGCGAGGAGCCTGAACACGGCGAACAGGGAGCCCCACGTCCAAGCCAGCCACTGGAACCAAATAGGAGTCAATCGGATCCACAGAATGCCACAGCGCGAGGCGACAAAAATCCGAACGAATTCCAGGCAAAGTCATAGAGGAAGACGCCAGCCTAGTCCTTAATTTCACCAGCCAACCACAGCGTTTTCGCCGGCGTCTACGGCGCGCTCTGCGCAAAAGTGGAGCTGACACACGGCGAAGGTGAGCTGGTATTCCCGTAAGAAATGGAGGACGGAAAGATTTTTGGCCATCATGCTCGAATGGCACCAAGTTTTTAATCAAGGGTCGAAGGTCTAAAAGTATTTGGCGGTCATAGACCAGTAGAGAGTTGACATTTGCAATAACAATTGACAAAAATAACATAAATACAAACAAAGTGCGCAGAGACAGACGGCAGGCCATAGACACACATCTTGTTCCTAAAAATTAAGAAAACTAAGAAAAAGTATCTTTTTTTATTATTTTAATGGAAAAATAAGTTGATTTTAAATTTAATAGCATCAACACTTATTTTTATTTATAACAGTCTGCAAAAGTCTGGGTACTGAGGAGACAAGTTGCTCAGGTTTAGGAATAGGAATGTTGTCCAATTCTTGTCTAATACAGCCTTATAGTTGCTCAACTGTCTTAGGTCTTATTATTTGTTACAAAAATAATATCTTATTATTTGTGTCCACTAACTCCGGAGACTCACAAAAGTGTGGTTAAATATTCCGGGAACCAGGACAATAAGTCAGTGTAAAGTTAAAGCAACCAAGTAAGAGCAAGCCTGATGCAAGTTGAGACGTTTGGCAGTTTGGATCTAAGCCAGGTTTTTAAGATCTGTCCAGACTAGAAATGGTTGGGATGCTGTTGTGAAAACATCATATTTTCATGCAGTGGTCCTGATGATCCTTGATAGACAAGATTGCGCCGCTGTGTATGGCCTGCCGTCCACGTCTCTTGACTTTCCTGCTAATTATTGTATTTATCCTGTGTGTCATTAATAATGTGTCATCGCTATTGGTGTATGAACGCCTGACCCTGCTAAAAATACGGGATAGGCTGAACAACCTGACTGATTTTGTTAAATATGGACATTCAAAAACGTCGCCGCCTCTGCTAGCCGCTGTGCCAGCCTATCTGTGGCGTCCTTTCTGCACGTTGCCTCGCAACAAGAAGCGGAGACGCGGGAAAAGAGGAGGGGTGCTCATAAGATTCAAGGCTTACCTGGCTTCATTATGTATGGATGTTTCTGGCTGTTCGCTGAATGGAAAATCCATGGTGTGTCGAAAATTTGACCTGCGCTGCGCCTTAGAGTTCAGCTATCGGTGGCTCCGACCCGCTCTCCCTGACGCTGGGTGCTTGCTTCCGTGTTGCCGGCCAGTGAGGATTCAGGTGCGGGGCTGCGTACGAGGGAATCTCCGCCCGCTCAATCATGCCACTCTGCAGTCGGTGAACTGTAGGTCAGTGCACGCAGCTTTGATTAACACCCGATCGCTCACAAACAAGACCTTCATCCTCAACGACTTGATTTCCACTCACGACCTGGATTTTCTCATGCTCACAGAGACCTGGCTAAAACCATGTGATAACAACGCTTTCTTGGAGCTCCTCCCTCCCGGCTACTCTTTCCTGAGTACACCGCGAGTGTCTAGTCGTGGTGGTGGTCTGGCTTCTGTCTTTAAACAACACTTGAACTGTCGTCTACTTCCATCTAAGAACTATAGTAGCTTTGAGCTTCAGCTATTCCTGGCTCCATTTGCATGTCCTCTACTGTGTGCTGTTGTCTACCGACCTCCAAAATATAATAAGGATTTCATTTCGGAGTTCTCTGAGTTACTTGGGGAATTACGAACACAATACGACAGTTTATTAATTTGTGGTGATTTCAATATACAGTTTGCTGCCCATCAAGTCAGCTGCCCAATGGCTTTCAGAGCCTTCTGATCTCTTTGGATCTGACACAATCAGTGAACGCTCCCACACACCAGCACGGTCACACATTGGACTTGATCATTTCTCACGGACTCACTGTATTAATCTCAGAAATAAGTGACATTTGCATTTCAGACCACCTTCCTGTTATGTTTGAATTCAAAGGCCCTGTCCCTGCAGCAAAATCCCTTACTCCAGCTGGTCACCGCTGCATCATCACTTCCACCACAGCTGGAGAATCTGCTGCTGCCTTTATGAACACCACTCTTTACTCTCAGGACAAAGTGGTCT
This sequence comes from Perccottus glenii, assembly GCA_024416835.2. Taxonomy (NCBI): domain Eukaryota; kingdom Metazoa; phylum Chordata; class Actinopteri; order Gobiiformes; family Odontobutidae; genus Perccottus; species Perccottus glenii. Next base: position 29,785,140 of record CM044552.2, on the reverse strand, counting down.
TCCCACTCTGCACAGAAGACTCTGCACATCTCCTCCTTCTGCTCAGAGATTTTTAACATCATTGCTCCTTACAGGTGCAGAGCTGTCAGGACTCAGCTAGAGCCTTGGCTTAATGACACCACCCGTGTCCTTAGACGGAGGTGCAGGCAGGCCGAGCGCAAGTGGAAAAAGGACAATCTACATGTTTCACTGGGTATATTGAGAGACAGTCTTACTGAATATCAAAATACAGTCAAAGCAGCTAAATGTCAGTATCTGTCTAATGTCATTTCCACCAGCTCTAATCGTCCTAGAGCGCTATTCAACACAATTCAGTCTGTTATAAATCCATCTAGTAATGCTCTACAGCAGGCCTCAAAGTCAAACTGTAATGATTTCCTCCATTATTTTGATGATAAAGTAGCCTCTGTTAAACAGAGCATTAAGAACATGTCTAACACTTTTGACATGTGCTCTTCTCCTGTCCTCTCTGTGTTTAACGTGTTTGAGCCAGTGTCACTCCCTCTCCTCTCTGATGTGGTCCAGGGGCTGAGACCGACCAACTGTCCTCTGGACATTACCCCATCTAAAATGCTTAAACATGTTTTTAACACAGTGAGCCCATGCCTCCTCTCATTTATAAACAGCTGTCTGAGTTCAGGTTCTGTACCAACTGTATTCAAGCACGCAGTGGTCAGGCCTCTGCTAAAAAAAACCCCAACCATGATCCTACCGTTATGTCAAATTTTAGACCTGTGTCCCATTTACCTTTTCTATCCAAGGTTTTGGAAAAGATTGTTTTCTTACGGTTACAGTCTTTTCTGGAGAACAATCAGATTTTTGAAAAGTTTCAGTCTGGCTTTAGGACACGACACAGCACTGAGTCCGCTCTTCTCAAAGTACAAAATGACATTCTCTTGTCCCTTGATGAGAAAAAGCCAGTGCTGCTCATAATGTTGGATCTTACGGCAGCATTTGACACCGTGGACCACTCAGTCCTCCTGACACGTCTGGAACAACAGGTTGGGCTTCAGGGACCTGTGCTGCAGTGGTTTAGGTCGTATTTAACAGAGAGGACTTTTTCTGTTAGGATTGGTGACCTCTCTTCTTCCTCGGTCCCCTTGACCTCTGGTGTGCCACAAGGTTCCATTTTGGGCCCTGTTTTATTTTCCTTGTATATGTTGCCGTTAGGTGCAGTTATTTCAAAGCACAAAATGTCTTTTCATCTGTACGCAGACGACCTACAGGTTTACCTTCCGGTTGTCCCTGCTTGTCCTAATAGTCTTCAGTCTATCAACAGATGCTTAGAGGACATCAAATTGTGGCTGTCCCAGAATTTCCTCTGTTTGAATGAGGATAAAACTGAATGTATTGTGTTCGGCACATCCAACCTGCCCAGTGTCTCAGCTCCTGGTCCTTTTGCTTTGGCCCCCCATCTCAACCATGTTGTCAAAAACCTGGGGGTAAAACTAGACAGCAGTCTAAAATTTGACGAACAAATAGATTTGGTGGTTAGGGCAAGCTTTTTTCTGCTTCGCCTCCTTTCAAAAGTGAAACCCTTTTTAAGTCGTGCTGACCTGGAGAAAGCCATCCATGCTTTTATTAGCTCCCGCATAGACTACTGCAATGCGCTCTATGTGGGAGTTAACCAAACTGGACTTCACCGTTTGCAGCTTGTGCAAAACGCTGCTGCCCGACTGCTAACTAACAGTCGTAAACACGAGCACATACAGACGTGGACAAAAATGTTGGTACCCTTCGGTCAATGAAAGAAAAACTCACAATAGTTACAGAAAAAACTTTATTCTGACAAAAGTAATAATAAATAAAAATTCTATGAATGTTAACCAATGAAAGTCAGACATTGCTTTTCAACCATGCTTCAACAGAATTATTTTAAAAAATAAACTCATGGAACAGGCCTGGACAAAATTGATGGTACCCCTAGAAAAGACTGTAAATAATGTGACCAAATGGACATGTTAATTCAAGATGTGTGCACTAATTAGCATCACAGGTGTGTACAATCTTGTAATCAGTCAGTGGGCCTATTTATAGGGCTTCAGGTAGTCACTGTGTTGTCTGGTGACATGGTGTGTACCACACTCAACATGGACCAGAGGAAGAGAAGAAAAGAGTTGTTGCTGGAGAATAGAAAGAAAATTATAGACATGCAAGCATGATAAAGGTAAAGGCTATAAGACCATCTCCAAGCAGCTAGATGTTCCTGTGACTACAGTTGCACATATTATTCAGAAATTTAAGATCCATGGGACTGTAGCCAACCTCCCTGGACGTGGCCGCAGGAGGAAAATTGATGACAAATCAAAGAGACGGATAATCCGAATGGTAACAAAAGAGCCCAGAAAGACTTCTAAAGAGATCCAAGGTGAACTCCATGCTCAAGGAACATCAGTGTCAGATCGCACCATCCGTCGTTGTTGGAGCCAAAGTGGACTACATGGGAGACGACCACGGAGGACACCATTGTTGAAAACAAATCATAAAAAAAAAAAACTGGAATATGCCAAACTACATGTTGACAAACCACAAAGCTTCTGGGAGAATGTCCTATGGACAGATGAGACAAAAATGGAACTTTTTGCCAAGGCACATCAGCTCTATGTTCACAGACGGAAAAATGAAGCATATTAAGAAAAGAACACTGTCCCTACTGTCAAACATGGAGGAGGCTCTGTTATGTTCTGGGGCTGCTTTGCTGCATCTGGCACAGGGTGTCTTGAATCTGTGCAGGGTACAATGAAATCTGAAGACTATCAAGGGATTCTAGAGAGAAATGTGCTGGGCAGTGTCAGACAGCTTGGTCTCAGTCACAGGTCATGGATCTTGCAACAGGACAATGACCCAAAACACAGCAAAAACATCCAAGAATGGTTAAGAGGGAAACATTGGACTATTCTAAAGTGGCCTTCTATGAGCCCTGACCTCAATCCTATTGAGCATCTTCAAGATTCAAGATTTTTATTCGTCACATACAAAATTATATACAGCATATATAACCAGCAGTGAAATGTGAGTCAGGTCCGCTCCATGGACAGTGCAATTATTAATGAAAACACACAGATGAAAATATGCATGAATATAGCTATGTAAGAATGAAATAAAAGTAAACAATAAAAAAAAAATAAGAATAGAATATAAATTAAAGCCGCAAGCGGCGATAAAGGCCCTCGCCTCCCTTGAGACCGCGGGGACACATGCACTCGGAGGATTGCATTTCGTGCCTTAAAGCGTAAACTTCACGGTAATGTCAAAAAACCGGGCCTGTGCTACTGCTGGGGCCTGCTACACCACCTTGTAATTTAGAGTTAAAGGTCTCCACAATCCCTGGTTTTCTTGGGAGCTGTCTGAACCTTTTGAAAATAATAGATTATGCTTGGGCTAAGACGAGAAAAACAAAGTACTGGCTGGAGATTTGAGATGACTCAGGAATCGCTGCACCCCCCTGTTTAAAAAGGCAAAATGTAAATATTACTTGTCTAAAAGTACAAGTTTACAAGTTCCAAAGGATTCTGAGGAGTTTTCTAAGACTCTAGCCTAGGCTCAGGAGGGGCCTCCTCTAAAGGAAGGATCCTGGCAATTGGGAAATGGCATTTATTTCCTAAAAGTTGCCTCTTCACAGACTCATTACGACCACAGCCACAAATATATCAAAAAAGAAATTGATAACTTTTTTGGCACACGTGTCTAGATGATACTCACCAAATTTGGAGCTGTTTAGATGAAAAGCCTTTAGACACAAGGGGTGCGATTTAGGTGGTAATGCATTCCACCCAACATAGTAGATTTCCTGTTGAGTTTACGGTATGGCTGTAATAAACTTTTCTGTTTGCCCTGAGGTGTCCTATGGATGTACCAAGTTTTGTATTTCTACATTGGAAAAATTTACTTTCATTTTCCATAGGCCCAATGTTTTTTGACTTTTCTAGGGGTCGCCACTGAGTCATTTTTCGTATATTTTTTCGAACTTCAAATACATAAATTTTTCTTGAAGTCTGGGACCAATAAAAATGACTTTTAGTTGCACGTTTACTGGGTCAAATTGAGGATCATTTTGCAGAAAAATTATAATAAAAATATATATAACAAATTTGTAATAAAAAAAAATATAACTCGAGCAAAAAAGTCTAGAAAAACGCTTGTCTATTTTACATACATGTGTTTAGCTCATTTTGCCCAAGTTTGGTGTCTGTGGAATGAAGCAGCTATTTTCTGTGTTCTTTTAAAAAAGAGGTGTATTTTAAGTCGGTTCACATTTTCAATTCAAAATGGCCGCCTTCCCGTGTGTGATAGGGTGTAGTCCCCTTTGGCTTTTTTGTTCATAAGCCCATGGTGGATGTGTGTACCAAGTTTCATTTGCCTACGACAAACTAAAATTTTCACTTCCCATTAACTTTTTCCAAATATTTGGGACGTTGCTATGGCAACACATTTATAGATAGGGGGTGGTTGTCATTGGCTTTTATGCTCGTCATGACATAAGAGATGTGTGTACCAAATTTCATGTCTCTATGACAAACTAAATTCTTGGGTCCCATTATAAGTTTGTAGGGGGCGCTGGAGGGCCATTTCTAAAGATAACCCTTTTATTTACATATCTTTTTTGTTTCGGTCATGAATGTGCACAAACGCCTTTTTGGGTCCAACTCGATCCGAGAAGGCGTTTGAGAGTGAAGAGACATTTAATTTTCACAAAAATGGCCACCTCGTTACAGGCTTGCCACACCCATACCCGATAAGATATCATAAACAAAGTCACAACTTTGGTTGTCTAGATGATACTCACCAAATTTGGGGCCATTTAGATTAAAACACAATGATTTGCATCTTTTTTCGCAAGGGTCGCGATTTTAGTGGCCGCGCGTTTCACCCCACATGGCGGACTTCCTGTTAAGTTTAGGGTGTGGCTGTCATTGACTTTTCTGTTTGCCCTGAGATGTCCTATGGATGTACCAAGTTTCATTTTTCTACATTGGAAAAAAGTTACTTTCACTTTCCATAGGCCCAATGTATTTTGACTTTTGGGGTCGCCACTGAGTCATTTTTCATATTTTTTTTTCGGCGACTTCAAATACATAAATTTTTCGCCGAGCTTGAAGTCTGGGACCAATAAAAATGACTTTTCGTGCATGTTCACTGGGTCAAATTTAGGATCATTTGGTCGGAAGAAAAAAAAAATAAAATAAAAAAATCCGAGCAAAAATAATAGGCCCTCCCGGTCATCACCGGCTCGGGCCTAATTAAAGCCGCAAGCGGCGATAAAGGCCCTCGCCTCCCTTGAGACCGCGGGGACACATATATTCGGAGGATTGCATGTCGTGCTTTAAAGCAAATTTGGAGCTGTTTAGATGAAAACCCTTTAGCACAAAGTGTACGATTTAGGTGGTCATGTATTCCACCCAACATAGTAGATTTTCTGTTGAGTTTACGGTATGGCTGTAATAAACTTTTCTGTTTGCCCTGAGGTGTCCTATGGATGTACCAAGTTTTGTATTTCTACATTGGAAAAATTTACTTTCATTTTCCATAGAACCAATGTATTTTGACTTTTCTAGGGGTCGCCACTAAGTCATTTTTCGTTTTTTTTTTTCGGGGACTTCAAAAACATACATTTTTCGCTGGGCTTGAAGTCTGGGACGAATAAAAATGACTTTTAGTTGCACGTTTACTGGGTGAAATTTAGGATCATTTTGCAAAAAAAATTTAATAAAAAATATATACCAAATTATAATAAAAAAAATATAACTCGAGCAAAAAAGTCTAGAAAAACGCTTGTCTATTTTACATACATATGTTTAGCTCATTTTGCCCAAGTTTGGTGTCTGTGGAATGAAGCAGCTATTTTCTGTGTTCTTTTAAAAAAGAGATGTATTTTAAGTCGGACCAAATTTTCAATTCAAAATGGCCGCCTTCCCGTGTGTGATAGGGTGTGGTCCCCATTGGCTTTTTTGTTCATAAGCCCATACTGGATGTGTGTACCAAGTTTCATTTGCCTACAACAAACTAAAAATTTCACTTCCCATTGACTTTTTCCACATATTTGGGACGTTGCTATGGCAACACTTTTATAGATAGGGGGTGGTTGTCATTGTCTTTTATGCTCGTCATGACATAAGAGATGTGTGTACCAAATTTTATGTCTCTATGACAAACTAAATTCTTGGGTCCCATTATAAGTTTGTAGGGGGCGCTGGAGAACCATTTCTAAAGATAACCCTTTTATTTACATATTTTTTTGTTCAGGTCATGAATGTGCACAAACGCCTTTTTGGGTCCAACTCGATCCGAGAAGGCGTTTGAGAGTTAAGAGACGTTTTATTTTCACAAAAATGGCCACCTCGTTACAGGCTTGCCACACCCATACCCGATAAGATATCAACAACAAAGTTACAACTTTGGTTGGCACATGTGTCTAGATGATACTCACCAAATTTGGGGCCATTTAGATTAAAATACAATGATTTGCATCTTTCTGCGCAAGGGGTGCGATTTTAGTGGCCGCGCGTTTCACCCCACATGGCGGACTTCCTGTTAAGTTTAGGGTGTGGCTGTCATCGACTTTTCTGTTTGCCCTGAGGTGTCCTATGGATATACCAAGTTTCATTTTTCTACGTTGAAAAAAACTTACTTTCACTTTCCATAGGCCCAATGTATTTTGATTTTGTAGGGGTCGCCACTGAGTCATTTTTCGTATTTTTTTTTCGGCGACTTCAAAAAAACAAGTCTGGGACCAATAAAAATGACTTTTCATGCATGTTCACTGGGTCAAATTTAGGATCATTTGGTCACAATAAAAATAAAAAATAAAAAAATCCGAGCAAAAACAATAGGCCCTCCCGGTCATCACCGGCTCGGGCCTAAAAATGTTTATTGTGGGATTAAATCTAGATCGCAATATAATGTACATGGATGTAAACTGTAGACTTAAATATTAGAAAATGTACAGGGATGTACAGTGTGCATATATGCATTTAGCTGTGGTCTTAAATATTAAGATACACAGGAAGGTGCAGGAAGCAAATGTGCAAAACAGGGTGACACTGTCAGTGTGTCAATGTGAGGTAGCTGGTTTAGAGTTCAAGAGTTCAAGAGCCTGATGGCCTGGGCAAAGAAACTCCTCCTGAGTCTCTCGGTTTTTGCCATCAGGCTACGGTAGCGCTTACCAGATGGCAGCAAAGTGAAAATATGATTACTGGGGTGGATGGAGTCTTTGATGATTTTTGCAGCTCTACTTCTGCAGCGTTTGTGGTAGATGTCCTGCAGAGAGGGGAGAGCAGACCCTGAAATGCGCTCAGCCAAGCGCACAACAGTCTTTGCCTGGCTTTATTAACCTGAGTTTGAGTGTGAGTAGTCCAAGTCAGGTCCTCAGAGATGTTTACACCGAGGTACTTGAAGCTACTCACCCTCTCCACAGGGGTCCTGCTTATTATAAGAGGAGTGTAGGGCTGCTGCTGCGTCTTCCTGAAGTCTACAATCAGTTCTTTAGTTTTGCTCACATTCAGAGAGAGACAGTTGTCCTGGCACCATGATGTTAATTTCTCTACCTCATCCAAGTACGCGGTCTCATTATTGTTGTGAATGAGGCCCAGAACCACAGTATCATCAGCGAACTTGATAATGGATGTGGAGCTGTGCGAAGACACGCAGTCGTGTGTGTAGAGGGAGTAGAGCAGGGGACTCAGGACACAGCCCTGTGGGGCTCCTACGTTCAGTGTGATGGAGCTGGAGGTGTACTGGCCTAGTTTCACCACTTGAGGTCTGCCGGTGAGGAAATCAAGGATCCAGTCGCAGAGTGATGAATTCAGTCCGAGATCTGTAAGTTTGGAGGCTAGCTTTATGAGGACAATAGTATTAAAAGCTGAGCTATAGTCAATAAATAGCAGCCTTACATAGTTCCTGTTATTGCTGTCAATGTGTGTGAGAGAAGAGTGCAGGATGTGAGAGATGGCATCATCTGTGGATCTGTTTGGGCGATAAGCAAACTGAAGAGGGTCCAAAGTATCCGGGATGGAGGAGCAGATGACGTTTTTAACCAGTCCCTCAAAGACCTACATGACTATATCTTTGGAAGGAGCTGAAACATGCCGTCTGGAAAAGACACCCTTCAAACCGGAAACAACTGGAGCAGTTTGCTCATGAAGAGTGGGCCAAAATACCTGCTGAGAGGTGCAGAAGTCTCATTGACAGTTACAGGAGTCGTCTAATTGCAGTGATAGCCTCAAAAGGTTGTGCAACAAAATATTAAGTTAGGGGTACCAACAATTTTGCCTAGGCCTGTTCCATTAATTTATTTTTTTAATAATTCCATTGAATCATGGTTGAAAAGCAATGTCTGACTTTCATTGGTTAATATTCATAGAATTTTTATTAGGCCCGAGCCGGTGATGACCGGGAGGGCCTATTGTTTTTGCTCGGATTTTTTTTTTTTTTTTTTTTTTTTTTCCGAGCCGGTGATGACCGGGAGGGCCTATTGTTTTTGCTCGGATTTTTTTTTTTTTTTATTTTTCTTTTCCACCTATGATCCTAAATTTGACCCAGTGGACATGAACGAAAAGTCATTTTTATTGGTCCCAGCCTTCAAGCCCGGCGAAAAATTTATGTATTTGAAGTCGCCGAAAAAAAAATACGAAAAATGACTCAGTGGCGACCCCTACAAAATCAAAATACATTGGGCCTATGGAAAGTGAAAGTAACTTTTTTCCAACGTAGAAAAATGAAACTTGGTACATCCATAGGACACCTCAGGGCAAACAGAAAAGTCAATGACAGCCACACCCTAAACTTAACAGGAAGTCCGCCATGTGGGGTGAAACAGCGCCACTAAAATCGCACTTGCGCAGAAAGATGCAAATCATTGTGTTTTAATCTAAATGGCCCCAAATTTGGTGAGTATCATCTAGACACGTGTGCCAACCAAAGTTGTAACTTTGTTGTTGATATCTTATCGGGTATGGGTGTGGCAAGCCTGTAACGAGGTGGCCATTTTTGTGAAAATAAAACGTCTCTTAACTCTCAAACGCCTTCTCGGATCGAGTTGGACCCAAAAAGGCGTTTGTGCACATTCATGACCTGAACAAAAAATATGTAAATAAAAGGGTTATCTTTAGAAATGGCTCTCCAGCGCCCCTACAAACTTATAATGGGACCCAAGAATTTAGTTTGTTATAGAGACATAAAATTTGGTACACACATCTCTTATGTCATGACGAGCATAAAAGCCAATGACAACCACCCCTATCTATAAATGTGTTGCCATAGCAACGTCCCAAAAATGTGAAAAAGTCAATGGGAAGTGAAATTTTTAGTTTGTTGTAGGCAAATAAAACTTGGTACACACATCCACCATGGGCTTATGAACAAAAAAGCCAATGGGGACCACACCCTATCACACACAGGAAGGCGGCCATTTTGAATTGAAAATGTGAACCGACTTAAAATACACCTCTTTTTAAAAGTACACAGAAAAAGCTGCTTCATTCCACAGACACCAAACTTGGGCAAAATGAGCTAAACACATGTATGTAAAAGAGACAAGTGTTTTTCTAGACTTTTTGCTCGAGTTATATTTTTTATTATAATTCGTATATATTTTTTTATTATAATTTTTCTGCAAAATGATCCTCAATTTAACCCAGTAAACGAACAACTAAAAGTCATTTTTATTGGTCCCAGACTTCAAGCCCGGCAAAAATTTATGTATTTGAAGTCCCCGAAAAAAATACGAAAAATGACTCAGTGGCGGCCCCTAGAAAAGTCAAAATACATTGGGCCTATGGAAAGTGAAAGTAACTTTTTTCCAACGTAGAAAAATGAAACTTGGTATATCCATAGGACACCTCAGGGCAAACAGAAAAGTCTATGACAGTCACACCCTAAACTTAACAGGAAGTCCGCCATGTGGGGTGAAAGGCGCGCCACTAAATTCGCACCCTTGCACAGAAAGATGCAAATCATTGTGTTTTAATCTAAATGGCCCCAAATTTGGTGAGTATCATCTAGACACATGTGCCAACCAAAGTTGTGACATTGTTGTTGATATCTTATCGGGTATGGGTGTGGCAAGCCTGTAACGAGGTGGCCATTTTTGTGAAAATAAAACGTCTCTTAACTCTCAAACGGCTTCTCGGATCGAGTTGGACCCAAAAAGGCGTTTGTGCACATTCATGACCTGAACACAAAAATATGTAAATAAAAGGGTTATTTTTAGAAATGGCTCTCCAGCGCCCCCTACAAACTTATAATGGGACCCAAGAATTTAGTTTGTCATAGAGACATAAAATTTGGTACACACATCTCTTATGTCATGACAAGCATAAAAGCCAATGACAACCACCTATCTATAAATGTGTTGCCATAGCAACGTCCCAAATATTTGGAAAAAGTCAATGGGAAGTGAAAATTTTAGTTTGTCGTAGGCAAATGAAACTTGGTACACACATCCAGCATGGGCTTATGAACAAAAAAGCTAATGGGGACCACACCCTATCACACACGGGAAGGCGGCCATTTTGAATTGAAAATGTGAACCGACTTAAAATACACCTCTTTTTTAAAAGAACACAGAAAATAGCTGCTTCATTCCACAGACACCAAACTTGGGCAAAATGAGCTAAACACATGTATGTAAAATAGACAAGCGTTTTTCTAGACTTTTTTGCTCGAGTTATATTTTATTTTATTATAATTTGGTATATTTTTTTTATTATAATTTTTCTGCAAAATGATCCTAAATTTGACCCAGTAAACGTGCAACTAAAAGTCATTTTTATTGGTCCCAGACTTAAAAAAAAAATATGAAAAATGACTCAGTGGCGACCCCTACAAAAGTCAAAATACATTGGGCCTATGGAAAGTGAAAGTAACTTTTTTCCAACGTAGAAAAATGAAACTTGGTACATCCATAGGACACCTCAGGGCAAACAGAAAAATGTATTACAGCCATATCGTAAACTCAACAGGAAATCTACTATGTTGGGTGTATCCGTGACCACCTAAATTGCACCCCTTGTGTCTAAAGGCTTTTCATCTAAACAGCTCCAAATTTGGTGAGTATCATCTAGACACGTGTGCCAAAAAAGTTATCAATTTGTTTTTTGATAGATTTGTGGCTGTGGTCGTAATGAGTCTGTGAAGAGGCAACTATTGGGAAATAAATGCCATTTCCCAATTGCCAGGATCCTTCTCAACAGAAAATGTTGGGTGGAATACATGACCACCTAAATCGTACACTTTGTGCTAAAGGGTTTTCATCTAAACAGCTCCAAATTTGCTTTAAAGCACGACATGCAATCCTCCGAATATATGTGTCCCGCATGTCTCAAGGAGGCGAGGGCCTTTATCGCCGCTTGCGGCTTTAATTTATTATTACTTTTGTCAGAATAAATTTTTTTCTGTGACCATTGTGAGTTTAAAATCTTAATGTTTGTTTTTAATGCACTCACGGGCCTTGCACCTTCTTATTTGTATGAGATTCTGACCCCTCACAAACCCAGCAGAGCTCTACGTTCTGCTGGACAACATCTGCTGAAGGTGCCCCGGTCCCGTTTCAAACAGTGGGCGATCGTTCTTTTGCAGTGGCCGGTCCTAAACTCTACCACTCGTTGCCCATTGAGTTACGTTCCATCACTGACCGGCCTCTGTTTAAAGCCAAACTTAAAACCTATTTATTTAAAATGGCTTTTTGCACTTAATGGCTCTGTGACACTGCTCTGTTTTTATTGTGTAAATATGTTTTAAACCTATTTGTAAATATGTTTATTTTTTACTAATGTTGTTAAGCACCTTGGTTCAATCAGTGGTTGTTGGAAGGCGCTATATAAATAAATATTGATTGATTGATTGATTGGTCAATTTTGAGATTTTGTGCTAGTTTGCTCCCTTAACATGTCAGCTTTCAAGTAAAAAAATAAAATAAAAATGTTACATTACACAATAAGATGGTTAATTTATTAATTTTTTGTCAACTTATGCCTTTCTAAAAGTTTACTAAAAGTTAGAATTCTATTGCAAGCTCCCGTTTCATCTCCATTCACAGAAACATGAACTGCCTGGTGTCATTGTAAAGCTTTTAGTCTCCTACACAGCACTGTCTATTCCAAATATGGGCATTTCCACTGTAGAAACAACCAACGGCAAAAGTTTGAGTGGAGAATCTACAGCCAAAAACAACATCTGATTGGTCAATTCGAATCTCCGACTACGTGATTGTAGTGATACACAAGCTGCTGCTTCCTTGTTTTTTCTAGAAGGCAGACAAGGCCGAAATCAGAGTAAACATCTACAGATTAGCCGTTGAAACCCCATGAGAGAGTGCCTCATCGCGTAAGCTATTGTTTGGAATGGGAAAGACTGTTGGACAGAATGACAGCCCACAAGAATGGCTCATGATGTACTGTATGTATGTATGTATGTATCTATGTATGTCGCACGATTGAATAAATTAGTCAGTGTTTTTTTTTTCTCGTAAATGTGTTGACTCAGGCCTGAAAATGGGTCCCTAGGATCATTGGTTGGGCAGTGTGTTGCTGGAGCTCAGTCTGTGTGAGAGAGATATTTGCAGAAGTGTTTGCACATCTACAGTGGCAAGAAAATGTCTTGTTGCATCACCAACCTTCTACACAGTTTCAGCTGACGTACAGATATCCTCATATTATTCTGAAGAATTGTCTGATATACTTGGGAATTTATCTTCCCCTCAATGATTGCAAGCTGGCCAGGCCCTGATGCAGTAAAGCAGGCCCAAATCATGATGTTTCCTCCACCAGACTTTACAGTTGTAATGATGTTTTCATGATAATATGTCATGCCCTTTCTACGCCAGATGTAGCGCTGTGTGTTTTTCCAAATAGTTCAATCTTTGTTTTATCAGTCAACAACAATTCTTAAGCTTCTCTGAAAATTCTTTTGAGGTCTTTAACTCAAGGGGTCACATACTTTTTTCACAAGCACTATGAGGTTTTATGGTTATTCTCAATAAAGACATGAAAGATCAGGATTTTTTGTGCATATTGGCATAAAAAAGTATTTGAAGCTGTGGAGTCCTCCCATGAACACCATTCTTGGCCAGTGTTTTACATATAGTCGATGTATGCACAGAGATATTGGACTGTGCCAGTGATTTCTGTAAGTCTTTAGCAGACACTCTAGGGTTCTGTTTTACCTCTCTGAGTATTCTGCGCTGAACTTTTGTTGTCTTTTCTGGTGGAGGGCCACTTCTTGGGAGAGAAGCAACAGTGCCAAACTCTTCATTTGTAGACAATTTCTCTAACTGTGGATTGATGAACATCCAGACTTTTAGAGATGGTTTTGTAACCTTTCCCGGCTTTATACAAATCAACAATTCTTGATCACAGGTCTTCAGAGAGCTCTTTTGAGCGAGCCATGGTGCACATCCGACAATGCTTCTCATCAAGACACAATTCTTACTAGGTGTGTTTTATAGTGTGCAGGGCAGCTTTAAGCCACTCCTCAGTGATTGGACACACCCCTGACTTAAATTGTTTGGTATAAATTGGTATTAATTGCTCTCAAAGTTTTCTTAATAATGTAATAATAATAATAATCTTTATTTTTATATAGCGCTTTTCCACCTACTGTAGTAGGAACTCAAAGCGCTTTATACTCACTGGAGGCAATGTAGGTTAAGTGTCTTGCCCAAGGACACAACGACAGTGCGTGGGGGAGAGAGGAATGTTATGATGTTTTGGGATGTTTCGAGCAGGGATTGAACCGCCCACCCGCCGGTCAAAGGACAGCCGCTCTCCCCACTAAGCAACTGCCGCCCCACTGAGCTACTGCCGCCCCACACAGAAGGTTCAGTTACTTATTCCTCCCCCTTCTGTCATTGTTTGCATTTTATCTGGGATATGGTTCAACCCAGTGTGTGTTGTCTTGTGTTCCTAGTCTTTGTCTCCCCCCGTGTGGTCATGTTGTTTTTAGGTCAAGCTGGTGGGCGTGGTACGAGCAGGTGCAGGCAGAAGCAGCTGTCTCTCATCTTCTCATCAGACACAAGATAAAACATCCAAGTTTCCCTCCACTCATCGCCAGATTATTCCGTCTATTCAGTAGTAGAGATGGGCTCAGGAGGACAGGCTTGATTAGGGAAACGTGAAAAACAGGATGAACCTTGAGGACTGCTGGTAACTTCAGTTTGACCGACACAGGATTGACAATTTTTTTGATTTCATATGGTCCAACATACCTCGGGGCAAATTTTTTACTTTCCACCTGTAAGGGTAGGTCTCGGGAAGATAGCCACACCTTCTGACCAGGTAAGTATGCTGGAGCAGGGGTACGTTTATGGTCCGCGCTCCGTTGACTCCGAGCAGCGGAGCGACCCAGAGCTGCACGAACCGCACACCATATGCGTTGGCAACGGCGAAGGTGACATTGGACAGATGGAAACGCCACCTCCTCTTCCGGTGTAGGAAACAAGGGTGGCTGGAAAGCCATTAAGGGGGACATACCAGTCGCTAAACTCATCATGGAGTTGTGGGCATACTCCACCCATGGGATAAAAGAGGACCAGGCAGAAGGATGGTGAGCTGTCACACAACGGAGGGCTGTTTCCAGACTCTGGTTCGCTCGCTCCGTTTGGCCATTAGACTGGGGGTGGAAACCAGATGAGAGGCTGGCCAAGGCTCCCAGGGCTCGACAGAATGACTTCCACACCTGAGATGAGAACTGGGGGCCCCGATCTGAGACTATGTCTGTTGGTATCCCGTGTAACCTGAAGACATGTTGGACCAGGATGTTAGCGGCCTCTAGAGCTGATGGGAGTTTGGGCAAAGGGACAAAGTGAACAGCTTTAGAGAATCGGTCAACAAAAGTCAAAATAACAGTATTACCTTCTGAATGTGGCAACCCAGTAACAAAATCCACCGAAATGTGGGACCAGGGGCGAGAGGGCACAGGGAGAGGGTACAGTAATCCTGCAGGTGGGGTGTGTGACGATATTGTCATGTCCCACCTTCGTGTTTGTCTGTCTGTCTATGTTATCTATCATTACCTGTGTCTTATTGTGAAATCACTAACCCCTGTTTGTGTTTCAGATTGTCTTCCTGCCCTTGTGTCTTTCCCTCCAATGTGATTAGCTGCTCCGCCCCTAATGTGTTCCACCTGTGTCTCATTGTGTTCCCTTTTATAGTCTGTGTGTTTTCCTCTGTCCTGTGCCAGATTGTCTTTACCCCACTGTGAGCTTTCTAGTGTTTTTGACCTTCGCCTTGTTTTTGGATCACGTCTCTTGGATTTCGGATTTTGTACCTTTGCCTCGGAAATAGGATCTGCTCTGTGAGTCCTTTTGCCTGGTCCTGACAGTACAATCTGGCCAAGACATGGACTCTGCGGATCCAGTGCGCGCCGCCCTGCAGGCCCAGAGACAACGGATTCATCTACAGGAGGAGCAGGTTGGTTTTCTCCAACGGGAGATGAGGGCAGCAGCAGAGGGCCATGAACGGGCCTATTCCCAACTCTCTGTAGAGATGGCAGTTATCATTGAACAGATGCAGAGGAGGGTGGCTTCGTCTGCATCGACAGAGAGTGCTGCCACAGACCTGGTGCCTGCTGAAGCGGTTCAGAGAACTGTTACTTCCGAGCCATCACATATTCGGCTTTCCAGTCCGGAGAGATTCACGGGCGAGTCAGGAGATTGCCGGCCCTTCTTGTCTCAATGTAAGCTTCACTTTGACTTTCAAGCTTCCTCTTTTCCATCTGATCGGGCCAAGATAGCTTACATTATCTCCTATCTGTCCGGCCGTGCCAGAGCATGGGCCACCGCGGAATGGGATCAAGAGGCAGCAGTTTGCAACTCATTGCCCTTGTTTTTACAGACATTTACCAAGGTTTTTCAGACTGTCACTCCTGGCTGTGAAGCAGCGAAGGCGTTAGTGACGTTGCGGCAGGAGCGTCGCAGCGTTTTGGACTATGCTATTGAGTTCCGCACATTAGCAGCAGATAGTGGTTGGAACCAACTAGCCCTAGTGGATGCATTCTTCAATGGTCTTTCGGAAAGAGACAAGGATCATCTGACCCCGCTTGATTTACCCACTCAGCTCGACGATTTAATCGCCTTGGCTTCCCGGATTGATAAGCGACTTCGCGAGAGAGAGAGACTTTGTTTTCAGCCAAGCAGTTACCAGGGAAGGAGGGGGGCCTCAAAGGATGAGGTCCTCTCAGTGTTCCCCATGTCCGCTCAGGCCTCTCCTCCTCTAACGGAAGAACCCGTGCAGGTGGGTCGTACCAGGCTCTCTTCTGCGGAGAGAAATCGTTGCATGAGTGAGGGGAGGTGTATCTACTGTGGCCAGCTGGGCCATTTCCTCGCCACCTGTCCAGTCAAACGAGGAGGAACACCAACCAGGTCCTCAGTCTTGGTGAGTCCAACGACTATCAAGACCGGTACCAGTCGACAACTCCAGGATCCAGCTAACCACCACCTCTCATTCTCGCAGCCTTTTGGCGCTTATTGATTCGGGAGCAGACTTTATGGACACCTCCCTTGCTTTGAGGTTGGGCCTATCCATAATCCCACTGGGCTCGTCAGTGAAGGCTACCGCTCTCGACGGACATCTCCTGTGCACCGTCACTCACCACACCAGCCCTGTAGTTCTATCCTTTCCAGATCATCATTCCGAGAAGATCAGCTTTTTCTTGTTTCATTCATCCCTGCACCCTTTAATCTTGGGTTACCCCTTGCTCGTGCAACATAACCCTCATATAGACTGGTCCTCTGGAGCTATATTAAATAGCGGAATACCAGACTCCGCTATTGAGCTCACGGGACATCACACGCTCCGCGCGGACAGAGCAATAGATGGATCCGGTAAGACAAGGGGAGGCGGATTGTGTATTTACATTAACAAAGCTTGGTGCACAAACTCTGCTGTTGTTGGGAGCCATTGTTCAGCTAACCTAGAGTTTCTCATGGTTAAATGTAGACCGTTCTATCTGCCGCGGGAGTTCACTTCCACCATTATAACTGCAGTTTATATTCCCCCGGATGCTGATGCCAAGCTTGCTATGAAAGAACTTTATGCTGCCATCAGTAAACAACAGACCCTTCACCCGGAAGCGGCGTTTATTGTTGCGGGTGATTTTAATCACTCTAACTTAAAGACTGTGCTACCCAAATTTCATCAGAATGTTTCCTGTCACACCAGAGGAAACAAAACCCTAGACCATGTCTACACAAACATGGCTGGAGCTTACCTCTCCCCCACCTGGGACAATCAGACCACATTTCTTTGTTCCTCACTCCCAAATATTCACCCCTCATCAACCGCGTGAAGCCATCAGAAGACCATCAAGGTGTGGCCTGCGGGGGTAGATTTCACACTCCAGGAAAGGTTTCTACACACAGACTGGAGTATGTTTGCTTCCCAAGCCACCAGTGGTGCTCACACAGACATTGACATTGACTGCTACACCTCCTCTGTATTGGATTATATTAATACCATCATAGACAGTGTTACAACCCAGAAACAGATCACCACATACCCAAATCAGAAGCCATGGATGAACAAGGAAGTGCGACTCCTGTTGAAGACACGCAAAACTGCCTTCAGATCAGGAGATGCACAAGCCTACAGCACATCCAGAGCAAACCTGAAGAGGGGCATCAAAAAGGCCAAGCACTGCTACAAGCTGAAGATAGAGGGACACTTTTCCAACTCTGACCCTCGACGCATGTGGCAGGGCATCCAGGCCATCAGTGACTACAAACCCACCCACCCCACCCCTGCAGCCACTGATGTCAACTTCCTGAATGAGCTAAATGACTTTTATGCTCGCTTTGAAAGAGACAACAGAGAAACTGCAACCAAGCTCAAACCCTCAGTTGACCACTCTCCAATCACACTCTCATCCACTGATGTCTGCAAGGCACTGAGCCGGATCAGCACACACAAGGCTGCTGGACCAGACAACATCCCTGGTCGTGTTCTCAGGGCATGTGAGCAGCTCGCTGGGGTTTTTACAGACATTTTCAACCTGTCTCTTGCCCAAGCAGCTGTACCAACATGCTTCAAATGCACTTCCATTGTGCCAGTGCCAAAACACTCCAGTACAAGGTGCCCTAACGACTACCGCCCTGTAGCACTCACACCCATCATCATGAAGTGCTTTGAGCGGCTGGTCCTGGAACACCTAAAAGACTCCATACCACCCACATTGGACTCGCATCAGTTTGCTTACCGCAGCAATAGGAGCACAGAGGATGCAGTTGCTATGGCACTGCACTCTGTGCTCACCCACCTGGACAATAAGAACTCTTATGCACGGATGCTGTTTGTTGACTTCAGCTCAGCATTCAACACTATCATCCCGACCAAGTTAATAGCCAAACTTGAAGACTTGGGCATCAATACCTCACTCTGCAACTGGATCCTGGACTTCCTGACCAACAGACCCCAGAATGTCCGATCTGGATCCACCTGCTCCACATCCATCACAATTAACACTGGTGTACCACAGGGCTGTGTGCTAAGCCCATTTCTCTACTCCCTCTTCACCTCTGACTGCAAGCCTGTGTTTGGATCAAATGCCATCGTCAAGTTTGCAGACGACACTACAGTGATTGTAGTGATAGAAGTCATCAGCAACAACGATGAGACTGCCTACAGGGAAGAGATCCAGCACCTGTCCACATGGTGCAATGAAAATAACCTGCTCCTCAACACCACCAAAACGAAGGAGCTCATCGTGGACTTCAGGAAAGAGTCTAGAGGCACACACGACACCATCCACATCAATGGAATGGACGTTGAGCGTGTCTCCAGCTTCAAGTTCCTGGGGATCCACATCTTGGCTGACATGACCTGGACAACCAACACCTCCAGCCTGGTCAAGAAGGCTCACCAGCGCCTTTTCTTCCTGAGGACACTGAGGAAGAACCAGCTCTCCTCGACTATCCTGGTGAACTTCTACCGCTGCGCAATAGAAAGCATCCTGACGAACTGTGTCACAGTATGGTATGGGTGCTGCTCTGTCACGGAGCGCAAGGCATTGCAGCGGGTGGTGAAAACTGCCCAACGCATCACAGGGACTCCACTTCCTGCCATCGAGAACATCCAGAGGAAACGCTGTCTGCGTCGTGCTCGCAGCATCCTTAAGGACTCCTCTCACCCAGCCCACAGACTGTTCTCCCTCCTCCCCTCCGGCAGGCGTTTCAGGTGCCTCCGGACTAGAACCAGCAGACTAAAGAACAGTTTCTTCCCCAGAGCTGTCTCTTTACAGAACTCTAACCCTTGCTGACCCCACTCCTCTCATATGGCGCTTTTCCACTACCAGTATCAGCTCGACTCGACTCGCCTCGACTCGGCTCGGCTCGCTCGCCTCCGCTTTCCATTGCAGATAGTACCTCCACAATAGTACCTAGTCGCCATAGCGACGCCGCAAGAACCTGTCGTGACGTAATCTTCACGCCGACACACACCGCCACTCACACACATAGAACTCGCTGGATCTTCTCTTCGGCAACCAATCAAAGAAAAGTCTGCACCTCCTCGTTTGACCACGGAGCATTTTTCCGAGTTGCCATAATACTAAAGTCTGGGACTGGGTAAATTATCACGCAATCTCTGGCCAAACTATTTAAAAATGTCGGGGTTATTCAGGATACTCCGTCTGGCGCGTGCAATGATGACGTAGTGAACAGTGACGATTCTCTCTGGCCAATCAGCAGTCTGTCGTGTGTTCACGTCACAATTTAGTATCGCCTCAGCCCGCTTAGAACCTCGCCGGAGGTGATACGAAAAAAAGTACCAGGAAGCAGGTACAGGTACAACCTTTACGCAGTGGAAAACCAAACAAAGGCGAGCTGAGTCGAGGCGAGTCGAGCTGGTACTGTGTAGTGGAAAAGCGCCAATAGACTCCTCTCTCACCCCACCATCCCACTCCCCTCATAGACTCCCCCCCTCACCACCATCCCACTCCTCATAGACTCCTCCTCTTACCCCCACCATCCCACTCACAGACTCTCCTCTCATCCCCACCATCCCACTACCCTTGCACTACTGTACCTTAGCTGGAACATGCTCATTTGCACTACCAACTGTTCATACAGTACCAACTGTTTACATCTCGCATCACACTTATTTCCATGCTCATTGCACTAACTTAAATCTACTGCTTACCTTAAGCTAACATACAATTGTATACATCTACCTGTAAAATTCTGTTTATAGTTAGAGACATCTGTATATTACATTTACATTTATAGTACATATTCACCTGTAAATGCTGTTTATAGAAAGAGACACCTGTAATTATATTTATGGCACACACTCACCTGTTATAGTAATAACCATCTGTATATTTATATTCATTGTACATATTACCTGTAAATCCTGTACACACTTATGCAACCATTGTATATATCCTGCACTTGCTGCTATTGCACTTCTGGTTAGACCTAAACTGCATTTCGTTGCCTTGTACCTGTACTTGTGTAATGACAATAAAATTGAATCTAATCTAATCTAATCTAATTATCCTGGGGTTCTCGGTGCAAACAATGGTGTTTCCAGTTCCCCTCCTGCACTACAAGGACGCCAGACTGCTCTATCCCAGCAGAAGATACCCAGTGCGCAGACCTAGCTTCAGTTCCTGAGGACTACGTGAAATTGAGGGAAGTGTTTAACAAGGCAAGAGCAACCACACTTCCACCACATAGGCCCTATGACTGCGCCATAGACCTCCTTCCAGGGACCTGTCCACCCAAGGGACGTCTGTACTCCCTATCCAGCCGTGAACGTGAGGCCATGGATGAATACATAGCCTCCGCCCTCAAGACCGGTATTATTCATCCTTCTTCCTCTCCAGCCGGGGCTGGATTCTTCTTCGTGGATAAGAAGGACAAGACACTCCGCCCTTGCATTGATTACCGGGGACTGAATGACACAGTTAAGAACAGGTACCCCCTTCCGTTAATCGCTTCTTGTTTTGAATTGTTACAAGGGGCAAAAGTTTTTACTAAGTTGGACTTGAGAAATGCGTATCACTTGGTCAGAATAAGGGAGGGCGACGAATGGAAGACTGCTTTCAACACCCCTAGTGGTCACTATGAATACCTCGTGATGCCATTTGGGTTGACTAATGCACCTGCAGTTTTTCAGGCTTTTGTGAACGATGGACGTACAGCGCTTCCTAGGATTTGCCAACTTTTACCGCAAGTTCATTAAAAACTTTAGTTCTATTGCAGCCCCATTGCATGCTCTCACCTCTTCCAAGGTTCCGTTTTCATGGTCTCCCAGTGCCCAGACTGCTTTCCAGTGGCTGAAGAACTGCTTCACCTCCGCTCCGATACTTACCCTTCCAGACACCAACCGTCAGTTCATGGTAGAAGTGGATGCCTCGGACCTGGGAGTGGGGGTGATCCTGTCACAGAGGTCAGTAGAGGATGATAAGTAACATCCTTGTGCATTTTTTTCAAAGAAGCTTTCCCCAGCAGAGCGTAACTACAATGTCGGAGATCGAGAGTTACTGGCGATTAAAGTGGCTCTGGAAGAATGGAGACATCTGCTGGAGGGTACGCAGCAGCCTTTCCTAGTCTGGACTGATCATAAGAATGTGGAGTACCTCAAAGCAGCCAAAAGACTGAATTCCCCGGTGGGCCCTATTCTTTTCCTGGTTCAACTATACGGTATCATATCGCCCAGGCTCCAAGAATCTGAAGGCTGACTCTCTTTCTAGACTGTTTCTCCCTGACAGGGATCCTGAGGCGGCTTCCCCCATTCTGCCAAAGTCCTGTTTTCTGGGAACTATTTCCTGGAGCATCCAGGACAAGGTAAAGGAGGCCCTCCGATACACTGAGGTTCCTCAGGGGCTCCCGCCTAATCGCCTGTTTGTGCCGCCAGCGCTACGGGGACAGGTAATCTCTTGGGCTCACTCTTCGCGGGTGTCCTGTCATCCGGGGGTGCACAGGACACTGTTTCGCGCTCAAGAGAGGTTCTGGTGGCCAAATATGAAGAGGGACGTTACTGAATATGTTACAGCCTGTGATATCTGCTCTCGTAACAAAACCTCCAATGCACCCGTCTCTGGTCTGCTGCATCCGTTGCCAATGCCCCATCGTCCTTGGTCGGATATCTCAGTGGATTTTGTCACGGGGTTACCTGTTTCGGAATGCAAACAATACTGTTTTTACTGTGGTGGACAGGTTCTCCAAGATGGTGCGGTTCATTCCTCTGCCCAAGCTGCCTTCTGCTAAGCGGACGGCAGAGGGTTTATTAACTCATGTCTGCAGAATATTTGGTTTCCCTAGGAATGTGCTGTCCGACCGAGGGCCGCAGTTTGTTGCACAGTTCTGGAGGGCCTTCTGCAGACTTGTGGGTGCAACCGTCAGTCTGTCTTCAGGCCATCATCCCCAGACCAATGGGCAAACTGAACGGGTCAATCAGGATCTGGAGGTTGGACTACGATGTTTGACCTCGCGGAACCCTACATCATGGAGTAAGGTACTGGGATAGCTGGAATACGCCCATAACACTCTGCCTAATGCTTCTACTGGTCTGTCACCATTTCATGTGTGTTTGGGTACCAGCCACCCTTGTTTCCTACTTTAGAGCAATAGGTCAGCGTCCCATCTGCCCTGGCCTTAGTTCGCTGTTGCCACCGCACATGGAGTCAGGCTCGGCAAGCCCTTCAAAGGAGTTCCAACCGCTACAAGGTAGTTGCTGATCGGAAGAGGAGGGACGCTCCAACTTACCGGCTGGACAGAAGGTGTGGCTATCCACAAGGGAGCTTCCATTACGGGTAGAGTCCCGTAAGTTAGCACCATGGTTCATTGGTCCTTTCCCTGTGTCCAAAGTCTTAAATCCAGTGGCTGTCAGACTTAAACTTCCCAGGACCATGAGAGTCCACCCAACTTTTCATGTTAGCCGAATAAAGCCTGTAAAAGAGAGCTCCTTGGTCCCTGCCTCCAGACCCCCGCCACCCCCCTGGGTCATTGATGGTGGACCGGTGTATACTGTGCGGAAGTTGATGGCAGTTCGACGCAGGGGGCGAGGGCTCTAGTACCATGTGGATTGGATGGACTACGGTCCCAAGGAGAGGTCCTGGGTACCCGCCAGGGACATTCTGGACCTCATTCGGGACTTTCACCATCGCCACCCAGAGGATCCTGGGCCGTCCGGTGACGGCTCGTAAAGGGGGGGGGGTACTGTCATGTCCCACCTTCGTGTTTGTCTGTCTGTCTATGTTATCTATCATTATCTGTGTCTTATTGTGAAATCACTAACCCCTGTTTGTGTTCCAGATTGTCTTCCTGCCCTTGTGTCTTTCCCTCCACTGTGATTACCTGCTCCGCCCCTAATGTGTTCCACCTGTGTCTCATTGTGTTCCCTTTATAGTCTGTGTGTTTTCCCCTGTCCTGTGCCAGATTGTCTTTACCCCAGTGTGAGCTTTCCAGCGTTTCCTAGTGTGTTATTTGATAGTTTCTAGTGTTTTTGACCTTCGCCTTGTTTTTGGATCACGTCTCTTGGATTTCGGATTTTGTATCTTTGCCTCGGAAATAAAAGATATTGAAACCTCTGTCAATTGTGGGATCTGCTCTGTAAGTCATTTTGCATGGTGCTGACAAATTTGCTGCGGGCACAAACATCACAGGCAGAGACAAATTCCCGGACATCTTGTGTCAAAGCAGGCCACCAGAACTTCTGGGAGATGAAGTCTCTGGTCCGATGGATTCCGGGGTGACAGGAAAACTTTGAGGAGTGACCCCACTGGAGGACCTGGGCACGAACAGATGTCAGAACAAATAGTCTGTTAATTGGACATTTGTCTGGGGCTGGCTCTGCGCGCAAAGCCTCTGTAACCACCTCCTCAATCTCCCAGTGAGCCACCGCCACAATACAAGGAGAGAAAATGATGGGTTCTGGACTGGCGGTAGATGACTCCGGAGTGAAGAGCCGAGACAGAGCATCAGGTTTGACATTCTTGGAACCAGGCCGGAAGGTGAGGGTAAAATCAAATTTTCCCTAAAAACAAGGCCCAGCGTGCTTGGCGTGAGTTGAGTCTATGGGCCGAGCGGAGGTTCTTATGATCTGTCCAGATGACAAAAGGACTTTGGGCCCCCTCCAATGTCTCCATTCTTGGAGGGCCAAGACAGCTGCCAATAGCTCCCGGTTTCCAACGTCATAGTTTCTTTCTGCGTCTGATAGACATCTGGAAAAGAAAGCACATGGATTCCGCTGGGAGAGAATCGCTCCAACTCCAAGATCAGACGCATCCACTTCCACAATGAACTGACGTGTGGGATCAGGATGAGCAAGGACCGGGGCCGTGGTGAACAAAACCTTGAGCTGGTCGAAAGCACCTTGAGCCTCCAGGCAAATGGCGAAAGAATAGAAGTAAGCTGGGTGAGTGGAGAAGCCACTCCACTGTAATTCCGGATGAATCTCCTGTAAAAATTGGCAAAGCCCAAAAAACATTGCTTACGGTTCGTAGGAATGGGCCAGTCAACCACAGCTTTGACCTTGGCAGGATCGGCTTCAGGACTTCCCTGTGTGATGATGAAGCCAAGGAAGCTAACCCTAGATATGTGGAACTCACTTTTTTTGGCTTTTACGAAGAGTTTATTTTCCAACAGTCTTTGTAATACCAGGCGAACATGCTTGGTGTATTCCTGGAGGTTGCGGGAAAAAAATCGAAATGTCATCCATATATACAAAAATAAATTTATTGAGCATGTCTCTCAAAACGTCATTTATCATGGCCTGGAAGACTGCAGAACTGTCCCTGTTTAATGTTTGTCCATCTATAACAGCTCCTTGTCTGTTTGTTGTGGAAGTGAAAGTTGTGGAAGTGGATGCGTCTGATCTCGGAGTTGGAGCGGTTCTTTCCAAACTCTCCCTGAAACTACAGTATGTGCTTTCTTTTCCAGACGTCTCTCAAATGCAGAATGAAACTATGACATCGGAAACCGGGAGCTATTGGCAGTTGTTTTGGCTCTCCAAGAATGGAGACAGATTTTGACAAAGATCAGATCACATTTGATGGTGATTTTATGCAGAAATAGGAGAAATTCCAAAGGCATCAGATACTTTTTTATGCCACTGTATTTATTTTTAGATATATTATGTTTGTCAATACCCTTGACTTAGATGAAGATC
Organism: Perccottus glenii; assembly: GCA_024416835.2. Taxonomy (NCBI): domain Eukaryota; kingdom Metazoa; phylum Chordata; class Actinopteri; order Gobiiformes; family Odontobutidae; genus Perccottus; species Perccottus glenii. The sequence goes on along the minus strand of CM044552.2, from coordinate 29,760,037 downwards.
AGCACATTTCACATTTTAAGACAAATTCTCCACATACTTTTTTTGCCAATGCAAGGAACAACGTTGCATTTGATGTGACTGTGAGGATGGTACTTTTATAGGGTAACCATGTGTACTTAATGGAGACAGTCCCACTTTTTACTCCCTGTCCCATGTCCAAACTGTTGCATGTTTTAACAAATAAGCTACCAATCATTGCAGCAAATTTCAATTAATAGACTTGCTTAATTTAATCACTTAATTCATTTGGCATGATTTGGTTTTTACCCATAAACAGCAAAAAAATCAGCAAGTCCTAAGACTTATCAGAGACACAACAGAAATGTGACAGGTAAGAAAAAGATTGAGCAAGAAAACAAAGCAGTGTAGTGTCTAAATGCTAAATTCTTTTGTCTTGTGGAAAGTGTCATAAATGAGTGGCATTACATTTACATTTCTCCTCACAATACACATATTATCATACAAATAATAGTTATTGTAAATATGCAGTTAGACTGGTTGAATGGTTAGACTTTCAAAAGTAAACATTTTTCAGTCCACCTGTGTGAAACGCAGGCTAAGCACAACCAAAAAGGTGAAAAACTGTAAACAGACAAGAAGCTGTTCTAGATGGACAAACAACAAACAGGGACAGTTCTGTTTACAGTTTTTGTGACATGCTTGTTAAGGTGCAGCTGAAGGGTATTGTTAATAATTATTTATTTATTGAAATAGATATTTAGTTCATTAATAACACTCTGAGTCAGAAATCTCCACTTAAGTAGCACCTACAACAAGCACCACATTTTCCAGACTTATACGTAACTTAATTCTGAAGACTTTTACAGAGGGGTTTGTTGATACATCATTTCTATCTTGAGTTATAGGTCATTTGCAAATTAAAACATTAATTTACACATAACTTGTAATACATTTTTTCTCATGTGCAAGTATTACAATGATATTTTCTCATTTAAAAAAATTCCCTATTCACCTGTAGCGTCTCGCCTTAATAGATTAATAGAAAAAAGACACTCCAGCCACTAGCTGCGCGCGTAACAGTTGGCAAACATGTTGTCATCCAAGCTCCACCAACGTCTGGCACGCATTGCTAAGATTACAAAAATATATGTTCCATTGTTCTTTTGGCTGTAGTTGATGCACATTATAGATTTTGGGCCATTCAGGTGGTGGACTTTGGTAGGATAGTGATGCTGGGATTTATCTGCTCTGGGGAGTGGAACAGAGAAATCTGCAAGTACCTGCAAATGGATCTCTCCCTGGAGCTGCTCACATGAGAAAAATCCCTTTTGTTGGGGTGGGGGATGCCAACTTTCCTCTGAAGCCCTATCTAATTCTGAATAAGTAATAAAGTGAAATTTGAAAAATAATGTCTTGTCCATATTGTAAATAAAGTTTGCTGACTGTACTTTTGGTCTGCAATTTACTATGATAAACAAATAGTTTACTATTTATAGTTTGTAAGCTACTATAAAGTGTGTTATAATATATACATACTGTATAGACAATACTTTACACTCACATCTTTGCACCACACGTTTGGTGAAGTGAACCTCTGGTATACAAACAAAAGAAGACAAGATGGATGCCAACTGGTCTAACTGTACTGGAGAGAGAGAAATCAAGACGTGCATAAGAGTACTGGAAATTGGCTAATTACTCACCGTCTAAACCAAACGTTGCTACTGTTGTGCGGTATTCCTTCTCCTTTTTAACATTGTCCTTATAAAATGGGTATCTTTGGGATAATATATTAAACTTATCCACCTCGAGAATTATCTTTTTGTTGTCCTCATTATTAGGAAGCACATATTGTAGCCAGCACATAGTAGTAGCTTCATCCAAAACCTGGTTTGTTAAATAAAGATCCAGACAGTCACTTTAAAAGAAGCTCTCAAGCCAAAAAAAAGTGTAGGCATTCCTGCTGTAAAAAAGTGTATCTGTAAACTCTTTATCAAAGTGTGTTTTTTGTTATAGTTTCCCCTGTAGGAGACAGAACATGGGTGCACTGTGTGTCTGCTGTGTGTGTGTCTTGTGCTGAGGGGGCAGAGCTCACAGGAGCGGATGCACATATGTCTGTAAAGGTGCGCAATTTTCTGCAGCCAGGTTGTTGAGATTCAGGCACGGGTAGCCACAATTTCTGTGGACCGCCTGAGTTTCCTGTTCTGTCCACCTAGTTATTTGTTTTATGCATCTGGTTCATGTCCATCCTCCATCTGCTGCGATGTAATAGCCTATGTGCAATAAACCCACCAAACACATGTTGGATTTCAGCGTATTTGTTAATTATAGTCTCCAAGCGCGTCACAAATCTTTCGAATCACCAGGACCCAGCGCTGACCCTCACTGTGTCTTCAAGGTTCGTTTGGGAAGCCGCTACACCTCCTTTCACAAAAGGTGGCTCAGATTGACAGCTCTCTCCAGAGCACTCGGTAGCACTGAGGGTGGAGTCAATAAGAAGCAGAGGAGTCTATGATGAGGTATAAAATCTACACACTCTTTATGAGAGCTCAGTTTTAAAGTCAATGCTATTGATTCAAGCTGGCCAGGGAAATAACTTACTGTGTAAAAGGGGAATTATTAAAAGTTTATTCATTCATTTTACTCTTGTCTTGTGCTAAATGCAGATGGTCTCTATGTGCACTTCAGTCTAAGTCACCAGGTGCGCAATTCTACCTATACCATTATAATATATTATTAAGTTTCTTTGTAAGAGCAGATTGTAACACAAGAATGCTGTTGCCCAGCTTCACAGTGCACTGAATATTTTTCTGGCATATATTATGAAACATTGCAGAAAATCAGTGAATGTATTTTACATAATCAAATTACAGTATGATGGCCCAATGGTGAATAAGTCCCACATATTGCTGTTCAGTGTTTAGACAAGTAAAGTGGGTCTTGGTCTGGTTCTAAAGTCTACATAAACTATCCACCAAGTCTCAATAAAGCCATAATGGAAACCAGAAAAAATAGTAACATTTACTTGCAAAATTTACTTGCATTGTCACTTGCAAAATGTTGCAAGTGACCAATGTCTGCTTTCTATTCATTGTAGAGCAATAGTTTCTGCAGCTGGAAGGATGAATACTTCTTTAAACTTCATGTTGTACACTTCCATTGAAACTTTGGAACCCTGGAAAAGGAACAAAATGGTATTAATAATTAAGCATAAAAATACTATGTTTACATGTTGAGACAACTCTCCTCATAATGAGAAATAATGTTATCGGCTCTGAAAATATACATGCATCAGCTTTATTGTATAAATACAGTGAATATGCAGGGAAATCCCTTCAGGTTGTCTCTGTGGCTCTAGGACTAAAGAACTAATTAATGTTGAGAACTATGACAAAATACAAAACAGAAATAATCTAAAAACAGTTAAACACAAGCAGTGAAGCCAGCCACATGATGCTAACTGTCTGTAAGCTAACAACCTGAAACAACTACTCAACCACATCTGACCACACACATTTTATGTAAAAAATTTAAAAACGGGGAGAAAAAAAGAAAACAAAGCACAAAGCATACTCACCACATTTGAGGAAATGCTTTGAATCTCCACAAATCCATTGGAGTCTGCCATGTTCTGCTCTGACAAAAAGACACTGTTTCAAACCCTCTGACGTCACCACTTGAACACTGAAGCATTTACTTGATATTTATAAGTTGTTCTTTTACAGAGCTTTTTTGTCTAAATGTTACATAGTCCCATAATGTAAAAACTGAAAAGAGGATATACATATTAAGTAACAAATACTGAGTAACATATTGCATATCAGTATTATTTACAGGATAAAAAATCTTTTTTTTTTTTTTTTTTAGTGAAACCGGTACTTCTGTTGTTCAACATTAAATTCTTAGACTGTGTTAAGATCTGTTTTTTGACATATCTGAGAAGTAGTTCACGGTTTTGGAAATTTGGTTTTCTTGTAGTTCTAATGAATCACTTCTGAATATGTGTATGATTTTGGTTAAATCTGGATATTTCTGGCACCATCTGGGTGCATACATAAACTTTTAGTTGCAGTTCTGCAGACAAAGTAAGGGCTCCAAGACTGGTTTGAGCCAATGGGGAGGACCTGCAGACAGTGTGGACCATGTCCACCTTCACATGCCATTTTCATGATGCTGCTTTCGACAGAATAATGTCAGAATTTAAAGAGATTTAGAAAGAACACTGAGCATAGATTGTCTGTAGTAAATGTGAGTAAATACATTTAGTACAGAGAGAGTTGGATGTGCTTTGACAGTGCATTGTGTTCTAATGGGATCACACTCTGCCTTCGGCTTGGCTCTGTCAGTGGGAAGGTGCTAAGAGCTCAGAGATGGTCTCACATCCTCTATCATGTGTTAAGAATGACAAAAAGCTGCCGGTGGCTTATTGCAACATAAAAATAACCAGTCACTCAGTAGAGAGATTCAAATTTTGTTTGAGTTTTAAACTGCTTTAAACACCTTATTCTCATCATTTGAATATCTCTAAATCGGACTAACACACCTGGATAATGTGGTTAAGTGCTGCATGTAAATGGCTTACTCTGGTTAAGGTCGGACACAGCTGAACAGGTGGACAGAGACACGGAGTAACACACATTAGCCAAAAAACACGAAGAGCTGTAGAGCATAAGAGTGTTTAGAGACATACAGACTGTATAACAGACTGTTTGTCTGTTATTGTGCTCTGCATAAAAAGTTTAGAAGATCAAGCTCAGTCTACCAAAGTTTGTGTTCAAAGTCCTCTCTCGTGCTTTAAACTCACACAAGGTCTGGAACTCCAGCTGCAGGGTCTTGAGTATGAGCATATTCAGAGTAAGGTCTGTATAAAAATGTTGCAAATGGTTGGTGTCCAAAATGGAAAACTTCTATTGTGTTTTAGTTGCCCCTTTTTTCTGCAAACACACACTGCTCAAAATAATTAAAAAGATTGAGTAGTGAATACTTAAAGTCTGTTAAATTGTTTAGATAAATTAAAAATGTAATTTACTATTGCCTTGTTTTGATTAAACAAAACTCTTATTATTTAATTATTTACAACAATTCTTAGTTTAAATAAACAGTAATTAAAATGCTAAATTTACATTTACTTAAAGCAGAGAATTTATAACATATTGTCCTTTTATAATGAATAAATCTTGAATTTGCACTTGCCAAATGATATTTTAGATTTGTTTTAAGATATTTTACAAACCTTGACAGGTTTGTAAAATATCTTATGCATGGCTCCTGTTAACACTAGCAAAGATCAGCTTTGGTATGCTTACTCAAAAGTCAGTTAAATGTGTCAAATTTATAATTTGAGAGTTTATATGCGAGAATAAGTCTTGTCATTTAAATAAATCAAATTGTCTTGGTTATATTCACATTATTTTAAAATACATTTGGCAAGTCTGTACAGTATAATATCTGAAACAGTAGCCTATTAATTTAAACGGATTTCAAGCTGAGATTGTTTTTTATTTAACTAAAGCGTCCACGTGCCTCTGTGGTGAGGAAAAGAAATGCAACATTATATATATATATATATATATATATATATATATATATATATATATATATATATATATATATATATATATATATATATATCCCATATAAGGTATAGCTAGCTCAGCTGGTAAGGACAAGACCTTTCACACGGCGGATCCAGGTTTGAATCCCCCTCCGGGACGCCTTAGGCAAGACCCTTCGCACTACTGCCTACCTCATAAAAATGATGAGAGAGGGCTACTGGAAAAAGAACAAGACGGAGATGGGCGAGATGCAACAACAAGGCTCTGTTGGAATGCTACTACTCCAGTAACCCTAGTCAGAGGAGTTACATGAAGAGGATGTGGGATGAATGGTTACTTCAAAACCCACAATCCAGGCTTACATCGAAGCAACTAGTTGCTCAGTGTTCCAACATCCACAAGCGGCAGCTGCTATCACAACTTGAGATTGACGAGATACAACACAAATGCTATGGCAAGGGGGAGCCAGGACGAGAGGTCGGAGGGGAGCCAACGGCGGCTCCCCAACCGGAGATTGGGTACGAAGCCCCAACAAGTGAAATAACGCTGAACGAGGCAGCTGACCTGAAAGACAAGATCATGGCGAGAATGAATGCAAGGCAACCCCGACATCAATCACAACATCTAAGTGAAGTACCATCAGAAAGTCTCCTAGATGTGAATGCAGCATGGAGTGCGATCCCTACCACAACCATCACTGAAACCAATGAGCTAATATACAACTCAGCAGCAGTGATCCTCGAGATGCTTGGCTATAAGAGCAACCATGAGAGCCATGAGAAACAGTATCCACCATGGAAATGAAGGCTGGAAGCTAAGATCAAGCAGACACGTAGAGAAGTAAGCCAACTGACTGAGGCCAAAAAAGGTGCAATGAGAAAACAAGTACCCAAGAGGTACAACCAGATGCCCATACCTGAAGCACTTGAAACTGCCAAACAAAAGCTCCAAGCCTTGGCCAGCCGCCTAACGATGTACACGAGAGAGAATGAAGCCAGAAGAATAAACCGTCTGTTCGCAACTCAACCTGCGAAAGTGTACGCTCAATGGCAGGGTAATAACAGCAGAGCAGACCCTCCAAGACTGGAAACTGAACAATACTGGAAAGGTATATGGGAGAGGGAGGAATCACACAACAGCGATGCACAGTGGCTGGTGGCCTTGAGAGAGGACCACAGCAACCGCCCTGAACAGAATCCAGTTACCATCACAGCGGCAGACATCCAAGAAAGAGTCTCAGGTATGAAAATCTGGACAGCACCGGGCCCTGACAGGATCCACACCTACTGGCTAAAGAAGCTCACTGCACTCCACGAGCGCCTTGCAGCACAAATGAACCAGCTGCCAAGGGTTGGGACGCACCATGAATGGCTTACCGAAGGGCGTACAATCCTGATCCTGAAGGATCCCACAAAGGGTAATGTCCCATCCAACTATCGGCCAATAACCTGTCTCTCCACAACATGGAAGCTCATGTCAGGCATCATTGCGGCTAAGATAAGTGGGCACATGGATCAATACATGAGCAAAGCACAGCAGGGCATTGGCAAAGAAACCAGAGGAGCTATACACACACTCCTGGTTGACAGAACAGTCACCCAAGACTGCAGAACCCGACACACAAACATGTGCACTGCCTGGATTGATTACAAGAAAGCATATGACTCAATGCCACACACATGGATCACTGAATGCTTGGAGATGTACAACATCAACAGGACTCTAAGAGACTTCATTGCAAACTCATTGAGGCTGTGGAAAACCACCCTTGAGGCCAATGGCAAGCCACCTGCACAAGTATCCATCAAATGTGGTATATACCAAGGAGATGCTCTATCCCCACTGCTGTTCTTTATAGGCCTGAACCCCCTCAGCCAAATAATCAACAAGACTGGCTATGGATACCGACTCACCATCAGTCACCTCCTCTACATGGATGACATCAAAGAGCGAGCAGGACATCGACTCACTGATCCACACCACCAGGATCTACAGCTCTGACATTGGGATGTCATTCGGGCTTGAGAAGTGTAGTCGAATGGTGACAAAGAGAGGGAAGGTAGTCCACACAGAAGGGGTCTCACTCCCAGAAGGAACAATAGCAGACATTGAGGATGGTTACAAGTACCTTGGAATACCACAGGCAAATGGCATCCTCGAAGAGGTAACAAGGAAAACAGCAACTGCCAAATACACCAACGAGTAAGGCAAGTCCTAAGAAGTCAGCTCAATGGCAAGAACAAGGCAATAAACAGCTACGCCATGCCAGTGATCAGATACCCTGCGGGAATAATAAGGTGCCCAAAGGAAGAGATACAGACCACAGACGTTAAGACACAAAAGCTCCTCACCATGCATGGAGAGTTCCATCCCAAATCCAGCACCCTGAGACTGTACGCTAGCCATAAGGAAGGCGGCTGTGGACTAGTGAGTGTGAGAGCAACGATCAAGGACGAAACATCCAAGATCCACAAGTACATCAAAGATAAGGCCCCAACAGATGACGTGCTCAGTGAATGTCTCAGACAATGGGGAACAGAGGAAGAGGAGCTGAATGAGGGACCATCATGGGAGGATAAACCTCTACATGGGATGTACCACCGGAACATAACTGAAGTGGCTGATATCAAGAAATCCTACCAATGGCTAGAACGGGCTGGACTGAAGGACAGCACAGAGGCACTCATCATGGCTGCACAGGAGCAGGCCCTGAGCACCAGAGCAATAGAAGCCCAAATCTACCACACCAGACAAGACCCAAGGTGTAGGCTGTGCAAACAGGCCCCTGAGACAATCCAACACTTAACTGCAGGGTGTAAGATGCTGGCAGGGAAAGCATACATGGAGCGCCATAACCAATTGGCTGGCATAGTGTACAGGAACATCTGTACGGAGTACGGACTGGAAACCCCGAGGACAAAGTGGGAAACAACCCCAAAGGTGGTAGAGAATGAGCGAGCCAAGATCCTGTGGGACTTCCAGATTCAGACTGACAGAATGGTAATGGCGAACCAACCAGACATTGTGGTGGTGGACAAACAGCAGAGGAAGGCCGTTGTGGTTGACGTGACAATACCAAGTGATTGCAACATCAGGAAAATGGAACATGAGAAACTTGGTATTTCTCTATACCAAGGGCTCAGAAAAGAGCTGGAAAAGGCTTGGAAGGTGAAGGCGACAGTGGTGCCTGTGGTCATTGGAATACTCGGGGCAGTAACCCCCAAACTGGAGGAGTGGCTACAGCAGATTCCTGGAAGAACACCAGACATCTCGGTCCAGAAAAGTGCAGTACTAGGAACAGCAAAAATACTGCGCAGAACCCTCAAGCTCCCAGGCCTCTGGTAGAGGACCCGAGCTCGAAGGATGAGGGTGAAGGACAAAGTTTTTTTTTTTAATATGAATATGTTTATATGTTTTCTAAAAATACCCCAAGCGCAGTGCAGACATGAAAAGTCGGCCCAGTTGATATGCTGCAGGTGAGTGAAAGCTGATGGGAGCGTCAGGGGCAGCTGAAGGAGACAGCAGCTGTGAAGAGCAGAGGAAATTGCTATATTAGTGTATGATATGAGCAGAGGCAGAGAGGGTGTGGAGGGGGTCTGGGCCAGGGATGAGACACTCTCTGACTGCAGACAGAAACCGGAAAGCACTGAGGAGGTGTTAATTTGGTGCTGAGTGAAAAAACACCTGAGCCTCCAGCCACTAGCTGCTCATGTTTTGTACGTTGTCACTAATGGTAATACTGTAGAACTGTAGGCAATAGTATGGGTTGTTTGTGCTGGTAGTGGTAGTTATAAATAGTATAATCACTAACAAGAGAGCTGTCAGTGCATGGTGTACAGATGTATTCAGGTCCGGAGTGGGACTTATTTTCAGCCCGGGAATTATAGGGCTTTCACAAGTTATTTATTTGAATCAAATCTATGCATAAAATAACAATATGTTTGATAGGTATGATACATAAATAAATAAGTAATAGCAGACTTTTTAAATATTGTAGCTGAAGATATATCTGTAACATAATTTACAACTCATAAATACAATCATTAACACCTTGTTCTTTCTTGTCAACTTCAATTTGAAAGCTCCATCATGTATCTGTTCAAAATTCAAATTCAAAATAAATTCTAATTAATCCCTAAGGGGAAATTTAGTTGTTGGGTCTCATCAAATTAGTTGAATCAGTTGTGTCAAAAGTCTTCATCTGCCATTAGAAATTGAGATGCCTACACAATCTTACCTGTTCTCACACCAGTTGGATCTAACTGTGAGAATAAAGGGGCACGTTTAAATTTATAGACTTTTTTTTATAAAGCATTATACTGTACATTCAAATAAAAGAATGTTACAAAAACAGTAAAAACACTCAAAAGAATAGATTACAGCCTTCGCATTGTCGTCCCCCTCTCTCTCATCCTGTTTCCTTCCAACCTCCTGTCTACTATCAATAAAGACAAAAAGGCCCAAAAAGTATCTTAAAAAAAACATAGATCACTACAATTTTAAGGTCAGAGATGTAGAGGCTCATTAGCCAAGCGCAAAAGTCACCAAAAGGAGGATGTTAACAGTTTTGGGTGGGTAGTCAGACACAGTATTTGAGACTGAACTGGGTCAGGTCTCTTTAATCAAAACAGATGTAATTCCCTTTATTCGGGGGCATTTTAGATGTTTTAGCTGGCCCCAACATCACAGACTGAAGAATTTAAGGCTATAACAAAAAAGGTCGAAAACTGTTTAAAAAGCCACCCTTTATTCTTTTTATGTCTATGGTATGGGACCCTCTTTTGCTTTGAAAACAATCACGCTGAGGACCTTTCAATCACATTGTTCCACCTCTGTTTTGAGTGAAACCCCTCAACAGGCGGCAGCTTTAGACACTTTACAGACCTTTTGTGTATGAAATATTAATAGTTAAGGGCGGGGGCCCCTTCTGAGGTCAGGGCTTAGATCTAGATTTTAAAGGTAAAAACAGCCCTCAACAGCAACATCACAGTCTAAACCAGGTTTACTCAAATATGCTAGGACTCTAACCTGGGGACGGTCTACAATGCTAATAGGGACAAAACAAACACCTCCCTCCTGTCACTGTCAGAGTCAGTTCAGGAGGTGGATGTGCACAATATCAGCACAATTGTATACTTTGCACAATGAAAATAGTGATTTCAAACCACTCAAGTAAAACATGTTCACTCGCTCACCGTCTGTGTCTCTCCACTTATGCACAGACCGGTACTGGAGCGAGTCTCTGCTTCGACTTGAGCAGGGTTTAACAAGCGTGCCACAAAAACATGTCTGTGTTCGAGGCTGAGCTTTACTCTCTCCAAAATAGACAAAAAGTACCACAGATGTCCCGTCACCAGTGGAGAACAGAAAGAATGTGAGCAGTAATCTGTGTTAGCAAAGAGGCTCACCTTTAAACGGAGGCTGTCGTTCTGAGTCCGAACCATCTCTGAGCCATAAGTTATTATTTAATAACACAGTCAGACATGTTTTAAACTAAGTGTTTGCCTGTTTGAGGCCCATCCTTGTCAGAGAGATGTAATAATATTCTGATGGATCATGTGCGGCCTTCTGTGAGTCTCTGCTGCAGCTACTGGCCCTCATTTATCAAAGGACCTTAATTTTGGGTGTACAACCATTTCCACACAATGTTTGGCATTTTTCAATATGGACGTGGACGTACGTACGCTCAAATCCCATGCCAGGTCAATAGTTGGTGTAAATGTAAAAAAAAATACTTTCCTGGATAAATAAAGGTTAAATTAAAAAAATACATATAAACAAATTTAAAGTCAGCACCGCGCTAAGCAGCAAAACCATTATTTAGAACAGCAGTTCCCAAAGTGGGGGAGTGGTGGGCGGGGGGTCGCGAGATGATTTCCAGATTTATTTTATTTTTATTTTTTTAGGCCCGAGCCGGTGATGACCGGGAGGGCCTATTGTTTTTGCTCGGATTTTTTTTTTTTTCTTTTCCACCTATGATCCTAAATTTGACCCAGTGAACATGAACGAAAAGTCATTTTTATTGGTCCCAGCCTTCAAGCCCGGCGAAAAATGTATGTATTTGAAGTCGCCGAAAAAAAAATACGAAAAATGACTCAGTGGCGACCCCTACAAAATCAAAATACATTGGGCCTATGGAAAATGAAAGTAACTTTTTTCCAACGTAGAAACTTGGTACATCCATAGAACACCTCAGGGCAAACAGAAAAGTCAATGACAGTCACAGCCTAAACTTAACAGGAAGTCCGCCATGTGGGGTGAAACGCTGACCACTAAAATCGCACCCTTGCGCAGAAAGATGCAAATCATTGTGTTTTAATCTAAATGGCCCCAAATTTGGTGAGTATCATCTAGACAACCAAAGTTGTGACTTTGTTGTTGATATCTTATCGGGTATGGGTGTGGCAAGCCTGTAACAAGGTGGCCATTTTTGTGAAAATAAAACGTCTCTTAACTCTCAAACGCCTTCTCGGATCGAGTTGGACCCAAAAAGGCGTTTGTGCACATTCATGACCTGAACACAAAAATATGTAAATAAAAGGGTTATCTTTAGAAATGGCTCTCCAGCGCCCCCTACAAACATATAATGGGACCCAAGAATTTAGTTTGTCATAGAGACATGAAATTTGGTACACACATCTCTTATGTCATGACGAGCATAAAAGCCAATGACAACCACCCCCTATCTATAAATGTGTTGCCATAGCAACGTCCCAAATATGTGGAAAAAGTCAATGGGAAGTGAAATTTTTAGTTTGTTGTAGGCAAATGAAACTTGGTACACACATCCAGCATGGGCTAATGAACAAAAAAGCCAATGGGGACCACACCCTATCACACACGGGCCATTTTGAATTGAAAATGTGAACCGACTTAAAATACACCTCTTTTTTAAAAGAACACAGAAAATAGCTGGTTCATTCCACAGACACCAAACTTGGGCAAAATGAGCTAAACACATGTGTGTAAAATAGACAGCCGTTTTTCTTGTCGTTTTCACTCGAGTTATATTTTTTTTATTATAATTTGGTATATTTTTTTTATTATAATTTTTTCTGCAAAATGATCCTCAATTTGACCCAGTAAACGTGCAACTTAAAGTCATTTTTATTGGTCACAGACTTCAAGCCGGGCGAAAAATTTATGTATTTGAAGTCCCCAAAAAGAATACACGAAAAATGACTCAGTGGCGACCCCTAGAAAAGTCAAAATACATTGGGCCTATGGAAAATGAAAGTAAATTTTTCCAATGTAGAAATAGAAAACTTAGTACATCCATAGGACACCTCAGGGCAAACAGAAAAGTTGATTACAGCCATACCGTAAACTCAACAGGAAATCTACTATGTTGGGTGGAATGCGTGACCACCTAAATCGCACCCCTTGTGCTAAAGGCTTTTCGTCTAAACAGCTCCAAATTTGGTGAGTATCATCTAGACATGTGTGCTAAAAAAGTTATCAATTTGTTTTTTGATACATTTGTGGCTGTGGTCGTAATGAGTCTGTGAAGAGGCAGCCATTTCTTTGGGAAATAAATGCCATTTCCCAATTGCCAGGATCCTTCCTTTAGAGGAGGCCCCTCCAGAGCCAATGCTAGAGTCTTAGAAAACTCCTCAGAATCCTTTGGAACTTGTAACCTTGTACTTTAAGACAAGTTATATTTGCATTTTGCCTTTTTAAACAGGGGGGTGCAGCGATTCCTGAGTCATCTCAAATCTCCAGCCAGTACTTTGTTTTTCTCGCCTTAGCCCAAGCATAATCTATTATTTCCAAAGGTTCAGACAGCTCCCAGGAAAACCAGGGATTGTGGAGACCTTTAACTCTAAATTACAAGGTGGTGTAGCAGGCCCCAGCAGTAGCACAGGCCCGGTTATTTGACATTACCGTGAAGTTTACGCTTTAAAGCACGAAATGCAATCCTCCGAGTGCATGTGTCCCCGCGGTCTCAAGGGAGGCGAGGGCCTTTATCGCCGCTTGCGGCTTTAATTTTTTATTATAATTCGGTATATATCTTTTTAGGCCCGAGCCGGTGATGACCGGGAGGGCCTATTGTTTTTGCTCGGATTTTTTAGGCCCGAGCCGGTGATGGCCGGGAGGGCCTATTGTTTTTGCTCGGATTTTTTTTTTTTTTTATATTTTTTATTTTTCTTTTCCACCTATGATCCTAAATTTGACCCAGTGAACATGAACGAAAAGTCATTTTTATTGGTCCCAGCCTTCAAGCCCGGCGAAAAATTGATGTATTTGAAGTCGCCGAAAAAAAAATACGAAAAATGACTCAGTGGCGACCCCTACAAAATCAAAATACATTGGGCCTATGGAAAGTGAAAGTAACTTTTTTCCAACGTAGAAAAATGAAACTTGGTACTTCCATAGGACACCTCAGGGCAAACAGAAAAGTCAATGACAGTCACACCCTAAACTTAACAGGAAGTCCGCCATGTGGGGTGAAACGCATGGCCACTAAAATCGCACCCCTTGCGCAGAAAGATGCAAATCATTGTGTTTTAATCTAAATGGCCCCAAATTTGGTGAGTATCATCTAGACACGTGTGCCAACCAAAGTTGTGACTATGTTTTTGATATCTTATCGGGTATGGGTGTGGCAAGCCTGTAAAGAGGTGGCCATTTTTGTGAAAATAAAATGTCTCTTAACTCTCAAACGCCTTCTCGGATCGAGTTGGACCCAAAAAGGCGTTTGTGCACATTCATGACCTGAACACAAAGATACGTAAATAAAAGAGTTATCTTTAGAAATGGCTCTCCAGCGCCCCCTACAAACTTATAATGGGACCCAAGAATTTAGTTTGTCATAGAGACATAAAATTTTGTACACACATCTCTTATGTCATGACGAGCATAAAAGCCAATGACAACCACCCCCTATCTATAAATGTGTTGCCATAGCAACGTCCCAAAAATGTGGAAAAAGTCAATGGGAAGTGAAAATTTTAGTTTGTCGTAGGCAAATGAAACTTGGTACACACATCCACCATGGGCTTATGAACAACAAAGCCAATTGGGACCACACCCTATCACACACGGGAAGGCGGCCATTTTGAATTGAAAATGTGAACCGACTAAAAATACACCTCTTTTTTAAAAGTACACATACAATTGCTGCTTCATTCCACAGACACCAAACTTGGGCAAAATGAGCTAAACACATGTATGTAAAAGAGACAAGCGTTTTTCTAGACTTTTTTGCTCGAGTTATATTTTTTTTTATTATAATTCGGTATATATTTTTTTATCATATTTTTTCTGAAAAATGATTTTCAATTTGACCCAGTAAACGTGCAACTAAAAGTCATTTTTATTGGTCCCAGACTTCAAGCCCGGCAAAAATTTATGTATTTGAAGTCCCGAAAAAAATATGAAAAATGACTCAGTGGCGACCCCTAGAAAAGTCAAAATACATTGGTTCTATGGAAAATGAAAGTAAATTTTTCCAATGTAGAAATACAAAACTTGGTACATCCATAGGACACCTTAGGGCAAACAGAAAAGTTTATTACAGCCATACCGTAAACCCAACAGAAAATCGACTATGTTGGGTGGAATACATGACCACCTAAATCGTACACTTTGTGCTAAAGGGTTTTCATCTAAATAGCTCCAAATTTGCTTTAAAGCATGACATGCAATCCTCCGAATATATGTGTCCCCGCGGTCTCAAGGGAGGCGAGGGCCTTTATCGCCGCTTGCGGCTTTAATTTTATTTATTTTTTTATTTTTATTGTGACCAAATGATCCTAAATGTGACCCAGTGAACATTCACAAAAAGTCATTTTTATTGGTCCCAGACTTCAAGCTCGGCGAAAAATTAATGTATTTGAAGTCCCCGAAAAAAAAATACAAAAAATGACTCAGTGGCGACCCCTACAAAAGTCAAAATACATTGGGCCTATGGAAAGTGAAAGTAACTTTTTTCCAACGTAGAAAAATGAAACTTGGTACATCCATAGAACACCTCAGGGCAAACAGAAAAGTCAATGACAGCCACACCCTAAACTCAACAGGAAGTCCGCCATGTGGGGTGAAACGCGCGGCCACTAAAATTGCACCCCTTGCGCAAAAAGATGCAAATCATTGTGTTTTAATCTAAATGGCCCCAAATTTGGTGAGTAGCATCTAGACACGTGTGCCAACCAAAGTTGTAACTTTGTTTTTGATATCTTATCGGGTATGGGTGTGGCAAGCCTGTAACGAGGTGGGCATTTTTGTGAATATAAAATGTCTCTTAACTCTCAAACGCCTTGTCGGATCGAGTTGGACCCAAAAAGGCGTTTGTGCACATTCATGACCTGAACACAAAAATATGTAAATAAAAGGGTTATCTTTAGAAATGGCTCTCCAGCGCCCCCTCCAAACTTATAATGGGACCCAAGAATTTAGTTTGTCATAGAGACATGAAATTTGGTACACACATCTCTTATGTCATGACGAGCATAAAAGCCAATGACAACCACCATCTATATATAAATGTGTTGCCATAGCAACGTCCCAAATATGTCGAAAAAGTCAATGGGAAGTGAAAATTTTAGTTTGTCGTAGGCAAATGAAACTTGGTACACACATCCAGCATGGGCTTATGAACAAAAAAGCCAATGGGGACCACACCCTATCACACACGGGAAGGCGGCCATTTTGAATAGAAAATGTGAACTGACTTAGAATACACCTCTTTTTTAAAAGAACACAGAGAATAGCTGCTTCATTCCACAGACACCAAACTTGGGCAAAATGATCTAAACACATGTATGTAAAATAGACAGGCGTTTTTCTAGACTTTTTTGCTCGTGTTATATTTTATTTTATTATAATTTGGTATATTTTTTTTTATCATAATTTTTCTGCAAAATGATCCTCAATTTGACCCAGTAAACATGCAACTAAAAGTCGTTTTAATTGGTCCCAGACTTCAAGCTCTGCGAAAAATTAATGTATTTGAAGTCCCCGAAAAACAAATACGAAAAATGACTCAGTGGCGACCCCTACAAAAGTCAAAATACATTGGGCCTATGGAAAGTGAAAGTAACTTTTTTCCAACGTAGAAAAATGAAACTTGGTACATCCATAGGACACCTCAGGGGAAACAGAAAAGTTTATTACAGCCATATCGTAAACTCAACAGGAAATCTACTATGTTGGGTGGAATGCGTGACCACCTAAATCGCACCCCTTGTGCTAAAGGCTTTTCATCTAAACAGCTCCAAATTTGGTGAGTATGATCTAGACACGTGTGCCAAAAAAGTTATCAATTTGTTTTTTGATATATTTGTGGCTGTGGTCGTAATGAGTCTGTGAAGAGGCAGCCATTTCTTTGGGAAATAAATGCCATTTCCCAATTGCCAGGATCCTTCCTTTAGAGGAGGCCCCTCCAGAGCCACGGCTAGAGTCTTAGAAAACTCCTCAGAATCCTTTGGAACTTGTAACCTTGTACTTTTAGACAAGTTATATTTACATTTTGCCTTTTAAACAGGGGTGCAACGATTCCTGAGTCATCTCAAATCTCCAGCCAGTACTTTGTTTTTCTTGCCATAGCCCAAGCATAATCTATTATTTTCAAAGGTTCAGACAGCTCCCAGGAAAACCAGGGATTGTGGAGACCTTTAACTCTAAATTACAAGGTGGTGTAGCAGGCCCCAGCAGTAGCACAGGCCCGGTTATTTGACATTACCGTGAAGTTTACGCTTTAAAGCACGAAATGCGATCCTCCGAGTGCATGTGTCCCTGCGGTCTCAAGGGAGGCGAGGGCCTTTATCGCCGCTATGCTTTTAATTAGGCCCGAGCCGGTGATGACCGGGAGGGCCTATTGTTTTGCTCGGATTTTTTTATCTTTCTTCCGACCAAATGATCCTAAATTTGACCCAGTGAACATGCACGAAAAGTCATTTTTATTGGTCCCAGACTTAAAGCGCGGCGAAAAATTTATGTATTTGAAGTCGCCGAAAAAAAAATATGAAAAATGACTCAGTGGCGACCCCTACAAAAGTCAAAATACATTGGGCCTATGGAAAGTGAAAGTAACTTTTTTCCAATGTAGAAAAATGAAACTTGGTACATCCATAGGACACCTCAGGGCAAACAGAAAAGTCAATGACAGCCACACCCTAAACTTAACAGGAAGTCCGCCATGTGGGGTGAAACGTGCGGCCACTAAAATCGCACCTCTTGCGCAGAAAGATGCAAATCATTGTGTTTTAATCTAAATGGCCCCAAATTTGGTGAGTATCATCTAGACACATGTGCCAACCAAAGTTGTGACTTTGTTGTTGATATCTTATTGGGTATGGGTGTGGCAAGCCTGTAACGAGGTGGCCATTTTTGTGAAAATAAAAGGTCTTTTAACTCTCAAACGCCTTCTCAGATCGAGTTGGACCCAAAAAGGCGTTTGTGCACATTTATGACCTGAACACAAAGATATGTAAATAAAAGGGTTATCTTTAGAAATGGCTCTCCAGCGTCCCCTACAAACTTATAATGGGACCCAAGAATTTAGTTTGTCATAGAGACATGAAATTTGGTACACACATCTCCTATGTCATGAGGAGCATAAAAGCCAATGACAACCACCCCCTATCTATAAATGTGTTGCCATAGCAACGTCCCAAATATGTGGAAAAAGTCAATGGGAAGTGAAAATTTTAGTTTGTCGTAGGCAAATGAAACTTGGTACACACATCCAGTATGGGCTTATGAACAAAAAAGCCAAAGGGGACCACACCTTATCACACACGGGAAGGCGGCCATTTTAAATTGAAGATGTGGACCGACTTAGAATACAACCTCTCTTTTAAAAAACAACAGAAAATAGCTGCTTCATTCCACAGACACCAAACTTGGGCAAAATGAGCTAAACACATGTGTGTAAAATAGACAGGCGTTTTTCTTTTCGTTTTTGCTCGTTATATTTTTTTATTATAATTTGGTATATATTTTTTTTATTATAATTTTTCTGAAAAATGATTTTCAATTTGACCCAGTAAACGTGCAACTAAAAGTCATTTTTATTGGTCCCAGACTTCAAGCCCGGCAAAAATTTATGTATTTGAAGTCCCCGAAAAAAAAATATGAAAAATGACTCAGTGGCGACCCCTAGAAAAGTCAAAATAATTGGTTCTATGGAAAATGAAAGTAAATTTTTCCAATGTAGAAATACAAAACTTGGTACATCCATAGGACACCTCAGGGCAAACAGAAAAGTTTATTACAGCCATACCGTAAACTCAACAGAAAATCTACTATGTTGGGTGGAATACATGACCACCTAAATCGTACACTTTGTGCTAAAGGGTTTTCATCTAAACAGCTCCAAATTTGCTTTAAAGCACGACATGCAATCCTCCGAATATATGTGTCCCCGCGGTCTCAAGGGAGGCGAGGGCCTTTATCGCCGCTTGCGGCTTTAATTTATGGTTATTATTTTTATATATTTTTAAAAAGGTTGTAATGATGCGAGTATAAATTTAGGATAATTAAAATAAAATGAAAGTAAAACTTTGTAAAACTTAGTAAAACTTTGTTTACTGATTAATTATGACAGTTAAGTCGGGCTACTTTAAAGTCAAAGTCAAAGTCAAATTTATTTATATAGCACATTTACAGATGGTTTAACACAGTTGCCGCGGGCTGTTTTTCATGTCCGCGGGTTGAAGTGACTATACAATTATGTTATATTTAGCGCCGGAAATACTCATTTTAGGAGGAAACCCTGGCAAAAAAACATATATTTTACCCGCCGGAATGCATTTTTTTGACCAGGGAACCCCTAAAAACGCGATTGGGCTAGTTATGAGTTGCAATTGGGCGGGTTTTGTTGTGAAAACCTGGCAACCCTGCAATTTACAGCACAACAACATGCGCTAGATATATGCACATTTAGTGTTTTGCTAAACAGCGATCGGTCTATTTTGAGATCTAAACTTGATTTTAAAAAATGAAACCATGATTATTATCATCAAAAGATAAAGAGAAGGAAGCAGAGATGCCTGCTGATGAGAGAGCGGGATCAGCGGAAAATGCAGAGGGCAAAGAAGTGGATGAGCTGCCAGAACTACCCCCCACCTCTGGAAGGGCAGCCCGCCACACCCATGTCCCGCAAACGGACCATCCCTCCTCGAAAGCCAGAAAATACAGAGAGGAATACATAAGCTATGGTTTCACGTGCATTGTTATAAACCAGGTACAACACCCTCAATGCGTTGTGTGCTCCGAAGTCCTCACACATGAGAGTCTGAAACCCGTGAAAATGCAAAGACACCTGAATGCCAAACAGCCCAGCCTCACAGATAAACCCACTGACTTTTTCTGCAGAAAGAAGAAAGAGTTACAGGGACAAAAGAAAGTCCTTATTAAACAAACAACTATCCCCACTAAAGCTCAGAGGGCTTCAAATGAGGTTGCATATTTAATTGCAAAGACCAAAAAGCCACACACCATTGGAGAAACTTTAATCAAACCAGCAGCAATAGTTATGAGTTGAGTAATGCATGGACATAAACTGGCCGCTGAGCTGGAACAAGTGCCGCTCTCTGATGGGACTGTATCCCGCTGCATTACAGACATGGCACAGGATATCAAGTGTCAACTGATTGACAGAGTGAAGAAGAGTGGGAGGTACATCTTACAACTGGATGAATCCACAGACGTGTCCAGCACCGCTCAACTCCTTGTATTTGTCAGATATATTTTTAAGGGGAAACTAAATGAGGAAATGTTATTTTGTACGCAACTGGAGGGATCATGCACGGGCGAGGACATTTTCAATAAACTGGACAGAAAACTTAAAGATGAAGGGCTATCTTGGGGCGAGTGCATATCAGTGTGCACAGACGGAGCTGGGGCAATGCTGGGAAAAAAGAAAGGACTAAAGGCACGAGTCCTCCAAGTTGCACCTCACATCAATTTCACGCACTGCATCATACACAGAGAAGCCCTCGCGTGCAAAACGCTGAATGCAGAGTTTAAACATGTTCTTGACACTGCTGTGAAGATTGTTAATACATAAAATCATGTCCACTGAACACACAACTGTTTTCCACTCTCTGTAATGAAATGGGATCAGAGCACAAAGGCCTGCTCTTGCACACAGAAGTCAGGTGGCTGTCACGAGGAAATGTGCTGAGGCGCCTGTATGAGCTGCGGGATGAGGTTCGCGTTTTCCTCACAGACCAAAGAAACCCACTTGCTGAGCATCTGTCTGATCCTGACTGGGTGACAAGACTGGCTTATTTGTCATGTATTTTTGAAAAACTCAACGGACTTAATGTGTCCCTGCAAGGTGAAAACACAAACATCTTGTACCTTAATGATAAAGTGCAGGCATTTGCGAGAAAGCTGGTGCGTTGGAGAGAGAGAGTGGAAATGGGAGGCATAGACATGTTTTCTGAACTGGAAGAATTCATGGAGGAAAATGCACTCAGTGTTAACAGCATCAAGGCGTCTATTACTGCTCACCTTCATAAGCGTAAGTATTTCCTGAAGGAGACGCTCCTGACCAATATGACTGGAAAAGGTCACAAAGGTTCAATGTAACCACTGGCGTCAGATATGGAAGATGCGCTGATAGAACTTTCAACCGATCGAACCCTGAGGACCACATTTGATGGAAAGACACAGGATGAGTTCTGTGTTTCTGTCGCGCTGGAATATCCACAGTTGTCGAGGTGGATCTACTCATGCCATTTGGCTCAACGTATTTATGCGAAAAGACATTCTCTGCTCTGACTTACATTAAGAATAAACACAGGTCACGGCTTAACGTGGAAGATGATCTGCAGGTGGCGACCTTTAAAATGGAACCTAGAGTGGACCTGCTTTGCTCCGCGCACAGCGCCCATCCATCACATTAGGCGTTTTTTCTGAATAGCCTACAGTTATAATTGTTCCAAGGTGCCAGGCAACGCTAGGCAACGCTAGGCTAAGCGTGTTACAGACAACTCGTTCGTATTGTTTCTGTATGCATTTCACAGTTATGGGATGTATTTGTTTTTGTCCATAATTTGTTAATAAAATAGCCTGGCCTAGATATGTGTTCCTTTTTGTTTTAGCTTTGTCAGTCTGTAAACCAAATCGCAAATCTACGGAGCCCGGGACGTCACCTATAGGAGAAAAAAAACAATCCGTGCCAACGGTTTTGCAATCCGTTCCCTCAGTTTATAAACCGTGATCACGAATTCTTAAACTGTTCCCTCGGTTAAACAAACCGTACCCACGAATTTTCAATTTGTGCGCTCAGATTTTGCAAATCGTACCCTCGGTTTTTAAATCCGTTCCCACAAATTCACAATCCGTGCGCACGCTTTCACAGAGATTTGTTATTTAGTCATTATTTTTATCTTTTAAAGTCCATTTTGGGCAAAAAGCATAGTATAATAAAATCACCAAGTCTTCATGTTAAGAATGAATAGTACACAAACATTTCTAAAACTGTAAAAACTGTAAGTCTTTCTTTTTTTTTTTTTATAAAACATTCATTAATTATTTTATGATAAACATACTGTCTTAAGTGCACCCCTTTATAATCATAAATTATAAAAAAAATAAATACAATAGGCTAAATAATAATAATTTGGGTTGTTGTTATTATAAATATTATTTGCATATTGTTGCATTTAGGCTACATGCATTCAGAAGAAGAAAAGAGGAACAAAGAAATGAAAAGTCAGTCATACACGGGGTCGTCAGCAGTCTAATATTGGGGGTCGCGGTCTGAAAAGTTTGGGAACTCCTGATTTAGAACTAACAACACATTGACACTTTGAAAATATTCCTTGTTACACTCCTCTGTAACAATAGTTTAGTATATATACTAGTATATATGCGCAAGCATTCAAATGATGTCTGGTGTCTTACAACACTCAAACATTAATGTTAAGTAATATCACCCAAGTAAACCATCAGTCCAATTATGCTATCTGAAAACTAATGTTTTACTATGCAGTAAAAGCCAAAAAGCCCGGATGTAACTGCCATTTTATTGCCTTGTGGTGAGAACAATATCGGTGATTAGGGAACCCATGGGCAGAAGACATCCATATGTTTTACAATCATTGCTTTAACCACATCTTATGCTGTATGAACTTGGGTTCCTGGTTTGATGTCCTCAACCTACTCTCTCTGTGCACCATGTCTGACCACATGTGGTAGTATTTCCTTTAAAACTAGACAAGGATTCAAATGTCACCCTTTAAAATCTCTGGAGTAGTATCTTCTGTCTTTAAAAGAGAGATGAGCAGAGATTAAATTAGCTTAGTCTGACATTTATTTTATTTATTTACTTTACTTTATTTAACCAGGATAGTCCCACTGAGATTACAAATCTCTTTTGCAGGGGAGTCCTGGCCCCATGTGTGTTTGGGGGGGGACTGGAGTACCCGGAGGAAACCTACGCAGACGCAGGGAGAACATGCAAACTCCACACAGGGCCTTTCTGTGTGGAGTTTGCATGTTGGATGTGAATCGAACCCAGGACCTTCTTGCTGTGAGGCAGGAGCGCTAACCACTCTGCCACTGTGACAGCACCCCACACCCATCCTCTTCAAACACACCCACACAGGCTGAGTTTCTAACTGCACAGCTTCAGAGTAATCTGGCTGGTCATCGATGAGATGCAGGGGAGCGCCGGCTGAGTGCACTGTGGAGATTTGTGCCATGTTAACCACCGCTACATGACGGATGGCGGGGCATAGACACGGACATATACAGCCATTTAATAACAGCAATAACCCGCTCAGGGCTGCGCTGCACAGAGGATCTATCAGCTCAGCCGGCACAATCATAACTTCACAAGCTAAACACCCTGATGTGATAAGAATAAAGAGGTAAAATTCTTCCCACACAAAGCTGTTTGTACTATAAAACTAATATTCTTATATACAGCTCTGGAAAAAATTAAGAGACCACTGCTAGCAATCAGCATATGATTTATACGTCAAATATTAACAGATGAGACATATAGTAATAATATCAGTAGGTTTTATTAATACAGACTCCAACAACAGTCTAGCTTTACCAGGACTGTAGCCTCTGGCAGCTTATAACCTTCAGCCGCACATCTTCAGTGAGAGGCTGTGTCTGTGGAGCAGCTGTAAATACAACAGTAAAAGGCCGGTGCGGCAGTGAAGCCCTTTAACTAGCCTCTGGTTGTCAAATGGATGTAGTAAAACACTGCTCTACCTATTTTACGATTTGTCAGATTTTATGAGACTCTTCATTATGGTGGGATGGCTCCTTCACCAACAATGCCTGTAGTTAGCAGTGCTCTCTCTTTGTCACGGCATTTACATGCACAGCTCATAGTTCTATTCACTGAACTGGACATAAAGGCAGCATAAACCAAAGCCCCATTCGCACGGGATTTGTATTACCTGTGGACATTACAGACGCCCAGACTTCCCACTCCCTAGACACTTCCTCTAGGCAACCGAAATGAGCTTTCTCTGCAGGGTGCTCCTTTAGAGATAGGGAGAGGTGGTCACTCGGGAGGAGCTCAGAGTAGAGCCGCTGGAACTGCTTTCTGACGGTAATGAAAAAGGTTAGTTTGGAGCCCAGAATCAGAAAACATGAGGGGAACAAGTTTTCAGTCAAAAAAGAAAAACAAGAATATATATATATATTCTTGTTAAGATATTAACAGTGAATAAAATTTAAAAAAGCAAAAAGGTATGTATTTATTTTGATATTTTAGTTTGAAAGTCTGGCCCCCCACAGCATCATGAATGAGCAAGCTGGCCTTCGAGCAGATTTAGTTGATGACTACTGATGTAGGTCAACTGTAAATAAGAGAGTTAAAATAACTAACTGTAGGTCTTAATAAGTCTTATATTTTAACTGTATTAAGTCGTCATTCACTCTCAATGAGAGTTAGGCTACAACGCTCCAAAAAGAGTAACATTAACTCTAATTTGAGTCAAAAAAGGATGAAATGAACTTCCACAGAGTTATTTTAACCAGGCTGAAATGCTGCATTCTGAAAATGCAGGGCCATCACTTGCCAATTTCATCTTATATTTATTCACTTCTACCAACTGAAGAGCATCTGCGGACCACTTCATCTGACCTTTAACTCAGCTAAGCTGTACTAATGTAGAAATCACTCAGTGATGAATCTCACAGGTAAGACGTTTGAATTATGGCAATTCCAAAGAGATTTGTTCTGGGTTCTTTTATAAAGTTCTCTAGAGTTGCGTAAAAATAGTGTGAGTCTGTTACAGCTTTTGGAGAAAAATAAAAGTATATCAAATACTAACCGAGTGTACTTTAATCAATAGCCTATAATCTTATTTGTAAATCTGTTCAAAGCTATCTGTTAAAATAAAAACTGAACGCTTTAGGTATGACACCATTCTCTGTCTGAGTTTGACTTTTACAAGGTCAAACACTGAATAAACATGTGTCAATGTGAATAAACCAATTTGAAAGTGAGATAAGTAAAAACCTTTAATCACACACCAAAAGAAAGAAACCTGCCTCACCTGTAATTTAATACACCAACACCTTTCTCTCATTTATGGAAAAAGTAACATTCTTTGGCTGGAGTTGAGCTTTAGGTCATAGACAGAGCTCTCATTCCACTACCCCCAAAGGATAGCTGCCAAACCTAAATAAATATGACCTCTGACCTGCCGTCCGACAGAGGGCTGTGTGAGCGACAAAGGCAGCAGAAAGCTACTGCCACCATAGCACTTTCATAACTCTGTTTCTGAGGTAACAATGGAGGTTCACAGACCTTTAGGGACACAATGCTATTATTATTTTTAAAATGACATGGGGGTGCTGTAGTCACAAACAGACACAAGACATTTAACTTTTAGTGTGACATTTTTTTTTAAATAATGAATGAAATATTTAAGTCAATATTTAACTAATGCAGAACCTTTTCAAAACAAATTTCAGGTGTATGTGATGTTGTATGTTCCATTTCCGTTAATGACTTATGTGTTTGGTTCCACTCAGACAAGGAACACAATGCAATACAACTCTCATTTGGGCGGATTGTTTCCAGAACTGTTGCATTATAGTGAGAAAATCTATGTATTTGCACAGTGCAACCTATTTTTTTACTACAATTCTCTACTGCTTCTATCGACAAGTATCCTAATGATCCTGTTCACTCTCACTCAGCTATCATTAACTTATATCCAGACCACAGTGATTACCTGATGTTTTATGTGTTTTCTAACCTGTTCTGTTTTCATTGATGATTCTGAAGCATTCTTGACCTACATTATCATTTCTGTCAATCTGTCCTTCTGTTTATCCATCTGTCAGCCATCTCCACACTGGGGCATGTGTGAATTTTCACTCTGCATTTTGTACCATCTAGTCATTACAACCCTCTTCCTGATATAAATGTAACTGACTTTTCCTTTCTTTTTGTTTGTTGTTTTGGGTTTTTTTTCTCCTCGGGTTTTTTTTCTCGAAGTCTTTTTTTTAGATATCTGAGGATGACTGCCACTCATGGTCGTACAGGTGGTTGCTGTGACAGCATGATCAATATTAAAGTTATTGTATGTATTTCAGAAAGCAATACTGAAATGTGGAATAGTAATGAATGCACAATAAGGTAGTGTCATCCTGTTCTAACTGGGAGAAAAGCGTTTTTTTGAGATGTGCTCAAATCAGTGCAGACGTTTGGATGACTGCAGCGCGGCGTTGCACACAGGATGTCAGCTATTTTCCCTAAATACAGTTATTGCATGGTGTCCCATTTTTCAAACTCATTAGTGATGAAAGGTCCCCATATCTCACTGTCACACTATTCTAGGGAGGATTACACTGCTCCCAGGTAGAGTTGAATAAATCAGTGAACTTTAAAGTTGTTCTGATTTGGTAGTAACCTGTTCCTTCATATACTTTCTGTCTGCCTTTGCATCTTCAGAGTCAGTTGTTATTTTGGTTATTTATAGGCTTGTGTAGCAGCACTGCAAATTTTACACATGTATAATACCAACATCTGTGACATGTGCTATTCTACATGCTAGACCACTGGTTCCCAAAGTGGGGTTGCGACCCCGGGGTCATGGGGGATGGGCGGGGGTCGAGATGATTTCCAGAATTTTTTTTTTTTTTTTTATGAAAATTTTATTTTTATTTTAAAAGGTTGTAATGATGCGAGTATACATTTAGGATAATTAAAATAAACTGAAAGTAAAACTTTGTAAAACTTTGTTTGCTCCGATTAATTATGACAGTTAAGTGATGGGTTGTTGCCAAGTCCGCGGGCTACTTTTAAAGTCCATTTTGGGTAAAAAGCATAGTATAATAAAATAAGCCAAACAAGTCTTCATGTTAAGAATGAATAGTACACAAACATTTCTAAAACTGTCTTTCTTTATTTTTTTTATTTTTTTTATAAAACATTCATTAATTATTTTATGATAAACATACTGTCTTAAGTGCACCCCTTTATAATCATAAAATACATTCCAAAAATAAATACAATAGGTTTAAATAATAATAATTAGCATGTGGGCTACATGCATTTAGCGGCGGGGGGGGGGGGTCGCGGATCGTCAGCAGCAATATTGGGGGTCGCGGTCTGAAAAGTTTGGGAACCCCTGCGCTAGACTTTCGTTCTGCAGTGGCTGAAGGGCACAGACTACTAACTACTTTTTTATATAGTGCAGCCTTAGGAGGAAGAGGAATGTGATGTCAAATCAATGAACTGATGGAAAGGTTTAAGAATTGCAAAGAATAGTTGTGCAAAATGTAATGTTTTTAGCCAAATATGTTATGCACACTCATGACTTACTAATCCTGATTAATCACTACTACTTACTGATGTCCAGAAAGCGATATAAAAGTAACCTTCTCAAACTGCTGTTTTTCTGTGTGTAGCTAGTGGCGAACCGTGCCCAACTGACCTGGGCTTTCACTCTCAAACACAGACTGTAGGAGGTCTAAAAGGAAGACTCTTTGTGTGTCAAAGTATTTTGAAATGCACCACTGCAAACACACACACAGTGCTCCACACAACAGCTGATCAGCAAAACAAGAACGCTCACTCACATTGGTCACGCTTATCATTGACACCGTTTTATACACAACAATAAACTGCTCAACTGCCATCATCACCACTGACCTCATTTCATCATTATTAATAATTATTAATACAGTATGTTAAGCATTTACTGCTCAAGTGGCGCCAGACAATACTTCAGCTAAACACAAATCAAAAGCAAATCACTGTTATAAGAGATATAATAGATGTTCTGAGCTGAGGGACAAAGTAAGGAGGGCTACTATTCACCTAAAGAGTGAGATTAGAGGTACTAGTAAAGTTCTCTGAGAGTTAAACTGCCGTTATTTTGAAATCTATAAAAAGTTTAATATTTTTATGGAAAACATGTAATCTGTAAATTCTTTATTATTCTCCAGGATAGTTTAATCTGACGTGTAAGGTTTATGTCATGTTTATTAGCTTACAACCGTTATACTTGTATGAACGAGTAAGAAAAAACAGAGTGAGCCCTGGCTTTCCCGCAGTCTCCACAGCTGCCTTCTTCAGATGAATGAGTGGGTCACTCTCAGTGAAAACAGATGTTGTGGTGGACACACCTTTGTCCAGGGGTGATGTTTACTTTTTAACACGTGCGCCTCATTTACACGAGTCCGGTCCGTAGCTTCATGTGACGCTAACACTTAGCTGCTCATTTAGCTGCAGGTTAGTGACTGTAATAAAGTCCACAGATTTAAACTCACTGTAGCTTGTATATGCATTGCAGGATTATGACGAGTCTATAAGATTAAATGAAATGATTTCTGCATAAGTCCAGGTTGACTAGTTGACCTGTTGGTTGAAAAAAACAGACAGAAAACGTCCCCCCAGTTTTGAGGGACTGCAATCATATTAGAAGCATTATTACTCTATGCTCAGCCCCTTGTTTGGCACTACTACTAACAGACATCACTTTGACATAAAAAGCTTGTGAGGGGCGAGATGTTGGATCAAACACGCTCATTTGGCCTCATTCAGAAAGCCCTCTTATCTTACAGCAGCCATTTAGACTCAATTAATCCTTTTGTCTGAATCCTCCCTCTACAACATATTCTCTTTGCTTGTTAGGGCTTCATGCTTAACATACTTAAAGCACATCAGATGGCCAAGTTAGTAAGAACTATTCCAATCTGATTAGCCCTGCGCTGCTTTTAACCACCCCTTTAGTTTTCCAACACAGACTGAGCCATTAAAGACTTTTCAATGAGTCATTTGCACTAACTGCCCATTTTCTTTTTAGCTTTGAGTGGTTGGCTCTAAGTGGTCAAAGCCTACCTCTCATGACTCACACTGCAATTAGCACTGGTCTAATTACTACCTGCTTTTTTAAATATTTATATTGGATATTTTTGTTTAGCAAAACAAAACACACACAAAACCCAGCTGCTCAGCTTAAGAAAGATGAAACAATAGACATAAAGACACTCAGCGTCAGGGTCATAGACAGATTTCCGTCACAGGTAGCAGCCAATCAGGAACAGAAAAAAAATGAGTCAAAATAGTGGCCACATTTGTTTAAATGGTTGTTAATTATTCATTTGGTCTTAGAATGTGCTAAATAACAGTGGCTCATGTCAGGAAGTCAAGCGGAATATGTTCCATTACCAACTTATGCCACCCAGAGGGGCTTTGTGAGAAATCCAGTGGAGTAAAATATTTTTACAGGCACATAAGGTCGGGACATTAAACAGTTTCTTATAGTTCTTATATGTAATTTGCTTATTCAGCAGACCAAGGAGGAGGGACACTGGAGGAGGATGCAGAGCATCAGTTTAACTTTCAAGATATTCTGCATTTTGTAGAGGACAGAATTCCAATATTTCTGTATCTTGGGGCAGGAATATAGGCAGTGTGTGAGGCTGCCCTCATATAATCTGCATTTAGGACACAATGGCGAGAAGTCAGGTTTAAATTTGGACACTCAATTTGGGGCTAGGTGGGATCTATGTAATATTTTTAAGTTGTAAAGCCCAGGAACGGTTGCAAACACTGGAAGAATCTGCACATACCCACCTCTTTCACACAAAAATGAACTCAGTCGATATTTCTTGAGATCTAGGAATTCCCAGCCACCCATATCAGTGGAGAGAGGATTTGCCCCAGACAAAGACGCTAAACCAGCCCCTTATTTTTCAGACCAGCCTGCGGGTGAACAGAATGGGAATCATCAATGTTCATTTTAAGAAGTAAAATTATACCCAGCCATGATACAGGAAAGCAGTTCCAACGCTCAAGGTTTTGTTTTATCTTATCAAGTAAAGGAACAAACTCTTAAATATTTGGTTAAAGCAAGGTGTAATACATATACCCAAATATACAAATCCAGCAGGGACCACTTAAAGATTTCCTAAAGAAACTTGGGTTTTCAGAAATTAATAATATTAACCAAAAAATATGTTGAACTGGTTGATAATTCTGATGACATGGTGCATTGAAACAGTTGGGTTGGATAGAAACGACAAAACACCAGCATTCAGTGAATCCCAGTTACTGTAAGGTCGCACCGAATTGCCTCAGCCAGTGGTTCAATCGCCAGCGTAAATACCAGTGGCTCAGCTGCTCCAGAGTTTAAAACAAAAAAGACCACTCAACACAGTCAAACGCTTTCTCCGCATCTAGAGAAAATACAAGACCTTCAATTTTGTAACTTCACTTTTCACTGAACTGCATAAACTACATTACTCTTGTGCGAGGGAATCTTGTCTTTAGGATGGACCAGTTTTTGACGCAGCGTGTTCCCAGGTTTAAAGTGAACTGGAATGTTGTGTTTGTAGAATTTTTTTTTTAATTTTTAAGATAAACCTGACACATAATAACTGTCATGATGATAACTACATTCTTCCCTTTTGTCCCTGGTTTCAGTCTGTTTGGTTTCTGTGTCCTCTTGGTTTTGTCCATTTGGGGTATCCACAGTCTCTCAGGGCTTTACCGATGTGTTGGGCACCTCTTGTGCTCTGTGCTGAAGAGTCCTGATGACTCCCAGCTTGTGCTGCAGAGGCTGGTGGGAATCAAACAGCAAATATTGATCTGTGTGTGTTGGCTTCCTATAAACTTTTACTTGGAGAGTCCTGTTCTCACCAATAACTACTGCACAGTCTAAGAAAGCTAGGTGGTTATCTATGGCATCTTGGACTTGATATTCTTGTCCACTGCTTTGATGTGTTCTGTGAAAGCTTCTACTTCCTGGGTTCTTTTTTAATCCACGTGTATCAACATATCTGAACCAGTGACTGGGCACTGCACCTGGGAAAGAGTTCAGAGCTCTGTTCTCTATTTCCTTAGCCTGGCACAGCCTGACGTGAGCACTCTGTATATTCTATATACAGGAACTCAGTCTGGCAAAGCTCCATAAGCCAGTCAGTTCCTCAGATATGTTCTGTACCGACCAATCACATTTGAAACCCGCTGGAGTATTGCCTTGCGTCACACTTAGGCAACCCAAGTTCCTTATTCAAAACAGTCAAGATGGCGCGTGTGACTGCTAAGAGTTTGTGATCCTCTGCTCTTCAATCAGTTTAAAATAATCAAGACAACATTACGTGTTGAAAAGCGTTCTTTTTTAAAGAAGATGTTTTGCACGCCATGTTTGTTTGTTTACTTCTTTGTTGATTTTTGCCTAGCTAACGTTGGCCTCGAGTTGCTTTGCCTCGTCAAGCCCTGTCTTGAGGAAAACAATCTGGCATTAGGCTTTTCCAGACATGTT
The DNA here is from genome assembly GCA_024416835.2 of Perccottus glenii. Taxonomy (NCBI): domain Eukaryota; kingdom Metazoa; phylum Chordata; class Actinopteri; order Gobiiformes; family Odontobutidae; genus Perccottus; species Perccottus glenii. Next base: position 29,728,812 of record CM044552.2, on the reverse strand, counting down.
GCTTGCTTGGTGATCCCATGGTGGTCTGGGGTGAGGCTGGTCCTGTCCTGTAGCGATGTGTTCAGTGGTAGTCTCTTCCTTACAGGCACGAGTGACAGTTCTGTCGGACAAACAAAATAACAGCTTCACAAGATGATGTAACAGCAGAGAAGTGCAAGCCCTGGTGGATCTGAGTCCGTGGTCCACCTCAAAGAGAAAGTTGTTTTGGTGATGTTACTGGATAACGCAGCTTTAGATATATTAAACACACTCGGAGGACTTGGTTTGGTGGAGCTTTCCCGTTGCAGGGCTGTTGGCCCGCGAGCCAAAATTAGCAAAATGGCCTAGAAATGGCCTGGCTCCACCATCAGATCCATCTCATTTCTCAACAACAGAAAGAACAACACAGTGAGTGAGCAAACTGTAGCCACAGAGCTGAGCTAGGTTAGCTGGTGAGCAATTTTTTTTTTTTTTTTATCCTTTATTTAACCAGGTAAAAACTCATTGAGATTAAAAATCTCTTTTCCAAGAGTGACCTGGCCAAGACGACAGCATATACAATTGTGATAATTGGTGCTGTGTGCTAGCAAAGATCACGGCCGGTCAGATTATTACTAACTGCTTGACAATATTGTTAACAACGGCACCTAAAAAGAGTAAATTCATAAGGAAAAACTGGAAGGTATTAAAAAAATCTGAACTTTTTAACCAAAGAAATAACAAAAATTTTAACACAATAATGAACTTAATGTGTGTGATTAAAGAACTAAAGGAAAAAAACAAGAGTATGACTGCTTTAGATAATTGCTTGACACACATGGAACTATACACAAGGCTAAATGATAAATGGGCTGGAACCTGTGAGCAACAGGTGGTTAGATTCATACAAAACAACAGCATTGTTGTTGCTTTTCCTGACAGACCCTTGCATCTGATCAAAGGATCTGCAGGAAAAGGTAAGTGAACTGTGAAGTATAAAAAGATATCCAATGAATTGAGAATGCCAATCGGCAGTGTTCAAACTCTAATTAAGAAGTGGAAAATGAAAAGGTCAGGTAGACCAACAAAACTGCCAGGAATTGATCGGATTGTTTGGGATGCAAAGAAAAACCCCAAAACTTCATCTAAAATACAGGACTCTCTGTAAAAAAGTGGTGTGGCTGTTTCAATATGCACAATAAAGAGGCACAATGGGCTGCATGGTGGAGTCGCCAGAAGAAAGCCATTACTATGCAAATGCCACAAAGCAACAATACGCCAAACAGCACAGAGACAAGCTTCTAAACACCTGGACCAAAGTCATTTGGAGATTTGGTGATGAGACCAAAATTAAATTTTTTGGCCACAACCATTAAAATTACATTTGGAGAGGAGTCAACAAGGTCTATGATGAAAGGTACATCATTCCTGCTGTGAAACATGGAGGTGGATCACTGATGTTTTGGGGATGTGTGAGCTACAAAGGCACAAGAAAAGTTGAATGCAGCATTTTATCAGAAAATATTGGAAGAAAATGTGCACTTCTTTTTGGAAAACTGTGACGCCATGTCATCTGGACTAAAGAGGACAAGAACAACCTAAGTTGTTATGAGTATTTTACAAAGACCACATGTAATGTTTTGAGAGCGCTTTCTTTCTTTCTTGAGAGCACTTTACTCAGTATGAGTATTTACTTATTTGTCCCTATGTGTGTGTGTCTGTGTTGTGTGTTTTTGTATTAGATGCCATAGTCATTGCACTGTAAAACAAATTTACCTACGGGTACAATAAAAGTAAACTAACCTAACCTAATGAGTGCTCAGTTTAGAAGACTGCATCTCTGATGGTATGGGGTTGCATGAGTGCATGTGGCATGGGCACATCTGGAAAGGTACCATTAATGCTGAAAGCTATATTCAAGTTCTAGAACAACATATGCTCCCATCCAGACGTCGTTTCTTTCAGGGAAGACCTTGCATTTTCCAACATGACAATGCCAGACCACATACTGCAATTACAACATAATGGCTGCGTAGAAGAAGGATCCGGTCCTGAAATGACCAGATCTTTCACCCATAGGAAACATTTGGCGCATCATAAAGAGGACGGTGCGTCAAAGAAGACCTAAGACAGTTGAGCAACTAGAAGTCTGTATTAGACAAGAATGGGACAACATTCCTATTCCTTAACTTGAACAACTTGTCTCCTCAGTCCCAGACGTTTGCAGACTGTTATAAAAATAAGAGGGGATGCCACACAGTGAAAAACAAGGCCTTGTCCTAACTTTTTTGAGATGTGTTAATGACAAAATTTAAAATTAACTTTTTTTTCCCTTAAAATGATCAATTTTCTCAGTTTAAACATTTGATATGTTATCTACATTTACATTTAGCTGACACTTTAATCCAAAGCGACTTACATTGAGTTTCACTTCACCAGTGTTACACCACTGGGGGCAAGGTGGCTTAAGTGTCTTGCCCAGGGACACAATGACAGTATGAACTGTGGGGAGAGCGGGAATCGAACCACCAACCTTCCAGTTGAGGGACAGCCGCTCTACCACTGAGCCACTGCGCCCCATCTAAATTATAAATATAATAAAACATTGAAATTTAAAACTTCCACATCATTGCATTCTGTTTTTATTCACAATTTGTTCAGTGTTCCAACTTTTCTGGAATTGAGTTTGTATTTAATCAGACCATGACAAGTGGTATACTTATAAATAGTGCCCACCTGAGAGGGGTGTGAAGGAAGTTTTTTTTTGTTAAAAAAAAAAAAGCCCTCTCTGAATAGAGGGTTAGCCTCCGATTCATGTTACCTAGTATTTACAACATTGTTCTGAAACCTAAATCAAAACAGTTTCACTCTAGAAGAAATACACCTGAATGGAACAGTGACACTAACAACTCTCCTGAGCCTTAACGACATCAGGAGTCACACTGCCCTTTCATAGTTAACATTTATGAGACCAGAACAGGTCCAATCAGAGTTAGAGGTTACCCTCTAGAGGTAAAGCACAGCTCTCTTACCAGTTGATCTCAGAATTTAAAAAGTCTCTTGGAGAATAAACATAATGTCTTCACCTTGAAAACTGAGTCCAGATGCTTTTGCTTTAACCTTTTCTTCAAGATGACCTGGATGACTGAGATCCTTCACAGACCTCTTTCAGTTTGGATAGCTCTGCTTAACCTGACTCTGCCAGATAGTCTGCTCCACAAAAAATAGTCTGTTCTACAGTACCATCTGGGAAGGCTCCCTTTGAAAGCGTTTGCAAAAGGTCAGGTACTACAAATGAATACCTGGTTGGTGATTGGATTTTTATAAACAACAGTTTTTTTTCAATCAGAGCAGCCCTGTGTTATTTAACAGTAAAACGGTAGCTACATCTTCAAACCTAAAAACATGCCCAGACCTATCAGAGCCAGGTAAAGCCAGGGTTTAGACTATAAATACTTTGCTTGGAGCAGGTCAAGATCAGATTTTTGCTAGATTTGTAAGTTTACATTCTCGAGGAAATCAGAATCCAGCAGGGAAAGGTTAGCCAGAAAACAACAAACATCTGCCCCAGAAAGCTTTTAGTAGCCCTGCATTTAAAAGGTGTGTGTGTTCTTTAATGTTTCAATATTTAGATAAAATAACTGAGGTTAGCAGGTTCTGATTTTCTTTTTCAACACGAAAAGTTACAGTTATTACATGTAGGTGTCCAATATCATTTCCATGTCTGCTCCCTAATTATTATGATATAGGGTGAATAGTTCAGTGTGTTCTCACAGTGACTCACTCTGTCGTACGGTTCAGAGGGTCTACGTTGGGCTAAACTCCTGATAATTTGCATTTTTGTGAAATAAGCACTGTTTTGCGCTGATTTTCTTTGACAGATTGGATATTCTACAGGGACTCATTTGCTTTGCAGATAAAACCAGAAAAAAACACTGCTCTATTTATACTCTGACTGTCCCAGAGGAGAGTCACACTTACTTGTGCTGCACTGAGGTGAGTGTCTACGCCAGTATTTCTTAAACTTTCTTGAAACAAACCTGATAGAACTAACCTTTGACCAATGGGGCCTGGTTCAGTTGACCCTCAAAGGTTCCTGACCCTAACTGAAAAGTGCTGACACTCAACTTGGGCCTACCTTTAAATATCACCCTGGGAGTTAGTCTAATCCAAACATTCCACAACCATTTGTGACCTAACAAAAACACACCCACTGTTAGTTTTAGGTAAGAAAAATTTTTTTGTCAGAGTTTGGTTTAAGGTCCATAAGTGGGTCATGGGAAGATTGAAACCAGCCTTTGAGTTATCCCATAGAAATAGAAGTCGGTGGCTGTGGAATGCAAAGTTTTCCATGGAGCGTTCTCGGAGTCAGCACGCCTCAGAAGGTTGTGCCAGAAGTCCGTTTATTCAATTGCACTTCATTGTTCCCGGGGGCATGCAGTTAAAGCCAAGAGTGAAAGAAAACATTGATACATTTGCAAAGGCACATGTGGAAATAGCCCAGCTACAGTGGAGTTATTGTTAGGCTTCCAGTAACAGCCACATGTATTTTCAGTCCAGTTATTGGCCATCGGGAAATGCATCTGAAATGATGTCAGAGCTCATTTATTTCATTTATCTGCATTGAAGTTGCTTATGCTGAGGAGGCACTGTTCAGATCAGTATATATATATATATATATATATATATATACTGATCTGAACAGTGCCTCCTCAGCATAAGCAACTGACTGAATATAGAATATGGACAATGAACACTTGACACATTTCACAGTGTTACATTTTGTTATTTAATCCAAGGTGAGTTTTTCTACTGTAATTTATCCCCATTTTTTGCATCTTATCTGCCACCTACAATGTTTTTTCCCTGTCCTGTAGAACCGCCAATGTTTTTCGACAACTACAGTTTCCCACAGACAATTTGTGGCCACTTCCTTAACACTGCATTTCGTTGCCTTGTACCTGTACTTGTGTAATGACAATAAAGTTGAATCTAATCTAATCTAATCTAATATAAAGTGCTGGGTTAAACACTAAACTGCTTACTGGTAATTAATGCAATAGGAAGTATCTGGTCTGTAGTGCGGAAACTGCAAAAGGACAGTGGCTTTTCTACTCATTGCCATTTACTGGTGAAACATTTACTACTCTCAAAGTAAATGTTGCTGTGGAAAAACATGCTTTCAGAAAGAGATAACAGGCACATCATGACATGAAACTAGAATTCAGTATGTGACTGCATTATGTGACTTTGCCACAAAATGTGGAATGGATAAAATTATATGTGACCAGTTAATTTAACACATCACCAACTCCTGCATTAAAAATATACTTTTGCTTGAACCTGGTTTGACACAGAATAAAGCTTACAATTACAACACAAGAGGGATCTGTGGCTCACAAAGCTAAAACAACACAACTCCAGTACAAGCTGTACAGCCACGTCCTCACATATCTAAATAAAAAGTGGGTAAAGTGTCTTGCCCAAAGAGAGAACTACTGTATGAACTGGGGAGAGTGGGAATCAATCTGCCAACCTTCAGGTTATAGGAGGGCCACTCTACGACTGAGCCACGACCGCCCGTATATTAGATAATGATAAAAATAAGTAGCTGCATCTCTGTTTTAACTGTGCTTTGTGAGAAGATGTTTAAGGCATTATTATCATGGCTTCACTTCTTCCAATAAAAATGGGTTTATTTCAAAGGACCTTCCTCCTCTCCTTTTTTTTCCATCTAAATATAAATTTTTTCCTGTTTGGCTGGCCCTCCACCTGATTGATGGACTGTTTCAGAGAGTGAGACATTTCCTTCAAACAGCCTTTCTTCGCTTCTGCTGTCCTCTGCTTCCTTTATAGTGCTCTGTTCACTCAGAAATGCAGTCTTCCCTGAGCTGCACTCTCCTTTCCCTCTGAGACCAGGGACAGTGAGGCTGGCTGTATTTAAGACGGAAGCTGAGGGATTTTCCACAAAGCTCCAATCATAGTCTTTAGTGAACTACATGAACACACACACAAAGCGGGCTTTAGAGCGGCTTCAGAATGTCCACAGGAGGAGAATGAAGGACTGTAAAATACAAATCGCACTCTCTGTAGCATGGGAAGCTTGTTGGATATGAAGGCTTGGTGGTGATTTAATTGTGTGAAGCTGTATAGTTGCATCCAATAAAAGAGCTGTTTGAGAAAATGCAATTTGGTGACGAAAGGTCAAAAGGTGAAAATGGGAAATAGAAAATGTCATGAGAAAAAAGCCCAGTATTTCCTTGAGCTAAGGCTCCAACTGCTGCTACAGCTAAGGCAAGGATCCATATGTGTTAACATTTTTACAAAATATTGGACTACTGTTTTTCATGCTGTTTTTTCTATAATAGACAGAGAGGATATGCCTCTTATTACACACCTCTGTGCTTCGGAAATAGTTTATTTCACTGTCTACATCCAATTGTGAAAGGCTGGGGATAGTGCTTGTAAGTCTTGTAGCAATAGAGCTTTGGGAGATGACGTCACTCAACCCGACTTTAGGCTACTTGCAGAAATGCACAACATCTGTACATTAAACTGTACATTGAACTAATTTGTATAAATCCACAATGACATTCACCATGTCATTAATGCTCACTAATAAATGGAAAGGTGGTGTCTTTGGTGGATTATTTGGCCAGACCATGACCAGACCATGACCAGACCATGACCAGACCATGACCAGACCATGACCAGACCATGACCAGACCATGACCAGACCAGGACTAAGTCAGGACTATGGGTGGATTACAGCTGTTGGAGGTGGTGCTGTTGGTGAGTCTTTTATGTAGGCTATTGAATAGGCACACTTGCCCGAAAATTTATTCTACAGTGCTACCTTTGCTTTGAACAACGTGTAATAAAAAAAAAAAAAAAATGACATTGATAGCACAGAATTGGAATGCAGTTGGTTCAATATAAAAATAAAAAGCTTAAATTTAGTGAACTGCTTTTGCCATGATGCTTGCTTCATTTGTGTGGGGGTTAGCTTTACTGAGTGAAGTTTCATTTAACTCAAGTAACTGATATCTTAGCTCACTATATTTTCCAAATAGATTGCCCAACACTGCTTTTAACTTTGATGACAGCTTAAAGTCTTTTGTGGTAGTTGTGGATGAGGCTCTTTATTTTCTCAGATGTAAAGCTGCTCATTCTTTTTGGCAAAAAGCCTCCAGTTCCTGTAAATTCTTGGGCTGTCTTGCATGAACTGCACGTTTCAGATCTCCCCAGACTGGCTCAATGATACTGAGGTCAGGAGACTGAGGCCAGTCCAGAACTTTCACTTTATGCTGCTGTAGCCAATGACAGGTCGACTTGGCCTTGTGCTTTGTCATGTTGGAACGTCCAAGTACGTCCCATGTGCAGCTTCCGGGCTGATGAGAGCAAATTTTTTTGATAAAATGCATAAATCTTGGCCTACATTTTGATCAAGTTTCCTGTGCCTTTGTAGCTCACACATCCCCAAAATTTCAGCGATCCGCCTCCATGTTTCAGTAGGAATAGTGTAACTTTCATCATAGGCCTTGTTAACTCCTCTCCAAATGTAAAGTTTATGGTTGTGACCAAAATGTTACATTTTGGTCTCATCACTCCAAATGATTTTGTTCCAGAAGTTTTGAGGCTTGTATTGTAAGTGGGATGCTTTGTGGCATTTGTGTAGTAATAGCTTTCTCAACCATGCAGACCATTTTTCTTCAAGTGCCTCCTTAATGTGCATCTTGAAACAGCCACACCAGTTTTTTTCAGAGAATCCTGTATTTCATCTGAAGTAATTTGTGGGTTTTTCATTGCATCACGAACAATTTTCCTGGCATTACTGGCTGAACAGAATCCCTCATTTTGAACACTGCTGATTGGCATTCTCAATTCCTTGGATATGTTTTTATTAGGGCCGGGACTTTATCGCGTTAATTAAGATTAAATAATTACGGGACTTTAATGCATTAATTAGGATTAATTATGCAAAAAAATAAATACATAATTTCAACCACACTTATTTTTGCACCGCGGAATGTTTTTCAATGAATGAGTTTCGACAGACCGATTATACTGGAGCACCAACTAGCGTTCTTGACTTCCGACAACAACAAACCACAGTCAACATGATGAAGAAGCTGACAAGACCGCTTGGCTTGGCCCCGTGGATGGGAAATTTTGTTTTAAAAAAACAAAAGGATGGAAGCGTCGACAAGAGCATGGCCGTGTGCAAGCTATGCAACAAGGAATTTGCGTATCACCGCAGCACATCGAGCCTCAAATATCACCTCAACGCAAAACACATAGGAGTTAGCGTGGACGTTAGCCCGACTCCGAGTAAAGTTACAAGGACCCACACCCAACCCACACTCCACCAGATGATCAGGACCAGAGTAACTGCTGGACTGAAAGTAATAAACAATATTTTGTTGATTAAGCTTACGTATTCAGTCATTATTCAATGGTATACTAAAAATAAAAAAAATTACTTCTCACTTTTCTCAGGTCAAATATTTATATGCAATTAAAATGTGATTAATTTCGATTAATTAATTACAAAGCCTCTAATTAATTAGATTAATTTTTTTAATCGAGTTCCAGTCCTACTTTTTTTTACCCCTTTCCTGTTTTATACAGTTCAACTACCTTTTCCCGCAGATCCTTTGGCAATTCTTTTGCTTTCCTCATGACTCAGTGAAACATCAGTGCAGCACTGGATGAAGGATGCAAGGGTCTGTCAAGAGTCCAGAAATTCACTGACCTTTTATACACACACTGATTACAAGCAAACAGATCACAGGTGAGGATGGTTACCTTTAGTAACCATTCAGACCTGTATGTTATCAGGCCAAAATCACCAGGGTATGTAAACTTTTGATCAGAGTCTTTTGGGTAGTTCCTGATGTCATTAAATTTTAAAAGAGTAAACTTAATTGTTTTACAATAAATAGTTTCACCCAACCACTAACTAAGAGTGAAATAAATGTTTTTGTGTTATCCTTCATATTCTCTGAAAAAAAAAAAGAGTACTTATGGGTACTTATGAGCACAACTGTATATCACAGACATACTGTATAATCTGATGCTGGTGAAATAAAAGCCCAGAGCCCAGCAGTGACATCACTCATTCCTTTACCATTATGTCATTTCAAAATGTGATGTGGTTATATCTGATAGCGGCAGAAATCCAAGAGGTAATTAGGCAAAACCACAGTCTGAGCGTTTGTCATCACTCTTCTGATTTCCCTTCATTTCTCACTGTATGGAGATCAGACAACTAATCTAGCATGAAGACGTGACTGACGCAGCCTCTTTGTCTCTGTATCAGACCCATTCAGGTAGAAATACAGTGTTTGATATTATTTTACAGTATATTAATAGCACATAAATAAAACACATCTATAAAGTGCAGATTTCGTATAATAACCCACCCAATACTTTGTACTGCACATAACAGCTCTGTTTAAAGAATATAAGCAGTTTTTAAACATCTCTAATGGCTGTAATGATCAAACAGTGAATCCTGAGCTTTTTGGAAAAACTCTTGGGACATTATCGACATAAATGTGACATGCAATAAAGCAACTTACATTGCTTACACCGAACAATAAAAATACACTTCTCTTATCTCTTTGGAAACGACAAAAGCCTATTGCCTCCAGAGAGTATTTTATTTTCTAAAATGCCATCAGAACCACTATCAATACACTAAAGACACTGTTTCTTGTAAAATGATGGTGTTCTAGCCAACTATCGGCTGGAGAAGTTACTAAATGGACAAAACAACACCAAAACAAATATCTATGAGTAAAAGTTAGGGTTTACAACATGAGGCGGTGGTGAGCAGTAGATATCTCTGTGGCCTTATTATCAACTCATTAACATTAATCTTAAAAATGAAATGACGTGAGTGTGTCAGGCTCGGGGTGGTAATCCTGTTGAAGTCCTGCTCCTGTTCATGCGGTAGCCTGGGCTCTGTTCTGCCTTGTAGACAGGTGCATGCTGGGACTGAGCCCTGGAACAACAGTAGGAACTGGTTTCTAATGTTCTTTTAAAACATTTAGAGCCAGAGCTTCTGGTCTAAGTTTGAATAAATGTTCCTCTGCAACAAATGACCACTAATATTTAAAAATATAGAGTTGTGTTTTGTAGTTTTCATGCAATAAGCATATTAAGAAAAAAGACTCTCAGCGATAGTAATGAGGTTATTTTATACTGTTAAAATATTTTCCTCCTTTTTTGCACGTTTACTTTTTTTTTAATCCAAATCTTTTTTTATTGAATTTTGTACTTTTTTACACTATAAAATGAGAAATAATGAATTGCCCAGTGCACAAGCTATACTCAAAAACTTAGGTAACAAAAACATAAAACAAAAGCTATGACTGTAGAGACCAAAACAACCATTACATTTTTAATAATTTATTTAATATATATATATATATATATATATATATATATATATATATATATATATATATATATATATATATATATATATATATATATATATACTGTGTATGTATATTTTTTTTTTTTTTATTCACACTAAATGTGCCTTTGTTTCTAAAATTCCTAAAATGCTGGTCTTGTCTCTGTAGAGAACTGTGGAGTGTGCACACAGCACATATTCCCATCTCAGATCCCCCAAACTATAGCTTAACTTGAAGAAAATCAAATTACTGCTGTTCCAGTCAGACTCAGATGTTTATTTAAATTTTAAAAAATATGGTTGCACCATGGCAGTAAATTTCTGTAGTGTTGTGTAAAGGCATGACTGTTTTGGTTTAGTTTTCTACATCTCAAGCTCTGGTCACTCTTGTACTTGGCCACTCAAACTTCATTTCCAGCTGTGCATGCTCTGATTTTTGCTTTAAACCTTGCATTGCAGATTTGGGGCTGGCTCAGTGGAGTGCTGTTACCTCCAGCAAACACTCCCTCTGTGCGCCTGTCCCAGCGCCAGTCCACTTCAAATGGGTAGGACTGCCAGTCAGTCACCTCACCAGCTGGCTGTTAACTGGCTCCTAGGTCAACTGGAGCAGTGGGCTGGAAGGAGTGTCCAAAGAAAACAGAAACATGGCTGTGGAATCTCCTGTGAGTCACCTCTGGAGCTCCTGATTGATGCCTGTTTACACTTTGGATCCTGTACCCCGCTCCAGGCCCAAAGCTGCTGGGATAGGCTCCAGTCACCCACGACTCCTAATGGGACAAAGCGGTAAAAAATGTATATAAGAATGTATATATAAGTAAAATATTACAGATAGACAAGATACTACAATAATCTTTAACAGTTGCTTTCTATTAAATACATACATATATACATTCAATATTGAAAAATTAATAGAATAAAAACAAATGTGCATGATTGAACTTAACCAAAACTCATAACCCATATGTTCAAATCATCACTTGTTAATAATGTATGTCTGAACCTTATGAAAATTTGAATTTAAAAACATCAACTCTGTAACAACAGAAATCTTTATAATTTTTGAGGGTTAGCATGGATTTAGAAAAAGGCATAATGCATGGAAACTAAATGAATCCCAGCAGCTTTGTGTCGTATATATAGACAGAAGCACATGCAGCATATTTTGTTATAAAAAGTGGAGCAGAAAGTGGTGCATTACGCGTGGCGTCACATCTGCACTTAACACAGCGCCGTGTGTGAGATTGGCTCTGCGGGTGAGCAGCAGCAGCGTGTTCGTGTGAGTGGCCAACAGCAGCGAGAGCCACAGCAGGTAAAATAAACGTTTTAATCAGACCTCCCCATAAACAGCCCCTGTCGGCTTTAAGGAACTGGAAATGTGTTGTTGTGCCTAAAACCACTGCACATCCCCAGCTCCTCAATGACTCACCATTGTCTGAAGCCTCACTGCAAATGTTCATTTTTTTATTTATATGGTCACAATTTTACAGTATTGTCACTTCTTTGATTGTCAACTCACATAAGAACTAAATCACATGTATCACAGGTCAATTCATTTACAAACCAGTGCATTTGATTTTTAAATTACTCTTTTTAAATTTATTTAACTTGAGCGATTCAGATTCAGTTTGAGCTCTTCAAATTCAAATACAAAATATTCAGTTTAAGTTCGTGGTGGCACAAATATAAGCCCATACTGCCATGTCTCCGTCTGTCGGCCCCAGGGCAGCTGTTGCTACAGATGTAGTTTACCACCTCCAGTGTGTGACTGTAGAGTCTCTTGGGATATAAATTAATAATACTAATACTACTACTACTACTACTACTACTACTACTACTAATAATAATAATAATAATAACAATAATAATTAATAATAATAATAATAATACAAAACCTGTGAAAAACGCTGAAGGGAATGGCACCAGAAGAAAACAGGGATGAATCCAGTCTTCATCAGCAGCTTCTCTTTAATCCATCCACTCCCCGAGCGCTGTCTGTGTGAAGTGTTGTATGTAGTGATTGTGTTAAGCTGCAGTGCACCACGTTGCCATGTTCCAATGAGACAGAACCCTAGAGCAACCATTCAAACTGCAGACATTACTTGTCACTGTAATGCCTTTTCTTTTTTTTCTGAATATGTATTTGTTCATTGTTTATTAGTTGTTTTGTTTAAGCATATCACTGTGGCATGTTTTGTTTAGATCTTTCAGCGTATATCATCTTATAGAAGACATTGCCTCTGAGTTTTAAATATACAAAAAAAAAATATTTTGAACTGACACATGAGGAAAACCAATTGTTAAATTGATAAAACTTGGCAAACATGGATCTTCTTTCTATAGCTAATGATACGTTTTCTTTTGATGGGGACATTTCCACAAACCTCAGATATATGGGATAAAAACATACAGTAATTATTACATATGTGGGCTATTGTTAACCTTGCGCTGCAGCTGGATCCTCACAAGATTTGGGAGTTTCCAAACTCAGGTAAATCCATCTTGAGATGAACCATGGGCTCACCGGCCTCTTGCGACCAATAATGTGGCAGCACGAACAGGAAGATCTGACTGGAACTGCAAACACTTTTGCAGCATACAGACCGACAGAAGTGTTTATTGTCATGTGCACAGACAGAAAGCATGTTTCACTGCACAATGGAATTCTTACTTTGCCATCCACAATAAATGCTGTATAGTAAAGTAAAATAAAAAAAGAAATAAAAAAATAAGAGCAACAAAATATAGAGGTAGTGCAAATAAAGCTCTGTATAAAGACAATAAAAAGGTGAGGTAGTGCAGTTCTGAAAATAATGAATGTGCAAAAGCAAAAGTGTAAATCAATGTAAACAGTGATGTAATCCATGATGTAATCAACTTCCCCGGTTACTCCTTCCTCCAGAACCTCCTCTGCTGCAACCTTTACAACATTCTCTGCCTTGAGCTGCTGTTTAGGTCTGATTTCCGTCTTGGTCCCATTTCTGCAAATTTAAGATTTTGTTATTATTAATATGTTATGTACCGTATTTTTCGCACCATAAGACGCACCTGGTTTTTAGAGGAGAAAAATAGGAAAAAAAATATTCTGAACCAAATAGTGTAATAAAATATTTAATAAAGTATAACAGAATAATATTTGAATTATATGACTGGAGTGAAGGGCATGCGCACTGCTGTGTACTGTAACACCGCCTACTACATGCTATCCTCCAATAGCATACGGCGGTGACACAGTACAGCAGCATCGCGCCTTCCTGCACAAATCGGCTTCCGTAAGGAAGGTGAGGGAGGACCCGCTGCTGCTCTGCCACTACGGTAAGGCAAGGCGACATGGGGGGGGGGGGTCGCTGCCACTCTGCCAGTATCTCAGTGGACTACTGAGAAGCCTGGACACGGGGCGGGGGAGGGATGATGCAGTTTCCAGGGACACGGAAGGTCCCGGGGGACCCGCTGCCGCTCTGCAACTCGTCTTATGTTGCAGAGCGGCAGCCTGCGGACCCCAAAAAAGTGCCTGCGGACCATAAGACGCAGGCACTTTTCCTCCCACTATTTGGTGAAGAAAAAGTGCGTCTTATGGTCCGAAAAATACGGTAATTATTATGTTATTATTATTATGTTATTATGTTATTATTATTATATTATGATTATGTTAAAGAGCCTCTTACTAGCTGTTATTTTACATTTAGCAGACACTTTTATCCAAAGTGACTTACATTAAGGTTAAATTCAGCAGTGTTACAGATGGAACACTCCTGGATACAAGGTGGGTAAAGTGTCTTGCCCAAGGACACAACAACAGTATGAACTGTGGGGAGAGTGGGATTCGAACTGCCAACCTTGCGGTTATAGGACAACCGCTCTAGTGAGGATAGCCGTGACGCCTGAGACATAAGTTGAACAAACATACTGTAGCCGGTTCAAGGTTTTAACAGAGCTCTTCCATTTATTCAACCATCACCACAGGCAGGACACGGATCAACATGGTTTCCCCCTCCACAGACAAACAGGCAAATTTTCCTTCAGTATTTTCCTTTGCCTTTGTAGCTCACACACATCCCTAAATCATCATTGATCGACCTCCATGTTTCACAGTAGGAATGATGTACCTTATATCATAGGCCTTGTTGACTCCTCTCCAAATTTAACGTGGACAAAAAGTTAAATTCTGGTCTCATCACTCCAAATGACTTTGATCCAGAAGTTTTGAGGCTTGTCTCTTGTGCTGTTTGACGTATTGTAAGCAGGATGCTTTGTGGCATTTGTGTAGTAATGGAATCCCATTTTTCTTCAAGTGTCTCTTTATTTTGCATTTTGAAACAGCCACACCATTTTTCCTGTTTGAGCCCTGTATTTCAGCTAAAGTTATTTTGTGTTTTTTTTTGTTTTTTTTGCATGCTGTGAGGAGTCTTTAGGTTCTTTTTGGGTACTCCGGCTTCTCCCGCCACTCAAATGGCAAATCTAAAGTGTGCCTAGTGAATGAATGTCAGTGTCTGTCTCTAAATGTCAGCCCTGCGACTACCTGGCCATTGTCCAGGGTGTACCCTGCCACTGGTCACCCGTGACCTTTAACAGGACTAAGTGGATGAAGGGCGTAGGTTTGGTCTCAGCTTTGGTGGGGACCCCCCCCTCCCCCAATGTCTTTTGTTCCAGACTGTTGACAATACAGAATATCACAATACAGAAGTGAATCTACTTCATCTCATTATATTGTATCCTTACCCCGATATACCATCCTGTATACTGTCCCTAAAGAGCTAGTATAACTGTATAATCTAAAAAATGCACTCTCAAAAAAGAAAAAAACCTGAGACTGTGTAATGCTGAACAACCAAACGTTTTATTAACATAAATTATTTTGTACATTATTAGTATTTACGCTAACAAAATACTCTGCCACAAGGAAACAAATCTAAATAAATAAATATAAACATTTTTCTATTATAAACACTATTTACCCTGCGGTACACTCACGTTAATACCTAAGAATTTGAAATGCTGAACAACCATTGTTCCATGTACGTTAGTAGCCTATTTATACTTACAAAAAAAAACACTGTTGCAAGAGGTAGACTTTAAGAACTTTTTCATTAAAAAATGAACTAATGAATCAAATACACACGTATCAGTATGCATTCAAACGCATCATGTTTATATTTCAGAGCAATTTAAATATGAAGTGGACGTGGTTTTTAAAACCTTTAAAATGCATGATTTCCTTTAATCACGCTTTAATACTTCATAGTTCATAAAGACCTCACCTGAAGCCCTGAAGTTCCAGCTAATTCTTCCTCAACAAGCTTTATGACATCTTCAAGATTTCTGAGTTTCCTATATGTAATTAAATGAACTAATGAATAAAATACACACGTATCATAGTATGCATTCAACACATCATGTTTATATTTTAGAGCCATTTTTAAATATGAAGGGGACATGGTTTTGTGGATTAATGTGTTGAAATTTATGTTAATCTATGTTTTAAGTTTGTCTGTATGAGACTAGCAGTAAGCTAGATCAACATTAGAACAAAATACAGATCATATTCTAACATTTTATTATTGTTGAACTATATAACATTGATTAGTGACTGGTCAGTCACTACTGCTAGTTTATTTGTGTGGCTAGCTAGTTATTTAGCCTACTTACACTCTGTCAAGGAATCAATACACAAAACAGTGTAGAGACTATCAGATTTCGCTGGAGATCAACCTTCATCCATATTGTGAATTAAATAATTCAGTCAGACTCAACTTAAGTTTTTACATCGATGGGGAGGATCAGCATGTGGGGCATTGACTGCTCGTTCCACCTCTGTAGTGAGCTGCTCACTACAGAATCTCCAACTGGCCACATGCATTCTCCCCAGCTTTATTGAGTTGTACACAATGCACACATTCTGCCTCCCCCAACCACGCTGGGGTTGGCAGTTAGTTACAGAAACTAGTACATTTATTGCTGCATCCTGACCAGACACAGGAAACCATCAATTAAGATAAACCCTTGGGCTTGACATGTCTGGTTGGGTGCAGTTAAAGGACAGTTGCAGTACTTCCTGTCACACACACACAATTCTTATCAATGAACCTTTCTTACAAAAAAGCTTGTCGGCCTTTTCTTGGTAAAATACAATTTGACAACTTTTTCTTACTGCAAAACTCTAACATTTCCCTCCTGTTTGTCAAATTTCACAGTAAAACATCCATAATTTACCCCTCTGTTGGTACAGTTTTAGGTAAACAATTCATAAATAGGAGTTTTGGCAAACATAGAGAAATGAGGTACTAAACTTTGTGAAACACAAGAAATAGTCAGAAAAATACTTATCCTTGGCCCAGATGGCCATCAGGCAGGTCATCGTCCTGGTCTAGAATAAGAAGTTGAATTTGCTCTGCATGAAGGACTGAAGTGACAGAGCCCTGTATCATCTTAGCCATCTGGGCACGGAAACATGGGACCACACAGGAGGTGAATAGGCAGAACAGAAACATAACTATAAGAACTGGGGTCAAGATTTTGAGAAGAATCTGCAACCATGTTCCGGAAGTAAACCAACTGGATAAGTCAAAATTAAACCAGGTGGAGTCGTGACTAGAAGTGAGGAAACCCTTAAGGTCAGCAACACGGTCATGGATAAGAGTCCAGTTAGCAGTAGAGTCAGGAATGTAAGTACAACAGTGGTCAGGACCAAACTTGGCACAGAGGCCTCCCTCTGAAGCAAAGAGGTAGTCTAAGGCCATCTGATGAGAGACAAGCATGGCTCGCATGGCTCGGAGCTTGGGGTTATCTCTTAGCTGTGTTGTAATATCAGACAGAGTGTCAGTAAGGTCCTCAAGGGTCCATCAGACCTCATTGAGTCTGTGGCTCAGGTAAGCAACACCATACCAGGGGAGAAGAGTCATAGTAATACCTCTCCCATCACTAATAAGGGGGTCACGTTTCTGTTTAAAAGCCGTGGACTTGGCTGGTGGAGTGAAGCTGCGCTTGTTAAGATTGGAAGTACTTTTAACCTGGAAGTTGACAATCGCGGGAGCTAACTTGGCAAGGTGACAAGTTCCACACCATTCCTTGGGGAGGTAGAGAAACACTCGTTTTCCACAAACCCAAACATACTTCTGGGGGCAGGGAAACCCTGGTTCCCAGGCATGAAGAGATTTATCATATTCTGATTAGTTTTGGGGGTAACAGTGTAGTTCAGTTCTGACAGTAAAGCGGACACATTAAGTGTGAATATATTCATCATGAACCCCGCTATCTCGTGTTTAACACCCCAACGGTGGCCTAGGAATTTACCTGTCACATTCCACGAGGGGATGGGAATTATCTCCTGGGCTCGGGAGTGGCCTAGAAAGTGGGCACCGGACTGGCACTCGCGGGAAAAAGCGAGGTGAGCTTTCTGAGGCTTTCGCCCCACGTGTATTCCTCCTACATTAGTCTGATTGGTTGTATTAGAGAAATAGATGGGTGCTCGCCAATTAAGAGGTTGGAGAAGGTATGAGTCATTACACCAGGTACTAGGAGAACTGCTAAAAGTCAAATACTGCCAAGATAGTAGAGCACACATAGTTTTGTTAGCGGCAACCAGAATTGGCTCCATTAGAACGGTTTCATCATGAGTGTGTGCTATTAATGAACACACATAACAATCACTTGTAATGTTGAGGGTGTTTTTAGAGAAATTCATAAATTTCCACCAAACATTATCTGTAGGTTTGTGATTAGAATGATCATCTCGTGTGTGTCTAGTCCAGTGTTGGGAAAGTTCACTTTCTACAAGAACTAGTTCAAAGTTCAGTTCACAAATTTTAAAATGAACTAGTTCAGTTCATAGTTCAAACTTCAAAATTTTGAACTAAGTTCACAGTTCCAAAAATGAACTAGTTCATAGTTCTTTTTTTCCATATGTTGCTAGCTATTATTTTTCAAAATTATTGCCACAGCCCATATACAGTAGAATCACAGACAGCAATTATTTTATCAGTTTTAACAATGAAGCTATGCGTCAGATTTAATTTTCATATCCAATTTTCAATCCTTATCCAACCAGGGTTTACATTAGCATTGAGGGGACATTGTTGCTTTAATGCTTTGTTGCTGTCCATTCACTCCACACTAGTAGCAGCTGCAGCTTTCAACCCTACAGTACATTCTCAAGAACATGAGGACAAACGTGCTGCTTGAATGGTCTTTTTTAATGAGGAATTATTCAAAGAAAAACAGGACAGTAATCATTAAGGTGAAAACGTTTTTAAATTTTAATAATTTTCCATTGTCCACATGCTAAAACAGAATATTGGAATCCTGGGAAAATAGACCAGGCAGGTTCAACAAACAAGTTACATGAATGAATTTAAATGATCATATGCCTTACTACATGCTGCTGTCGCCTCCATGCTTTTTTTTTTTTTTTGATGACGCGTCACGCATGCGGCGGACGTGTGTTGGTGTTTTTCCGCTACATATTAAGACCCGTTTGCGGTGTGTTTTAGCCGGGTTTTCGCCTGGAAGGCTCTATAGAAATCTGGCACCCTATTGAACGAAGTTAACCTGAGAGAGCGTGCCCTTCACAGACACCAGACTGAAGGAGTTCACAGTAACGTTCATCAGGCAGTAATTCAGAACGTTCAGTTCACGTTCGCCCAAAATATGAACGAGTTCATGAACTATCGTTCAATGAACGCGTTCAGGCACAACACTGGTCTAGTCACATTAATGGATGTGTGTGTGGTGTGTATAGGCCAAATGATGAAAAACAGTGCTACCACAAGTAGAAGTGTAAACAAGAAGCACATAATAGAAGATACATTACAACATCTTTTTCTCAGTCTCTGTCTTTCAGCCGGTGACATCTTGCCTCGATGTCAACGATGGGTGCCCAGTAAAACTGTAAAAACACCTTTTTTCAGCGTAGCGGTGCCCAGCAGTTTACCTACTGTAAGAACACCGTTGTTGTCACTGCTTTCAACAGAAGTCCTGCGTCTAGGAGGTCCTGAAGTCCTGCGTCTCAGTGTTGAGTTGATTTCTCAGCTTACAGTGAGACAGATGAACCCAGGAGGAGCGTCCTTCCACCTTCACAGCCGTTGGGGTGGAAAGTAGAACTCTGAAGGGTCCCTCCCAGCGGGGGCTGTTCCAGCTCTTCCGCTTGATCACTTTGATGAAGACGTGATCACCTGGTTTAAGGTTCTGTGGGGGAAAAGAAGGACCTTCTGGCAGTTCATTGATTCTTCTACATTGTTTCAGTTCAAGTGTCTTTCTCATATACGTTATTAAATCAGTCGAGGCGTCTGGATCATTTTTCACTTTAAGCTGTAAGTCTGGTAATGTAAATGATCTTCCATACAACATTTCAAAAGGACTTAGTGTTTGTCCTTCAGCTGGTAAAATATGCATGTTCAATTTCACCAAGTCAATACATTCAGGCCATGGTCTTCCTGTGTCTTTGGTTGCTTTTATTAATTTGTTTTTAATTGTTCCATTTGTTCTTTCCACAAGGCCTGCTCCTTGTGGATGAAAGGCACAATGTCTTTTCAGGTTAATTTTGAAATGTTCTCCAATCCTGTCAATTACTTTGTTTACAAAATGTGAACCATTGTCTGATCTGATCAGCTGTGGGATGCCAAAAGTAGGTATGACGTGTTTACAGAGTGCTTTAGCTACTGTTAAAGCATCAGGTTTTGCTGTGGGAAAGATTTCTACCCACTTTGTGAACACATCAATAATCACTAAACAATATTCTACACCTTGAGATTTGTTCAGTTGTATAAAGTCCATGTGTATAACCTGAAATGGATGTTCAGGTTCTGGAAAAACTCCTCTCTTTGGTCTCATACATCCTTGTGAATTGTTCTTGATGCACACAAGGCATTGTTTACAAAAATTTTTTGAATAAGTATTAAATCCACAAGCGTTGTATTGTCTCTGTACCTGGTCCACCATCCCTCCTGTTGACACATGGCAAGGCCCATGTGTCACCTCTGCTGCCCATTTGAACATGGATTTTGGGAGCCATGGCTTGTTGTTAGGTTCTTTGTACAGTCCATCTATTAGTTGTGCTCCTTTTTGTGTCCAGAGTTGTTTTTCTTGGTCAGTGGCCTGTTCTTGTCTGTCTTTTAGAATATCATCAAGGTCCGTGTCTAGTGCGTTGACTAGTTGTGTGTGTGTCTGCTCTTGTGCTGCTGCTTTAGCGGCTAGATCCGCCAGTCTGTTCCCTTCTGATACTGAATCCGTTCCTCTCGTCTGGGCCTCACATTTACATACTGCTAGTGTTTTTGGTAACAAGACCGCTTTTAACAGCTTCTGCAGCAATTGTTTGTGCGTCACAGGCTTTCCTGTGCTTGTGGTAAATCCACGTTTTTCCCACTGACGACAAAATTGATGAACTGAACTAAAAGCATATTGGCTATCGGTGTAAACTGTCACATCCTGTCCTGTGAACATTTCACATGCTGTAGCTAGAGCATGCAGTTCCGCTGCCTGTGCAGAGAAGTTGGAGGGTAATTTACCACTCCGCAAGATGTCTGTTGTAGTAGTTATAGCATAACCTACGCAGTTTTGACCTAATTGGTTCTTTGCTGCAGAGCCATCTACAAACACTACATGTCCAGTATGCAAAGGTATGTCCTTTAAATCAGGTCTGGGCTTGTGAGTAGTCTCAGTCAGGCTAACACAGTCATGGGGGTCTCCGTCTTCAGCTATGGGTAATAAAGTAGCTGGGTTTAAGGTTGTACATCTCTCTACTGTCAGGTGTGGTTGTGAAAGTAGTAGAGTCATACATGAAAGGTGTCTAGCAGGTGACATAAAGGACATGTTGGTCTGTAACAACAGTACATGAACAGCGTGAGGGACTAATAGCTTTAGTGGGTGATATAACACAACTTCTGCAGATGCCTTAACTGCCATTGCTGCGGCAATTACTGCTTGCACACAGCAGGGGGTGGCCCTTGCTACAGGGTCAAGCTGTGTTGAGTAGTAAGCTATAGGTCTGAGTTTAGTTCCATGTTGCTGTAATAGTCATAAATCCTGCTTTTGAGTCACAAGTCTGTACAAATGGTTTAGCATAGTCAGGTAATGCTAAGACATCAGTTGCTACTAAAGCAGTTTTGATTTTAACAAATGAGTCCTCCGTTTCTGGTGTCCAGTTCAGGGTTTCAGACAATTTTAAAGGCTGTGAATGGATTAAATTTTGTAAAGGTTTAGTTATCACTGCATAGTCCAGAATCCAGGAACGACAGTAGTTAACTAAACCCAGAAAGGACATCATTTGTTTCTTTGTTGTTGGCTTGGGAGCCTTTAACACTGCTGACTTCCTGTCCTCAGAGATATTCCTGCCCTGTTCAGTGAGAATGTAGCCTAAATATCTCACTTCAGATTTCCATTACTGCAATTTCTTTTTCCTCAATATGATGGTCCTGGTCTCCTAGTGTCAATTACATAAGTTTCTCCTTGCTCACTGAGTAGAATTTGAGAGGCTTTATTAGGCCCGAGCCGGTGATGGCCGGGAGGGCCTATTGTTTTTGCTCGGATTTTTTTTTTCTCTTTCTTCTTCTCCCCATATGATCCTAAATTTGACCCAGTGAACATGCACGAAAAGTCATTTTATTGGTCCCAGACTTCAAGCTCGGCGAAAAATTTATGTATTTGAAGTCGCCGTAAAAAAGATACGAAAAATGACTCAGTGGCGACCCCTACAAAATCAAAATACATTGGGCCTATGGAAAGTGAAAGTAACTTTTTTCCAACGTAGAAAAATGAAACTTGGTATATCCATAGGACACCTCAGGGCAAACAGAAAAGTCAATGACAGTCACACCCTAAACTTAACAGGAAGTCCGCCATGTGGGGTGAAACGCTGCCACTAAAATCGCACTTTGCGCAGAAAGATGCAAATCATTGTGTTTTAATCTAAATGGCCCCAAATTTAATGAGTATCATCTAGACACGTGTGCCAACCAAAGTTGTGACTTTGTTGTTGATATCTTATCGGGTATGGGTGTGGCAAGCCTGTAACGAGGTGGCCATTTTTGTGAAAATAAAACGTCTCTTAACTCTCAAACGCCTTCTCGGATCGAGTTGGACCCAAAAAGGCGTTTGTGCACATTCATGACCTGAACAAAAAAATATGTAAATAAAAGGGTTATCTTTAGAAATGGCTCTCCAGCGCCCCCTACAAACTTATAATGGACCCAAGAATTTAGTTTGTCATAGAGACATGAAATTTTGTACACACATCTCTTATGTCATGACGAGCATAAAAGCCAATGACAACCACCCCCTATCTATAAATGTGTTGCCATAGCAACGTCCCAAATATGTGGAAAAAGTCAATGGGAAGTGAAAATTTTAGTTTGTCGTAGGCAAATGAAACTTGGTACACACATCCAGTATAGGCTTTTGAACAAAAAAGCCCATGGGGACCACACCCTATAACACACGGGAAGGCGGCCATTTTGAATTGAAAATGTGAACCGACTTAAAATACACCTCTTTTTTAAAAGAACACAGAGAATAGCTGCTTCATTCCACAGACACCAAACTTGGGCAAAATGAGCTAAACACATGTATGTAAAATAGACAGGTGTTTTTCTTTACGTTTTTGCTCGAGTTATATATTCTTTTATTATAATTAGGCCCGAGCCGGTGATGGCCGGGAGGGCCTATTGTTTTTGCTCGGATTTTTTTTTTTTTTTTTTCTCTTTCTTCTTCTCCCCATATGATCCTAAATTTGACCCAGTGAACATGCACGAAAAGTCATTTTATTGGTCCCAGACTTCAAGCTCGGCGAAAAATTTATGTATTTGAAGTCGCGAAAAAAATCGAAAAATGACTCAGTGGCGACCCTACAAAATCAAAATACATTGGGCCTATGGAAAGTGAAAGTAACTTTTTCCAACGTAGAAAAATGAAACTTGGTATATCCATAGGACACCTCACAAACAGAAAAGTCAATGACAGTCACACCCTAAACTTAACAGGAAGTCCGCCATGTGAGGGTGAAAGCAGCGGCCACTAAAATCGCACCCCTTGCGCAGAAAGATGCAAATCATTGTGTTTTAATCTAAATGGCCCCAAATTTGGTGAGTATCATCTAGACACGTGTGCCAACCAAAGTTGTGACTTTGTTGTTGATATCTTATCGGGTATGGGTGTGGCAAGCCTGTAACGAGGTGGCCATTTTGTGAAAATAAAGCGTCTCTTAACTCTCAAGCGCCTTCTCGGATCGAGTTGGACCCAAAAAGGCGTTTGTGCACATTCATGACCTGAACAAAAAATATGTAAATAAAAGGGTTATCTTTAGAAATTGCTCTCCAGCGCCCCTACAAACTTATAATGGACCCAAGAATTTAGTTTGTCATAGAGACATGAAATTTTGTACACACATCTCTTATGTCATGACGAGCATAAAAGCCAATGACAACCACCCCCTATCTATAAATGTGTTGCCATAGCAACGTCCCAAAAAATGTGAAAAAATTCAATGGGAAGTGAAATTTTTAGTTTGTTGTAGGCAAATAAAACTTGGTACACACATCCACCATGGGCTTATGAACAAAAAGACAATGGGGACCACACCCTATCACACACAGGAAGGCGGCCATTTTGAATTGAAAATGTGAACCGACTTAAAATACACCTCTTTTAAAAGTACACAGAAAAAAGCTGCTTCATTCCACAGACACCAAACTTGGGCAAAATGAGCTAAACACATGTATGTAAAAGAGACAAGTGTTTTTCTAGACTTTTTGCTCGAGTTATATTTTTTTATTATAATTCGGTATATATTTTTATTATAATTTTTCTGCAAAATGATCCTCAATTTAACCCAGTAAACGAACAACTAAAAGTCATTTTTATTGGTCCCAGACTTCAAGCCCGGCAAAAATGTATGTATTTGAAGTCCCCGAAAAAAAAAATACGAAAAATGACTCAGTGGCGGCCCCTAGAAAAGTCAAAATACATTGGGCCTATGGAAAGTGAAAGTAACTTTTTCCAACGTAGAAAAATGAAACTTGGTATATCCATAGGACACCTCAGGGCAAACAGAAAAGTCAATGACAGTCACACCCTAAACTTAACAGGAAGTCCGCCATGTGGGGTGAAAGGCGCGGCCACTAAATTCGCACTTTGCGCAGAAAGATGCAAATCATTGTGTTTTAATCTAAATGGCCCCAAATTTGGTGAGTATCATCTAGACACATGTGCCAACCAAAGTTGTGACTTTGTTGTTGATATCTTATCGGGTATGGGTGTGGCAAGCCTGTAACGAGGTGGCCATTTTTGTGAAAATAAAGCGTCTCTTAACTCTCAAAGCGGCTTCTCGGATCGAGTTGGACCCAAAAGGCGTTTGTGCACATTCATGACCTGAACACAAAAATATGTAAATAAAAGGGTTATCTTTAGAAATGGCTCTCCAGCGCCCCTACAAACTTATAATGGGACCCAAGAATTTAGTTTGTCATAGAGACATAAAATTTGGTACACACATCTCTTATGTCATGACGAGCATAAAAGCCAATGACAACCACCCCTATCTATAAATGTGTTGCCATAGCAACGTCCCAAATATTTGGAAAAAGTCAATGGGAAGTGAATATTTTAGTTTGTCGTAGGCAAATGAAACTTGGTACACACATCCAGCATGGGCTTATGAACAAAAAGCCAATGGGGACCACACCCTATCACACACGGGAAGGCGGCCATTTTGAATTGAAAATGTGAACCGACTTAAAATACACCTCTTTTTAAAAGAACTCAGAAAATAGCTGCTTCATTCCACAGACACCAAACTTGGGCAAAATGAGCTAAACACATGTATGTAAAATAGACAAGCGTTTTTCTAGACTTTTTGCTCGAGTTATATTTTATTTTATTATAATTTGGTATATTTTTTTATTATAATTTTTCTGCAAAATGATCCTCAATTTGACCCAGTAAGCGTGCAACTAAAAGTCATTTTTATTGGTCCCAGACTTCAAGCTCGGCGAAAAATTTATGTATTTGAAGTCGCGGAAAAAATATGAAAAATGACTCAGTGGCCCCTACAAAAGTCAAAATACATTGGGCCTATGGAAAGTGAAAGTAACTTTTTCCAACGTAGAAAAATGAAACTTGGTACATCCATAGCACACCTCAGGGCGAACAGAAAAATGTATTACAGCCATATCGTAAACTCAACAGGAAATCTACTATGTTGGGTGTATGCGTGACCACCTAAATTGCACCCCTTGTGTCTAAAGGCTTTTCATCTAAACAGCTCCAAATTTGGTGAGTATCATCTAGACACGTGTGCCAAAAAAATTATCAATTTGTTTTTGATACATTTGTGGCTGTGGTCGTAATGAGTCTGTGAAGAGGCAGCCATTTCTTTGGGAAATAAATGCCATTTCCCAATTGCCAGGATCCTTCCTTTAGAGGAGGCCCTCCAGAGCCAAGGCTAGAGTCTTAGAAAACTCCTCAGAATCATTTGGAACTTGTAACCTTGTACTTTTAGACAAGTTATATTTACATTTTGTCTTTTTAAACAGGGGGGTGCAGCGATTCCTGAGTCATCTCAAATCTCCAGCCAGTACTTTGTTTTTCTCGCCTTAGCCCAAGCATAATCTATTATTTCCAAAGGTTCAGACAGCTCCCAGGAAAACCAGAGATTGTGGAGACCTTTAACTCTAAAGTTAGGTTACAAGGTGGTGTAGCAGGCCCAAGCAGTAGCACAGGCCCGGTTATTTGACATTACCGTGAAGTTTACGCTTTAAAGCACGAAATGAAATCCTCCGAGTGCATGTGTCCCCGCGGTCTCAAGGG
The DNA here is from genome assembly GCA_024416835.2 of Perccottus glenii. Lineage (NCBI taxonomy): Eukaryota > Metazoa > Chordata > Actinopteri > Gobiiformes > Odontobutidae > Perccottus > Perccottus glenii. Next base: position 29,702,639 of record CM044552.2, on the reverse strand, counting down.
AGGCGAGGGCCTTTATCGCCGCTTGCGGCTTTAATTCTGTTTCTTTTCTCTCACTACTCTCTCTGCATGAATTGCGTGAGTCATAAACTCACTGGGGGTGGAAGTGGGCAGACCTACATAATTTTTAGTTAGCCACTCCCTAATGGGAGGCTGCAAACCTCCTAAAATTGCCATTTTGAGCTGCTGTTGGAATGCACTGTCTGGGCCGTGGTCTTCAGTCAGACCACTATTAGTTTTAAACACCTCTCTCATTCTAGCACTAAACTCTATCACTGACTCAGTTGATTTTTGTTGAGTTTGTTGAACAATAGCATAATTTGGTCTCCTGGTAAATTTAAGTCTGGCTTGGGCAAAGAGACCTACATCTGCTAGTTGGAGTTGGCCTAACACTTCGTCATGGGCAAGAACTACTCCTGCTGTGTTGCTTGCATTGAAACTAGATGCAATAAAACCCCATTTTAGTCCAAAAATGTTCATTAAGGCCTGTTTCATTTCTATCCCGTTAAGGTGATACCCTGCTTGGAGCTGAGTAATGTCCACTATGGTCTGTTCAATGTCTGTTTCTGGTTTGGTCACACTCTTTACAGCTTCCTGTGCCTCACTAATAGTCCACGGTCTGTGTACTAGCATGGTCCCTTGTGCATGGGGGTTAGGGACCTGAATCATGGGAAAAGTCTCTACATATCTCTCTGGTGGTTTCACCACTCGTCCTGATCTGGTTTGTACTACACCAGAGGAGGAGGAGGAGGGTGCAGAAGCCACTGCTGAGACATAAGGAGGAGGAGGAGGGGAAGTTGCAAATGGGTTACTGCTTGACAGTTTCATTTGCTGTAGCTGTTTGGTAGGGTACAATTCTGAGTCACTATGAAGGACATCATCTAAACCCTGATATGCTTCCTCAAGCTGGTCTTCTGGCTCTACTGCTGCCTCGGCTGGGGGGTTTTGTACTGGATTAGGGGCTTGTAGTTGTGGATTCTGCTGTGGGGGCTGGTGAGCCCTCACCACAAAATTTGTACCATCTTTATCACATTTCTTTAAAAAGGCTATTGTTGTTGAGGTAGCATTTTTATTTTGACCACGATTTCTGCACTCATTTTCCCATATTAAACAAGCTAACATTTGTTTTCCTGGATGAGAGGGTGAGCGTTTTTTTAACTGGTCATGATGTCTGAGATTGGTCTTAATTCTCCTTACTTCATTTAATTCTAATTTCCCACTAAACCCGTACCTCTTTTTCCACATAGTTAGATACTTTACTGATGGTGGGAAATTTGTTTTCATAAATTCCACGTCCGTAGGGACTTCACAAATTTTTACTCTTACTGCTTTAGAGTCTTTCTCTGCCATTGTGGTTTCGTTGAAGAAAACAGTTTCAGGTTTAAATATTCCGTCCTTATGACTACAAACCTCTAGGGAATGTCAGTTATAAGTAAAGCTTTCGCCACGGAATATTCCTCTAGTTATTCTCCTCAGAAGACCTTTAATGTGGACCTCCTTCACCCACTTTAATGCTCACTCAGGGGTTGTAAAGCCCTGAATAAGTATTGTTCTGGTAAATTTATTCCACCACTCATTACAATCATTTCTCTCTATACATTCATACCCAGTCTGACCTTTTATATGGTTGTCTCCGTTCACGTTCGGATGGAGGTTTGTCACCGGTGAGGATAACGAGGATCAGCCGGCCACGTGGAAATGTGGTCTTTCAGTTGCTCTGGCCAGAGTCTTTCAGCCGTCGTCAATTATCCTCGCCGGGACGCTCTCCATCCGGCTCGAAGGACCAATTTCTGTCAAGGAATCAATACACAAAACAGTGTAGAGACAATCAGATTTCGCTGGAGATCAACCTTCATCCATATTGTGAATTAAATAATTCAGTCAGACTCAACTTAAGTTTTTACATCGATGGGGAGGATCAGCATGTGGGGCATTGACTGCTCGTTCCACCTCTGTAGTGAGCTGCTCACTACAGAGGTGGAACGAGCAGTCAATGCCCCACATGCTGATCCTCCCCATCGATGGGGGACTAGTTACTAGTACTAGTTACAGAAACTAGTACATTTATTGCTGCATCCTGACCAGACACAGGAAACCATCAATTAAGATAAACCCTTGGGCTTGACATGTCTGGTTGGGTGCAGTTAAAGGACAGTTGCAGTACTTCCTGTCACACACACACAATTCTTATCAATGAACCTTTCTTACAAAAAAGCTTGTCGGCCTTTTCTTGGTAAAATACAATTTGACAACTTTTTCTTACTGCAAAACTCTAACACACTCGGACTCTGCTTTATGAAAAAGCTTCTTATGTCCCCTTTTTTCTTCTTGGGTGGCATCTACAAAGTACAAAAAGGGGCAAAAAAAACGGAATATTAAAATGTTTTTACTCTGGCCTTTGTATGTGGCAGAGAGACAGCCCTGGTAACTTACCGTCGGCATCGTCACACCAGCTGCTCGCTGCTAGTGCAAGCACAAAAGTAGTCCCGGCCCGCGCGTGTAGCCTGTCAGATATCCCGCCGCCAATCAAATTACGGCGTTTCTTGAACTTTCGTCGTCCTGGCCGTTAGAATCGATCCAAATAGCAGTTCAAAGGAGCTTGCTAAATAATGGTGGCCTAACGGGACAAAGTTGTAGAAAATGAATGAATGAAGTTTAAAAGGAGGTCAATGGAAATCATTTGAGCTCTTTTTGTCTTTATATAGTGTTTCTTTTGTATATTAGACACAGCCCATGACTTCTCCAAACATGACCAACTGTTGTGACTTTTGTCTCTTTCAAAAAGAGGTAGATTATGTAGGTCTATGCAGACGACCAATTACCATATGCTGGTCCCACTCTTAGAGGTATTAACATGTCATGTTCAAATAAGATTCATTTTATGCTTGTAAAGTCTAATATAATAATCACAAGTAGTCTCAGTCATTGCACTTTGACAAATAAATCCTGGTATTTTTCTTGAAAGCATTGATATATTTCTGCATTTCATCTTTTTTAGACACATTTTGTGAAAACTCATAAACAGCTAATCCATATCTGTTCCAGGAGGGGCTTAACACAGCTTCATATTATTAACACAATTTAAAAGCCAAATCACTTTTTATAGATTAAGATTGACTGCGTTTCAGTGACAAATGCTGGATAATCCACTTTTACACCGCAACAGTGCAAACATGTCTTTGTTCTGTATTTTCTGTATTTCTGCCCTCACTCCTGGCTGTTGTCAGTTGCCATTTGCTGGCTTTGGAGTAAATAGAAAAGAGATATATGTTGGTGATTTGGAGGCGAGCTGACAGAAATGCCACAACTTAAGCAGCAGGCCATGAAATTACTTACTTTATCATATCCTGGCAGATAATTATAATTTTTTTTTGTTATGGCTTTTCCACATCTCCACAGTGTCGGCAGAAAACAAGGATGGGATGTCTCTAGTCTGCCACAGGTCTGGGACATTAACAGGGCTTAGATTGTTCTTTTTTTAGGCCTCTGTGAACATGTGTTAGAGATGGGGGTGCACATGGACATCTAAAATATAAAATAATGTCTCAGTGCATGCCCTAAAATTGAATAAGGTACATTTCAAAAATCATAGGAGCTTTAGCCACTAAATACTGCAAACTATGTTCAAACAAATAGATTTTTGCAAATTGCAATTGACCCACAATATAGTGCAACATAGTCAGTGAGTGGGTAAAGAATATTTGCGCATGTTTTATAGTATTCAGCTGCTCTATAAATATATGAAAAGGCTACGAGCTATTGCATACAAACTGTATATGGAGTCATGGGTAAAGAGGTTCCAGGTGCCAAGTTACACCATGTAGGACCCTGAGTCCTACAACAAACATTGTTTTTCCTCGTCTGAGAACTTTATTGCCTTACAAGATTAGGTAAAGCTCTAAAAATGCACATCACTTATAGACATTACGTAACATAATGTGTGCAAAAATACTGAAAAGGCTACAGCGCTTTAGCTTTCTTTCTCCCTCTGCTGACAGTAAACAAAACCGTAGCCACTGTAGAAAAACACACACACACACGTGCTCATCAAACTCATCTAAATGAATTGGATTTACTGCTGCTTTTGTTGCCACAGTGGGTTTTGGTGACTTTTTGGTGAGATCACTTAAACACCTTTGTCTGTCCCTGATCAGTGAGGTCAGGTCTAAACAGGACATGCTGTTGCTTATAAGCTGAATGTGCTGTTTATAATGTTGCTTTCTTTGTAGCAAGTAAAGAACGAATGAGAACATCCTGCAGGAGAATTTGAGAAAGGCGTGGGAAGTGGCAGTGTGTGAGGCACATATGGCCCAGGTTATTTTTGGCTGAACAGCTCCAGAGGCAGTCACACCTGCTCTGGATGGAAGCCTGCAAATGCACTTTTCTTCACTCTGCAGGTTTTTTGCAGATGTGGCCTCAGTAATCAGACAGGAGCAGATCTTTAGTATGTGGACCGCTGTCTGGCCCCTACACGACTTGAACACAACCAACTCTTGCTCTATACTGAAATAACTTGACAGCAAATGCAGCAAAGACTCACATTTGAAGATTTCTCTCTCAGCTTTGTTCAGTTGAGATTGTGTTCCCACAAAAGTCTGCTCCTTGCAGTATGTTTTTGTGCTCTTCAGGTCTGATGTGACAGACATAAATGTTCTGAATATCTAGTTGTCAAACACCTACACGCTGTTTTTAATAAGCAGAGTTTTTTTTTTTTTTCTTTGTGGTAAGGAGTGATAAGTGGAAAATAGATCAGGATTCAGCCAATCGCTGTGTGCTACTTGACACTGCAAGAGATTCATGTACAACACACCTGGCCCAATCTTACGGCTGGTGAAAGGCTCATAGTCAGTGACACATGGCTGATCTACCCTTTTCCACCGGACTCAGAAGTGGACGAGCCACCAGCATGACAGTGGGCGTTCTGAGACGGGGTCAGGCGCAAGACGTGTTGAGGCCTGATAACATATATACATAACATAACAACATGTATTTGAAGGCATCAGAAGAGCGCGCTGTTTGAGATTTATAAAAATAAAAAAAACATTTGTAATATAAATAATAACGCTCTAAAATGTATTGATAATTCATTTCACGAGTCTAAATATAAATAAAATATAGATATGCATACAATATATTTAATACATAATTTGATTATATATTAAAATTAATATTGTATAATAGTTTGTTAAAACTATTATACAATATTAATTTGTATATATAAAAGCCCCCTTTTCTGGGGCTGAAGACTTCTGTGAGTTCCAGTCTTTCTCATCTCAGGCACATGCTCACATCCACTTGATCATAGCAGGACACCAAACGCAGGACACCAAACGCAGGACTTTTTGAACGATAATGGAAGAAGTAAGCCATGTTTGGACTGTCCTGAGCTGAGCTGGACAAAGTGGACCGATGGCTCGTGCAGTTAATAGGGGTCTGAAACACACAGACATCAGATATGCGCAATGCGCTATTAATCTGAAGCAGAATCAGAAATAATAGTTTAATAATTGAAAGAAAACGAAATAATTACTTTCATTACAATTTCAGGTAGCCTATACATACATGCAACTTATTTAGATACAACAAATAATATTACAACAAAATATAATATTAATCAAACTTCACAATAACGCTAAAACAATGCAATCGATTTGGTCAGCTGGCTTGAGTCACTGCACGTTTATGTCACACGCAACTCTATTAACTCCAAAATCTTTTTACGCACACCACAAGGAAATAATCTCTGACTATTTAAGCAATTTGTTTATTGAACAGTTCTCCACATCCATTAAGCAAAGAACACACGCACAGTATAAAGCTTTCTGTCTCCATCTCCAACCTTTTTACACAAACCACAAGGAAATAATCTCCGACTATTTAAACGTTATTTAACAGTTCTCCACAACCATTACGCAAAGAATACACAAACGAAATCATACTCTCCATCTCCATCCCCACCACCTTACAAAAATACTATAGTGTACTACTTACAATTGCTTGGCTAGTCAAAGCTGATCCCACACTTGTTGCCAAAAAAATAAATGTTACAAGCGCAGCAGCACCATGCTCTTACCTGAGCTACATGCAGGCGGGGTGCCCTGGTTACAGGTGTCCAAATGTCGAGGTGCGCTCTGGGGTCGTGGAGATAAAGTCTCTCATGAGGCGACGAATGTCCAGGGAGTTCAGAATGTCTGTGTTGGTATGCATCAGCGAAAGGTGTGTGAGTCTTTTCTGGGTCATGGTGCAGCGTACCCATGTCTTCAAAAAACGCAAGGCGTTCGGATGAGGCCACGGAGATGGGTAGGCACAGACATAACTCGATCAGTTTTTCTATCTCTGAAAACATGGCTCTTGTTTGTGGCTGGAGCTTTATCAAATATGATGCTACATATTGGACTGTGACACACATAGCCTAAACCCTCTGTCTTTTGTGACATCGGCAAGCTGCTTGGCGATGCTTGGCCTAAGCATTTTGAGCTGGAGTTCAAGGCGGTGACCTGCCTGCCTGACGTTGACAACGTAACTTCCGAACCTGTGTTGATTAGGCCTCAAAATATGAAATTAAAATCCAAAATATACGTAATAGTCTACGTCTGTCAAAATCATTTTCTAAAATATTCATAAGGAATTTATAAATTGTGCAAAATATTTTAATAGGCCTACATTTTTTTTTAATCTCACTCTTGTCACTAGGGGGTGCTGCAGCACCCCCACTTCCCGCGGCCATGGACAAGTTCCTATGAACAGTGTGTTTCTATAAATAAATGACTAGTGAGAGTCTGATTGACTCTACCAATTGAGTCTCTATCTCCTCCATATTCTTCTTAAGGTGCATTTATTTTGTTCATTGTTGAAGCATGACCACATCAGTGACTTGTGTAAAATAACGTATATTAATACCTGCTGTTACCTGTACATGTTATTTGTTATCTTGTAAATAAGTCCCTTAAGTTCACATGTGAAATTAACCATTAAAACATCTAAAATGACCAAATACAGATTGCTTTCAACTCTGGCAATGCAACTTGACCTGTCAATCTAAAAAAAAAATAAAAAATTGCCCTGCTAAGCGCTTTGTGTTTTTTTTTTTATATTTATATACAGACATCCTCGTCTGTCCCCGGTTATCCGATGTTCTACGCGAGCATTGCGCCAGCCTCCGGTCAGCTGAGAAAAACCTAACCTAACCTCTGTATCTACCAGTCTCTCCTCTCTATTTTCTCCGCTGAAAACTGACTACTACCATTCTAGGTTAATCAACTCACCTGACTCGTGCACTTTCTTTAAAACCTTTTCTGCCCTCCTTTGTCCGCCTGCTCCCCCACCTTCATCGGTTTTAACAGCTGATGATTTTGAGTCTTTCTTTGTAAAAAAAACGACCGCCATCAGCAGCCAGTTGTCTGCGCCACCACCTGTCGAGCTCATTCATCCCCCTGATATGTGTTTTCTCCCTTCTTTCTCTCCTCTAACTGAAGCAGATGTTTCCAAGGTCATTGGTTCTAACCACCCTACCACCTGCCCGCAGGATCCTATCCCCACACATCTCCTTCAGGCAACTCCACTTGTCATTTCAACCTGACAATACGACTTCTCACTTTGGATGAAGGACCATCACCTGCAGTTGAACTTCGCAAAAACAGAACTGCTTGTGATTCCGGCCAACCCAGGGACCTGCCATAACCTCTCTATTCAACTAGGCCCATCAACCATTACACCGTCCAGCACTGCCAGAAATCTGGGAGTGGTAAGTAATGATCAACTAAACTTCACAAGTCATGTCGCCAGCACCACCCGGTCCTGTAGATTCATCCTCTACAACATTAGGAAAATTAGACCTTTCCTATCAGAGAACTCTACGCAAATTCTAGTCCAGGCTCTTGTCTTGTCCAAACTGGATTATTGCAATGCTCTACTGGCTGGACTCCCTGCCTGCACAACCAAACCTCTGCAGCTGATCCAGAATCCAGCGGCAAGAGTGGTCTTTAATGAACCAAAGAGAGCGCATGTAACTCCTCTATTCATTAGGTTACACTGGCTCCCGGTTGACGCCCAAATCAAGTTCAAAGCTATGCTCTTGGCCTACAAGACCACCACTGGTTCTGCACCCTTATATCTTCACTCACTAGTACAGACCTACGTTCCTACTAGATCCTTGCGCTCTGCAAATGAACAACGTCTGGTGGTACCGTCCCAAAAACAAAAAAAAATCACTCCAAAATCACTTGCATCCAGCGTCTGCTAAATGACTAAATGTAAATGTAAATTTCATCATACACAAGGTTATTTTAAACTTATTTAATGGAACAAAACTTACTCAGATGATCCTCATTGGGTTTTAATTGCATTCATAAAAGACTGATAAGAACAAACTGTATTATTTATGCACACCTGTATGGTACTTCTGTAAGGAACTCACGGGGCTGGTGTGTGTGCTGTGTTCCGCTGCAGAATACAGCCCTTCATTTGTCACTCATTAACCCTGACAGCTATTTCCATGATAATGAGAATCCCAATGATGATAAATATAGTGGATAGCGCAAGCTGATTGCTCCCCATTCTGCGAAATGTGTCTCACCACAAGGCAATTACATCCGGGCTTTTCTGACTCCTGCGTCAGAGGATATTACTAAAATGGGCAGAGAGGGTAGTGTCTGAACAGTGCCAAAGCGGGTTTTTTAAACAAGCCGTTCAGTAAACACGCCCCTCATCTCAGAACCCGAGCTGAACAAGCTAATGCTAACGGCTAATGTCATGCTAATGGCTGCTGCTAACCAAGCCCCTCTCATGGAACCCTTGAAAAGGGCCTCAAGTAAGGGCGCCACCATACAGCAATATACCTCTGTCAACTAGAGTGCAGGCTCCAATAAAACAGAAATCCAATAGCAACTTTACAAGTGTAAAAAAACTGTTTAGAGCCTGGTACAAAGGACAGCTCTGGTCTCTACAGCTAAGTTATTGTTACAACTCTGGGGGGAGTGATTGGAAAAAAAAAATCTTTGGTTTGCCCTCAGCTTAACATTAGAATTATGCATAATTAAGGGAGGGGCGACTTTGATTGGCATGTGGGTGCCAACTTGAGCCCTTGAGCCTAGCGTCTGCTAGCACTGAGTGCTAGTTGTTAGCTGTGTCTTTTTTTGCTGCTCAGAGAAGTTTTGCACAAAAAACACCAGTATATTTTGCAGTTATGCTATTCATTCACAGTTCTGCAAAGAAGCATGGCTCTACTTCTGTTGTTGAGTAAATTTTAATTTGTATATTTTTGCCTCTTAATTAACAGCTTATCTTAAGTGTATTCTGTATCCTGAACTGTATCCTGAGTCGGTCACTATTATCTTGATTCGGACACGCCCCTTATAGTGCAGTTTCTGTTTATTTAATGGCTAATTTGTCAAGCGATCACCGGTATTTTTGTCAATACTTAGGTGTCTAATGTTCTTTGAGCAAAAGCGTAAGAATGCTCAAGTTGCTCTCGTGCGACGCTCTGGCTAGCTGATAGCGTAAAGTGTACAGTGTGGTTATCTTATCAATAACTGGACGTTTAGGGCTGAAAGAAGTCCAGTTTCGAGCTAGTTTGACTTCTAACCGATGAAAGACCAGGCCAGTGTATGACACAAGCTTTATGGTGTTTTTTTACTCTGTGAAAACGTAAAAAAAAAATACTGTCGCGAAAAGGCTTTGGCAACAGTCTCAGCTTTGCGAGTGTCTGAATCAGGGTGCGGAAAAAATAAAAACTTTCATAAAAGAAAAGAGGTGGTAAAATCAATTTGATTGATGTGTTTGTTAATAATTCTAAGTTAGACAAAATATGTTCTGCTTTTAAAATAACTGTGGAGTTATTTTTACTACCAGACAGATATGTTTTTGATCATAATATCCTGTTTAAGCAAAAAAGGAAAAAAACAAAACAAAGAAATATAATAATCAAATGTGTTAAAATATGGCTGGACATGTCCCCACAAGTGTCAGGACATGTCCCAAACAGTATCAGCTCATTTACAGTCTGTCCTGAAAACAATCAGATGATAATTTGTTATTGTTGTCCAACTCTTAATTTTGAGTGTAATGGACGGTGCATTTGATTGTGATGTTGCAGATATTAAAGCAGTGAGATGCTCAGTAAAAAGAGCTGTCAAAAAGTTAAATTAAACAATGATATTAACTGAGCACTTGTCCAATATTGTTACAGTTCTTTATAACAGTGTTAGGCCTTGGTTTAACCCTGTGATATTATAACTAGGGCTTTTCTTGTTGGAGTCATGTCCCTGCCTTTTTACAAGTACAGTGTATTTGTCTGTTTTTGTACTGTGTGAATGTTATATTGAAAATCTGTTTTTGTTTTGGGTAGAAGAAAAGCTAAGTGGGACAGAAAAATAAAAAAAGAAGAGTGCAAACAATCAAAAAAAAGGGTAGGTTTGTGTGAGCAAAAAGTGTGAGATCTATTTTGTTCTCAGGAGAGAACAACAGTAAATGTTAATGTTAGTGTGGTTAAAAATCTTTAATGACATTTTTATAACAATACATACTGATTAATATAATCGTTGAAACATAACTTCTAAACTCTATTCTCGTCAATTAACAGATGCACAACAAGAGGCAGCTCAGAAAGAGAGAAAGTCTGGCCAATGGAATCCAGAGTCCACGGCACAAACCCTAGAGGAGGTGAAGAAGCTCACCATCAGTCCTGAAGTCCAGCCTAAATCAAATTTTATTTATATAGCCCAGTATCACAACAACAATTGTGTTCGTGGCAAAGGGCTGAACAAAAAACTGAAGACAAACAGGCTGAACTAGACAACATCCCCTGTCCTTAGAGCCTCCATCAGGGTCAGAAGAAAAACTCATAAAAACCCAGCCAGAGAAAAAGAGAAACCTCAGGGAGAACCACAGAAGACACTAACAAATAGTCAAAATGTACAAAATGACAATAAATCAGTTTTAAAGTGGTCTTTAACTGTACGAGGATGAGTTGTACGGTCCACTCTATGCCAGGTATCATTGAGTAGCCATGCTGTATGACAAGGAGACCCTTTAAATTCCTCCTTCACTTCTCCCTCAGTGATTTGGGGATATACCCCGTTAGATTTACAACTGGGACGAGTGGGATACATCTCTCATAAACCACGAGAAATGCCTTTGTCTCTCTAGGATTGAATCAAATAGAAACAGCCTGCGACAACACTATCCTGTCCTGTTTAAAGGCTCATGGTATGGATGTCAAAAATTCTTTCACCTCCAGAATGAGAACATGTACACAGACTATGATCCTGTGAGCTCCTCAGGAAGTAAATTGTATACAGCAGGTGCTCCTTAACATGCCACACACTAGAGCAGTGACTGAGGAGCACAGCACGTGGCCAGAGAAAACACTTTTGTGTGTCAATTGTTTAGAACTACTCAACTTCAGGGAAACATTATTTTTGATATCTTTGTGAAATATTTCAGTGATGAACTGAAACAAAGCTTATGCCCCTTTACTTTAAAGAAGTTTGTGAATGGACAATTACTGTATGTAGAACACCTCACTCATGAAACATCTTTGCTTTTTACTTGGGAATGTATTGTACAGCACAGTTTCTTTTATCCAATTGTATACATCATTCTTCATACTTATACTACTAATGCCTAATAAACTCTACCGGCCGATACTGAACACTTTCTTCTTTTGTCTGCAGCAAACCACAGTCATAAAGCTGAGAGTAAACTCCACCAGGAAGACTTCTCCCCTTCATCTACAGCACGCTGCATCTTCTCAGCCGACGGTCTCTCTCTTCCTAAACAACCCTCCACCTCAGGCTTTTAGTAAATTATCATACAGCTGACAAAATCTAAAGCCCCCCCTCTCTTTGTTCTCAGCTGTTTTTTCTTCGTGCTGCTGCACCACCTCCGCAGCAGTGTGACCCTCTCTGTCCTCAGCATCAGCAGCTCCTCATGTCTCTGTCTCAGCTCCGGGAGAGAGCTACTCTAAATCTACTCTTGCCCTCCATCGCATCCCACAGCGTTTCTCCCTGTCAGGACCCTTTTTTAAATCTATTAATAAATAATTAATTTGCATCATGCCTTTCTTTTGAGTCTCTCCAGGTTGAAATGGTTTCATGTGTTGGCTTATGTTCACTTCACAGTCACTGGCCACGGCGGAAATTAAAGAAAATTATTTATTTTGTTTGTGTTAGAATATTCAATATATTATTTAATATTATATATATATATATATATATATATATATATATATATTGTATTTTAGAATACAATATATATATATATATATATATATATATATAAATAAATATATATATATATATATATATATATATATATATATAAATAAATATATATATATATATATATATATAATATTAAATATGATAGGATGTTATAATGTATTAATGTCTTGTGTTTTAGAGTTCTCTGAGTAAAAAAATACACTTGACACAAGTGTTGACTTCTCGCTGTTTGCAGATCATTATAACATCATTTTGCTTTTGACATAAGCTAAAGTATTATGGTTTAACTATACTTAAACTCAAACTCAATTTATAATGATTTCATATTCAAATATAGGAGTGTATAAAACAGACGATTTTTAAATAAAAATTGGTAAGAAATGAAAAACTATTTCACAAAACCCCCAAGGTGGTGTTACAAACACCTTTACATTAAGATTTTATCGTGAAGAATTGGACGAAATAAGTAATTTTATGTTCAAAGGCAGAAATCAGACACCAGATGTGTTAAATAATAACAACTGCTGTATCCCAGACTTAAAATAAAATCAAGCTAAAGGTAAAGGTGAGTGTCCGACTCAGGATAATAGTAGTGTCCGAATCTGAATAATAGTAGCTTCCGTCTAAAAGCTCAGGCGAAAGCGCTCGTTTTACGGCCACAGTAAAAACATTTCGCAAAGAATTCAAACAATATATTGTTAGAAACGTAAGAAATTACACTTAATTTTAAGACCAGTTAGTTGTCTGAACTCCAGAGACAAACAACGTGATCACCTGTTAAAGACAAAAAAGTTAGCGAATTTTAGCTCAAACCGTCCGACTCAGGATACACTTACGTTATATTTTGTTTTTATATATTATATATATAATTATATATATATATATGTTTTGTAATGTCTAGTTCATTAGAAAATCATTTCAGAGTAATGCACATGAATAAGTGCTTGTTATTCTCTGGTGTGTAAAAAGTCAGAAGACAGAAGTGTCAGGAGTCCGGTCTTCACCAGCACTGGTCAGGTTTGTCTGGATCTCCTTCTACAGGAACAAAACACAAGTCAAATACAATGGCCCCAATACTGACAGGTTTCTTTTTTTATTTTGTAAGAATGTTAGCAATATTTAACCTTTATTTCAGACACAAAAAATACATTAAACGTTAAAATACTGTGTAGTTCATATGAAGACTCTTGACAGAGTTTTCTGATTCTTTCAACCGCCTCATAAATTTAGAAATTGTCTAAGCAGTGCCTCACAATACTATTAATATGGATTTAAATCAGTCTATTGTGATTATATGATTACTGTATTAAAACGTAAAACTTTTAAAGCATTATAAACCTTTCTCTCAATTTTTTTCTAATCACAAAATAGTTTGATGTTCAGAACAAATAAACTACAAACATACAGTATGTCAAGTCAAAATTATATACAGTTATGCTCATAAGTTTTTCGCGGCAAGCCCCGCGGCAAGAGAAGGAAGCGGGGATCGAGGGCTGGAGTCGGGGCCAGGCTGAGGAAACACCGTGGGCAACTACCATGACCGAGCGGCTCCGGATCTGTCTGGGACGAGCGGTCGGTTCCGGTCCGTGAATCGGGCGGGAACTCGTCCGGAGCGTCTCCGTCCCTCCAATATGATCGGATTTTTGTCACCGCTGCGCTGCCCTGATGGTCAGCGCGCACTGGCCTTGGATCTGGCAAAACCGACTCGGATTGCTCTACTCAACGCTCGCTCCACTGCAAACAAGGCCTTCTTCCTCAGCGAATTATTCTCAAAGGAACACCTTGACTTTATGTTTTTAACAGAGACCTGGCAGCGTGAAATGGAGTACACTCATCTGAACGAGCTGTGCCCTCCGGACTGTTCTGTGTTTGGGACACCGCGGGTCTCGCGGCAAGGAGGCGGACTCGCACTCGTGTACCGGGACTGTTTCTGCTGCAGGTTGATAAACCCAGACTCTTTCGACTCCTTTGAGATGCAGATGACTAAGGTTGGCAACAATGACTCATTTTATTGCATTTTAATTTACCGACCTCCTGGTCCTGGTCGCTTGTTTTTAGAGGATTTCCCTGAATTTTTATCTTCAATTATCAAACTTGAAAATGTTCTGATACTCGGGGATTTTAACCTCCATATCGATGATGCTTCGTGAAATCTGGCATCTGAGTTTTTAACACTCACTGAAGCATTTCATTTTAAACAGCATGTCTCTGGTCCTACACATACAAAAGGCACACTTTGGACCTTGTTTTCTCTTTAGGCCTGAACATTGACCAGTTGAGTGTTACAGACATTAATGCCTTCCTTCCAAACCGATGTCACAAAGACGCATCATAAATGGATCCACAGTGGAGAAATTTGTAGTGAGCTGTAGTGAGCCTGAATCTTTTATGCAGTCTTTTAATAACCACTGTTTGTCTGTTTTAAATAAGGTTGCTCCGCTAAAAATACACCTAAACACACCTTCCCTAAAAAAAAAAAAATACACCTAAACACACCTTCCCTAAAAATCCCTGTCCTTGGATAAAGGAAATCTTATCTTGCAGGAGAAACTGTTGTAAAATAGAACGTTTGTGGAAATGCACAAGTTTGGAAGTCCACAGACTGCACCTGAAGGACCTCATCGTGTCACTAAATGATAAAATAAAACAGGCCAGATCTGCCTATTTCTCTAATCTTGTTGTTCTGAACAAGAAAAATCCTAAAGTCCTGTTTGACACAATATCAAGAATTGTCTCTCCTTTAGCTCCTCATTTGCCAGTCTACTCAAAATCTGACTGCAACAGGTTTTTACATTCCTTTGTGAATAAGGTACATGATATAAGAGCCTCTATAAACCCATCCTCTGTAAACACATCTTGGGGTTTATCTCCTCAGTGCTCTTGGTCCACCTTCTCACCTGTCACTGAAGAGGACATTAAGGGTCTACTAAAAAAGGTGAAACCATCATCAAGCCCTCTAGATGTAATGCCAACTTCGCTGCTTTTAAATGTATTATATTTAGTTGGTCCATATGTTGTTAAACTGATCAACCTTTCTCTTTTAACTGGTTCTGTGCCCAGCTCTTTTAAACAAGCGGTCGTCAGCCCCATTCTGAAAAAGCCCAATTTGGATTCTTTTGAACCAAACAACTACAGGCCAATCTCTAAATTGCCTTTTTTATCTAAAATCTTGGAGAGAGTGGTGAGAGCTGACTGCGTTTCTTAATGAAAATAATTTTATAGATAAATTTCAGTCAGGCTTCCGAAAATGTCATTCAACTGAGACTGCCCTGCTGAAGATATTAGATTAGATTAGATTAGATTCAACTTTATTGTCATTACACAAGTACAGGTACAAGGCAACGAAATGCAGTTTAGGTCTAACCAGAAGTGCAATAGCAGTAAAGTGCAGGATATATACAATGGTTGCGTACGTGCAGGATATGGAGATGTACAGGATTTACAGGTAATATGTACAATGAATATAAATATACTAAATATACAGATGGTTATTACTATAAAAGGTGAGTGTGTGCCATAAATATAATTACAGGTGTCTCTTCTCTATAAACAGCATTTACAGGTGAATATGTACTATAAATGTAATGTAATACACATGCGTCAGCACAAGCACGCACACATACACACACTCACTCACATACACACACACATACACACACAACCATACACACATACACACACAAACATACACACATACACACACATACACACATACTCACACATACACACACAACCATACACACAGGGGAATTAAACCGGGAGAGCTATACACACAGACACTCACATACACACACAACCATACACACATACACACACAAACATACACACATACACACATACTCACACATACACACACAACCATACACACATACACACACAAACATACACACATACACACATACTCACACATACACACACAACCATACACACATACACCCAGGGGAATTAGACCGGGAGAGCTATACACACACTCACTCACATACACACACACACATACACACACGAACACACACTCACACACACACACACACACACACACATACACACACTCACATACACACATACACACACAACCATACACACATACACACAGGGGAATTAAACCGGGAGAGCTATACACACAGACACTCACATACACACATACACACACATACCCACACACACTCACTCACATACACACATACACATACTCTCGCATACTCACACACACACAAACACACACACACACACTCACATACACACTCACATGCACACATACTCACACATACACACACTCACTCACATGCACACGTACACACACACACACACATATACACATACACACACACACATACCCGTTTCTCGGGCTATAGGGACAGTTTTTGAAATTTTGCGCAAATCAGACTGGGCACAGGGCTGTGGGGACACTGGGTTCCAGTGGTGCTAGAGCTACAGAAAACATATCAAAAATCATGAAAAAAATCAGCGAACCTATACACGACTTAAAATTAAAAGATTTTCTTAGCACAACTGAGATATAAAAAAGGCTTTTTTTTCAGACTTTCTGGTGGTTTGTAAAGACTTTTCTGTAACAGAGTCTATAAGGACAGTGTGGTGTACAAGGACAGTGATGTCATCATACACACACACCAAGTATAATCTGCTTTGAGAGGACACATGGTGTGTAAGGCCAGTTCACCATACACACACACCAAGTATCACCTGCTTTGAGAGGACACATGGTGTGTAAGGCCAGTTCAGCATACACACACACCAAATCTAACCTGCTTTGAGAGGACTCGTGGATTATAAGACCAAAGTGACTAAGGCACACCATTATATTTACATTTACATTTAGTCATTTAGCAGACGCTTTTATCCAAAGCGACTTACATTCACCATTGCTACATTTACAGATGACGCTTTCATTTAAAGCGACTTAAATTAAGGTTCCATTCACCAGTGTCACAGCTGGAACACCACATAATAATATGGAATATATTAGGAAGTAATTTTTGTTTTCTCTTTTGACCTCTGTTGTGCATTACAATTTGGTACATAAGTTGTAAATAACTCATCGGGATACGTTGCAGATAATGTATATAAGGAGGACAATCACTCCATTCTACACTTCTTCCTCTAGAAAACATCAGCACCTTAACCAGCAAATAAATTCTGTCAAGCTACACAAGTGTACAGAAAACACCACGGCTCTTATCTGATGGGGTCTACCTACAGGTGGGCCAAGAGTCATTAAATCAACTAGGAGCAGAAACATTTATTGTATCCACTAGGACGAACCAGCACATATCATTGCTCTCTAGAATTAATGAAGTTTTTCCATGTCTTGAACCAACTGCCAACCTGCAATCATGTTTCACATCCACACTGTTTAACTGTTCAAGTTTAATCACTTCTCTCACTTTCTGATCAAACACAATAAATTTAGCTTACCCATAGCCCATAAAATTTACCTTTAGAAGTGACCTGGACTTTTAACATCAACAACATGCATAAAAGATAACTAACTACACTTGCTCCATTCCAACCCACTCTTAAAAAATATATATTTATCTACTTTGGGATAGTCACAAATTACTCAAAGTGAGGGCATGTTAAAATCTATTTAAAAAGGATTACTATCAGTTCATCAGCTTTACTAGCAATTTTAATAGGAAGGACATAAAAACAGCAACATATAAAGGAGAATGAAGCCTCAATTAGTAACTTGAAGGCCTCCATACTTAATGTCTTGATTGACATTGTCAAAGTTTTAAAGAAAATGCACTCAACCACTCCCCTTCCCCTCCAAGTATATTTAGCTCATTAGTTGATTTCATTGTGTTTGAACTAAACTTAACTCATATGCATTTAAGCAAAAAAAAATGATAATCTAGGTTTGTCATTATAATCACACAACACAACATTTGTTTGATCACTGAATTATATTTGATTTTGGTCACCTCAAGAATCAATTCCTTAACAAAGGACATCATTGTAAAAAATAAGGAAAATAAATGTTAAAAGGCCCAGGCTAACCACATAGCAAAACAAATGGCCTGTGAGCAAAATAAATGAAGTGACCTAAACCATTTCTGAACACAGGACGCCAACTATTTAAAACATGCCTAGAAAGGTAAAGGCTCAGGCTGTCCAAAAGGGCATTTAGTGTTTAGCATTTGAATGCCTTTTAAAGGCCACGCCTCTGTTGCGTACAAAATCTCTAATGTTTTGAATGGATCTTGTCTCTAAGATGGGTTGTTCCTTTTCTTTGCACTTCAGGCACTGCTCACTGGTGACAGTGACACCATTTTCAATAAAAGGCCTCATGTGTTTCATCACAGCTTGTATCTCCTCCTCAGACCATGGTCTCTTCACACACCGCCGAGATGAAACACGGAAACCTGAACAATTAAAAAAAGATTAGAAGATAAAAAAGATAAAAGATCCTGCAAGATGTACTTGCAGGTAGGGATGTTACTGTTCAAAAGCTGGAACTTGTGTAGACAAAATGAGAATGATAATGAATTTACTTCAAAAAAGTTAGTTAAAAGTTTGATTGTTTTCATTACATGTCATTTCATTGCTTGTTAAAGACAAAATACATCCAGCTTCTTTATGCTTTATATGTCTAACCATAAGTAATACATAATGTAAGTGTTGACTGCATAATATCAAGTGTGCCTAGTGATGGACATGGCACCACAATTAAATAATACCTTGAGTAACGGAGTCAGGGAGATGAGGTGAACCAGTGTTCCCCTGTTCATCTGAAAAATATATTGCACAGTATAAATGTATGGCCTCCAAATCAAACACCATGGACATGGAGGGATATATGTAAAACTACAGAGAGCCAATTCTATTATAATAACTACACTCATGGCAAAGTTGTTGAACCAGATAAAGTCAGGAGAGCGTGAATATGTGCAACAATACCTTTAGTGATAATTTTACTAGGAAATTATGTAGATTTTACACAGGCCAAGTCTTCCCTGCTGTTTTAAAATGATAATGCAAACTTCTCTGAACACATCAAAATACTATCCACAAAGCATGCGTCACAATTAGGGATGGAACGATTACCGGTTTCACGATAAACCCCGGTAAAATGTACTGAAGGTTAGTAATATTGTCTAAAACATTAACATTAAAACCATCTTTGATTATCATGATTTTGAAAATTTGCAGTAAATCCTATCCAGCCAGCATCAGTCTGGTTCAGGCCCAACGCGCAACTGTGTTTTTTGAATGAGTAGAAATGGCAGAAGGAAGTGACAATCTGAACGCAAGGCAAGTGGGACTTTGACCTCAATACTAAAACTAAGTCTGGGAAATAATAACATGAAGCTTCCATGAAGAAAAGTTCGTAACAAGGCTTTGAGCCAAAGACAAACGAACAAGTTCAGATATTAAAGATGACATTCAGGGGATAATAATGTATGTTCATCATGCACTTATTACAGATTTCTTTACCACCTAAATGAGAATGTGATGGAAATACTGAAATGAGATTAATCTTTTAAATCTTACCTGTTCAATTACAAGAAGTAATAGTAATAATTATAGTAGTATTAAAGGGATAGTTCAACCAAAAATGAGAATGTGATGTTTATCTGCTTACCCCCAGGGCATCTGAGATGTAGGTGTGTATGTTTCTTCAGTGGAACACAAATGAAGATTTATAACTTCAGCTGCTGCAGTCTGCCAGTCGTATAATGCATGTGAATGGGAACAGAATCTATAAGAGTAAAAAAAAAACATGCACATGCACCATGCGGCTTATGACGACACATTGGTGTCTTAAGACACAAAACGATTGGTACAGTATTTATATAATTTTTTACCTCTGATACACAACTATGTCCAACAACCTTCAGTGTGTGATCACTTCTGGTAAGTGAGGTCGGTACATGATCTGGAGTAGTTTACACAACATATCATGTAGTGATCGCTGAAGTGATCGCAGGCTCAAGGCTGTTGGACATAGTGGTGTATTAAGACATTAATGTGTTGTCACGAGCCACAGGGTTTAATACAAATTTTTCTGTGCATGTTTTATTATTATTTTTTTTTCACTCTCATAGATGCATGTTACCATTAACATGCATTATACGACTTGCAGACCGCAGCGGTCGGAGTTAAAAATCTTAATTTGTGTTTGACTGAAGAAACAAAGTCACCTAAATCTTGGATGCCCTGGGGGTAAGCAGATAAACATCACATTGACATTTTTGGATCTATCCCTTTAAGAGTAATGTCTGATTTCATTCTCAATACAATCAAAAACAGAGACGCAAGATGCAAGCTGCATTAATGAGACGAGAGAGCTCATCTGTTGTGATATGTGAATGTGCACCATTATAATGTGTTGCTATTGACGATGCCCATTATAAGGAAGGAAATGCCACAGAATATAATCTTGCTTTAAAAAGTGCAGTTTTATTTGTTGTTTGTTAATTTTGAAATATAAAAGTTTTTCCGTGTGTGCATCTTTTTGAACACTTATCTCATTTGAACAAAACCGTGAGAATATTGATAATCGTGATAATTTGGATCATTATAATTATGACATGAAATTTTTTATACCGTTCCATCCCTAGTCACAATGAAGAAAGATGACAAAGAGTTCAGCTTCTAACAAAGTTTCTAACCATTGTACGACTGGAAAATTCCTGACTAAAACATTTTTATATACTCTATTGAACCCACAGATCCCAGATCATTACATGAGATATGTTGGGCAAACTTTGGGTCCATAACTGGGATTATACCTTGAGCTGTGGTCTCGGAGAGGTGAGGTGATCCAAAAGTACCAGAAGCCAACATTTCTTCGTTGTCTAAAAACAAATCAAGACGAGACAAAAAAAGAACAATGGTTTCAACTACAGCGAGGAGGGTAGGCAATAAAGTTCATACATGTTTGAAATAAAAGTAGGCTGTTATCTAAATGTATACAAAAGCCTATTTTAAATATTTCACCAATACAATTAAAAAATCCGCAACATGGAATACAAAAATTTCAGTAGCTTTAGGACCCAAATTAAACAGTACCTTGCAATGTGGAAACATTAGGGAATTGCTGTGACCCGGTATCCATATCATCTATGTCATCTATTAAATGACATTGTAAAATGTTATCAAATGTTATTATGCCAACCATACATGTATACAGCAAGTAGCTTTAACAACATGTAAATGATGCATACCACCAATTTCATCAAGAGATTTTCCTTGAATATCCTTTACACTTCCCTTTTCCATAGCCATAAGCAGCTTTGAGATCTTAGCCAGCTGAATTGTTGATTGGGGCAGTCGATAGTACTCCCTATGCACCCTAATGTCATGGCCGAGAAAATCGGCCAGCTGGTCCAGTTCATTATCTTTCAAGTTCATGACTTGGCTTATTGTGGCGATCTGTTTGCGAAGATTAGTTGATCTGAGGTTTTGGGGATCTTCGGCTCCACAAGCATTTGCAAATTGTCCAAACTGCCCTCTGTAGTGACCATCACTACAAGGAATAGCGAAGAGGTAATTGTTGTTTTCAGTTACTCCACACTCTTTCCTCTTGCTAATGAGGAGTGACAGGTTAGCAGTCATATCAGGAGTCAGGATCACAGCAACCTTACGTCCTTTTTTCCCCTTTAGCTCCACTCTGGCGAATTGTTGGCAAAGTCTCTTCTCAACTTCTGTAAGCCCAGTGCTTATGTCATCGTTCAGTTGGGACATGTCACGATCTTCAAAATTTTTTACAGTCATCCGTGCCACTTCACCTTCCCTTCTCCTATTAAACAAAATGACTTGACAGAGGGTCACTTTTGCTAGTGCTGCATAAGTGCCTGCTGTTGGGTTGTCGACTAGTTTCTCCTTAGTCAATTGCACTTGCTGACCAAGATATAACTGTAGCTTCTGAACGTCTTTGGCCAGTGGAAGCCTGGTGCTCTTGTTGTATTTTGCCTCACTCAGGTTTGATAAGGCAGAATGGGAAACCAATTCAGACCACTTTGTTTCATGAAGTGTATGAAACCTCCTGATGGAATCAATCCCGTCTTGGTCCTCTTCCATGAGGGCGACACATTATGAGGTCACTTATCTTTCTGAGAGAATGCCCAATTTTCAGGGCCAAACTTGGGGCTTTAAATGTGTTGTTTTCATGATCAAATCCTGAAACTTTTTTGACAGCACTAGTAAGAATAAAGAAGTTGCCTGGTTTTATTGCCTCTTCCATGTTATGGATTCTGGTTGTGTGGCGCAAAGTCACAAGTAATCTCCCAAGTTCCCTTACTTTCTGTCTTATATACTCATGCTTTGATCTGTCACTCCCATGCTTATTAAAGAGGGACTGGGCAAACTGCATGAGATAATGATCATTCCTTATTGTGGTGGACACGTCATCCTTGTGCATTTTCCCCAGCACTGACCAAAGTTCACTTGAAATTGGCTGGGACATTGTGGATTGAGCAGATGCTATACAAAAGACTCTCTCTCTCAACTCAGGGCCTTCTTCAACATTATTCTCTGGTCTTAGAGCACATCTTTTCATATGTCGAGAAAGTTCTTTTCTGGATAACATACCCTTACAGAACACGCAGTAATCATACGTCTCAGGGCTGCTGCTCTGTTTGGAATTCCTCTTCACTTTAAGAGAGCCTGAACCTGTGGTTTTAACAGTTGAGTTGTGCTTGAAGTTGCCAAGGTTTCGGAATTTCTCAAGAAGAACCTTTCTGTCCTTTGATGATTTGGGTAACTGGAGTACCTTTGCGATATCAGCATTTTCATTTACATGCCTCTCGAGATGACGTGCAAATTTAGTTTGAGGTTCTCCGCATACAAAACAATAATTGACATGGCTTTTAAGGATTTTTCCTGATTTGGTTGGGGATTTACTTTGGCCAAGATTATCCACAGTACCCTTTTTGTTACTCACATCTTTTGTTTTCTGCAGGCATGACTCTGAGCGTTCTGGTTCTGGTTCAGGGTCACTTTGGAGATCAGCAGTAATTTCTAGATCCATCAGGATATTCTTACAGTTGTCCTGTATATCTATGGTCTGTTCTTGTTCAGCAAAACTAACACCTAAATCAGGCATATTAGTGGTATTGGACTTTTTGGATGGTACAGGCAACTCGACACTCAAATCCGTCCCTGAGCTTTCTGAATCTGATACAGAATCTGGGATGTACTCATCAGCAGATGAGACATCATCCTGTAAAGTACATCAAATTAATTAATTAATTAATTAAATACAGCATACTTTAATTAACAGAAATACACAATAGAATGACAAATGTTAAACTGCTAAAAGCCATAAAATTGATATTAAGCATATTATACTTCAATGTACACTTACATCTGATATATCCCAGTCTTCTGAGGATTTCTGGAGACAGATTTTATGCCACACACCACAGCATTCTTCACAGACAAAATAAAACAAACCACAGCATTAGACAATAATTGATCAGTTTCTCATGCTGACCAATTAAATACTCACTTTCTTATTAAATGCAAACAGCTTCACACTTATGAAACATACAAAATCAAGAAATGCTAACAAAATGAACTGTTCAGTACAAATGCACAGTTTGAGTGATGGCAAAAAAAAAAATTAGACAAAAAGTATCATTTAGACAAAAAGTACAAGTTTTGACCCTTAAGGTAGAATCCACTGGAGTGGCAGAGCATTTACATTGCCCATTCAAAGTAAAACAAAAGTATGTAGTGATCCGACACCTCACACATTAAATTCACTAACGCCGCTAAACCATAAGTATAATGTGAACTGAAAACTGAAGCATAAAGTGAGTTCAGAATGAAAAGCAGAATTTTTTGAAAAAGTACTGTTCAAATGGTGTATTCTGATGGGATTTACAGACAGATTTAAACTTACAAATATGATATATGGAATCATCCTAACAAGAGATTTGAGATTCTGATTATAAAACATTGTTATTGTAAAAACAGACACATTAGTCGCCTGACTTGACCAAACACATTCTTTTTTTATGTGAAATATGCAAGGAGGCCATATATACTATGTTTCAGAATGCATCCTTAGCTCAAAGACTTCTGGCAGAATGGTCTAATGTGGAACAGAAACTCTGAAATGTTTAGTGTACAATAGGGCTGAAACGATTCCTCGAGTACCTCGAGTAACTCGATTACAAAAAATATTCGAGGCAAATTCCTCTGCCTCGAAGCTTCTTTTAATTTATTTTTAAGCTCCCGTCAGTTTGTTTCGCAATGATTTTTTTTATGTGACACAGCGCGTTTACGTCACCCACAAAGCGGAAGGAGCATGGGAAGGAGACGGAAGGAGTTAGCGGTGTTTTGATTTGAGGGTGCGCTGCGCACGTGAGCTGCAAAATGGAAGGGGTTGATAACAATAGCGATGAGCAAAGAAACAGGAGAAAACAACTAAACTGTCCAAGGTTTGGGTTTCATAAAACGTAAGGAGAACATTGTGGCGTATGTGTCCATTGCAAGATCGAGCTAGCATACCACAACAGCACGAGGGCCATGCTGCAGCAGCAACAGAGAACCTCCACTCTACTCAGAGACCGGAGCACCGTCACCCTGGACAAGGTAAATTCAATGCAGCATTAAATAAATGTGATTGCTATTCAAGATGAAAGCTGTTAAATCAAGTATGTTAACTATGTCATGGACAACCCACGTTGGGCAGTACAATTATGTGAAAATAAACCGCACGCGGATGCGGAGGGGTTACACCACCAGATTATTTAACAGCAGTTAATACCACGGCTACCAAAGGACTTAATTTACTGCAAAAAAAAGTTGTGATTGGCTTTTACAATAAAGTATACTAGATTATTTATAATGTGAAAACATGCATGTTGGTTATATCATTTACAGTTTTTAAATATACATTTAAATTTATTTTACACACTCATTATCATTAACATTATCCCATGATTGTATATCGAACATTGCATCTTGTTAGTTCTCGCATATCACATTTTTCTTCAATATCGAGCAGCCATAATACAAATTATTCTAGAATTCACAAGTATTGAGTTTGATTGCCATGAATAGGATTTATAAATACACATCCATGAACTTGCTGTATAATAATGATATTATAGCTTACTTATTAATAAATATCAATAATTTTTATTTTTTTCTCCTCTTTTTCAGTAAATCATCACAGCTTCGTATGAACAGATATGGCAGGACTTCATGTTCCACTGAGCAGCTGAGTTTTCAGAGAGCATTCCAAGAAGAAGACTTATGTTCAGAACGTTTAGTTAACTTTTAGTTCTGAAAGTTAAGTTGCATGACTTAAAGGCAGTGTTTTTGTATTATTATTATTAATTTAATGTGTGCCTTAGTTTTGATACTTTAAAAAGTAATTTGAAAGTAATTAATTTTATTTGTTTTTGCATCTCAGAAAATGCTTTATTTAAAACCCCAAATGAATGGCACTTAAATGCACTTTATTTTTATTGTTCACAGTACAAGTACAGACAGAGAAACAATAGGTAATAACTAAATGTTTATTTTTGATGTATGCATTGCATTTTATGCATTTAAAAAAATAATTAAAATTTTCTTTTAAAAAATGAAACGTAGTTGTTCTTTTTAAGAGACCTAGAGTCTTATTTTCTCTTGCATATTTAATATTGCACTTTAATTAAGTAAAAATACATTTTATCCGATTACTCGATTAATCGATAAAATATTCGGTAGAATACTCGATTACCAAAATATTCGATTACTACAGCCCTAGTGTACAATAATTAATAAGGATCATGAGAATAAAAGGAACTCTTCCAAAAAGTAATTAGAAAGGTGTTGAGACACCTACAAGCATTTGGATTGCCAATTGCTTGGTGGATCTATTGAATTAGGTCTGGATTTATTAGGCCTAAAGTTGTTGTTCATCATGACCTTTTACATACAGTATATTTTATCAATTTATATTATCTCAATTGGCAAAACTAAATTCAAAGTCCTCTAGAAAAGCCCAGTTGATCTATTACCAACTCAGATGCGTAAAGATAGGCCCAGTGACTTATTGGAAGGCACAAAAGGTAGAAAAAGTTAGAAGAAAAAAAAAACACTTGGAAAAGCTTATTGGACAGACATTTGGAGTACATAGACATTCTAAGAAATTTGCACGTTTGATAGTTTCTGCTCGAAGGGTTTTAGATCATCTTCGAAGTTCGTGAGCATATGCGTAATTACAGAATGACTTCGGCAATGACCTGTGCGCGCCACAGACTTGAGGGCATTTTGCTTGTGTTGATACTCACTTAATCATAATGAAACGTTTGTGCATTATGCTTTTCAGCCAAGCTAATCTTTAAAAA
Source organism: Perccottus glenii (assembly GCA_024416835.2). Classification (NCBI taxonomy): domain Eukaryota; kingdom Metazoa; phylum Chordata; class Actinopteri; order Gobiiformes; family Odontobutidae; genus Perccottus; species Perccottus glenii. The sequence goes on along the minus strand of CM044552.2, from coordinate 29,676,109 downwards.
TGCTGTGAAGAAGAATAAACATTGCCCTATGGTCATGTGGCGCATCAAACAAAGAACTGTGTTTTTTTGCATTGGTAACATCGCAAATATGAGCTTGTTAAAATTTGTCTATACAACAATTCAAACAGTGGTGTTTCGCTTAGTGCGATTGGCTTTAACATTGCAAATTAATAAAGTCCATGAAAGACGATTTAGCCGAGCTGCAGCGAACCAATGAAAGTGACATTTTTGTGATGTGAAGGTTGTAGCCTAACTCTAATCAACAAAGAGCAATAGGACAATATAGATAGCCTAATAATATAAATAATATCAAAGGAATTATGAACTTGTTCAACATCCAAAGGTGAATGTCTCCAGGGATTGGAAAAACCATGCATGATAGATTTGCGATGCTTCTCGCTGACCCCACCCCCAAATAAAAAAACTCTTTCGCTTCACATAAATGGTCTATTTTGATTCCAAAACCGTACATTTTGCCAAAAGGCGACTAGTTTGCAGTATGCTCTCTGTTCTCTGCCATTTGCCTCAGCATGCAAACACACTTGCCTGGTGTATAGTATGTGCCACTCCAGTGTTTTCCACTGGACAGTTTGAAGGGATAAAACATTCATTCATGTTTTTATGCTTTATAGGTCTATGTCTGGAACTAACCCATGGCATGAAATTAAACTACTTGTGGTATACTGAGAAATGCATTAATTAAGAGAAGATGAATAACACACTTACGTTTGCATCTTAGACCGTGCCATCTGACAGATGTTAAAGGTGAATGGCATATGCGGCATTTTTCAAAGCTCACCAATTTTAAAACAAGCTTATGGATTTTACACTGTGAAAAAAAAAAAGAAAAAAAATCAGAACACAAAATAAATAAAACACCTTTACATACACAAATTATATCATGAATGAAAAAAACATTTGGCTGTTTTACTTTTCTACAAAACCATCAGGATATATTTTTTTGGGGAGAGATTCTACTGATATAATAGCAAACAACTTATGTTTAGCTTGGCTAACTGTTGGGGCGTCACTCATTACACACTCAAAAGAGGATGATATACTTGAAACTTTTTGATGATGGCAAAGAAGACAATTCCTGTAAATAATGAAGTAAACCTTCATCTGGCATTTAAAAAACACAACACATCTAGTTTTTGAACCTGTGTACAAATCCAAATTTAGATTTACCCTGCTTAACTTCTATTATCTGTATAATAAAAAAGAAAGAAAGAAAAAAATGGTAACAGGGATCTCTACCAATCAAATGTTTTGCTTAACACTAAAAGTTAAACTCCGGGTTCAAGGTAAATCAACTTATAGCTCTGTTGTTTGAAGACAGCGAGTGCTTTAGGTTGGAAGAAGAATGTGAATTTTCTACTATTTCAGACCACTAGTGAAGCAGCGGGTAACTAACTAATAGGGCAAGGAAACTGATTATTCTCTTCTTCCTATCCACAGCACTACATAACCTCTAACTGCAAGGAAATAGGTTTATTTACAATGGACTATCTATTTAAGTAAAGCAAAAGATGAAAAAAAATGATACGATTTTCAACAAGCAACAAAGATTTTCAGACTGTATAATTGTAATTAATTGATAAATATGTCCCTTACAAAACTACATTTCTAAACATTCATCCATCCCATAATAAACAGCTGAATTCAAACTAACCTCATGCTCAGGGCTGTCTGGTGTGGGATTAAATGACTGACACTGTGCTCCCAACTCTGTGTCTGTTGAAGAAAACACAGGACATGAAGGCACAGTGCTTTGCAAGACCCCAGTATTTACCAGGCATTGCTTATTCCAGCAGGGACTCACCTCTGATTAAGTCTGTAGAGGTAACATCAGGTTTCAAGTCATGGGTGTGGCCACCAAGCTCTGCAACGGCGTGCTGGCTAGAAGGGTTGCTTGCACCACTGAGCTGTGTCTATACAAGTTCAACAGATACAGTAAACATCTTGTAGCTGTGGTGTAAATGTCCTGTATTCAGTACGGATGGTCTTTTCTAACCGCGGTGTCCCCCCAACACTGGTGTTTGTCTGAGTGTGCCACACACTGGGAGTTCATCAGTGGAAGGCTCAGGACTTGTAATGACATCCATGCTCAAACCCTAAGGACACTGTCCTCACATACCTTGAGTTTGTCTGTCACACTGACTTACACAGATTTGTACCTTTTTTTTTCACAAAATTACTTTAGTTTCTTATACATGTTTTTACTTTTGAAGCAGGCAGGGAAATGGCACTGAAATGGAGTTTCCTTCTCCTATCAGTTTGCGTTACCTAATGTTTTGCCTTTAGTCTGTGTTGTAAAAAATGTATCTTGTTCTTCCTATTGATGGCACTCTGTAAACTCAAAGAAGTCTATAGGTTGATTTATCCTGAAGTTTAGCGTTTAGTGTTACGCAAAGCCTTTGATGGGTAGAGATTCTTGTTGGCATTTTCATTTTTATAGCAATGGTGTGTTTCAAGCATCATGTAGTTTCTCCGCACCTGTAGAGAAGTTTTGTTTCAATAAAATGACAACCTTTGGACTCCATTTCAGTGCCATTTCCTGCCTGCTTCAGTTAGCTTTAGCCTACAACTTTGGTCAATGCTGTACCAATTATTCTCCTCCTTCTTCCTAGCCACAGCACTCTGCCAACCGTAACAGCAAGGGAAGGGTTTATTTACCCTGGACTATCAATGTAAGTAAAGCAAAAGTAAAAACAAGTCTAAGAAATTAAAGTAATTTTGTGAAAAAAAAGGTACAAATCTGTGTAAGTCAATGTGACAGACAAACTCAAGGTATGCAAGGACTCTGTCCTCTGGACTTGTAATGACATCCAAGCTCAAACCCGAGTCTTCCACTGATGAACTCCCAGTGTGTGGCACACTCAGACAAACACCAGTGTTGGGGGACACCGGTTAGAAAAGACCATCCGTACTGAATACAGGACATTTAAACCACAGCTACAAGATGTTTACTGAAACACTGAAAATGATGTTCCATGGAACAGCACAGTACTTCTAACCATTGTCAATATCAAAACACAGATAGATTCAGACTCACCTCACAAGCAGAGACGTTTGAAGCGGCTCTGAATGACTGACATGCTGATCTTGTTTTGGTCTCTGTTCAAGGGAACACAGGAGATTCAGTGCTTGGTTTTCCTCAAGTCATAAAACCACATATAGGCATAATATGCCCAACTCTCAGACAAAATTCTACTCAAAATATCCATCACGACACAAAATAATCATCTAAAATTGGCCTGATTTTGCCACAAACCCCTTAGTAGGCATGTCATGCATTGCCAGAAGTTAACAACATTTACTCAAATCTATAACTCACCACTGGCCAGGTCTGTTGAGAGCACAGGGACTGACACATCCTGGTGCTGGACACCAACTTCTTCAATCCCCTCTTTAGAAGAAGAGGTGCCACATTGACCTCTGACACAATGCACCTAAAAAAGAAGAGCGATATGCAACGATGAACAGGCATCAACTGCTACAGTGTCCATTTCACCCAAGAGGGACACCCTCACTCAAACTTTTAAGTTTACAACACTCAAAATGATGTAGAGGGGAACAAAAAGTTTTAAAAAAATGATACGATTTTCAACAAGCAACAAAGATTTTCAGACTGTATAATTGTAATTAATTGATAAATATGTCCCTTACAAAACTACATTTCTAAACATTCATCCATCCCATAATAAACAGCTGAATTCAAACTAACCTCATGCTCAGGGCTGTCTGGTGTGGGATTGTCCCTTACAAAACTACATTTCTAAACATTCATCCATCCCATAATAAACAGCTGAATTCAAACTAACCTCATGCTCAGGGCTGTCTGGTGTGGGATTGTCCTTACAAAACTACATTTCTAAACATTCATCCATCCCATAATAAACAGCTGAATTCAAACTAACCTCATGCTCAGGGCTGTCTGGTGTGGGATTGAATGACTGCCACTCTGCTCCCAACTCTGTGTCTGTTGAAGAAAACACAGGACATGAAGGCACAGTTTACACATTTACCAGGCATTGCTTATTCCAGCAGGGACTCACCTCTGATTAAGTCTGTAGAGGAAACATCAGGTTTCAAGTCATGGGTGTGGCCACCAAGCTCTGCAACGGCGTGCTGGCTAGAAGGGTTGCTTGCTCCACTGAGCTGTGTCTATACAAGTTCAACAGAAAAATGCACATGTGAACTTGGACATCACCTACACAATTGTATTATTGTACAGTTGAAGTGACTAAAGTAAAACAATGGTACTTATTGCTTTAAAAGACAGCCATATTCAACCTAACCTCACAAGCAGAACTGCCTGATGTGACATTGCAGGACTGGACTTCTGGTCTCACTCTGGTCTCTGTAGAATACAGGAAAGATTATGAGGAAGGCCAGGGATGGTGGGATTGTGCATCACTTGAGAAGCAACCACACCATCACTGTTTCACATCCCTTATAGACACAATACGTTTATATGCCCACCAAAACTAATATAAAACATTAAGTCAAATAGTCACTGACCTTCAGTAGAGACTGTGGATGGCATGGTTTGGTCTGGGAAACGATCTTTAATAGAATCTTGAGCAGCAGTGCTTGTAACATTAGGGGGAATCTACAACACATACAGATAAGGTTGTTGGCATCACCTGGGAGAGTCATGCAAGTTCAAGATTAACCTGACAAGATTGACTGAAAACCGTATTGAATACCACCAAGAAGTGACTTCTGTTTTTGGTTAAAATTGTTGGCACTAACAAGAGATAAGTTTAAGTGTAATCTCTGTGGCATCGTGAAACTGACACAGCAGCTTTTAAGAAAGAGATTATTTCATTGTTGGCAAAATATAGGCTTTAAACCTCGACACCAATTCAAATGGGGAAAAAAATCTAGTTGACCCACCTCTTTACGCCAAGGCCAATCTTTCCCACCATAGTCATAAGTGATTTCAGTTCCTGCCGTAATTTCCTTCAGTGCAAAAAGGCAGAGATGTGGCTTCCCTTCAGCTTCGATCAACTTCATTCTGCAATTTGGTGCCTTGTGCTCATCGTTTACCAAGCGTCCAAATGATCCATCTTCAAGTGCTCCATCAATACTGCAAATGTACAAACATCATACACTAAACAGACGTTTATAGTGACACACTTTTGAACTGAACTTTAATTTGTGAGTAACTACACTAATGCCAAAATCCAATACAAGTACAGTTGTTCGGTGCACAGTTGATAAGTTAAAGTTCAACATGAATTATTTACTTCTTCATACTATAGAAATCATATTAGTCATTCTGAACATACCACCATGTCTTCCGTTTCCATATGAAGTCAAACATGAAGATCGAGCATGCATTGTTGTAAACTTTACGTCTATGTTCAGCTTCAGCTGCATCAATGAGCTCCCCTCTATACTCTACCACAAAGTCTCCTTGATTGAAAACAGCCAAAGTGAAGATGCCAAAGCCACGACCTGCAGACACAAACCTATTAGAGACACAGGAGTAGCAGACTATCCACTGGATACAACTCAGCACTGCAAATAATCACATACAATTGAATTATTCCTATAAATTGCTACAATGCAACATTGTGCTTTTTTCCATTCTACATGTAGAATAATAAATACATACAATACAATACAATACATGTCTAAGTGTAGAATACAGCAACAGACAGACCCACTATTAATTAAATTATTATTAAAATACTATTAACAACTTTAATTTATATGTGTGGGGCGGCAGTGGCTCAGTGGTAGAGCGGTCGTCCTTCAACCGGAAGGTAGGCGGTTCGAATCTCGCTCTCCCCACAATACTGTTGTTGTGTCCTTGGGCAAGACACTAACCCACCTTGCCTCCAGTGGTGTTCCAGCTGTGACACTGGTGAATGGAACCTAAATGTAAGTCGCTTTGGATAAAAGCGTCTGCTAAATGAGAATTTTTTTTTTTTTTTATATTTATGTTTGTAAAATGAATAGTCAAGGACTGAAAACCACTGCTCATAATATCAAGAACCAGTGACGTATAACCCCTCAGTCTTTCCTACAGTGTGTCACTCACCTTTAACTTGATTGATATATTTTATTTCTAGCATTTAACTCTTGTCTTTTTCAGAAAGGATGTGTTTCATTGCATCCTGAAGTGGAGTAATTCTTCTCGGCATGCTATAGAAATTAAGAACAAAAATGTAAACAACAACACAACTTTATTTTTCATCTCACTAATACCATGGATATTCAAACAGTTTCATTTGAGTTCTCTACTTTCATTACATTCACATAACATTTCCCTGCTGTCAGTAAACCAATATATTTGAAGTTCTGTGAGAGGACATACACAGACAAGTAGATGGACACAAGGGTGTTATTTCAATTCCCTTTCATAGACAAGGTTTAAACTTAACAGTAAAACGGGACATTCCACGAAATCAAGGCCTTTTTAAATTTGGCAAATTAAAAAATAGAATAAATGTAATCGATTTATTTTAAATATCCATTCAATGAAGACAGCTTATATGGACAATAAATTGTATTGTGTCATCTCAGGGTATGTATTTCTTTATTTTATTTTATGACTAACGTTTCTAATCTACCTCATGTTTGAATATTGGCATGCCTGTTACAGACACATGCGTTACTATATATAGTTTTCACATATATGAGCAGTATTTTAGTCCCTCTTTGCACTGGGGTTGTTTAAAATGTTGGAATTTGTTTTTTTTTTTATCTTACATTATCATTCAAATGACCAAGAACAAGGGTAATCACATGTCAATTAAGAGAGATATTATAAGATTGGCTTTGTCAAAAATACAATATAGATAGGGTTACAATGGACAAACTTGGAAGGCCATTACAAATATAATTTTATACGTTTTATTAAATGAATGGCAGTAATAGGATTGACATCATAGTAACAGGACTGACCAGAGTAGCAGGGATGACAGGACACATTATTCAGTAGCCTATACACTGCCCATATTTGGTTACATAATATTGTAAAGTTTTACCTTTTTAAATTGCATTATATTGTTTTGCACTCTTATAGTTGTAATAGTGAAGCACGTTACATTTCTAAAAGATCTAAAGTCTGGTTTCACAGATAGGGTTTAGACTAAGGCATGATTAGGCCTTAGTTCAATTAGGACATTTAAGTAGCTTTTACAAACATGCCTTAGAAAAATACATTACTGGTGTGCATCTTGAGACAAAACAATGACACTGACATATTTTAAAATATCTTAGTTCAAGTTGCTTTCATTTAAAACAGCTCAGAAATTAATTTTGTCTGGGACTAGCTTAACTTGGTATTGTTGTTGTATGTCGCGTTGGACAAAAGCGTCTGCTAAATAGCATAACCATAGCCATGTTCATAATCATACTTGTCATTGGAACTTATTAAAACAATTTGTTATTGATTTCTTACCTGCTCTCCACAACGTGCATATCCTCCTGGGAAAATGAATCCGCTGTTGATTGACGAAGCTCTCAACCAAAGCTCGCAGCCCACAAATATTAGCATGTGCAGAGTCGAATTAGCGTCTATATTCGCGCGTTGTGTATAATCTCGCGCTTGTGTATAATTTCCCGCGCCTGAGTGTCGTGCATGCAGGGACCACAACAACCGATAGGGGGCAGTGGCGGACACACAAATATACAACATTTGTCAGGTTTTTGGTATACAAAGACTTTTGAGAAAAACACTTTTTAGGTATTAAAACAAGCTTAGAAAACGTTTTAAAAGGTTTATTTTATGAGGACAGCCAACTGTCCTCATATACCAGAGGGTCCTCATTTCTCTTTGAAATGTCTTGAAATCTGTCCTTCTATCCCGTAAAACAAACACACACACACATATACACACACACGCACACACACACACACACACACAAACAAACATACACACACACACACACACACACACACATGTGATATACAGATGTCTCTAACTATAAACAGAATTTTACAGGTAGGTGTATACAATTGTATGTTAGCTTAAGGTAAGCAGTAGATTTAAGGTAGTGCAAACAGTGAAATGTAAACAGTTGGTACTGTATGAACAGTTGGTAGCAAAGGTGCGGTAGTGCAAGGGATGGTGGGATGGTGGGGGATGAGAGGAGAGTCTGTGAGGGGAGTGGGATGGTGGTGGGGGGGTAGAAGAGTCTATGAGGGTAGTGGGATGGTGGGGGTGAGAGGAGAGTCTGTGAGGGAGTGGCATGGTGGGGGTGAGAGAGGAGTCTGTGAGAGGTGTGGGGTCAGCAAGGGTTAGAGTTCAGTAAAGACACAGCTCTGGGGAAGAAACTGTTCTTTAGTCTGCTGGTTCTAGTCCGGAGGCTCCTGAAACGCCTGCCGGAGGGGAGGAGGGAGAACAGTCTGTGGGCTGGGTGAGAGGAGTCCTTAAGGATGCTGCGAGCTCGACGCAGACAGCGTTTCCTCTGGATGTTTTCGATGGCAGGAAGTGGAGTCCCTGTGATGCGTTGGGCAGTTTTCACCACCCGCTGCAATGCCTTGCGCTCTGCGACAGAGCAGCACCCATACCACACTGTGACACAGTTCGTCAGGATGCTTTCTATCGCGCAGCGGTAGAAGTTCACCAGGATGGCCGAGGAGAGCTGGTTCTTCCTCAGTGTCCTCAGGAAGAAGAGGCGCTGGTGAGCCTTCTTGACCAGGCTGGAGGTGTTGGTTGTCCAGGTCATGTCAGCCGAGATGTGGGTCCCCAGGAACTTGAAGCTGGAGACACGCCGACGTCCATTCCATTGATGTGGATGGTGTGGTGTGCCTCTAGACTCTTTCCTGAAGTCCACGATGAGCTCTTTCGTTTTGGTGGTGTTGAGGAGCAGGTTATTTTCGTTGCACCATGTGGACAGGTGCTGGATCTCTTCCCTGTAGGCAGTCTCATCGTTGTTGCTGATGAGACCAATCACTGTAGTGTCGTCTGCAAACTTGACGATGGCGTTGGATCCAAACACAGGCTTGCAGTCAGAGGTGAAGAGGGAGTAGAGAAATGGGCTTAGCACACAGCCCTGTGGTACACCAGTGTTAAGTGTGATGGATGTGGAGCAGGTGGATCCAGATCAAGTGACATTATGATGGCGGCTGACTCTGGGCAGTACTCTGTCTTCATCCTACTGGATTTATTGTCTGCTTTTGATACTCTGGACCATAATGTATTGTTAAAGCATCTGCAAAATGAAACGGGTTTCTCTAGATCAGTTCTAAAGTGGTTTTCCTCTTACCTGAGTGACAGATCATTTTGTGTCTCTATTAACAATATTTTGTCTGAAGTGACCCCTCTGTCATATGGAGTTCCTCAGGGCTCAGTCCTAGGTCCTCTTTTGTTTTTATTGTACATTCGCCCTCTTGGTGAAATAATTCACGGTTTTAAAAATGTGTCTTATCACTTTTATGCTGATGACATTTGTACTGTTTTTTTAAAGACTCTGAATTTCATAAACTAACTGATTTGTTGAACTGCTTGTCTTGCATAAAAAACTGGTTATACAATAACTGCCTACAGCTGAATACAAAAAAGACTGAAACTTTAATCTTTGCACCAGACCAAAAAATACCTGAAATCAAACAACACCTTGGTTCCCTGGGTTCTTCCGTCCAGTCGAGCCTCAGAAACCTTGGTGTTCTGTTTGACCAATCGATGTCTCTGGACAGTCATTCTAGACAGTTGGTCAAAAACTGTTTTTATCATTTGAGAAACATTTCTAAATTGAGAGTGTTTTTGTCTAAAGCTGACTTGGAGATGATTATTCATGCTTTTATTTCTTCTTGTCTTGATTATTGTAATTCTCTTTTTACTTGTTTGAACAAATTGTCTCTGAGTCGACTACAAATGGTGCAAAATGCTGCAGCCAGGCTTTTAACTGGAACCAACAGAAGGGCTCACATTTCCCCGGTTTTATCCTCATTACATTGGCTTCCAGTCAAATTCAGAATTGATTTTAAAATTTTAGTCTTGACTTTTAGAGCTCTGCATGGACAGGCCCCCCAGTACATCACTGACCTGCTGACCCCTTACTCCTCCTCCCGCGCTCTTCGGTCTTCTGTTCAAAACCTTCTAACGCTCCCCAAAACCCGTTTTAAAACTCGGGGAGACCGGGCTTTCCAAGCAGTCGCCCCCAGACTCTGGAACGCCCTGCCCCTGTCACTGCGAGTGGACGTTTCTGTTGATTCTTTTTGTTGATTGTGCTTTTTATTTTTTTATGTTTTGAATATTTTGTGGTTTTAATTTTTATTCTCATAGTTTTATTGTTCTTTTATTGCACTTTGTAAAGCTCTTTGTGATTTATATCTGTGAAAGGTGCTATATAAATAAAATTTACTTGCTTACTTACTACAAACCCTGGGAGAATTTGTGATTTTTTTTACATTTTTCAGGGAATACTTGTTATGGTCTAGCACAGTGTGTGTTGTCTTGTGTCCCTAGTCTTTGTCTCCCTCGTGTGGTTGTTGTTGTTTTTTTAGGTCTGGCTGGTGGGAGTGGATGGCAGACAGATGCAGCCGTTCCTCATTCTACCCCGCCAAGTTTAGATTAGTTTAGTTTAGTTTATTTCTTTTAGGACAGAGTACAATGTACATTAAGCCGAAGCAGATATGCTTGTACCAGATTATAGCTTAACAGCTATAGTCATTAATCTGTTGTACAATAAACCCATATTCTAAATATCACCAACTTCTGTGTCTGCTTCGGGGTCCTGCTTCCGGCTCCCAAACAATATTATTGATAACACAAAAAAAGGTTGAAGCTAAAGCATCTGGACTCAGTTTTCAAGGTGAAGACGTTTTGTCTCCAATTCAAAGAGACTTTATCAATTCTGAGTCCCGCATTTGCTTTTTACCAACTGCGCTTGCCTGCGTGGACTACAAGGTCTGAGTACATGATGGGAAATTATATCCTGTCAGCGTGAGCAGTGACAGCTAATTGGACCTGAGCGCTGACTCTTCACTGCTCCCACCCACACCTTTATTCATTTCAGTCTATTCTAGACAAATATCCGACTAAAAAACGGAAAAAATTGTTTAGGCTTTTCTCAAATTTGAAGAACACATTATCAAAATTTACTTAATGAGATGGATTTTTCTTATTTTAAACGTTGTGCTTCCAAAGCCGACGCCACACTTAAAATGGTATAATCATCTGTCATAGTTTCAGTTAATGGTGTGTGAACGCACTTCTGCTTCAAAACCTGTGTTCAGGTTGCACTTGTCTCCAATCCGCACCTCATCAGCCAAAGCATCCTTAGAAGAATGTTAACAGCTCAGAATTAATAACGGGTCTATGGGGACAGTGGGGGCTCCCTGCCTCAGGAAGGGGCTTCAGTGGGTTCTGACTACTGCTCTGAACAAAGCACGGGGCGTCTTTTATCTTATCTGTTTGCGTGAGCCAAACAGTTTGTGTTTGGTTTTGTATGAGATATTTTCAGATGTGGACATTATCAAAATGTGAGGCACAAATGAAATCATTAAAGATAGGACAATATGCAATTTGTTAAGTTGCTCCATGAACTTTTTGCCAATTATTAATGTTCAGGGCACTCATACAAACTTCCCAAGCGCTCAGTTGCACCTGACACACAGAGAACCTGATTTAGTGCACACTCCTAGTGCTATGAGTGCACTTTGGACTCAGGCACATGTGGTTTAAATTACAAACCACTAAAATTATCAGTAATTAGCAGTCTCAGTCTCAGTCTTTCACAGGCATGTTCAACAAGGGCTGGTGGCTTCATCCATAAATAGGGGCCACCTTATTCACACCTGTTTTTTCACAGAATTGATGACCTCAGTGATTAAATGCCACACTGCTATTTCTATTAACACACCCCATTCAACTAATTGCCCAATTGCACAGCCTTAAGAGCGTACATATCATGAATGTTGGGTCTTGTTTGTTTTCTGAGAATCTAATGCACCTACTGGTAACGTGTTTGCCACTTAGCAATAACAAATAAACTAAAAACCTGGATTATTCTGGTTAGTCTCATTGTACTGCTATTATTTTGAAATATACTGTATGTCCTAAACACCAACATTTTTTGAATATAGAAAGAGTTTTATTGTTGAAAGAAGGATTTATTCATTTATTTCTCTATTTTATGTAAATGTAACCTGCTATAAGCCAACTTCACAAAATCTATTGCAAAATAAAATACTCTAATAATAATAATAATAATAATAATAATAGAAACAGGGATTATCAGTTAAATGCTGTATGTGTGCTGCCCCATGACGAACAAGCTACACTTACCTACAACACTGTTTTACACAGCCACATAAGAATTTATAATTTACAACATTTATGCATATTGAAAGTCACTTTCTTTTCATTTGCATTTCAAATAGGAGTAAATAATGCAATATTGTTATTGTCAAATCAATAAATTGGACTAAATGTACAGTATGTGTATCCACCTTGAGAAACATAATAGAGTCCTCTAGCCCAGAGCTGAGTTTGTAGTGAGTTGATATAATAAATAGGCTTTGGAGATAAGACACTGCTGATTTCTGTTCCTCCTCCTCTGATGTGTCGGAGTGAGAAGAGCTGTAAAGTGATTAGGTTTAGTATTTTCTCCAGACTCTGGGCTTGGACTTGATTAAATTAAAGCATGTAGAGGGTTGTGTGAACACACGAGGGTCAGAACAGAACAGCTCGAGGGGGGATGAAGGCTGTAAATGTGATATGATCAGATAGAGATTTGTAAAGAGTATGAGAATGCACATAAGAAACTTTATTTTTGCCTTCACTGCTTGGCTGAATTTTCAGACAGCGCTGTAGAATTGTGGATTTAGTGACTAAAATGAAACAAAAAAAAGCCTTATTACAGCTGCTCTCAGAAAATGTGATGGCACATGTGTGTGTGAGATGTCGGCTGAGTTCTAACTACTGTATCTCAGATGGAAGGTCTAGATGTAAATATGAGGGGTATGAATAAGGAGTAAGAAATCTAATATTTTTCACCGCCTGTGGTTTACCTGATTAAATACAGTGTGTTCCTGTAAAGCTCTGTGCTGCACTAGCATCTAAACTAGCATCTAGAAAGATGCTAGTTTAAGTAGCATTCATTCTCTGGGCTTTTCAAACTCAAATTATGCTTAAACCGATACTTGTTTCCACTGAGCGCTATAGAATGGTACAGTTTTGGCAGTGCATTTATTTCAATTTGTCAAAAAGGAAACACTGATGCCAAAATATGGTCCTTCTTTAGGGTCTCCTCTCAAAGCAAGTGGAATAATCACTAAAAGGTTAGTAGTGCAATCTTCATTCAGGCAAAAACCTGCAAAACTTTTAGCCAGTAGAGGGCAAAGACCCTGCTACAGAAACTATGTTGTAACGACAGCAGTGCCATTTTACAGACATTGTTTAATTTTAAAAGGAGACTATTTAAGCAGCAAGTTTGGAAGAAAGAACATGTCTCCTGAAATGGTAGAGATACAAAGAAGAGAACAAAGAAGAGAACAAAGAGATGTGGCTAGAGCACGGTTGAAATAACCCTGATTACGTCTGCACAGGATGTGTGAAAGTGGTTTCAGTGAGATACTCTTGATTCTACTGATATCATGCCAAAGAACAATAAAAATAATTTTGAGAATATATATTTTTGGGTTATAAGTTACACTGGGATACTTTAAAAAAAACAAGGCATGTCCAAACATAGACATAGTGGCTCAGTGGTAAGAGCGGTCATCCTTCAACTGGAAGGTAGGCGGTTCGAATCCCGCTCTCCCCATAGTTCATACTGCCGTTGTGTCCTTGGGCAAGACACTTAACCCTCCTTGCCTCCAGTGGTGTTCCAGCTGTGACACTGGTGAATGGAACCTTAATGTAAGTCGCTTTAAATGAAAGCGTCATCCGTGAATTTAAGTCGCTTTGGATAAAAGCGTCTGCTGAATGACTAAATGTAAATGTAAAATGTAGACATAATTAACAACTGTCCACATTCTGCACCTGGAAACTTGGCATGGGAGGCGTGAACAATGTACGCCTCCTAACAATGTACAAACAACACGGTATAAAATCTCATGTATTGTTTTTCTTTGTGGGCAATTTACTCTAGCATTGTTAATGTGTATGAATTGTTTAATTCATGCAAATATGTCTATGACTATATATTTTACAAACAGTAAGTAAGTAAGTAAATTTTATTTATATAGCACCTTTCACAGATATAAATCACAAAGTGCTTTACAAAGTGCAATAAAAGAACAATAAAACTATCAGAATAAAAATTAAAACCACAAAATATTAAAATCATAAAAAACATAAAAAGCCCAATCAACTAAAAGCTTGTTTAAATAAAAGTGTCTTCAGCTGCTTTTTAAAAGAATCAACAGAAACGTCCACTCGCAGTGACAGGGGCAGGGCGACTGCTTGGAAAGACCGGTCTCCCCGAGTTTTAAAACGGGTTTTGGGGAGCGTTAGAAGGTTTTGAACAGAAGACCGGAGAGCGCGGGAGGAGGAGTAAGGGGTCAGCAGGTCAGTGATGTACTGGGGGGCCTGTCCATGCAGAGCTCTAAAAGTCAAGACTAAAATTTTAAAATCAATTCTGAATTTGACTGGAAGCCAATGTAATGAGGATAAAACCGGGGAAATGTGAGCCCTTCTGTTGGTTCCAGTTAAAAGCCTGGCTGCAGCATTTTGCACCATTTGTAGTCGACTCAGAGACAATTTGTTCAAACAAGTAAAAGAGAATTACAATAATCAAGACGAAGAAATAAAAGCATGAATAATCATCTCCAAGTCAGCTTTAGACAATAACACTCTCAATTTAGAAATGTTTCTCAAATGATAAAAACAGTTTTTGACCAACTGTCTAGAATGACTGTCCAGAGACATCGATTGGTCAAACAGAACACCAAGGTTTCTGAGGCTCGACTGGACGGAAGAACCCAGGGAACCAAGGTGTTGTTTGATTTCAGGTATTTTTTGGTCTGGTGCAAAGATTAAAGTTTCAGTCTTTTTTGTATTCAGCTGTAGGCAGTTATTGTATAACCAGTTTTTTATGCAAGACAAGCAGTTCAACAAATCAGTTAGTTTATGAAATTCAGAGTCTTTAAAAGAACAGTACAAATGTCATCAGCATAAAAGTGATAAGACACATTTTTAAAACCGTGAATTATTTCACCAAGAGGGCGAATGTACAATAAAAACAAAAGAGGACCTAGGACTGAGCCCTGAGGAACTCCATATGACAGAGGGGTCACTTCAGACAGAATATTGTTAATAGAGACACAAAATGATCTGTCACTCAGGTAGGAGGAAAACCACTTTAGAACTGATCCACTGTACTGAACTGAACCCGTTTCATTTTGCAGATGCTTTAACAATACATTATGGTCCAGAGTATCAAAAGCAGACGATAAATCCAGTAGGATCAAGACAGAGTACTGCCCAGAGTCAGCCGCCATCATAATGTCACTTGATATCTTCAGCAGGGCAGTCTCAGTTGAATGACATTTTCGGAAGCCTGACTGAAATTTATCTATAAAATTATTTTCATTAAGAAACGCAGTCAGCTCTCACCACTCTCTCCAGGATTTTAGATAAAAAAGGCAATTTAGAGATTGGCCTGTAGTTGTTTGGTTCAAAAGAATCCAAATTGGGCTTCTTCAGAATGGGGCTGACGACCGCTTGTTTAAAAGAGCTGGGCACAGAACCAGTTAAAATAGAAAGGTTGATCAGTTTAACAACATATGGACCAACTAAATCAAATACATTTAAAAGCAGTGAAGTTGGCATTACATCCAGAGGGCTTGATGATGGTTTCACCTTTTTTAGTAGACCCTTAATGTCCTCTTCAGTGACAGGTGAGAAGGTGGACCAAGAGCAGTGAGGAGATAAACCCCAAGATGTGTTTACAGAGGATGGGTTTATAGAGTGGACTGATACATGAGGAGCTAAAGGAGAGACAATTCTTGATATTGTGTCAAACAGGACTTTTCTTCTTTTTTTCTTGTTCAGAACAACAAGATTAGAGAAATAGGCAGATCTGGCCTGTTTTATTTTATCATTTAGTGACATGATGAGCTCCTTCAAGTGCAGTCTGTGGACTTCCAAACTTGTGCATTTCCACAAACGTTCTATTTTACGACAGTTTCTCCTGCAAGATAAGATTTCCTCATTTATCCAAGGACAGGGATTTTTAGGGAAGGTGTGTTTACTTTTTAGCGGAGCAACATTCCAGTCCACTTTAAACCAGTGAATGCTCAGAGTGCAGTGATAGTTATTTTGGAGAAATGAAACAGCTTCACAAGAGGATGTATCAGCACAAAAGAGCCAATCCTGGAGGACCTGAGTCTGCAGTCCACCTCCACCTCAAAGAGAAAGGGCATTCCTTTGAGGTCAGCAATCGATTTACAACAGTGTTTTGCATTTACATTTAGTCATTTAGCAGACGCTTTTATCGAAAGCGACTTACACGAAGCTTTCATTCACCTGTGTTTCAGCTGGAACACCACTGGAGGAAAGGTGGGTTAAGTGTCTTGCCCAAGGACACAACAACAGTATGAACTGTGGGGAGAGCGGGAATCGATCCGCCTACCTTCCCGTTGAAGGACGACCGCTCTACCACTGAGCCACTGCGCCCCTACTGCGTTCTGAAACCTAAATCAAAACAGTTTCACTCTAGAACAACAACACCTGAATGGAGCAGTGTCACAACTCTCCTGAGCCTTAACGACTCTCACAGAGAGTCTCAGGAGTCACACTGTCCTTTCAGAGCCAACGACAATGAGACCAGAACAGCCTGGTCCATCAGGTTTGGTATTAGGGGAAACTCCTCCCTCTAGAGATATAAGCTCAGCTCTCCTACAGTTGATCTCAGAATAGATAAAGTCTCTTGGAATGAGAGACAAAACATCATCTTGAAAACTGAGTCCAGATGCTTTTGCTTTAACCTTTTCTTTAAGATATATTATTATATTAATTTATTTATTTGATTGGGACAGTGCATGTTAATTAACATATATGAGACACAACCACATGAATGTAAACATGCCAGATTGTAGCCGTGGGCTAATTTCCATCCGTTGTCCCAACATTCTCACACCATTCACCAGAGAAACAATCACACACATTCATACACCAGTGCTGTGTCACTGGAGGCAAGGAGGGTTAAGTGTCTTGCCCAAGGACACAACAACAGTATGAACTGTGGGGAGAGCGGGAATCGATCCGCCTACCTTCCCGTTGAAGGACGACCGCTCTACCACTGAGCCACTGCGCCCCTACTGCGTTCTGAAACCTAAATCAAAACAGTTTCACTCTAGAACAACAACACCTGAATGGAGCAGTGTCACAACTCTCCTGAGCCTTAACGACTCTCACAGAGAGTCTCAGGAGTCACACTGTCCTTTCAGAGCCAACGACAATGAGACCAGAACAGCCTGGTCCATCAGGTTTGGTATTAGGGGAAACTCCTCCCTCTAGAGATATAAGCTCAGCTCTCCTACAGTTGATCTCAGAATAGATAAAGTCTCTTGGAATGAGAGACAAAACATCTTCATCTTGAAAACTGAGTCCAGATGCTTTTGCTTTAACCTTTTCTTCAAGATATATTATTATATTAATTTATTTATTTGATTGGGACAGTGCATGTTAATTAACATATATGAGACACAACCACATGAATGTAAACATGCCAGATTGTAGCCGTGGGCTAATTTCCATCCATTGTCCCAACATTCTCACACCATTCACCAGAGAAACAATCACACACATTCATACACCAGTGCTGTGTCACTGGAGGCAAGGAGGGTTAAGTGTCTTGCCCAAGGACACAACGACAGTATGAACTGTGGGGAGAGCGGGAATCGAACCGTCTACCTTCCAGTTGAAGGAAGACCGCTCTACCACTGAGCCACTGCCTTGACTTGGATGACTGAGATCCTTCACAGACCACTAGAGGTATATGATAATAGTATATATATATATTATATGTATGAGAGTGAATGTGGATTTATAGACAATGGTAGCTACTGATAGTAAATCTGACACTGTGATAACAGTAACGGAAGATGCAACGATAATGCAATATAAAGAGCCAGATAAAATTTAATATTGACAAGTGGAAAACAGAACACGGGTTTAGTGGTAAATTTTTCCTAGAAGACTGTAAAAAATAAATAGCAGAGACATCCAAAAACAAGAGCAAACAAAGAAAGGCTGGACTGCCTCAGGCTCAACAATGGCTTATTGAAGACCAAAATAGAAAACGGGTTATGCAAAAGGAGAAACAAGATAGAGATAACAGACAAGCAGAGGAGAGACTTAGAGAGAAGGAACAGCAAATTGAGGGCTTTAAGGGGAAACAATTCCAATATTCTAGGCAAGGCAAGGCAATTTTATTTATATAGCACAATTCATACACTGGGTAACTCAAAATTAAAAACATTTTAAAAAGAAGAGTGCAGATAAAAGAAAAAAACACTTTAGGTTGTAGTGTAGGCGGAGCTAAAGGGGAAGGTTTTTAACCTCCCCTTGAACATTGTTAAAGTTGAGGCTTGTTTTACTTCATCTGGGAGGCTGTTTTAGGTTTTTGCTGCATGAAACTTAAACACTGCTTCACCCTGTTTAGTTCTAACTCTGGGCACGAGCAGAAGGCCTGTCCCAGATGTTCTCAGAGTCCGAGGAGGTTCATAAGTAACTAGCATATCAAAAATATATTCTGGTGCTAAACCATTTAGAGACTTGTAAACGAGCAGTGCTGTTTTAAAGTCTATTCTCTGACCAACAGGAAGCCAGTGCAGAGGTTTTAAAACTGGTGTAATGTGGTTGTACTTCCTGGTTTTGGTGAGAACCCGAGCAGCCGCGTTCTGAATGAGCTGCAGCTGTCTTAGCCCTCGTTTTAAGAGACCAGTGAGCAGGCCGTTACAGTAATCTAACCTGCTGGAGATAAAAGCATGGATAAGTTTCTCTAAGTCTGGTTTGAGAGTTAAGAGACATTTTATTTTCACAAAAATGGCCACCTCGTTACAGGCTTGCCACACCCATACCCGATAAGATATCAACAACAAAGTCACAATTTTGGTTGGCACACGTGTCTAGATGATACTCACCAAATTTGGGGCCATTTAAATTAAAACACAATGATTTGCATCTTTGCGCAAGTGCGATTTTAGTGGCCATGCGTTTCACCCCACATGGCGGACTTCCTGTTTAGTTTAGGGTGTGTCTGTCATTGACTTTTCTGTTTGCCCTGAGGTGTCCTATGGATGTACCAAGTTTCATTTTTCTACGTTGGAAAAAAGTTACTTTCACTTTCCATAGGCCCATTGTATTTTGACTTTTCTAGGGGTCGCCACTGAGTCATTTTTTGTAATTTTTTTTCGGGGACTTCAAATACATAAATTTTTTGCCGAGCTTGAAGTCTGGGACCAATAAAAATGACTTTTCGTGCATGTTCACTGGGTCAAATGTAGGATCATATTGTGACAAAAAAACAATAGGCCCTCCCGGTCATCACCGGCTCGGGCCTAATAATAATAATAAGTTTTATTTATATAGCGCCTTTCCAGAGCTCAAGGACACTTTACAATAAACAAACAACAATAAAGACAATTGACAAAGAGAGCAGACAGAACAACAATAGGCAAATGAGAGTGCAAGTACAGTAAGTGAAAAAACCCACTAAGAACTGTAACATTCAGAAAATAGGTGTGTTTTGAGCATGGATTTGAATTCAGAGATAGTGTTAACAAAACGGAGTGATAGGGGGAGAGAGTTCCACATTTTGGGCGCAATAACACTGAATGATCTGCCCCCCATTGAAGCAAGGCGATGCCGAGGGACAACGAGAAGGCTGGAATCAGCAGATCGTAAAGAGCGAGTAGGGGTGTAGGGGAGAAGCAGGTTACAGAGGTAGGGGGGAGCAAGGCCGTGCAGAGACTTAAAAGCGAGAAGGACAATTTTGAATTTAATACGGTAAGCCACAGGAGGCAGATGTGGGTACTTTCGTTTGAACAGGTCGTCATGTTGCCAAAACAAGTTAAAGTTATCAATGAAGTGTACTCCTCTTGTCTCACAAGCCTTGGACAGCCATGTATTCAATGCAAGCAGCCGACTGAATTTATTGATCCTTCTGTCGATGTTTGGGAGTGGTCCACTGATAAAGGATTGCACTTCCAGGTTTTCAAAATTGTCTAAAAGCCTGGAGAAATCCTTTTTTAAAACTTCTGATTCCCCCTTCCTCGTGTCAACTGCACCCATGTGTAATATCAGCTGTTTAATCCCTGTGTGTTTGGACATGACTTGGGGGAGGAGTGCTGTTATACCAGTGACTGTAGCACTTGGAAAGCTGCATGTAACAAATCTACCGTTGTCTAAGTCTCTGACAGCACCGTCTCCAAGCAGCAAGATATCTCTGACCTTCACTTTTGGCATAGATTCTCTGTCTCTGTTTGCCTGGTGCTTTTCCACAGATTCATGTCTCCTGTTCTCCATAGAATACGCTTGATTTACTCCATGTTTTTCATTTACAGAAGAGTTTTCTGGTTCATTCACCTTTAGCTCAGTCAGTGGTTGGAATCTGTTTTTTAGCTGGATGTCTGGTGATGCTACATATGCTCTTGTGATGTCAGCATTCTTTTTTCTAATCCAGTGCTGCTTTGGCTGGGCACCAAGTTTATGCCAGGTGGTATCATTTTGTTTAAATCCCTTTGCTTTGCTCAGTTTTGGGAATGACACTGTATCATCCAAGTTTAAATTCACAGTCTTACCACATTGTGTGATCGGTATTGTCTCCTGAAGTCCTCTTTCAGATTCCAAAGCAAATATCTTTGTTTGTAGCACACTGATTTCCTGTTGATATTTCCAGCAATTTTGGCAGAAAGAGTTTGTAGTAGTTGTTTTTACCCCAGACATGTTGAAAAATAGATACCAAGGCTCCAGTCGCTCGGCGAGTCCAACGGGTTGTTTAAAAGGTAAAAAAAACAAAAACAAGTAAAAAACATAAAAGCAAAATCCAGTTAAAAGAAAGTAAAAAGTAATGTAAAAAAGTTAATCATAAAAATCATCATTGGCTAAATTTAGAGATAACTAAAAAAGAAAAGTAAAGCAGGCATGAGCAAGCAGAGGTGCGACTATTCTAACTTAACTTATCCTTCTTCACATGCTTTCTACGTCCAGGAGCAAAAAGTTGAAGATGATGACCTGGGTCACTGCACGGCTTCATATCAAGACCAACCAAAGAAGGAGCCCACTGTTCCTCTAGGGGAGCCAATCCAACAAGCACTGACTCACTCCATGCCTCTGCCACAGCACCAGTTTCCGCCTCGTCACGGCCAGCACATTCCTCTCATGAGCTCTCAGCGGCTATCCCAGGCTAGGAGTGACCATTGATGGTAGAAGGGGTGGACATAACAAGCCCGCTTCCGGGTTGGAAGCCTATAAGGAATTAGGCGTAGGCTCCTTCAAGCATGACCCCCATTGACATCCATTGAAAAATTGGCGCCAATTACAAAGTGACTATTTTTGTCACAGTCATCATTGTCACTATGCTCTCTTTGTTTGAACACATTGTTATTATTCCCGTAATTGTTATATTAATATTTGTCACGTAACTCGAGATATTAAGATTAATAACTGACCTATCAGCTGCCTCCATTCTGCTATGTCGACTCGCGGGGGCGTGGCTGACAGGTTTGATTGGTACCAAGCCTCTCTCATGGAACCTCTAAAATGGTCCTCGAGTAAGGGCGCCGCCATACGGTGATTTTCCAGCGAAATACAGCGATATACTTCCGTCCACCAGAGGGCAGGCTCCAAAAGCGGAAATATAAGGAGAAACCCAATGGTGACTTTACAAGTGTAAAAATCCTGTTTACAGCCTGGTACAAAAGATGGCTCCGGTCTCTAGAGCTAAGTTTTTACTACATGACAACTCTGGGGGGGGGGTGAATTTTTGATTAATATGTTTGTTTATGCTATATAAAAACTATTGTTTTACTATGGAAAAAGCCCGGATGTAACGGCCATTTTATTGCCCATTCGTAATGACAATATTGGTGAATAGGGGACCAATGGGCAGATATCATTCATATTTATACAATCTATGATTGGTACACATTCCCATCTTGTTGTTTACTCTGCTCTCTCAGGAGAAAAAGACGCTGGATATTTATAGACAGAAGAGGATCTTGCAGAGGCCTAACTATTTTAAATCAGTGAAAGTTAAGCTTTTTGCTACACCCAAAAATTGTTTTTAGTTTGTCTATGTTTTCTGGAGCTTTTTAGCCAGTATGTCTTAGTTTTTTGTTAATTAGTTTGTTAGTTGCTGCTGTTCATGAATGGAGATCGCTTGCTCTTAGCTAAAAGCTAACGCTAGCTGTGTTTGGTTTAATTCAGCTGATTTAAATCACTTTTTCATCGTCCAACTGCACTAAATGAACCACGCTCCAGTTTCTAGGTGAGTACATTTTTGCATGTGTTAAAATACTGTTCAGGATATATACAGTTGGCTAAACTATTGAGCTTTTGTTAGCTGACCAGAAGGTGGCTGCTAAAGGCCTAACTTACTGCTCAACCGTTTTAACGATAGTTTAATATAATAACTGGACCAAACTTAATAATATAAAGATACAATCATATCTAACCTTCAGTTAGGAAGGCATAATACAGTTTGTTTTTTGTGCTGGAAATAAGCTGTTTTTGTAGTTATAACCTACACGTTTAGACCTTAATCTAATTTTTATGTTTAAAAGGCCATAATATAATCATGATAATAAAAGCAAAAATTAGAAGTGGGGTTAATGTACTCTTTTACAAAGATCTGGGTTGTGCCATTTTGGTAAATATATTTGACACATGCCTATTTTATGAAAATAGATCTTGTTCTCTCTCCACAGATTTCCTAAAGGTGATGCTGTCAGGCTGAGGCTGATCAGAAGAAAGGCTCTTGGTTGTGTTGTGAACACTTTGAAGAGGATATTCAGACAAAGGTGGGTGTTACATTACATTAAACATTACACCTGCAATGTCTACTAACCTCTGATACTTTTTACTCTAGAAAACACTTTCCTTACTCTGCAGTCATACATCCCTTAAACATTACTGTAGCTAAAGTGCATGTGTTAGTTTTATATTTGTACATCTAGCATCTGTAAATCATGACAACAGTAGACAGGTAAATGTTTATGTCAGGTTTTAAACATGACAGACATTACCTCTAACCCAGTACAGTTCACATTTACTAAAGTATTATATTTAGGCAAATGTAAGTTTAAATCAAAGTCCACTATTTTCTAAAACAGTCCTTACACACACAGTAACATAAAGTGAGCTGGAGAATAAAAGACCAACATTAATGTTGTAATTTGTTCTGTGATTAACAGTAAATCTCATGAACAGAGGTGACCGGTCCCAACAGCAAGACTTGTTTTAAACACAAGTTTTTACTTTGTTCTCCGTCTTTGCAGAGCCCCTCGACAGTTACTGTACCTGTCTACTGCTGCTTCTGTCGGCCCTCCTCAGTCCAATACTGTCCAGTCTAGTCCAGTCCAGTTATCGGTCCTCTCTGCTCCTGCACAGCTGACACAGCCCAGCCACGTCTTCCTCAGCTTCATCTGACTTCACATCCTGGTCCATCTACAACTTCAGCTTCTTTTAAATAAACTTAAACTTAATCAAATCTCTATTCATTTATGTGCTTCTAGGTTTAAAGACATACATAAATGTATTTCAAGCTCTTACATCTGACATAATTTATACACTTGCACAGAGTTAATAACATGTAGAATTTTTATTTTATTTTATTCATTTTAAATAACATGAAAGTAGATAAAAGCAAACAGACAAAACTTTAAATCATTTATTTATCACTATAGTGTTATTTTAATCAATCATCATCATCAGAAATCAGAATCAGAAATCATAAAACACATTGTTTTGTCTCTTTTTAAATTTAAAATGATAAAGTAGTGCTTCAAAGATGGAAGGGTTTCTTGAACTTTCAGGTTGTTCCTGAGGTCGTTGACCTGCAGCTGCACGGGTAAGGAAACTGAAAAACAAAAATCAAAACTGGTTTAACACATATTTACTCCATCTCAAAAATACAGCACTTGCTTCTTTAACTACAATTTCTAAATAACCAGTTTCTTTAAAAAAAGTCTGCTATGTGTATATTTTATGAATGTATTAAAATAAGTTGAAAACTATTATTAACCACAGACGCTAATAGATAGACTAATAGATTTACAGAAAATATATTTCTAAATGATCAACTTTATATATCTTTACAACATACAACTTATAATTATGAAGATAACTATTAACAATAGCAGATTAGTACTATTGCTAGCTGTAGATGTATTTTGTCTTGACAAAGATGACAAATAAATAAGTAAAGTAAAAAAAAAAACGTAGATATCGGTGTAAAAGTGAAATTTACCTGAATTGGAGCAGCAACCAGAGGGCGCCGATAACACAGAGACAGTGAAGGAGCAGCGATGCTAAGTTTAGCTCAGGTCTCTGTCGGAGCCATAGATTGTATAAATATGGATGATATCCGCCCATTGGTCCCCTATTCACCAATATCGTCATTAGGAATGGGCAATAAAATGGCAGTTACATCCGGGCTTTTTCCATAGTAAAACAATAGTTTTTATATAGCATAAACAAACATATTAATCAAAAATTCCCCACCCCCAGAGTTGTCATGTAGTAAAAACTTAGCTCTAGAGACCGGAGCCATCTTTTGTACCGTCCATCTTTTGGAGCCTGCCCTCTGGTGGACGGAGGTATATCGCTATATTTCGATGTAAAATCACCGTATGGCGGCGCCCTTACACGAGGACTATTTAAGAGGTTCCATGGGAGAGGCTTGGTCGGAGCTTTGCTGTCTGCAGGGAGCGAGCATGTGATCAACAGACTTTCAACAATCGAGCTTCTGATTGGCTCACTGGTTACCTTGCGAACGGGCACTCAACTCAGTCCATACATCCAAATGAAGGACTTCTGGCTCCATAATATCAACATGGCGACCTCCAATGGCTAAATATGGTGCCTGAAAGAGCGTCAATCTCGAGGTTCGTAACGCTGACGTTGACGTCCCACTTCTTATGTCCAGCCCCTTCTACAGTCACTGGGAGTGACACTACTCATAGCTTTAAGTCTTTTTCTTTCCATTTGTTAAAGATAATACTGGTGTCCATAATGACCCTAAAGCAGAGTGGAGCAAAATGATCAACCAGCCACTGCCCGAGTCTATTAGCCGTGGACTTGATGTGAAAGAAGCGATCAAAGGCATTATCAGTAGGCTGCACAAGTAGATGCACTTTGATCCAAAATTGTCAAACATTACCATGAATGGGGTCAGTGCAAAGTGGAATGGGTGGCAGTCGGCGACCAAGTACCCCGAATGTCACCTCGCTGGCGGGGAAGGAGCCTGAGCTTGTGCGGGAGGTTGAGAGATATTGACTAGAGATAGTCGGGCTCACCTCCACGCACAGCTTGGGCTCTGGAACCCAACTCCTCGAGAGAGGCTGGACTCTCCACTACTCTGGAGTTGCCTGCGGTGAGAGGCGGCGGGCTGGTTTGGGGTTGCTCATAGCCCCCCAGCTCAGCCGCCATGTGTTGGAGTTCACCCCGGTGAACGAGAGGGTTGCTTCCCTGCGCCTTCGGGTCGGGGATAGGTCTCTCGCTGTTGTTTGTGCTTAAGGGGCAAATGGCAGTGCAGAGTACTGGCCTTCTTGGAGTCTCTGGGAGGGGTGCTGGAAAGTGCACTGAACACTGTTCTACTGGGGGACTTCACCACTCACGTTGGGCAGCGGTGTTCAGTTATTGGATTTCTGTGCTAGTCACAGTTTGTTCATAATGAACACCATGTTCAAGCAAGTGTGTCCACCAGTACACTCTAGGCCGGAGGTCGATGATCACTTTGTAGATGTTTCATCTGACCTCCAGCCGTATGGCGAGTAGCCACAAGGCGGCACTGAAAGCAAATTATAAATCAGCGACGCATTAAACAATACATAAAATGATATAATGCTACTACCTGAATGTGAACGCCATGTACACTCTGCGACCCGGAAGTACAATGAGCTCAGAGTGAACAGCAGCGCAAGCAGAGCTAATTATAGGCTGCTGGCGCCAGGTGGACAATTAGAAGCATCAGTCTATACTGCCACATAAAGTTAACATTATGAATGAATAAAAATCCCTTTAGCATTTTGATAATTAAACATTAATTACTATTAATGGTTGCTATTAATGGTATTTCAGAAATCTGTTTAAATATGTTACTATTTATTAATATGGAAAAACACAAAAACATACTATAAAAATGATTTATAAAACATATATTTGTATTTATAGAGTACCTGGTGGTAACATAGAGTCCTTTTTAGACAGTATGGAGCAAATCTATACAAAACAAAATCTGCACATAAATCTTTACATAGGGATGGGTCTGGCCCAGAGATGAAAGAAAATGTAAAGTAAAAGGAAATGTAAAAGAATGTATAATAGAAATTAAATTAAAGGAAAAAAAAAACAATTGGCTGAAAATGTTTCTTTCCTTAAATAGATAATTACTAAAGGCAAAATGGAAGACATTGTCAATTTATTGACCTTCAAAATGCTTTTGACACAAAAAAATCATGCAAAACTATTTCTGATCTATATAAATTATTTGTGTTTTGTATCAACTAAATTAAATTTTATATTGTATTCAGGTAATGACTTACAGCTAATGGTAACTGAGGATACAACAGACCTGAACAAAAGGAAAGAATGTTTCAACAGTAATAAGTTGTCATTAAATATAACATAAACAAAATGTATACTATTTGGCGAACATAGAGAAGATAAATAAGTAGAGATACGAATTGATTAATAACATAAATAGTTTATTGGCATAAGCAATAGCATAAGCAAAAATATTCATACATCCAAGTATTATTTATAAGACCATATTTTTTTGTAGTGTAGCCATGGTGATACAGTTACAAATAATAGCTGTATGAAATATAAAATATAGTGAGAGTAATATGTGGTAAGACTAACTATCAGTGTTTATTTTAACATATAGATTTTTTTCAAAAAGCTAATGGAAAATATTGGTTAATAAGTTTCTTCTTGTGTGCGGCAGAGTGCTATGAGCGGGCAATTTAACTCCCAGGTCAGTTTTTACAATTACCCAAAGAAATAAATTTACGTGATCAAGATTTTGTGTCAAGAGGTCGACAGCGGTATGTAGTCAGCACTTATCATCAGCATACATATAAGACCTGTTGCATACACATAATGATAAATAATCTTAATGTTGCTACTTTAAGGCTGAAAAGTTACAACCTCCACAGTTACATCTCATCGTAGTCAAAAATATTAAATGAGGAATAAAGCTTGAAGCCTTTATCAAGTTTTTAATTTCTTCTTTTTTTGTTCTTGCCCCCTCAGATGCACTAAACGTCTGAAATAGAGATTTTAATGCATCATGTCTATGAGCCTGGTCCTATTGAGTTTCTGAGTTACAACCTGCACAATTGTTGTCAACATTGCATCAAACACACACAAAAAAAATCAAACAGAGTTTATAAAATAAAGAAAAGTGGTAAAACATTTTCCTGTTTAGAGTTTAAAAACTAAGCAACGGTCAAAACTATTCTCTTCTTCTACTGTTACGTAGCAGCCTCTGACCTAATTTCACAGGAGAGTTCTTTTTAATTGTAAATGTTTGCGCAAAGATTGTTTTAAATCTGATGAAATAATGTGAGGATAGTTGTCTTTATGTCAACATCTATAAAAGCTCTAGTAAATGGTATCAAAGCCCTGCAGCAGGAAACAGCTATTAAATCATCTTGTCAGACACAAGTTAATATTTGAGCGCTGTTAAAACACGTCATTTTTAAAGAGTAATTGCTTTATGGATTTTTTGGGGGAAGGAAATATTTATGGGATGCCATCTTATAATTGAATCGAAGATCAAAATCCTCAAAGTCATTTTCTGTGTACAGCTTCAGTAAAAGACATCTAATAAGAAGTATCTGTTTCTACATCCTAGAGGCTTTAACAGGTTTTGAAGCAGTGAAGGCATGGGTCCTTAATGATCATGGATATTAATGGATGGGGAAGGGAGTTTATTTTCTATAAAAAAAAAAGTATCTTTAAAATGGGAGATTTTAGCAATCCTTATGGCCTGAGTTGTTTTATTTCTAGATTGCCTGAAGGCAAGCCAATCGACAGGGGATTGTGAAGAATGGCTTTCCACCAAAAGGCGTTCTTACGGTGGATAAACTTGACCAAATCATGAGAGAACCAGGGGCATTTTTTTAAAAAGAGCATGTTTGTTTATGATCTGACTGAACGAGTTCTTGAAGAAAAGCCTTGCCTCGTCCTGGGAGGGGGCGGAATCAATTCTGTCCCACCGCTCTGACACAACATCACAAAAAAAGCCTTGTATATCAGAGTTCTTCAGAGAGCACTTGATTGGCTTCACAAGGAGCTATTTTAACAGAACACCCAGAGCGTATACAAGCAATAGCACAGTGATCACAAAAAAAGTATTGTATGTATGTATGTATGTATGTATGTATGTATGTATGTATGTATGTATGTATGTATGTATGTATGTATGTATGTATGTATGTATGTATGTATGTATGTATGGCAAAGCAGGTCCAAATCATGATGTTTTCTCCACCACACCATTTACAGGTGGGATGATGTTTTCATGATAATATGCCTTGCCCTTTCTGCGCCAGATGTAATGCTGTGTGTTTTTTCCAAATAGTTCAATCTTAGATTCCACAAAACATTTTGCCGCTGTGGAGTGTCGATGTGCTCTTTTGCAAACTTCAGGCGTGCAGCAATGTTCTTTTTAATAAGCTGTAGCTTCCTTTGTGGTGTTCTGCCGTGGATACCCTGTTTGTTCAGTGTTTTAAGTATTGTAGACTCATGAACAGAGATGTTAGCAATGATGCCTTCAAATCTTTGGCTGTTATTCTGGGTTGTTTCTTTACCTCATTGATGAGTCTTTGTTGTGCTCTTGGTTTCATTTTGACTGGGCACCCACTTCCTGGTGGAGTAGCAACAGTCCCAAAGCATCTCCATTTGTAGATTGTTTGCCTAACTGTAGACTGGTGAATTTCTAGTCTTTGAAATAACATTGTAATCCTTTTAAGCTTTATGTAAAGTAACAATTCTTGATCGTAGCTCTTCTGAAAGCTCTTTTTGGTGAGGCATGGCTCACATAAGTGTATCCTTCTTGTGCAGAGCAAACTCTAAAAGTTTGAGGGTTTTTTATCAGTCAAAGTAGCTGTAGCCCAAACCTCCAAATGTATTATCTTAACTAGACACCAAGTGTGCTAAAACCTGACTCCAATTTGCTTTTCTGAGGTCCTTAACATTAACATTTTATGTTAAATAATTAATTAATACATTTTAGACACATTATGTTTGTCAATACCCTTGACTTAAATGAAGATCAGATCACATTTTAAGACAAATTTACTCAGAAAACCATGAAATTCCAAAAGCTTCACATACTTTTTCTTGCCACTGTAATATAAAACAGAAATGTGAGAAGACTATATATTTAATGTAAAAGCTTAAAGGAAAAAGTCCAAATCAGCAGCAAAGTAAACTCAGAACTTAGGCTCCACCTCTGACACATGTTGGAGGCTAAATCTTGACCCACTGTAAAATACAGCAGTGATTACCAGAGAAAGCCACACAGACAGCATAGACAGTCGAGGGACACTTAAATGAGTGGCTTCCTTTCTTCCATAACGGGACATTTCCCTCACTGAGCGGAAATGTAGGCCATGTCACTCAATTGCGCCCCCCACCTCCCTGCACCCCCACTGCCTGTGAGCGTTTATATGTGTTATTATGGCTTTGGTTCATTTCCAGCGCTACCTCACACATACCATGTCTATGTCATGCTATACTCATTCCATGTCCCAGATTTTTTAGGTTAGGGGCAACTGAGTGGTTGGGCGTAGCCTAGAATTAAACTGAATTACAGAGCACTCTTTTCATTCATGCAGTTCTTTTCTTCCCTTTGCTCCCGGGTGCGACTGTTGCATTCAGGCAGCAGAAGGAACAGCTCTGGGGCCCTGCAGTGTTTCAACATGTGTGAGTGGGCCCTTTGAATATGTCTGCTAACAGCCACAGGCGTCATTTCTGAGAACATTCAAAGCATAAACAACTTGACAGTTTCTTTCATACAGACTTAAAAATAATGCTCTATCCTGCTGCATAGCAAACCTGCACCTGACAGCAAGGGATCTTAAGTTGTTATCTTTTTTAACTGCTACTTTAACTGCTGTGTGAAAAAGCATTTCTGGGTTCTGGCTGTATTTGCATAAACATACAGCATTTGATTCATGTGTAATGGAAACCAGCAGAATGTGAACAGTTAATTAATATTGGGTGCCATTAGGCTTTAGGAAAAAAATTGAAACCTCACTGTAAGAGTAAAGTAGATAGAGCCCAAAGACTCAGACTTCATCAGCTGTTGATTTTTTTGTTGACTATTGGCTCCATAAAGTCTGTCATGGAGCATTCTCTTACCACAACTGGACATCCTCTATGAGCTATCACACAGGTAACAGGTGTTTTATATCAATCTACTGCTGCAGTATATGAGACACTAGGAGTGGAGCAGGACCAAGCACTCACACCTGCTCCAGCTGAGTATAACCAAAAACTGTAAACCTACAGTAAAAAAATAAAATAAAGGCAGTCAGTGCTGAAAAAGCCTCTCAACAGCTTTCTACTTAAGCCAAAAACTGCTCCACTCTTTGCATGATGCTGATCAATGTCTGCCTCTGCGATCAATTTGCGTCTGACACAGATGGAGAGAGTCCAGCAGCGTTTATGAGTTTGTGTTCAGCTGTGGTGCTGCTGGTACTGATGGTGATGAAGGGAAACACACAGGAGAGAATAGGTTGTTCCCTTTCGAGGGAACTCAACACTGCGTCGTGAAACGACACTTTGGGGAACGCCCTCAGCGTGACGGCCCTGAAGCATGAATGAAACTTAGACCAATCTTGATTGGTACCACGTCACAGCGTAGTGAGTGCCGGCCTACCCGGAAGTATAAAGGGACGCCGCATCACGCACACGCCAGCTTTTTGCTCTTCAGCAAATGCCCTGGGTGTGAACGAGAGACTTGTTGAGAAACTTTTGAATGAAAAGTATGGCAGAACAGTTTAAGAAGTGTCTGTACCCCTGCCCTCGTTACATTACGGGTAGGGACACGCACTCGTGGTGTCTGATCTGCTTGGGAGCACAGCACGCTTGGTCAGCTCTCGAGGGAGCTGGCTGTGTGCACTGAGGGGCAGGGTGCTGCGCTCCCGCCTGGCCGTGTTTGACCGGGCCGGCCAGGCTCGCGTTCCCCGTGGTTCAGGTCCCGTTGCCGCCGAGGCGGCGCGGCGGCTGAGATTGTGGGGATCGCAGCTGGGACTGTTTGATGCGATCGGCACAGCTGAGGCTGTTCTCCGTCCTTCATCAGACAGCTCTGATGCATTCCTCCCTGTGCAGGAGCCCGCGAGGCGCTTCTCCGGCAGGGGAGACGGTCTGATGCTTGAGCTGTCCACGCCTGAGGACGTGGACTTGCTCAGCATTAAAGAGGTGTGCGTGCCCTGCCCTCGTTACATTACGGGTAGGGACACGCACTCGTGGTGTCTGATCTGCTTGAAAAAAAGTGGTCAGCTCGAGGAGCTGGCTGCGTGCACTGAGAGGCAGATCAAAGGCGTTCCCGTGGTTCAGGTCCCATGGCCGCCGAGGCGGCGCGGGGGCTGAGATCGTGGGGATCGCAGCTGGAGCTGTTTGATGCGATTGGGCCAGCTGAGGCTGTTTCCCAATCATCGTCAGACAGCTATGATGCCATTCCCACCTGTGCAGGAGCCCGCGAGGCGCTTCTCCGGCACGGAGAGGATCAATGCTAGAGCTGTCCACATCTGAGGATGTGGACGTGCTCAGCATTGAGGCGGGTGACATGGAGGCTCGCTGGTCACCTAGTGTGCCCGCGTATGAGGAGCTCATAGAGGTTGTGACTGCGTGCGGTGGCCAGATTAGATATTAGCTGGCCACCAGAACGGCAGGAAGCGACAGTAAATAGAAATAAACTGGATGAGCGCTTCCTGCAGCACAGAGTTCGGCCCAAACAGCGGGGTTTGCCATCTTTTTCCGGACTTGCACAACGAGTTGTGTAAGTCCTGGAGTAAGCCACACTCTTCCCGCATTTCTCCCCATGCAGGAGCCCGCGGCGGCTTCTCCCTGCGCCGAAGGGAGGGCGATGCTTGAGCGGTTTACGTCTGAGGATAAGGACTTGCTCAGCATTTACAGAGGTGTGTGTACCCGGCCCTCGTTATATCAGCCGCCCGGCGGCATTCGTCACCTCACGTGCCCGCTTATGAGGAGCCCGTTGCCGTTGTGACTCGTGCGAGTAATAGAGGGCCAGGTTTAACATTATCTGGCCGTCAAAAGGGCAGGGAGCTACAGTAAATAAAAGTGGCTTTTCCTGCAGCGCAGAGCACGAACTGAGCATTAGAGCTTACACGGGTTGTGTGGCCTGTTCCATGACCTGCGCAACGAGTTGTGTGGGTCATGGGCAGGCCACATTTCGCCAATGAGATTGGGACTGCGGAGGCATTTTCTGAATCATCATGGGGTAGCTCTGTGGTCATTCCTTCCAGGGCGGGAGCCCACTAGGTGGCTGCTCCTGCACAGAGAGAGGGTCCGAGGCTTGAGAGGTCTGCATCTGAGGATGTGGGACGGCCTCAGCAATGCGGCGCATTCATTAAAGCCTCGGCGCTGCCCACCAGGCCGTGTAGAGTTACATCGACCATGGTGGGCGGGGCAGCAGGGCTGCATACTACGGCAGTGTATTGCGGGCACGCCAGGCCGACCTGTTAAAGGACTCGGAGGAGACACATCTGTGGATGTGGCTGAGAGAGTCCCCTCCGGGGAGAGGCGGCTGAGGCCGTTTTTCTCTGCAGAGCCCCTTGGACACCGGTGTAGTAAGTCCGCCGTCTATGGCGCTTGGGCCTAGCGGTTTTCCAGCATACGAGCTGCCTCACAGCCCACCCGGGGTTTTGGGCGGGCAGCAACGTTGTATCGCGCATCGAGGATCGTGAGACTTATCCCTGCCGTGCAGCGGTTCAGGGGCGACAACGGTCTTGAAGCAGACCGAGATAGGCCTCGAGAGGCTGAGTCCGTGGCGCGGGACCGCAGTGGTTCCGGAACGGGCTCAGGTTATGGAACAGGAAGTACACTCCCTGCGGGAAAAGGAGGCCATAGGTCGGTTTCCTCCGCCAGGAAATGGAGTCAGTTTCTACAGCGGTACTTTATAGTTCCAAAAGGACGGAGAGTCTGCGTCCAATTTTAGATCTAAGGTATTTGAACCGGTCTCTGAGGAGGCTCAGGTTCGAGATGAAAGTAACTAATAATACCTATTACCGTGAATTAAATTCGGTCCGAGGACTGGTTTGTCACGATGGATCTGAAGGGCGCATGCTTCCATAAATCCTTCTCACAGGAAGTTCCTGAGGTTTGCTTTTTGGGGGCGAAGTGTTCCAATATCGGGTGCTTCCATTCGGCCTAGGCAGAGCACGGCCTGAGCATCAGAGCCTACACCACGGGTTGTGTGGCCTGTTCCATGACCTGCGCAACGAGTTGTGTGGGTCATGGGGCAGGCCACATTTCTCGCCAATGAGATTGGGACTGCTGAGGCATTTTCTCAATCATCATGGGGGAGCTCTGTGGCCCTGCCTTCCGAAAGTGGATGCGGTCTGGCTCCACTGAGACTCCAGGGCATCCGGAGGTTTTCCTGAGGGGGAATCCATTCGGAGTATCAGGGTTACGCGCAGGTGCTGTCGTTCCCTGTCAATATGGAGGAAACCCTGGTCTCTCGCCCAAGGACCAGTACTGGGAGCAACATGTCGCCTGAAATCCGTTTTGACAGATGTCTCCCTCACTGGCTGGGGCGCGGTCATAGCGGCCGCTTTTGCCCAGGGTCTGTGGCAGGACCATCATCGCTCCAGACATATAAATTGCCTGGAGATGTTGGCTGTGTTCAGGGCTCTGAGGAGCTTCCTGGCGGATCTCAGGGGTTATCACGTTCTGGTGCGCTCCGACAATGTGTCGGTGGTAGCGTACCTGAACCATCAGGGGGGTCTGAGGTCTCGCCCTCTGTGCAGATTGGCGCATCAGATCCTCCTGTGGTCCCGGGGGAAGTTATCGTCTATCAGAGCGATGTAAATCCCCGGGGGACCAGAATCAGGAGCAGACACCCTGTCGAGGCAGGGGCTGAGGCCCAGGGAATGAGGACATGGCCGAGGCTGCGTCTGTATGCTTTTCCCCCGGTGGCGCTGCTCCCGGGGAGCTCTGGAGAGGGTCCGGCAGGAAGGGATCAGTCTACTTCTAGTAGCCCCGTGCACTGGCCGGCCCGAGTAGGTTTCTCAGACATTATAGCACTGCTGGCAGGTCTTCCATGGCAGATCCCTTTGAGGAGGGACCTGCTGTCCCGGGCAGGGGCACAAGACTGCATCCCCGGCCCGGGCTGTGGAACTCTGGGTCTGGTCCCTGAGGGGATCAGTACCTAGAGGTGGGCCTAGCGGCAGGGGTAGTAGAAACCATACGCAGTTCCAGGGCTCTGTCCACGAGGAGGTTGTACGGCTTAAAGTGGAATGTCTTTTCCACTTGGTGCAGGGGCGTGAGGTGGACCCAGCTGACTGCCCAGTGGCCGGTCTTGGAGTTCCTCCAAGAGCGCTTCACTGCGGGCTTACCCGTCCACTCTTGCGGTGTGCGTGGATGTCATTTTGGCGTTCCACGCTCCGGTAGGTGAGGGCTTCTGGGAGGCGCCCATTGGTCGTGCGATTCCTCCGTGGCACCCGGAGGATGACGCCTGCAACGCGCCCTGGGGTTCCAACTTGGGATCTGTGGTGGGGCTTGAAGGATTGGCTGAGGCCTCCTTGAACCACTCGAGTTGGCGACAGATTGAGTTCTGTCGCTCAAGGTGGCGCTGCTTTTGGCTATCACCTCACTTAAAAGGGTTGGAGATCTCCAGGCACTGGCTATAACGCCATCTTGCCTGGAGTTTGCCTAATTGTGGGGTTAAGGCCATTTTTACGGCCGAGGCCAGGCTATGTGCCTAAGGTGTCATCTAACGTGGCACGGCCGACGGTTTTGCAGGCATTTCATCCTCCACCTCATGTGTCGGCCGAAGAGGGGAGACTTCATCTGCTCTGCCCCGTTAGGGCACTGCGAATCTATATACAGAAGTCTTCGCAGTGGAGAAAGTCAGAACGACTGTTGGTGTGTTTGGATCTCCTAGGAAAGGTCGGCCAGCGACCAAGCAGACGGTCAGCAATTGGATCGTCCAGGCTATTGCCTTGGCTTATCAGGTGCGCGGATTGCCTTCACCTTTGGCCTTAAGGGCGCATTCTACTAGGGGCATGGCCTCTTCTCGGGCCCTTCTGATGGGGGTCCCGCTTCAGGAGATCTGCGAGGCAGCCGGCTGGGCTGCCCCACACACTTTCATTAGGCTCTACGGTCTATATCTCCCTGCGATGCCTGGAGCTAGGTTGCTCTCGTCCTAAGTGTGCCTGAGTATCCAGTTTCACACTAGGGCAGGCACGGGTCGTCGTGGCATAGTGGGATATGTCCCTTTATACTTCCGGGTAGGCCGGCACTCACTACGCTGTGACGTGGTACCAATCAAGATTGGTCTAAGTTTCATTCATGCTTCAGGGCCGTCACGCTGAGGGCGTTCCCCAAAGTGTCGTTTCACGATGCAGTGTCTCGTTCCCTTCTCAGGGAACAAGGGTTATATGCATAACCCGAGACGTTTTCTGCCAATGCTGCTGTGTTTTAGAACAAACAGCCATGCTGCATTAGACACATTTTTGACTGGAAACATGTTTGCAATAAAAACTGGATTAATGTAGAAGAAGATACACTGATTATCATTTACATCTGTATTCCATAGTGCCATAAGCTGACATTGCTATCAGCCTGTACACACTTCTGTACACACTTTCGTTGAGTTTTATCAAGAAGCATCATCAGTTTAAGTTTCATTATTGGAAGAACCTAGGTTTGCTAATCAACAATTTGAAAAGTTGGAAGAAGGGACAGTTTAATGGACAGATCCAGTCCACATCTTAAAACATCTTCAAGCTATCTGACTTGAAATGTCCTCAACAGATTATGACACATAGAACATGCTGTTCTCCCCACAGACAGTACGGACAGGAATATGGTGTAATTATGCCAGAATAGGGTGAACGTTTCAGAGGAGAATAGTAAGGTGAGGAGGTTCTGGTCATGTCATCTTTTTCATAAATTAGGCCAGCCAGCTGACTGACACTCTACCGTACCCATGGACACACATTGTAGATGGACCTGAATTTTACATCCACGGATGCCTAGACCTTTCTCTCCCCAGACCTGTTCTCTAGGAATTCAGAAAATCCTCTCTGATGTGCACATTCAGGAAACATCCGTAACAGATGCTTGAGCCTTCTTTCTGCTCGACTCTGCACTGTTCCGTCTGTCAACCTTACATTTCCCCCTCATCCGTAAACAAGACACCAAGATACTTTAACTTACCTATGTATATATCAGTATAAAAGACTGTATATCAGTGGAAAAGACTTTTACTCACTTTGGTCCTGTCTTAAAATTCAGTCAAATTGGACAGGCATTCTAGAAGACATGAAGAAAATATTTGGAGTGGTTTAGGATCTGGATCCTGTGTCTTTGCTCTTAGACTGTAGAGACAGTGTGTTGGTTCAAGCTCCAACAGATTATATGACATCTTCACATATGCTGCACAAAAAAAACATTTTCCGATCTTGGATTAGAGGCAAAGCTCCCTCCCTCTTACTGGCACAAACTGGTCATGGAGCTTATCTCTCTGCAATACTTAACCTAATGCGTTCCAAAAGGGGACAGTTCATGGAGGTACCTTCGGCTTTGCTGGTACTGCTGAGGCCACGGGGCTGAGCAGCACTGTGGTGGACTACACACACAAATCAGCCCTTCAAATCACCCTCGTCCTCAGCTACTCCATCATTCCAGTCTCATGTTTGTATTTGTTAAAGTTGAACCAGATACTGTAATCTTACAGCAAAGTGTCAATACAATGCTGTCATTCAAATAACACATCCATCTCGCAGTATCATACTACCCATCTGCTACTTGTTTCTTTTTGTCAGAACATAACACAGCATTTTAACTCCTCAACAGTCATGTGACCTCACAAATGCTGTCTTGGCTGTTGTCCATACTGTTGTTTTGGATTTGAATGTTACAAAAACCTAAGATCAACAGTCTTATTGTCCCACAAATAAAGGCAATGTTTGGCTTGTTTAAATAGAGCTCTGTACAAGCACTGCACACAAACACAAAACTGCTACTGCTTTTGAATTATTACAGTATATTACAGTATTACAGTATCATACAGCTTTATTTACCACACATTTCAAGTAAGATTTATTTTTCTGCCCTTCCTTATGTGAGCAAAGTCCAAGTCTGTGTAATATAACCCCTTCATCTCTCTTGTAAATCAACTGTCTCCTAATCATTAAACCTCTGTGTTCCACTTGACCTTGGACAAACTCAGTCTCCATTTCACAGCCCTCTTGACCTGGTTTTCTCTGCCACGACTTCTCTTTTCCTCATGGCTCGGCTTATTACCAGTCTAATTAATTCCACATGCCAACGCGGTCACACACACATACTTTGAGCAGGCTAAGCCTTTCGCTCCATCTCTCTGCCTCTCTTTAACTGCTCACAGCCAGAACAATTAATTTGCCATCAAAGTGGAAGCCTCAGAGCTGGAAACCCTAGTCTCACAGAGGTTCTGGACAGGCAGAGTACAGATGTAGACATGACACATATCCTCTCTGATATGCACAAACTCAGATCTGCTGCTTTTAATTTCAGCTAAAAACAGATCGCTGTCAGTCACGACTATAAAGAATGTACTGAGGATGAGAAACATGGACTGGTGCCAATAAATGTTATTACACCACAAAAACATAATCCACATAAACAGCTGGACCTTGAGATAGTCTTTACTTTTTACAGCCAACAATTGCTTGTACTTAGCATTTTAGGTAAAGTTAAATGTACAGTACCTCATCTGTATCATTAACAAAGACACATGTACTGTATGTGATTATGTATATCACGTTAATGCTTAACTGTGATTCATCAAAGTCCATTACATATTGTTTTCAGATTTATAAATTTCTATAAACTTTCAGTATAACATGAGGCAAGACAATACTGACAAATTTGTTTCTTTTGGAACACATTCTCTTAATCTGGTGGAGCAGACTAACAGTAATGCAAATCTATTTTGACTTTACCTTCTGTCTAAAACATGACAAAATTACTGTTAAGAACATTTGAAATTGTTCTATAAGCAATCATTTAAAACATTTTTTGAAATAAAACTGTTGTCCAATTGCAATCTCCAAAAATCTTCAATTAGATCTAAAACTGTCTTAATTTGCCAACATACATTGTGCTCATAAGCGGTCTAATAGAGGTGACTCTATTAGACAGTACTTCCACCCCCTCCTCCCAGACCGCCTCCTCCCAGACCAGATCCAAAAGCCTTGACTAGCATCAAGGCTACTATCAGTGATTAGGACACTAAGGGCCTCTGCTGTTCCAGGACTTTTCGTCATAATAAACCACTTATCAACCTGAGGCCCTGGGAGAGAACACTCCCCCCTAGCTCCATAGCTACAGTCAGAAGTCGCAGATTGAAGAAGAGAATAACAGTTAGATTGTCTAATCAGACAAATCTGATTCAAATCCCCTGCAAACAGATTAAGTCAGGTCCTGCTCAAACGGACTTGAAACTTGCAGTGTTCAATGTCAGGTCTTTGGGAAACAAATCTTTTTTAATTAATGATTTTATAACTTCAAATAAGCTTGATTTTATGTTTTTAAAAGAAACATGGTTAGACAGCAGTACTGGAAATGCGGTCCTTATTGAATCCACCCCATCAAATTTCACATTTTTATCCAAAATACGGGAAAACAAAAAGGGTGGTGGTGTATGTGCCTTTCTTAGGGATAATATTCTTATCCAGAAGCTATCACTTGGAGAGTTTTCATCATTTGAGTATGTGTCATTCAAAATGGAGTTGAGGTTTTCTCCATCTATTTTATATGTAGTTCTTTACAAACCACCCCAACAATGTCATGATTTTATTAATGAGTTTACTGAAATGCTTTCGGTTATCTGCACAGAAATTTAACAAATAGTCATATCTGGTGATTTTAATGTGCATGTGGATAATGTTTGTGACAGAAATGCCAAAGAACTTTCTACTATTCTTGATACTTTTGGTCTTTGTCAGCATGTTAATGAGCCGACCCATAACAGAGGTCACACTCTGGACCTGGTCATTACTAAAGGTGTTCATATTTCAGATGTCACTGTGATTGATGTTGCTCTATCTGATCATTCATGTGTCTTTTTTCAATTGTCCATAATTCCAAAAGTTGCTGTTTGACCTACTGTTGTAAAAAAGAGATACATTAACGATAACTGCTGTCATCCAAAAAGTTCATCACTCCAAATTACTTCGTTCCAGACGTTAATACACTGGGTAACTCAAAGTGCTTTATTGAAATAGAAGACAATTTACAAGATTCTCCTTTACAAGACAAGAAAAATTTTAAATTTTCAAAATAGATTGCAGGTAACAAACACTTTATGTTGTAATGTAGGCGGAGCTAAAGAGGAAAGTTTTTAACCTCCCCTTAAACATTGTTAAAATTGAGGTTGTTCCAGGTTTTTGCTGCATGAAACTTAAACGCTGCTTCACCTTGTTTAGTTCTAACTCTGGGCACGAGCAGAAGGCCTGTCCCAGATGTTCTCAGAGTCCGAGGAGGTTAATAAGCAACTAACATGTCAGAAATATATTCTGGTGCTAAACCATTAAGAGACTTGTAAACGAGCAGTGCTGTTTTAAAGTCTATTCTCTGACCAACAGGAAGCCAATGCACAGATTTTAAAACTGGCGTGATGTGGTTGTACTTCCTGGTTTTAGTTAGAACCCGAGCAGCCGCGTTCTGAATAAGCTGCAGCTGTCTTAACCCTCATTTTGAGAGACCAGTGAGCAGGCCGTTACAGTAATCTAACCTGCTGGAGATAAAAGCATGGATAAGTTTCTCTAAGTCTGGTTGAGACATCATCCCTTTGACTCTGGAAATGTTTTTAAGGTGATAAAATGCAGATGATGTAATTGACTTAATGTGACTGTGGAAATTCAAGTCTGAGTCCATGATGACCCCTAGATTTCTAACCTGGTGACTCTTTCTCTTTGTTTCAAATTCAATTCAAGACAAAGGACAGTAAATATGCAACAAGTTGATCAGGACAACATGACCTTAGACCCTACATCAGGGTTATGAAAAAAAAATAAATAAATAAATAATTAAAGCCGCCAGCGGCGATAAAGGCCCTCTCCTCCCTTGAGACCGCGGGGACACATGCACTCGGAGGATTGCATTTGGTGCTTTAAAGTGTAAACTTCACGGTAATGTCAAATAACCGGGCCTGTGCTACTGCCTGGGGCCTGCTACACCACCTTGTAATTTAGAGTTAAAGGTCTCAACAATCCCTGGTTTTCCTGGGAGCTGTCTGAACCTTTGAAAATAATAGATGCTTGGGCTAAGGCGAGAAAAACAAAGTACTGGGTGGAGATTTGAGATGACTCAGGAATCGCTGCACCCCCCTGTTTAAAAAGGCAAAATGCAAATATAACTTGTCTAAAAGTACAAGGTTACAAGTTCCAAAGGATTCTGAGGAGTTTTCTAAGACTCTAGCCGTGGCTCTGGAGGGACCTCCTCTAAAGGAAGGATCCTGGCAATTGGGAAATGGCATTTATTTCCCAAAGGTTGCCTCTTCACAGACTCAATACGACCACAGCCACAAATGTATCAAAAAACAAATTGATAACTTTTTTTTGCACACGTGTCTAGATGATAATCACCAAATTTGGAGCTGTTTAGATGAAAAGCCTTTAGACACAAGGGGTGAGATTTAGGTGGTCACGCATTCCACCCAACAAAGTAGATTTTCTGTTGAGTTTACGGTATGGCTGTAATAAACTTTTCTGTTTGCCCTAAGGTGTCCTATGGATGTACCAAGTTTTGTATTTCTACATTGAAAAAATTTACTTTCATTTTCCATAGAACCAATGTATTTTGACTTTTCTAGGGGTCGCCACTGAGTCATTTTTCTTTTTTTTTTTTTCGGGGACTTCAAATACATAAATTTTTCGCCGGGCTTGAAGTCTGGGACCAATAAAAATTACTTTTAGTTGTACGTTTACTGGGTCAAATTGAGAATCATTTTGCTGAAAAATTATAATAAAAAAATATATACCGAATTATAATAAAAAAAATATATAACTCGAGCAAAAAAGTCTAGAAAAACACTTGTCTATTTTACATACATGTGTTTAGCTCATTTTGCTAAAGTTTGGTGTCTGTGGAATGAAGCAGCTATTTTTTGTTGTTTTTTAAAAAAGAGGTGTATTCTAAGTCGGACCAAATTTTCAATTCAAAATGGCCGCCTTCCCGTGTGTGATAGGGTGTGGTCCCCATTGGCTTTTTTGTTCATAAGCCCATGGTGGATGTGTGTACCAAGTTTCATTTGCCTACAACGAACTAAAAATTTCACTTCCCATTGACTTTTTTCACATTTTTGGGACGTTGCTATGGCAACACATTTATAGATAGGGGGTGGTTGTCATTGGCTTTTATGCTCGTCATGACATAAGAGATGTGTGTACCAAATTTTATGTCTCTATGACAAACTAAATTCTTGGGTCCCATTATAAGTTTGTAGGGGGCGCTGGAGAGCCATTTCTAAAGATAACCCTTTTATTTACATATTTTTTTGTTCAGGTCATGAATGTGTACAAACGCCTTTTAGGGTCCAACTCGATCCAAGAAGGCGTTTGAGAGTTAAGATACATTTTATTTTCACAAAAATGGCCACCTCGTTACAGGCTTGCCACACCCATACCCAATAAGATATCAACAACAAAGTCACAACTTTGGTTGGCACACGTGTCTAGATTATACTTACCAAATTTGGGAACATTTCGATTAAAACACAATGATTTGCATCTTTCTGCGCAAGGGGTGCGATTTTAGTGGCCGCGCGTTTCACCCCACATGGCGGACTTCCTGTTGAGTTTAGGGTGTGGCTGTCATAGACTTTTCTGTTTGCCCTGAGGTGTTCTATGGATGTACCAATTTTAATTTTTCTACGTAGCAAAAAAGTTACTTTCACTTTCCATAGGCCCAATGTATTTTTACTTTTCTAGGGGTCGCCACTGAGTCAATTTTTGGAATTTTTTTTCGGGGACTTCAAATACATAAATTTTTCGCCGAGCTTGAAGTCTGGGACCGATAAAAATGACTTTTCGTGCATGTTCACTGGGTCAAATTTAGGATCATTTTGCAGAAAAAGAAATAGAACAAAAAAAAAAACAAAAAAAAAAAAAATCCGAGCAAAAACAATAGGCCCTCCCGGTCATCTCCGGCTCGGGCCAAATAAAAATCCGAGCAAAAACAATAGGCCCTCCCGGTCATCACCGGCACGGGCCTAATTAAAGCCGCAAGCGGCGATAAAGGCCCTCGCCTCCCTTGAGACCGCGGGGACACATGTACTCGGAGGATTGCATTTCGTGCTTTAAAGCGCAAACTTCACGGTAATGTCAAATAACCGGGCCTGTGCTACTGCTGGGGCCTGCTACACCACCTTGTAATTTAGAGTTAAAGGTCTCCACAATCCCTGATTTTCCTGGGAGCTGTCTGAACCTTTGAAAATAATAGATTATGACTCAGAAATCGCTGCACTCCCCTGTTTAAAAAGGCAAAATGTAAATATTACTTGTCTCAAAGTACAAGTTTACAAGTTCCAAAGGATTCTGAGGAGTTTTCTAAGACTCTAGCCTTGGCTCTGGAGGGGCCTCCTCTAAAGGAAGGATCCTGGCAATTGAGAAATGTCATTTATTTCCCAAATAAATGGCTGCCTCTTTACAGACTCATTACGACCACAGCCACAAATGTATCAAAAAACAAACTGATAACTTTTTTGGCACACGTGTCTAGATGATACTCACCAAATTTGGAGCTTTTTAGATGAAAAGCCTTTAGACACAAGCGGTGGAATTTAGGTGGTCATGCATTCCACCCAACGTAGTAGATTTCCTGTTAAGTTTACGATATGGCTGTAATAAACTTTTCTGTTTGCCCTGAGGTGTCCTATGGATGTACCAAGTTTCATTTTTCTACGTTGGAAAAAAGTTACTTTCACTTTCCATAGGCCCAATGTATTTTGACTTTTGACTGAGTCATTTTTCGTATTTTTTTTTCAGGGACTTCAAATACATAAATTTTTCGCCGGGCTTGAAGTCTGGGACCAATAAAAATGACTTTTAGTTGCACGTTTACTGGGTCAAATTGAGGATCATTTTGCAGAAAAATTATAATAAAAAAAAATATACCAAATTATAATAAAATAAAATATAACACGAGCAAAAAAGTCTAGAAAAACGCTTGTCTATTTTACACACATGTGTTTAGCTCATTTTGCCCAAGTTTGGTGTCTGTGGAATGAAGCAGCTATTTTCTGTGTTCTTTTAAAACAGAGGTGTATTCTAAGTCAGTTCACATTTTCTATTCAAAATGGCCGCCTTCCCGTGTGTGATAGGGTGTGGTCCCCATTGGCTTTTTTGTTCATAAGCCCATACTGGATGTGTGTACCAAGTTTCATTTGCCTACGACAAACTAAATTTTCACTTCCCATTGACTTTTTCGACATATTTGGGGCGTTGCTATGGCAACACATTTATAGATAGGGGGTGGTTGTCATTGGCTTTTATGCTCGTCATGACATAAGAGATGTGTGTACCAAATTTCATGTCTCTATGACAAACTAAATTCTTGGGTCCCATTATAAGTTTGTAGGGGGCGCTGGAGAGCCATTTCTAAAGATAACCCTTTTATTTACATATCTTTGTGTTCAGGTCATGAATGTGCACAAACGCCTTTTTGGGTCCAACTCGATCCGAGAAGGCGTTTGAGAGTTAAGAGACATTTTATTTTCACAAAAATGGCCACCTCGTTACAGGCTTGCCACACCCATACCCGATAA
Source organism: Perccottus glenii (assembly GCA_024416835.2). Lineage (NCBI taxonomy): Eukaryota > Metazoa > Chordata > Actinopteri > Gobiiformes > Odontobutidae > Perccottus > Perccottus glenii. The sequence continues at coordinate 29,631,962 of CM044552.2, read as the reverse complement.
GATATCAACAACAAAGTCACAACTTTGGTTGGCACACGTGTCTAGATGATACTCACCAAATTTGGGGCCATTTCGATTAAAACACAATGATTTACATCTTTCTGCGCAAGGGGTGCGATTTTAGTGGCCGTGCGTTTCACCCCACATGGCGGACTTCCTGTTGAGTTTAGGGTGTGGCTGTCATAGACTTTTCTGTTTGCACTGAGGTGTACTATGGATGTACCAAGTTTCATTTTTCTACGTTGGAAAAAAGTTACTTTCACTTTCCATAGGCCCAATGTATTTTGACTTTTCTAGGGGTCGCCACTGAGTCATTTTTCATATTTTTTTTTTCGGGGACTTCAAATACATAAATTTTTCGCCGGGCTTGAAGTCTGGGACCAATAAAAATGACTTGTAGTTTTACGTTTACTGGGTCAAATTGAGGATCATTTTGCAGAAAAATTATACTAAAAAAATATATACCGAATTATAATAAAAAAAAAATATAACTCGAGCAAATACAGTCTAGAAAAACACTTTTCTATTTTACATACATGTGTTTAGGTCATTTTGCCCAAGTTTGGTGTCTGTGGAATGGAGCAGCTATTTTCTGTGTTCATTTAAAAAAGAGGTGTATTTTAAGTCGGTTCACATTTTCAATTCAAAATGGCCGCCTTACCGTGTGCGATAGGGTGTGGTCCCCATTGGCTTTTTTGTTCATAAGCCCATGGTGGATGTGTGTAACAAGTTTCATTTGCCTACAACAAACTAAAAATTTCACTTCCCATTGACTTTTTCCACATATTTGGGACGTTGCTATGGCAACACATTTATAGATAGGGGGTGGTTGTCATTGGCTTTTATGCTCGTCATGACATAAGAGATGTGTGTACCAAATTTCATGTCTCTATGACAAACTAAATTCTTGGGTCCCATTATAAGTTTGTAGGGGGCGCTGGAGAGCCATTTCTAAAGATAACCCTTTTATTTACATATCTTTGTGTTCAGGTCATAAATGTGCACAAACGCCTTTTTTAGTCCAACTCGATCCGAGAAGGCGTTTGAGAGTTAAGAGACATTTTATTTTCACAAAAATGGCCACCTCGTTACAGGCTTGCCACACCCAAACATAGTCACAACTTTGGTTGGCACACGTGTCTAGATGATACTCACCAAATTTGGGGCCATTTAGATTAAAACACAATGATTTGCATCTTTTTGCGCAAGGGGTGCGATTTTAGTGGCGCTGCGTTCCACCTGGCGGACTTCCTGTTGAGTTTAGGGTGTGGCTGTCATTGACTTTTCTGTTTGCCCTGAGGTGTTCTATGGATGTACCAAGTTTCATTTTTCTACGTTGGAAAAAAGTTACTTTCAATTTCCATAGGCCCAATGTATTTTGACTTTTCTAGGGGCCGCCACTGAGTCATTTTTTGTATTTTTTTTTCGGGGACTTCAAATACATAAATCTTTCGCCGGGCTTGAAGGCTGGGACCAATAAAAATGACTTTTCGTTCATGTTCACTGGGTCAAATTTAGGATCATATTGGGAAAAAAAATAAATAAATAAATAAATAAATAAAAAAATCCGAGCAGAAACAATAGGCCCTCCCGGTCATCACCGGCTCGGGCCTAATAAAATAACCCAGCTGGGTATAAAGAGAAACCTCAGGGTGAGCCACTCCCAGAACAAGCATGTGATTGTGAATAAAATGCCCTAACACACACAGGAAGGCAGCCATTTTGAATTGTATACGTAACCATTCTGTTTTTATTAGCCTAAATTATTAAACTATCTTCTCCTACACAGGACTTGAAACTTTGTCAACATAATCTATAAACATGTCTGAAGAAAGGTTATCCATTACTTTTTCAATAAGATTTCCAGTTTGGTTGTGAAATGGCAACCACTGGGGTTACAATGGTTAGGTGTGCTTTATGTGAGATTTATTTGACATTGCCTTAAAGTTAGCACTGTAAAGCACAAATCTTCAATTCCACTTGCTCCTGTTTTTCAGTTTTTGGAATAAATTTGGAATGCACCGATTTAACTATTGCTATTATACTATCAATACTACAATGCATGATCTGTTAAACCCTGAAATATATATTGAGAGAATAAGAGAGAGTAAGAGAGAGACTTAGTAGTTCAAAGGAAGCTGATGAGTATGTATATTTTATTTATCTTGTACTTTATTTTGTATTTTTATGCATGCCCTTCATGTTGCACCTTATCGCCGAAGCAAGTTCCTAGTTTGTGAGTCTTGTTCACTGATAATGGTAATAAACGTTTTCTGATTCTGAACAGATTTTTTGATTTGCTGGATTTAGGGTGGGTAGGTTTCCTTTTCAAGGAAACATATCAAATATTCTAAATCTTAAACTATTAAATTTATTCTTATTACATTTGTGGAAAGTTATTACATTTGTGGTAAGCCCTGGTTTTTACTGACGCATAAATGTAATAAATTCCCGCAAATGTAATAGTACATACATTTATGGAAATTTTGTTATTAAGTTTGCAATAGGCAAAGTTATTACGTTTGTTGGATTTTTTTAACGTTTGTGGGTTTATTACATTTCAAACCTACAAAGATTTTTTCACATTTGGGGTTTATTACATTTGTAGGTGTAACAAACCCTCTTAATAAACTGTAGTGTTTAGCACTGTGCAGTACTTTGATGTTACCAGCTCTAAGACATTCTGATTACTCATCTGGTTCATGCGATTTAATGAACTTTTTGTTAGATGGGGATTAAGTCTTGTCTTTACTTACATTAACCTTGAGCTCAGTCAAGGCCCTCTCATGTAGGTTATATTGTGCTTTTTACAGCCTCACACTAAAGTCCTACTGCAGGCATCGGGTGACATTTGACACAAAATAACACACACTGTTGCTTTTTGCTGTAAAAACAGCAGTATATTTAAAAGGAAGTGAGAGCAGGTCTGAATAGTGACCCGGCCCTGGCTCGTGCATGCCTCAGTTACATGAATAGATTTACAGGCTTTCATTAAATGGGCAGCGGTTCTGCAGGACACCGCTCTGGGCTGTCCAGATGCGTGTGTGTCATGAGTGCTTGGAGGCTTTGCGACTTTATGTGGCTTGGGCATAGATTACTTCCAGAAGTTTCATTACAGCTACAAAGCGACCGCAAAACTGCAGAGTGCCGAGTTGCAAAAGTCTGTATTTTACATGTGCCTCCTCCCCTCTTTTCCCATCCTTTCATGGTCACTGCTGGAATGGGAATAAACAACTGTAGAAAAAAAGACGTTTGAGATTTCAGGAAGAAGCTGAGAAGGATGTCTCCAGTTTCAGACCGATTTGAATATACACCAGAGTTCCGTCACTTAAAAGGACTCTACATTGCAATTTTTGATAGAAGTTAATGGCTCCAGTAATATTGTCATTTTTAAACACATTTTGCAATTTCTAAATGTCAAACACTTTAGCGTACAGTCTGGTCATTCTCGTTCTTTAGCTGTTTGTACTAGATCTGGTCTGTACTGTTCCCCGGATGGACTGTGGTTGGTTTGACTGGTATGTAAACAAGACATGAGTCAATTCATGTAATTCAATGAGTCAAGTCAATTCATGTCTATTTACTTTTTTTTTATGACAGTGACAACACATAGGACAATTACAGATGTTGGAGGGAGACGGGATGACTGTTACAGTCAACAACAATGGCAGAGATGTGTCATTATTTTGGAACTGCATATTTTTGCATAAAATATGCACAGTCATACTGTACTTGAAACATATTTTTGTATGAACTACAGCTTAGCAAATCTCATTTAGGATAGTTACTCTGACCCTAAAAAGGCTAAGTGACTGCATAAAAAAACAGGATAAACCATAAACTGCACCTCGCCATTCAGTATCCTGCAGAATCTTAGCAGTGGGATCGTAGATTTAAGAGTGCATAACCTTAGGAAGTGAAAGGGCATTACTAATGCCACTGATGTGCCACTGAAGCTTGTCAGTCTAAGCTTTTATTTTCTGATCTAATCTTCAGGTTCCCTTCAGGATGTGCCTCTCTCCTCACCACCTCCTGTCATTAAACACTCTCTGGAGACTCCCCTGGTTCCTCTGCTTCCATGTTGTCCTCTCACTTCTCTTCTAACACTCTGTTTAAATTACCTCCAACGCCTTTTAGCCAAACATGGGATCAGCTTGAGAGTGCTTGATTAGCAGCCAGGTGCTCCGTTTAATCGGCCACATCTGGAAGTATGAAGTGGAGAGAATCAATGCCACGCCTGCTTTTGTCTCACTCAACAGCACTTCACTCCATTAGGCTGCCATTATGAGCCGTGTCTGCCAGCGTTGTGCTTGTTAAGGTAAATCCAGGTTACAAGGCAAACTGAGCTGCTTTATGTCATATTTGTACACCACAGGAGTTGGTAATTAACTCTGTAAGGCGTACTCACACTAGGCACGGTTGCCATGAACCGGGCCCGAGTACGATTGTCCCCCCTCCCCACTCCCCCTCTGGCCTGCACTCACATAGGGTTTCAGCATTCGTGCCGGAGCACGCTTACGTCATTATGGTGCGACGGTTTCGGGATAAACAGGAAGAGCGGCGCTCTCTGAACACAACGGAGTCCATCGCTCTGTTTTATTTGTGGATAATTTTGTGTCGTTTGGTACACGGTGGTCCACAGCCCTCTCACAGCCTGCTGTTAAACAGATTTGTCGCCTTAGTGGCGCGAAAATTTTCACGTAATCGTGCTGCTCGTATAGAGGAGGTTTGCAAAGGTACCAGCTGAAGTGCAGCAAGGACTTTGCAGCTTTGATTACGGACTACAGTTCCCGTACATCGACATGGTAAGAATTAATATAATGAAATGTCATTCAATACAATTGAAAAGTGTACTGTGAAATTTGAAATACAATATGTGTATAATGTTTTTTTTGTAATTACGACAGTAGCGTTCTAAAGGTAATAATCATGTAACTTAATATAATTTGCTGGTTAATATTAGCTACATTCTTGTATTAAGACACCGTATTCAACGGGACACATAACTGTTATGTATGCACTGGAGTAGTAGTTTGTTGTTTATTTAATTTCACTTCAAAGTGCTGTAAGGTAATTGTGTATGCATAAACTATATACAGTTAACAATATTTTTCCATTCTGCTGCAGGACCATATGGATTCGGCAGAGATCTGCTGTGTGGTGGCAGCATGTTCTCAGCAGCTGGACAGACTGTGAGTGGAAGGCTAATTATAGAATGAGAAGGACATCATTCTTGCAGTTGTGCAACAGCCTGCAGCCACCTTCAAAGACAGACCACTTCATTCAGAAAACCAGTGCCCTTGGACCAACGTGTTGCAATATGCATATGGAGACTGGCCACAAATGTAGAGTTCAGAACCATCTCCCATTTATTTGGGATTGGTCAGCACTTCTCATAAAAAACAAACAAAAAAAAACAGTATTTCACATAACACAACCATGTGCAGTGGTGAAACAAAATAGGCTACCTTGTGTGTGTGGTGTATAATTTATGGAAGTGTGTGGTATATATTGTAGAGGTTCGAGGTCGAATTATAAAGTGTAGAGGAATATATGCTACGGTATATTAAACAACTTCTGAAAGCAAATAAGAGTATTAACAACAACAGCCTCATCCTGGCTTCAAATACCCCGCACAGAAGACGTTAGATTCATGAGTTTGTTTGGACAAGACCTCAGTCCCATATGCCTGAGAGAAACCTGCCCTGGTGCATAGACACTGCAAGACTGGATGTTACATGATGAAATGTTATGATTAAAATACATTTTTCATTTACATTTTCACTTCACTTTTTCTCCAACACATAATAGCAAAGAATAATCATGAACTGAATTGTCAACTTTGTCAATTCTTTTAACATGCCAAGGGGAATGAATGTATTGTAATGACTTTACTGTAGCCCAATGATAAAGATGTAATATGTTGTCATTAAAGTACACTTTTAAACCAAGGAGAACAGGCACAGAATTAGAATTAATTGATTTACACTTTGGAAGCAAAAGTTAAATTTACAACTTAGGTAAAGCCTAAATCAAGTCTAAGTGCATTACCACATTGCAACATGCATAAAATGAACGGTCTGCAGACTAGCATTTAGAGAAAATAACAGGTATGTACATTAAGAATCCAAAGAGTGACATTTCCCCTGTCGTGAAAAACACTAGTATTGCCAGAATCAAAAGAGAGTGTAGACTTGAGTTTTCCACACCAGACTAGTGTAAATGTCAGCACAGCTATAAATAATCCACTCAAGTACAGATTCAAGTTGTTTTGGAGCGTCGCATGGAGCGTCGCAAAACCGTGACGTCACGCGTCTTGTTCCATGCTCCGGTTCGGAGCACTCACACTAGTCAAACGAACCGCGCTATGGTGGTCAAACGCGCTCGGGCACGGTTCAAACTGGCTAGTGTGAGTAGGCCCTCTGTGGAAAGTCAACATGGGGAGGAAACACAAAGGTTGTGTTAGATTCACTTTTTCATGCCTCTAGTGTTGGCTGTATACATACAGTGGCAAGAAAAAGTATGTGAAACTTTTGGAATTTCATGGTTTTCTGAAAAGAATTGATTTAAAATGATATCTGATCTTCATCTAAGTGTATTTCATATCTTTATTGAACACACTTATTCAACATTCAAAATGGCAGTAGAAAATTAAGTGAACCCTTAGAATTAATAACTGATTAACCCTCTCCTTGGCAGCAATAACCTCAACCAAGCACTTCCTGTAGGTGTGGATCAGACCTGCACATTGTTGAGGAGTAATTTTAGCCCATTCTTGAAGGCAGAATGGCTTTAGCTCTGTCATGTTCTTTGAACGTCTCATGTGTATGACCCTCTTTAAGTCAATCCATAGCTTCTCTATTTGGTTGAGGTCTGGGCTCTGACTGGGCCACTCCAAAAGGCAAAGTTTGTTTTTCTGAAGCCATTCTGTTGTGGACTTGCTCCGGTGTTTTGGGTCGTTGTCTTGTTGCATTAACCACCTTCTACACAGTTTCAGCTGACGTACAGACATCCTCACATTATCCTGAAGAATTGTCTGATATACTTCATTGATTGAAACTGGCCAGGCCCTGATGCAGCAAAGCAGGCCCAAATCATAATGTTTCCTCCACCATACTTTACAGTTGGGATGATGTTTTCATGATAATATGCAGTGCTCTTTCTATGCGCCGTGTGTTTTTTCAAAATAGTTCAGTCTTAGTTTTATCAGTCCACAAAACATTTTGCCAATACCGCTGTGGAGTGTCAGTGTGCTCTTTTGCAAACTTCAGGTGTACAGCAATGTTCTTTTTAATTATTTTTATTAAGCAGTGGCTTCCTTTGTGGTGTCCTGCCGTGGATACCCGGCTTGTTCAGTGTTTTAAGTATTGTAGACTCATGATCAGAGATGTTAGCAATGATACCTTCAAATCTTTGGCTGTCATTCTGGGTTGTTTCTTTACAGTTTATTATTTTTTTAGACACATTATGTTTGTCAATACCCTTAACGAAGATCAGATCACATTTTAAGAACAATTTTATTTAGAAAACTATGAAATTCCAAATTATTTACAGTTTATATACATCTCCAAATATAAAGTTTATGGTTGTGGCCAAAAAGATAAATTTTGGTCTCATCACTCCAAATGACTGAAGCTTTGAGCCTTGTCTATATTTTGTTTGGCATATTGTAAGCGGGATGCTTTGTAATGGCTATGGATAATAGTAATGGCTTTCTCAAAAATGCAGCCAATTTTTCTTCAAGTGCTTCCTTATTGTGCATCTTGAAACAGCCACACGGCGCTCAACCTCCTCCGACCACCACCAAACACACCTCTACAGTCACACTCATTCATACACCAGTGCTACAGACACTGGAGGCAAGGTGGGTTAAGTGTCTTGCCCAAGGACACAACGACAGTATGAACTGTGGGGCGAGCGGGAATCGAACCTACTACCTTCCGGTTGAAGGACGGCCGCTCTACCACTGAGCTACTGCCGCTCTACCACTGAGCTACAAGCCCCGTAGTCCTATCCTTTCCGGATCATCATTCCCAGAAAATCAGTTTTTACCTGTTTCACTCATCACTCTACCCTGTAATCTTGGGTTACCCCTTTCTTATTCAACATAACCCTTACGTAGACTGGTCCTATGGCACTATTTTATCCTGGGGTTCTGGGTGCAGCCAACGGTGTTTTCAGTCCTCCTCCATCACTCCTGAGGCACCAGGCAGCGCCCTCTTATCAGAGACCCAGTGCGCGGATTTAGCTTCAGTTCCTGAGGATTACCTGGAGCTGAGGGAGGTTTTCAACAAGGCAAAAGCAACCACCCTCCCCCCACATAGGCCCTATGACTGTGCCATAGATCTCCTCCCAGGGACCTCGCCACCCAAGGGACGTCTGTACGCTCTATCCAACCGTGAGCGTGAGGCCATGGATGAGTACATAGCCTCCGCCCTCAAGACTGGTATTATCCGTCCTTCCTCCTCTCCAGCTGGGGCTAGATTCTTCTTCGTGGATAAGAAGGACAAGACGCTTTGCCCTTGCATTGACTACCGGGGACTGAACGACATCACAGTTAAGAACAGGTACCCCCTTCCGTTAATCGCTTCTTGTTTTGAACTTTTACAAGGGGCAAGAGTTTTTACTAAGTTGGACCTGAGGAATGCCTATCACTTAAGGTAAGAATAAGGGAGGGCGACTGCTTTCAACACCCCTAGTGGTCACTATAAGTACCTCGTGATGCCATTCGGATTGACAAATGCAACTGCAGTTTTTCAGGCTTTTGTGAATGATGTACAAAGGGAGATACTGAACAAGTTTGTTTTTGTCTATATTGACGACATTCTCATTTTCTCCCTTGATCTAGAGACTCACATCGTCCACGTTAAGCAGGTGCTTGGCAAACTTCTAGAGAACCAGTTGTACTTAAAGGCTGAGAAGTGTGAATTTCATGTACCTTCAGTGTCCGTTTTAGGAATGGTCATCGCACAGGGAGTGCTGGAGATGGATCCGGGCAAGATTCAAGCAGTGGCTGACTGCCCTACTCCCTCTTGCCGTAAGGATGTACAGCGCTTCCTAGGATTTGCCAACTTTTACCGCAAATTCATTAGGAATTTCAGTTCCATTGCAGCCCTGTTGCATGCTCTCACCTCGTCCAGGGCTCAGTTTTCCTGGTCCCCTAGTGCCCAGGCTGCTTTCCAGTGGTTGAAGAACTGTTTTACCTCCGCTCCGATACTTACTCTTCCAGACAACAACCGTCAGTTTGTGGTAGAGGTGGATGCCTCGGACATGGGAGTGGGGGTAATCCTGTGACAGAGGTCAGTAGACGATGATAAAATACATCCTTGTGCATTCTTGTTAAAGAAGCTTTTCCCAGCAGAGCAAAATTACGATGTTGGAGATCGAGAGTTGCTGGCGATCAAAGTGGCTCTGGAGGAATGGAGACATCTGCTGGAGGGTACGCAGCAGCCTTTCCTGGTCTGGACTGATCATAAAAATCTGGAGTACCTCAAAGCAGCCAAGAGACTGAATCCTCGACAGGCCAGATGGGCTCTATTCTTTTCCCGGTTCAATTTCACAGTATCATATCGCCCAGGCTCCAAGAACCTCAAGGCTGACTCCCTTTTTAGACTGTTTTTCCCTAACAGGGACCCTGAAGCGGCTTCCCCCCTTCTGCCAAATTCCTGTTTTCTGGGAGCCATTTCTTGGAGCATCGAGGACAAGGTCAAGGAGGCCCTCCGCTACACCGAGGCTCCTCAGGAGGTCCCGCCTAATCGCCTGTTTGTGCCGCCAGCACTACGGGGACAGGTGATATCTTTGGCTCATTCTTCGCGGGTGTCCTGTCATCCTGGGGGGCGCAGGACACTGTTTAGAGCTCAAGAGAGGTTCTGGTTGCCAAATATGAAGAGGGAGGTTACTGAATACAGTGGGGATAGAAAGTTTGGGCACCCCAGGTAAAAAAATTTAATAATGTGCATAAAGACGCAAAGAAAAGATGGAAAAAAAATCTCTAAAAGGCATCAAATGACAGATTAGACATCCTTTATAATAAGTCAAAAAAGTTAGATTTTATTTCCATCCTTTACACTTTCAAAATAACAGAAAACAAAAAATGGTGTCTGCAAAAGTTTTGGCACCCTGCAGAGTTAATACCTTGTACTGCCCCTTTGGCAAGCTAGGACCTGACAGTGTCATGGATTGTTCTCAATCATCGTCTGGATAGACCAGGAGATGTCAATCTCAAAGGTTTTAAATGCCCAGACTCATCTGACCTTGCCTCAACAATCAGCACCATGGGTTCTTCTAAGCAGTTGTCTAGAAAACTGAAACTGAAAAGTTGACGCTCACAAAGCAGGAGAAGGCTATAAAAAGATAGCATAGCGTTTTCAGATGCCATTATCCTCTGTTCAGAATGTAATTAAGAAATGGCAGTCATCAGGAACAGTGGAAGTTAAAGCAAGATCTGGAAGACCAAGAAAAATATCAGACAGAACGGTTCGCAGGATTGTGAGAAAAGTAAGTCAAAACCCACGTTTGACTGTACGATCCCTCCAGAAAGATCTGGCAGACACTGGAGTTGTGGTACACTATTCCACTATAAAGAGATACTTGTACAAATATGGACTTTATGGAAGAGTCATCAGAAGAAAACCTCTTCTACGTCCTCAACACAAAAATCAGCATTTGAAGTTTGCAAATGAACATATAGACAAACCTGATGCATTTTGGAAACAAGTTCTCTGGACCGATGAGGTTAAAATAGAACTTTTTGGCCGGAATGAGCAATGTTTGGAGAAGAAAGGGCACAGAATTTAATGAAAAGAACCTCTGTCCAACTGTTAAGCATGGGCGTGGATCGAACATGTTTTGGGGTTGTATTGCAGCCAGTGGCACAGGGAACATTTCACGAGTAGAAGGAAAAATGGATTCAATAAAATTTCAGCAAATTATGGATGCTAACTTGATGCCATCTGTGAAAAAGCTGAAGTTAAAGAGAGGATGGCTTCTACAAATGGATAATGATCCTAAACACACCTCAAAATCTACAGTGGATTACATCAAGAGGCATAAACTAAAGGTTTTGCCATGGCCTTCACAATCTCCTGACCTCAACATAATTGAAAATCTATGGATAGACCTTAAAAGAGCAGTGCGTGACGGACAGCCCAGAAATCTCAAAGAACTGGAAGACTTTTGTAAGGAAGAATGAGCAAAGATACCTCAAACAAGAATTGAAAGACTCTTGGCTAGTTACAAAAAGCGTTTACAAGCTGTGATACTTGCCAAAGGGGGCAGTACAAGGTATTAACTCTGCAGGGTGCCCAAACTTTTGCAGACACTATTTTTTTATTTTCTGTTATTTTTAAAGTGTAAATGATGGAAATAAAATCTAACTTTTTTGATTTTTTTATAAGGATGTCTAATCTGTGATTTGATGCCTTTTGGAGATTTTCAATCTTTTCTTGGCGTCTTTATGCACTTTAATAAAATTTTTTACCTGGGCCCAAACTTTCGATCCCCACTGTATGTTGCGGCCTGTGAGGTCTGCTCTCGTAACAAGACCTCCAATACACACGTCTCTGGTCTGCTGCATCCGTTTCCAGTGCCCCAGCGTCTTTGGTCGGATATCTCGGTGGATTTTGTCACTGGGTTACCTGTTTCGGAGGGTAATAATAGTATTTTTACTGTGGTGGACAGGTTCTCCAAGATGGTGCGGTTCATACCTCTGCCCAAGCTGCTTTCTGCTAAGGAGACGGCAGAGGTTTTATTAACTCATGTCTGCAGAATCTTTGGTTTCCCCAGGAATGTGCTGTCCGACCGAGAGCCGCAGTTTGTTGCACAGTTCTGGAGGGCCTTCTGCAAATTATTGGGTGCAACTGTCAGTTTGTCTTCAGGCCATCATCCCCAGACCAATGGGCAAACCGAACGTATCAATCAGGATCTGGAAGTCGGACTGCGCTGTTTGACCTTGCAGAACCCCACGTCATGGAGTAAGGTACTGGGATGGCTTGAATATGCTCATAACACTCTGCCTAATGCTTCTACCGGCTTGTCACCATTCCAGTGTGTTTTCGGGTACCAGCCACCCCTGTTTCCTGCTTTAGAGCAAGAGGTTAGCATCCCATCTGCCCAGGCCTTAGTTCGCCGTTGCCGCCGCACATGGGTTCGGGCTCGTCTAGCGGGATTTCCAGTATTTGGTGGATTGGACAGACTACGGTCCCGAGGAGAGGTCATGGGTACCCGCAAGACACATTCTGGACCCAGATCTCACCGGGATTTCCACCATCGACATCCAGAAGATCCTGGGCCGTCCGGTGACGGCTCTTAAGGGGGTACTGTCGTGTCTCACACTCGTGTTTGTCTGTCTTTTTATGTATTATGTATCACTTTCTGTGTTTTATTGTGAAATCACTAACCCCTGTCTGTGTTTCAGATTGTCTACCTGCCTGTGTCTTTTCCTCCACTGTGATTACCTGCTCCGCCCCTAATGTGTTCCACCTGTGCCTCATTGTGTTCCCTTTATAGTCTGGGTGCTTTCCCCTGTCCTGTGCCAGATTGTCTCTACCCCTGTGTGAGCATTCCAGCGTTTCCTAGTGTATCTTGTTATCAGTCTTCTAGTGTTCATGAGCTTGTTTTCGACCACGTTTTTTTGGATTTCGGACTTTGTACCTTTGCCTTGGAAATAAATAATTGTTAAACATCTGTCTTTGTGGGATCTGCATCATGAGTCTTTCTGCCTGTACCTGACAATCACAGTATTAAATATCCAGTTGTAATATGAAATCATATAGTGGCGTTTTTTTTTTTTTTTGTGTGTCCCAATTTTCATTTTCAAAACAAAAGGGTAATTTTTGGATTTCCATTCTTCTTCTTTTTAATTGGTAATAGGGAAACAGCTGTTTTCCGATTTTGGTTTTTCATTGTCCAGGGTCCAGGCACAGGGCTGGTTGCCGTTTGTTTTTATAGAATTTTATCCTTTCGTAGATATAGCTCAGCAATAAATTTTGCTGCAGTTGGTGTGGGACTGTGGTGTAGAGATAGCTGCTGGTGGTGGAGGTTCACTTGAGATGGTAAAATTATTTGAGCTTATTGGTTGTGATGGTACTTGTATTGGGCGTTTTCTGTTGAAATGGTTATTGTTGTGCTTTAATCTTGTGTTTCTTCTTTTACTACTGGTGTTTGGAGCCTGAGGCGGGGTACACCCTGGACAGTAGCCAGTTAGTTGCAGGGCTGACATTTAGACATAGACAGTGACAGACAACCATTCACTCTTTAATAGGTCAATTAGGTCACTATGGACACTTCAGATTTTCCTAATTGACCTATACATGCATGTCTTAGCAACTGGAGAAGGAGGCAGGGGGGTTTAGTGGACTGCCAAAAAATATCCCCTGTGTTTTCACAGTCCTATGTTCTTACATTTCAAAGATTTTATTTTTTTTGTGTCCAAGGCTGTAGGCAGGATTACACAAAAACTCCTGCTCTGATTTGCAGGTTAGCGTTAGGCTGTGGGAACAAAGGGCTGTAGAAACAGTGTCTAAAGGGATATTCAAAAGCACTCTCTCTATTTTGCTGAATCAATCTCAACAGTTCAACCTTGCCGAAATGAAAATGTCAGGTAACACTACACTACTCTTGATACATTGTACTTAATGAGGTATATACAATGTAACATACTGTGTAGCAAACTGTAATAACATGTAAATACACCCTACAACAATATGTAAGTACACATAATTTTATTATGTCTGTACTATGCAGTTACATATTATTACAGTTTGTTACATTGTACTTAATGAGGTAGATACAATGTACCAGGTGTAGTGTAAAATACACAGAAATGCATTAGTTTTGTTATTAGTTATGTGTCTTAGTGCATATAATATACAAAGCTGTAGCATGAAGTGATCCAACAATGTCCAGTGCAGCTCGTTGTTTCCGGAGCAGACTCAGGGGAAAGCACATTCCAGGAGTTCATGCATTTTCATCAGTAAGGCCCCAAACCTCATCACAGAGAACAGAGAAACAGAGAAAGCCATCACCTTCTGCAGACACAGCCTCCACACGCTGCTTTTTCAGGCTTGGACCAGCTTATTCAGCACTCACTCAGCGCAGCTCCAATCAGCTGTCCTTGCCCGCTGTGAGAACATCTGCATTCAGCTCAGGCTCAGGTGCTTTACAAGCCAATGCATATAGAGTTTTACACGCTGGAAGTAGGTCACTTATTGCAGTCAAATAAAATTGATTCAAAATGAAACATATATGGATTTCTATTTGCAAGCATGAATCTTCAATGATTAGATTTTTCGACTTGAGTGCAAATGGATACAGCAGTGATGGTGATAAACTGTGATGGAACAGAAAGAGTAATTACAAAAAGGTTTGTACTTATCCTTAAAACCAGGATAAACTGACAACATTTTTGATATTTCATCTTTGTTTGTAAAATATACACATTATTGAGAAGAAAAGACACAGTGGTCACTGATATTAGAAAGATATTACTAAATTGATTATGTAAGCAGTTTTAAGGGCCACACTAGAGATTATGATTGTCATTATGTCCTGCCTCTTGGGTGACTTGAATGGAGCAATGAGTGATGGATTGCACTTTGGGGCTTCTTGGATGAGAGTCAAATTCTGGGCTTGAGCATATTTTCAGACACCTGGAATTGAAACACATGATTATGTCAATCACAGCAGAACATTTTTCTTTAAAGCTGGGCACATTGTGCAATTTTGAGCAAATTTGACCTGATTTCGGGTCATTCAACAAATTTCTGGTTCATCGTAAGTTTATGTTGCGCTGTGTACGAGAAGCATAACCCGTTCCAACAAGCTCCCAACCGGTAATCGGATGGTCAGATGAAATTCTGACATGTTACAAATTTTGGCAGTAAACCAACTGTGTGAACACATACTGTTAATGAGCTTTAGCTTTCAATGTATGGGATTTACTCCTAAAGTGTGAGTTTAGGTTCTATTTGAAACACTCACAGTGTATTCCTGGCTTAAAGTAGAAATAAAAAAATGTCAAAAACATGAGAAATGACAGAAGGCTAACAAGCTATTTCAAACTAAGATGCAGTTACATGCAAGACAAACCAAAGTAAAAAATGTAGAAAGAAAGTACAGATTTAAAATTGTACTTAAGTACTTTCATTTCATGACATTCCTCAATGAAAGAAACACACCACCAACACAGGGACAGATTGTATGAGTTCAAAACCCAGATTTTTTCAATCTTTAGCATCTTTTGCACATACATACACATTGTGTTGGACAAACACCATCCATCAACCAATCCATCACAATGATCAAGTGCAGTGGGAACTGGAACTGGCTGCTTGTACATCAACCTCTCTGAGCTTGTTTAAGACACCCGTCCAGCTGCAGAGCCGCATTAACACAAGGTCCTCGCTCAGAAATGACAAACAGCTGCAAACACATGACTTTACAATGAACAGGCAAATTAGAGAGAAAGCTGTTGGTCCATCACTGACATACAGCCTCTTGCCAGACTTAAGCCATGTGGTTTCGCCTCACCAAATATGAGAGCCCTGTTTCCCTTCCTCTTTCTTTTACTGTGTAACTTATCTCACAAGACCTTTGTTATATACAAGTATAAGAAACACTGAAAACAAAAATCAATGAAAACATTGAATGGGAGCAAACTGTCATAACTGTTACAGGTGCAATGATGTGACAGAGGAAAGTGATTGAAAGTCAGAGGGATTCAAATAGTTTTAGTGCATACCCTGCCTCTTCTGTCTGAGTGTTGTCTGCCAGCTGCCTTTCAGTAAAAGGTGAGCAATCTTCTCTGACTCTGTAGGACACAGAAAAACAAACTCGGCTGCAGTGCATTCTAACCCCACCTCACATTGTCTCATAAAAACAGGTACAGCACTGAGCAGTGAGAAGGGGGCCACGGTGAGGGCCAATTGTGGTATTTATCTGCTTTGTAACATAGTTTGTCTGCTCTACTCAGATTGCTAATGCTAATGGTCGGAGGACATTTTACTTTTTTGTTGCATTCCTTGAGTAAAGAATGACTTGACACTGTACATCACATAAAGAAGGTGCCCACAAACAGATGTTTACACTGGTAGTAGTAGCAGTATCATCACTGTTGATGCATATTTGAAAAACCTATTCCCACAACATCCTACTCAGTGCATTTTAGAGTTTTAATCTAGAATTTTTGATTTTATTTGTATCTGCTTTTTATTATTGTCCATTTCTTAAAAACTCAACCCTTCTTTTGTCTGCAATTATTTTGATCATGTCATTATTTTGAACACATTTTGTCATTGACTGTCCTGGACACATCTATGTCACGGCATGTCCTTCTGTGGATTCCCCTGAGGAATCCACAGATTTTTCCCTTAGTCTGATGGAGGGAATGTTTGTCCATTTGCTGCTTTGTCTTTGTAAAGCTCTTTGAGTCAATTTGCAGTGACAGGAACAGGTTGAGAAGTAATATTAATGTGCTGTTTGCAGTGACCTGTTTTTCAGTTGTTTATATGTGTGTATCCATGTGTATATATATTGTGTAGGCACATACAGTATAATGGAGTCACATGGGAACTGAGGGTAAATATCTCCATTTCAGTTTGTAGCCAAAACAGAACTTTACAAAGTCTTTCCTTACTCTGTCATGACTGTGAAGTGGACACTTAGAACATGTTGCTCTCTGAAGTGTGTGAGAATGCAAGCTGTGCAATAACTCATCCTTTAGAGCAGCTTAGTTGTGCAGTCAGGTTTAAAACAGCTTTCTCCATGGTTGTGTCTAGGGTTGTTTCGTAATTTGACAAACACTTTATTGATTCATATCTTAAACACTTGCTACAGAGTGAGTACCAGAGTCTTGTGTCCTATTCCAGAAAATTCCCTCAGATTGGACAAAAAAACAAGAGGCTACAAACCCATCAATTGCACTACAAGCCAAATCATTCAGCTCCGTAATTACAACTGAGCCACAACCGGTCCACTGTGGTCCCTCTCAGTAACGAGGGACAGAGGGATGGAGGCAGGACGGAGAGAAAAAGATAGATTTCATGAGTGAGAGGCTCAGGGGGATTGTGGTTGCAGTGTTGTGCTGTACATGTGTTTGGAGAACGAGGACAGACAGATGAATAAGACAACACAGGCGCAGATAGGGAGTCTGTCGAAGGCTGTTATCTCGGCCGTGGAGTAACTAGACATGATTGTGTTTGATTTGAGTCATCATCCTTCATACACACACCGTCTGAGCAGCAAAGAAGAGTAGACAACTGCTGTTCTTGAGTAAAAGAACTGTTAATAAAAATTACTCCAGTAAAATTTATATTAATCACCTAAAACAATAAATAATTACTGGATTAGGTTCAGCAGGTCGCAGGAATTAGAGAACCTGCTAGTCATGATAGTGCGGGTGCGGAACTGGATAATGTTGCAGCTTTTAGTTGTCTGGTTAGGCCGTATCAATCCAATGTCTACTTCCCAAATCTATTAGATAGGGTGAATTTATTTAGTCCTCATACACATCTGAAAACTCACAGAGTCAGTGACCCAAAAGCATCATGTCCTCATGTTATTATAACTCAGAGGCATTCTTTTAAACCCGGAAAAACTATTAGAGCTCGACAGCTTGTTCCTGTTACTATCGCTCCACTGGACCAGCCCTCAAATGCAGGCTCTACGTCAAGACTAAAGATTGGTCTCCTGAATGTGCGATCTCTATCCTCCAAAGCACTCTTAATTAATGATCTTATTACTTCTCATTGCTTGGATTTACTTTGTCTTTGTGAAACTTGGCTTAGGCCCAATGTTTTTCTGCCACTAAATGAAGCCTCTCCCCCTGATTATGCATATGCACAGGTAGGGCGCGTCGAAGCAGGGTGGTGGTGTTGCAGCCATTCATAAAGCTGCATTTTGCTTTACAGGTCCACCATCACAGCCAAAATTTAACTCATTCGAAGTGTTACCCATCAAACATATTCCTTCTCAAATTAAGGGAAGGAAGCCATTTTATTTAGCTGTAGTCTATCGCCCCCCGGGTCCCTACTCTTCTTTCTTGGATGAGTTTGGAGTTTTCCTCTCGGACTTAATAACCCACACTGATAACATCCTTCTAGTTGGTGACTTTAATATTCATCTAAATAAGGAGTGTGATCCTCTGGCCAGAGCATTTCAATCACTGCTTACAACCCTGTCTTTCAACCAGTTTGTTCATGAGCCCACACACATTAGTGGAAACTATCTGGATCTTGTTTTGGCTCGGGGAATAGATGTTTCCCATCTCTTCGTCTCCTCTCTTTCATCTGCTGTTTCAGATCACTCACTGGTGGAATTTGAGATTAGTTACAGACTCCCCTCAAATTCCGAAAATTGCGTAGTGTCTACACGGAATTTTAGCGCGGCTGCAATGGAAATGTTTGCCACACGGCTGACAGATGTTCTTCCTAATTTAACTCCACCTGGAAACTCAATAGAAGCCTACACAAAGGAGGTCCATGCAACCCTCTCGGCCATCACTGACTCAGTGGCACCCCTCAGGACAAAGCCCAGACCAACCAGACGACCTACACCATGGTATAACGAGGAAACCCGGGCTTTAAAACAGGCCTGCAGGAGTTTTGAACGCATATGGCGCAAGTCAAAAACTATTCTACATTATCAAAAGTGGTGTTTGTGTGTAAACACCTATAAGCACGCCCTCAGCACTGCAAAGACGGCTTATTTCTCATCTCTAATCAGAGAAAACCGGCATAACCCCAGGTTTCTATTTGGGACAGTTGCTAAACTAATCCAACCAAGAACAACTGAAGACTCCTCTCCCTTTAGTGCACAAGACTTTTTAGATTTCTTTAAACATAAAATTGAAGATATCAGGGATAATATTTTGGTTTTGTCTTCCTCAGCTCCGGGTCCCATTCACTTGGATCCACTGACCTCTCGTCTCTCAGTCCTAGATCCTGTATCCCTTGATGAGCTGACAAAGGTGGTTTCTTCATGTAAAGCAACTATGTGCCTTCTGGATATCCTGCCAGCAAAACAGCTTAAAGAACTCTGGCCCTATGTAGGGCAAATTATGTTAAACATTATAAACTTGTCCCTGTCTACTGGCACCGTTCCTTCCCTCTTCAAACAGGCTGTGGTCAAACCCCTACTCAAAAACCTACTCTGGATCCTGGATGCCTAAATAATTACCGTCCTGTCTCCAATTTACCTTTTCTATCTAAAGTCCTCGAAAAAGTTGTGTTAAAACAACTTACTCTATATCTATCAGAAAATGACCTCCTCGAGCCGTTTCAGTCTGCATTTAGGGCCTCTTATTCCACTGAAACAGCTTTAGTTAAAGTGACTAACGATCTCCTCCTTCAGATTGACGAGGACTCATCGGCTCTACTGTTATTGCTAGATCTCAGCGCTGCATTTGACACGATCGATCATGCAGTGCTAATCAACAGACTAAAGAATGTGTTTGGCATCTCTGGCTCTGCTCTTGCTTGGTTAGAATCCTATCTGTGTGATAGGTCTCATTTTGTCTCTTTTAATAAATCCTTCTCCTCCACGGCACCAGTGAAATTCGGTGTGCCACAAGGGTCTGTGCTTGGTCCCATACTTTTTTCACTATATGTTACACCATTGGGACAAATCATCAGAAGTTATGGAGTAAACTTCCACTGTTATGCCGATGATACACAGCTGTATCTACCAATAAAAGCGAATAATACTACTGACATCAAGCGTCTAGAGGATAGATACAAAAATAAATGTCTTGTGTTGTCTTGTCTTGTTTTACATGCTCAGCAGTGAAAATACATTTATCTCACAATCTGAAGGGTTTTTTCCTAAGAAAAGTGGGCTGTGACACTGACTGAGTGGAAACAATGGTTCAGGTGAAATATAGTCACATGCCATCTGTGATCTATGAGTTAGCGTATTCATACAGTATTGTTCAAAATAATACAGTATTGTTCAAAATAATACTGTATTGTTCAAAATAATACAGTATTGTTCAAAATAATAGTCACTGACTAAACAGAATAATCCAGGTTTTTAGTATATTTGTATTGCTAAATGGCAAACAAGTTACCAGTAGGTGCAGTAGATTCTCAGAAAACAAACAAGACCCAGCATTCATGATGTGCACACTCTTAAGGCTGTGCAATTAGGCAATTAGTTTAAAGGGGTGTGTTCAAAAAAATAGCAGTGTGACATTTAATCACTGAGGTCATCAATTTTGTGAAAAAACAGGTTAGACTTAAGTGGCCCCAATTTAAGGATGAAGCCACCAGCACTTGTTGAACATGCCTTTGAAAGACTGAGAAAAATGGGTTGTTTAACACTAGCACTACCGGAATTCTATAACTACTAGAACTGCCAATAGCGGTCATTTTGACTGTTCATACCAGACAGCAGTGAATGTCATTTTTGTCATGTTATATTTACGTCAAAGCTTCTATGGTCATGTTTTATGAAAAATGTGGGGTAATTTAAGCATACATAATATAATATGTTTGTGATATTATTGTGTAAGAGCTACTAGACCTCCCACAAAAGTGCATGCCGCAATTTGCTTTCCGCAATTTGCATCCGGCAAGCTGGAGATCAAAGTTTTTCACCGCAGTTAAAATGTTGTTTTAGAAAGTCAAAATGTCAACAAATATAAAATGAAGCAGAATATTTTGTTAGATAAAAACATATTGTGAATTTTGGAAATGATTACATCTGTCTTTATTCAATACATTTTGACTTTTGGAGTTTACAATGCTTTAGCATTATCGGAAATGTTTGGACCACACGAATCGGAAACAATTTTATTGTGCCAACGAGGCTGTTTTTTTGGCCTGTAGTGTCTTGGCCAGTTCGAGGGAAGTAAAAAAGTTGTCAGTGGTGATGTTCCTCCCCTTCCCCACGTAAGGCTCAGCCATTTTCAACACCACACTGTCTCCAAGTCGCTGACCTGGTCTCCGTGTCTCATCTTTGCCAAGATACGGCGCACCATTCAGCATATATTTGGTATCGATGTCAGCAGCTAGCCAGAACTTTATACCAAATTTATCGGGTTTGCTTGCTATATACTGGATAAAGCTACACCTTGCTTTTGTTGGGAAGAGCTGCTCATCAACAGTTATATCGGCGCCGGGTTTGTAGCAAGCGATGCTGTTCTGAACAAATTTTTCCCAAACCTCGGCCACCAGGGCAAACTTGTTCTCTTGCAGCCGTGTGCGTCTGGTCTTCTTTTTATCAAAACGCAGGAATCGCATGATTTCCTGAAATCTATTTCGGGACATGGTCTCCTTGAAAAATGCATAACCCCAGTCAGCTGACCAAAAGCTCGCCGGGTCCATGCCTTTTCCACCTTGCGCACCACGAATGTAGATAAGGGCAATGAAAGCCTTTAGCTCATCGACTGTTATAACCCATTAGCTGTCCTCCTCTACTCTGTGTGCTTCAGCAATGGTGCAGTCCATGATATGCTTCAACATGCCATCATCAACCAAACAGAGAAATATGTGCAGTCAAATTGACCGCTATGGCCATTCAAGGTAGAAATACTCAGAACTCTTTTGTGTTTTGTAATTTTAATAAAATAACAATGTTAAAATAAAATTGACATTAATTTAAGAAAAGTCATGGAACTGTAGTTATATGGGTTTTATTTCAACAAAGTTATTACATTGCAAATCTTTAAAACGGTCAAAATGACTGCCTTGGTAGTGCTAGTGTTAAGTCATTGTTCAGAAGAACAGCGTACTTTGATTAAAAAGTTGATTAGAGTAGGGGAAAACCTAAAATGATCTCCAATGCCTTAAAATGGAGAGCAAAACCAGAGAGTCGTGGAAGAAAACAGAAGACAACCATCAAAATGGATCGAAGAATACCAGAATGGCAAAGGCTCAGCCAAAGATCAGCTCCAGGATGTTAGTACTGTGACAGTTAGAAGACGTCTGTGTGAAGCTAATCTATTATTAAGAATCCTCCCAAAAAGTCCCTCTGTTAAACTGGCCTAAAAAGAACTGGAGGAACATTTTGTGACTGATGAGGGTAAAATTGTTCTTTTTGGGTCCAAAGGCCACATACAGTTTGTGAGATGACCCCCAAACTCTGAATTCAGGCCACAGGACACAGTGAAGTATGGTGGTCATGATATTGGCATGTTTCTCCTACTATGGTGTTAAGCCTATTTATCGCATACCAAGGATCATGGATCAGTTTGCATTTGTCAAAATACTTGAAGATGTCATGTTGCCTTATGCTGAAGAGGACATGCCTTTGAAATGGTTGTTTCAACAAGACAATGACCCCAAACACTCTAGTAAACAAGCAAAGTCTTGGTTCCAAACCAACAAATTTAATGTTATGGACTTTAATCCAATCGAGAAGCTGTTTCTAAAGCAAAACCAAGAAATGTAAATGAATTGTGGAATGTTGTTAAAGAATCATGGAGTGGAATAACAGCTGAGAGGTGTCACAAGTTGGTGCCACACAGATGTGAAGCAGTTTTAAAAACTGTGGTCATACAACTAAATATTAGTTTAGTGATTCACAGGATTGCTAAATCCTAGAAACAAAAATGTTTGTACAAAATATTTTTGAGTTTGTACAGTCAATGGCAGACACTGCTATTTTTTTTAACACACCCCTTTCAACTAATTGCCCAATTGCACAGCCTTAAGAGCGTGCATATCATGAATGTTGGGTCTTGTTTGTTTTCTGAGAATCTACTGCACCTACTGGTAACTTGTTTACCATTTAGCAATAAAAAATATACTAAAAACCTGGATTATTCTGGTTAGTCACATTGTACTGCTACTATTTTGAACAATACTTTACAAGCACGGTTTATTCTAAAAGTTGACAGAGTAAGTGGCAGTATGTTCAGAGGAGGAAAACACTGAGCGCAGAGACTGTGAGTGAGCCCAGACTGTCTGTGGTGCATTTGAGGTGCTGAATGTTAATCAGTGTCTTATTGTTTGTTGCCCATGGCGAGGATTTCCACTTGACTCAGTGCTGTGTGTGTTGATGCGCTTGTGCAGACTGACAGCAGGCTGACTGTGAGCTGTACTGAGCCTTGTCTGTCTGTAGGTGATCGAGCAGCAACTCATGTACCAGTCTGAAAGTGTTGTGTGACACTCGAGTAACAAAACCAAGTGTGGGATTTCTGTGGAGACATTTGAAGAAGAAACTGATACACACAGGCATCAAAAGAAAAAGAAAAAATCGAGACATAACCTCTGGCAGGTAATGGCAAGTATTTTAATTGCTCAGATTTTATAATAGTTTTCTAATACTTCAATATCATCCAAACAGAAAACACTCTCTGTAATGTTAAGTTGTCACCATAAAGAAAGGCAAGATTTACAAAAAGCATTTGAAGCAGAGGTTTAGTGACAGAGGCTTGTACGAAGCAGACTGGCTGCTCTTTTAATTCAACAATGTTTTTACGGCTGCAGTAATTTTGATATAAATGTTTCTTTGGGTCTTTGAGAAATTTATCCATGACCGTTTTTTTTTTTTTGCCATATATAATTTTTATGATATTACGTACCATTCCCCAGTGGCCAAGCATGGTACTGCTATTACATGTCTATTAAAACACCAACAAAATGTCTGCATGTTTCTTGTCAGTTTTTATACAATAGACTTTTAATCTTTCAGAAACCTTCTTAAAGGATAAAAAAATTGCTTTAAATCAGGGGTATCAAACAACAGCCCGTGGGGAAAAAAACGGCCTGCCAGAGTGACCAGTCTTGCCCATGGGATGACTTTAGAAAGGCAGAAAATGACATAGAAGACATTTCCTGCAATTAAAGCAACTGCTATTCCTAATTTGTCCACTGGGAGTCACATTATTTTAGTAAAAGTAGCAGACATAACACTGAGACCCAGAACTAAACAGCAGATTGTAGCAATGCAATTACTCGTTTGTCATCAACATTACCCTCTGTGGCACCCTCATTACCCTAATGTGTTTGTCAAAAAGAAGAAAATTAAACGCAGGGTGAAGTAAACCACTTTCTATTAATTCACAAAGGTGAATGAGAAGCCTGTTTTGGTGTGTGTGCAGAAAGTTTTGGTGCTCAGGGAATATAAAATACAGCGTCGCAGCCATATTGTGAGCATGAGTTTCTAGAAACTGGACAATATCACAATGTTAGTAAATGTTATTAAACACAAAAACACAATGATAATAATAAATATTAATAACTAAAGACTACATGTATCATGTTGTTCAGTGCTGTATATGTGGACAGTCTGGATTAGTTTTGATTGGCCCATTGATGAATGGGAGCTTCTCAGTGGGACCCATCCAGCTGCTGACAGGGCCTGTGACTAAATGTCAGGACTTAGCATTTAGACTAGCTGTGTAAATCATGCGCGGCTACTCGTACATTGACTTATAGTGCTTCAGGTGACGTGCTGTCACCAAACACAGTCATTAAAGCCCACAATGATGTCTAGATGTGTGTCACTCAGTGTGCATTTGCAGCTTTAAGTGCCTGCTCTGGAGAATAAATGGAGATTTATGGTTTGAATGAGGACACCCTCCATACATACAGACAAACAAGGCAAGGTCAGGCAGCAGTGAGTTTACGTAAGGGCAAATGCATTCAAAAAGACTATAGGCAATTTATAGCATTAAAGTGATATTCATTTTGAACTGCTACTCTTTGATTGCTTGAGTATCAGTTGTTGTAGTGTGAACTAAGTCTGGAGAGCAGTACAAGCAGTCAATATGTTCACCTGCAGACCTTACTTACCCACAGCTCAGCTGGATTTCACACTTCACAGAGCAGTGTTGTAGTCAAGTCACCAGTTTTTGAGTCCAAGTCACTTTCAAGTCCTCAGTGTTCAAGTCCAAGTCACCAAAACATTTCAATTCGAGTCGAGTCTTTTTTAGTTGAACGGCTAGTCCGAATCACTAAAGAAAGATCCAAGTCGAGTCCAAGTCAAAGCAAAGTGAGTTACAAATCTGAAAACTGTGGGAGCTAAACGGTTACACTGATTGGGATTTTAGTTTTGTATAAGCTTTTTTCATTTAACACATTTAATGGAGTTTTGATTGTGGCATATCAGTTAAGGTTGTAGCTTATATAGGCCAATATTTTTGAAATTTATTTATTCAGGCCCAAGTTCTGGGTTACATTTAGGGCCTGGGAGTTAAATGAGAGAAGCTCGTCCAGCTCTGAACACATGCAACAGACAGAGAGCGTGACTTGCAAGTCCTTGGTGCTGAAGTCCAAGTCTAAGTTTGAATCATCAGTTCTCTATTGTGAGTCGAGTCATAAGTTCTAGTTCCTGAAAAAAAAACACGTACAAGTTTGCGTCCGAGCCATAAAAATCAAATCCGAGTCCAAGTTGAGTCATTGAGGCTTTCCCTCAAGTTAAGTCACGAGTCACAAAAATGAGCCTGATGACTCATCTGATGATGCGACTCGAGTCCGAGTCCAGGACTCGATTACTCCATTTCTGTCACAGAGAGAACCAAAGTACTGTGTATGCTCAGACTAACGTGGCATTGATGTGTCTTCAGTATTTTATAGCATTAAGCCTTTGCTAAAAAGAAGGTAGCGTTAAACCTGACTTGTTTGTTAAACGCTAATATACCAGGCTGATTTGCTTATTAACAAATATCAACAGTAAACCACCAACCACTTTGTTACTTAAAAACACAACCAAGTTCATTACTCGGAAACTGTTGCATCTGAAAGCACTTGATAAGCACATCATAAGCTACGGTAGGCTAGCTTGTTCTTCAAAAGTTTTTTCAACAGACAAACAGGAGCCAGAGGCAGTGTCTTTGCTCTAAAAATGAGTGAACACTGCTCTCCATGTTTTTCTGTTGTGTGTGACGTGTGTTACTCTGTGTCTCTGTCCGACTCTGGAGCATGTTCAGTGCGCTGTGTCTGACCTTAATTGGAGTAAGCTGTAAACATGCAGCAATAATCCTGGTGTGTTACTCTGATTTAGAGAAATTCAAATGATTGCCCCCTTCAGTCAGCGTAAGGTGTTTACAGATGTTGAAAGTACCACTGCGTAACTTTTAGCTAGTATCGTGTAATTTTAAATTACAAATATATACATTCTCGTATTGATTTAAGGATTCTTAGACACGCAATTGGTAGAATCATACCTATTTTGCTGACATGGCACCCTCACATAGACTGTTCCCTGTCAAAAGCTACACTCGATGCTGCGTAGCATTACGCTATGGGGAACATTCTTTGTGTGACCGGTTGTGAAGCACGTGTGTCAAACACGCCAAGAATTGGCTTATAATACCTCTGTTGGTGACGCAGCTCATCAGCGGCAGCTGTGTGATTGCGCGCACCTGAACAGAGGGTATAATAACACATGACGCGGGTGCGTCTTCAGGTTTTCTTTGTCTTCAGATCGCATTGTGTGAAGTGTGAGCAAACCTATTCTCTGTGCCAGTACGAAAATATATAAAAAAATAAATACAAAAGTATCATGGCTGGGTTCAGGAAGAAATGTGTTCCTCCTTGCCAGAGACACATTGCTGACGATAATCCACATGAATTTTGTTTTGAGTGTATGGGGAAAGAACACGCGGGCCTCGGACTTTCTGGGGAGTGTGAGCACTGTGATCTTTTGCCTGCTAAGATCCTACGTGCCCGGCTTGCTTTCTTTGCAGAGGAGCGAGCCGCCTCCCCACTCCGGTCGTGGGGTTCGCGTGTTGATCTGGTTGAGGCGCAGGGATCAGTCCTATGTCCCTCGCGCTCTCACCAGATGAGGCAGACACCGGCTCTGTGCTCGGGCGGGTGCGCTACGCCGCTTCCCGTGAGCACGTCAATGAAGCCTCATCCCTGGCTTCTGGGGGCGCTGCAGCCTCGGAGCGCTCTTCCCGCTCTGACGCGGCGTTTGAGGAGCTGCTCGAGATGGTTACAAGAGCAGTGGCGAGGCTGAATATTGAGTGGCCTCAGGAGCAGGGCACCCCTAAATACTCTAAACTGGATGACAGGTTTCCGTCAGGTGTCCAGGGGGAGGGATCACAGCGGCGGTCTCTCCCCTTCTTCGGGGACCTCCATTAGGAGCTGGCACGCTCATGGAATAAGCCCTATTCGTCCCGTGTTTTTGTGCCTTCGACGTTGATTTATTCCACTATCGTGGGCGCACAGGTGCGGGGCTATGGGTCAATGCCCCAGGTGGAAGAGACGTTTGCGGGCTATCTCTCCCCCGGGACATCGTCCTCCCTAAGAAAACCTACACTCCCCAACAAGCCATGCCGGTTCACGTCATCACTGGTGGGGAAGGCTTTCCAGGCGGCGGGTCAGGCTGGTGCAGCACTGCACACCATGGCGGTTTTGCAGGCATACCAGGCTGAGCTGCTCAAAGATTTGAGCACAGGGGGTACTGTGGACGAGGACGCGTTTTCTGAGCTACGCCGTGCCACAGACCTCTCTCTCCATGCAACTAAGCAGACGGCCCGTGCTATTGGCCGCCCCATGTCTGCTTTGGTTGCGACGGATGCACCCATCTCGCCTTCCAGTCTTTTTGGCAACGCGGTGGACTCCGTCGCCACTAAGTTCCATGAGGCTAAACGCTACGAGGAGGCGTTTGTGAGGTTCCTTCCTCGCCGTGCTCAGCAGTCGGGACCGTCGGCCACCCTGTCCCGGCCAGGTCCAGCTCTTTCCAGAAAAAAGCGGGCTGCCCAGAAGGAGAGTGTGGCGAATCGTGCCCCCCCTCGTAAGGACTGGAGGGCGGATTCTCGCGCTGCTCAAAAGAGAACGGACCTGCGGAATGTTATCTCCGTCAAGAAGCAGAGGCCCTGAAATTGGCGCGCCCATGGCCGCGGGGGTGTGCTCCCACCGGGTGGGGCGCAACAAAACCCAAGAGAGTCTAAAGACTCCATGTCGACACCCTCAGGAGTCCGCTGTTTTTTCTCCGCCGCCACTGGCGTTTCGGGGGAGCAGCAGTCTCCAGCGCAATTGTAAGTGTCCGGCCGTCTCCTGCCTTGGTTCAGGACGGCGGGTGTCTTACATCCCCCCCAAAAACCGACGTGCCAAAACTACTGCCCCTTTCGGAGAAACTGGCAGCATGGATGCTCCTGCCAAATATCTCCCCGTGGGTAATAAGGACTGTGGCCAAAGGCTACAGACTTCAGTTCGCCAATGTCGTCCTCCGGCGTTTCAGCGGCGTGGTCTCCACTTCCGTGAAACCGAACGAGCCCATGTATTGACACAGGAACTGCAGGTTCTGCTGGACAAAGGGGCCATAGAACGTGTTCCCCCACCAGACAGACAATCCGGGTTTTACAGCCGGTATTTTCTAGTTCCGAAAAAAGATGGGGGGCTGCGCCCGATTTTAGACCTTCGCGGATTAAACCGCTACCTCAAAGCATTAAAATTCAAAATGCTCACAATAAAAATGATTGTGTCCCAGATCCGATTAGGCGACTGGTTTGTCACCATCGATCTAAAGGATGCGTATTTTCACATAGAAATCCTGCCACAGCACAGAAAGTTCCTGAGGTTCACTTTCGGGAGCGAAGCGTACCAGTATCGGGTTCTTCCGTTCGGCCTGGCCTTGTCACCCCGTACATATACAAAATGCATGGATGCAGCCTTGGCTCCTTTGCGACTCCAGGGCATCCGCATTTTGAATTACATAGATGACTGGCTGATATTAGCTCAGTCTCAGGAGCTAGTGCAGGGGTGGGCAAACTTTTTGACTCGCGGGCCACAATTGGTTCTAAAATTTGACAGAGGGGCCGGGCCAGGAGCATTTGGAGGGAGTGTTTGGGCCGGATATACTAAAGTATTAAATGTAGTGTGTGCAAACCTCATAGCACAGTAAAAACACTACAACCCAATTTATTAACTGTCTTTCAAATGTGAAAAATAGCCCTTATCAGTTAATAAATTTGTCTCAAGGAATATGCAAGATATGGCATTTACATACTATTTCGCAGATACTGGGAGGAGGAAATGTAAATAGATTAAAATAACATACGCACTGTGATTTATCAAGATTGCGTCTGTTTTTAATAAGTTTCAATCGAAGGTGCAAAGTTAAAGAAATCAACATTTATTGAAAAATGGAATCACTTTCAACATTCAAAACATATTATTACACAACGAAATACTCAAGCTCAATAATATCTACTTGTGTTAAACTCGCAAAAATCATGGATGGATTGTCCTGACCGCGCGCTCTACAAACTCGCCACGGACGCCCTCGCCTTCACGCGCAAACAGTACACGTGTATCGTTGCCAAGCACACAGACATAGGCTGTATTAAATATCCTACCTGCAGCTGAAAATTTTAATTTAAATTAAGAGCGATGTGCGGCGTGTTAATTAAGCTACTGTACCGCTGCTGTGCGTAAATACGCATTGCTCTTAATTAAAAGACGCACTTCCAAACTTTCCATATGCATTTTTTCATAACACAGCAGAAAAACTCACCATTTCAGTGGGAACAGTGTTGTTGGTCTCCCTTTTTTGCCAGTGCATCAAAGTCTGGAGTTAGTTTTGTTGTGGCAATTCTCAGGACAGATCTGAGGTGTTGGTCAGTTAACTTGGATCTGTGATGGGCTTTGTTGATTTTCATGACGCTAAACGTCTGCTCACACACGTAGGTCGAGCCAAACAACACCAGCATCTTCTGCGCCGTCCTATGGAGGTTTGGAAACGCGGTCTCGTTAAGTGAAGCGTAAAAGTCATTCAGTTTAAGAGACTTGAACTTCTCCTTTGAGACGGAGTCAGACTGAAGATCGATCAGTTCCAATTGCAGCTCCTGCGGTGCTGATTCGGGGTCTTGTGACAGGGGACAGGACACCAGTTGAAGTGACTTGTCAATTTTTTCAAAATCACAGAACCGACGGCAAAATTCTCTGTGCAGATCGTCCAGTGATTTGCAGTATTTCTTCGCATTTCGGGCGGCCTCTTTCTGCACGGCTAGTGTGGGGAAATGTGCGAAAGATTTGTTTGACATTTGCCTGGAGAATAAAACCAGCTTGGATTTGAAGGCTCTCACATTTGTGTACATGTTGTGCGCAAACTGATCTTTCCCCTGTAGCTTCACGTTCAGCTCATTCATGTGTGAAAATATGTCCACAGCAAACGCAAAGTCACAAAGCCAGTTTGTGTCGCTCAGCTCGGGGAATTCTTCGGATTTCCCCATTAAATTAAAAAATGAGCGAATCTCGTCTTTGAGCTCCCAGACTCGTTGAAACACTTTCCCCAAACTTAACCAGCGGACGCGAGAGTGGTAAAGTAGGTCCTGGTGATCCGCATTAGTTTCTTCCAGGAACGTAATGAACTGACGATGATTAAGTCCCCTTGCTCGTATGAAGTTAACAAGTTTTACAACTGGATCCACGACGTGATTAAGCTGCAATACAGACTTACACAGAGACTCCTGATGAATGATGCAGTGAAGTAAAATAACATCCTGGTCAGGGTTTTCTTCTTTCACTTTATCCTGGATTCTTTTCAGCAGCCCGATGTTTTTTCCAGTTAAATTTGGCGATCCATCCGTGGTGACATTGGCAAGTTTACTCCAAGGTAGCTTCATTCTCTCGATGACAGCAGACACCTGTTCATATAAGTCCTCTCCTCGCGTTTTCCCTTTCAGTGATTCCATGCTCAAAAGCTCCTCCGTTATCTCAAAACTGTCGTTAATCCCTCGGATAAAAATTAGGAGCTGAGCAGTGTCTTTTATGTCGTTACTTTCATCCAGTGCTAGTGAATATAACTTAAAGGACTCCGCCTTTTTGTTTAACTCGCTGACTATATCTTCGTCAATCAGTTCCACGCGGCGAGTCACTGTCCTGCGTGCTAAACTGATTTTTTCAAACTTGGCTTTGCTCTCCGGACACAAGAGACCTGCTGTCTCTACCATGCACTCTTTCAAAAACTCGCCTTCGGAGAAAGGCTTGCTAGCCTTTGCTAATTTGAATGCCAGCAAATAACTTGCCTTGGTACTTGACTCTTGAATTGCAGTTTGTCGGTGAAAAAAGTTCTGTTGACTCTGTAAATTAGCTGCCAACCTCTGAGCAGTAGCAGCCCGTTCTTGTGTTGACTGCTTGCTAGCATAGTTTGCATGCTTCGTGGCAAAGTGACGGCTGATATTGTACTCTTTGAAAACCGCAACAGCTTCTTGGCATATCAGACATACAGCCGTTGATCGGACTTCAGTGAAGAAGTATTTTGTTGTCCACTCCTTATTAAACACTCGGCATTCGCTGTCCACTTTCCTTCTCTTTGGTCCGCTCATTTTCACAGAAGGGCTTAATGGTGACGTGAAACGAAGTGAAAATTAAAGTGAAATAAAGAGAAATACGCGCCACTCCAACAACGGTCAATGTTTTTTGAGTGCGCCATCTATTGGGGAAACGTGGGCATTGCAGGGAAAGGGGGAAAAAAGGAGGTTTTTACTATAATTTGGACAAGTTCCGCGGGCCGGATTAAAAAGACTAACGGGCCGTATGTGGCCCGCGGGCCGTAGTTTGCCCATGTCTGAGCTAGTGCTTCGACACCGGGACGTCGTCCTAGCTCATCTCGACTCTCTAGGTTTGAGACTCAACGCCGAGAAGAGCGTTCTCTCGGCCGCCCAGAGGACAACATATCTAGGGGTTGTTTGGGACTCAACCGAGATGCAGGCACATCTGTCTCCTGCACGTGTCGGGTTCATTCTAACTACCCTGAAAGCTATCGGGCTAGGCCAGGAAGTGACTGTGCACTTCTTTCAAAGAATATTGGGTCTCATGGCATCTGCATCCACGGTAATTCCTTTGGGGCTTCTGCACATGAGACCATTTCAGCTGTGGCTCAGAGCCAGGGGGTTTCATCCAAGGGCCAACCCCCTGAAGCAAATAAGGGTTATGCGCCGAGGGCTTCGTACCCTATCTATGTGGTTCAGACCACAGTTTCTCACTTTGGGTCCCTAGGTCCATGTTGTCGTCGCATGATGCTAACGACAGATGCATCCCTCACGGGCTGGGGCGCAGTCTTAGATGGCCGTTCAGCCCAAGGGATATGGAGAGGCCATCTTCTCGCATGGCACATCAGTTGCCTCGAGATGAAGGCTGTATTTCTGGCCCTGAAATACTTCCTCCAGCAGCTAAGGGGCTACCATGTCCTAGTACAAGTAGACAGCACAGCGGTGGTCTCTTACGTAAATCGTCAGGGCGGACTGCGTTCGTGCCGCTTGAAAGAGCTAGCGCAGCAGGTGCTGCTTTGGGCTCAGGACAAGTTCCTGTCCCTCAGGGCGATTTATATCCCCGGGCGCATGAATGTGGGAGCAGATTTATTGTCCAGACAGGCTGTGACACATGGGGAGTGGAAACTCCACCCCGAGGTAGTGAGCCAAATCTGGGAAAGATTTTACGAAGCAGCCTCTTTGCTTCACAGCAGACAGCACAATGTCCCCTCTACTTCTCTCTGACTCCTCCAGCTCCCCTGGGTCTGGACGCAATGGCCCATGTGTGGCCCAGACTGTGCCTTTATGCATTTCCCCCGGTGGCTCTGCTCCCGGGAGTCCTGGCGAAGGTCCGTCAACGGGGGTTGCGCCTCTTACTAGTAGCGCCCCGTTGGCCAACCAGAGTGTGGTTCTCAGATCTAATATCTCTCCTCGACGGCTCGCCATGGGCGATTCCGACCACGAGGGATCTCCTTTCTCAGGCACAGGGGACAGTGTTTCATCCCCGGCCCGAGCTCTGGAACCTTTACGTCTGGCCCCTGAGGGGGACCACTTAAGAGATGTCGGGCTCCCAGCCCCTGTTGTAGAGACTATTCTGAGCGCTAGGTCTCCCTCTACTAGGAGAGTCTATGCCTGCAGATGGCGTGTCTTTGATGCCTGGTGTGCTACACATCATACAGACCCAGTCCACTGCCAGATTGTTTCAGTGCTGGAGTTTCTGCAGGATAAACTGTCCTCGGGCACTAATCCTAGCACAGCCTTTCTCAAAGTGGGTGCCGCGGCACACTGGGGTGCCCCCTGACTGTGTCAGGGGTGCCGCCAAAAAATTACGTAGGCAAAAAAAAAATAAATGCTTTCGTGTTGGCTTGCACTGAGCCAGAGACAGGCGCGCTCAGAGCTGTCATATCACAACTTTTCTAAACTGCCCCTGCGGCGGCGATGGCGGCGCCCATCGTGCATACAGCTCAACTAACGCGATCGTTATAAAGGTGTTTAAACGACAAAACACTTCCACAAGTACAGGGAGCGACTGAGGACTGTGGACCAGGAGCTCCGTGTCTGCTTCTCATCCATACCTGCCAGGATAGGGCGGCTGTGTGCGTCGCACCAGGGCCACGTCTCTCATTGATTGTGGTCACCCCACCCCGGCTTGTGTGAGGCGCGTATGCGCTGCATGCGCATGTAGATCTTTCTCTCGTTGCGGATTATTTTTTTGTGTGTGTGGGTGTGTGTGCATGCGCATATAGCACAGATGAAAACAAGCACTATATGGAAAAACATTCCTGCTTATCTCTGTTGCATGGAACATGGATCTTTTTCTTATCGTATTGTATCTGATTTTATTTATTTTTGTTATGTCTGCCCTTTTTTATTTTATTTTAACTGCATCCTGCACTTCAGTTTAGTTCTCCTGGTCAGGATTTGTTGTCTCTAATTAATTATTTTGTGAATTACTTTGCAAACCTGTGTTTTTAAAAGGTGCTATAAAGTTGCTATTAAGTTGTTATTATTATTGTTATTTACAGTTCGTATTATGCTCTGTTCATTACTGTCCTGTCTAAATAAACAGGACATTTGCATTTAAATTTGGGTTATGCAGTGTTTTTAAATTATATTTTAAACTGGGGTGCCTTCACATTTTATGCATTTTTGAAAGGTGCCCTGACTGAAAAAAGTTTGAGAAAGGCTGTCCTAGCACACTCAGGGTTTTCGTGGCCGCCATTTCGGCTTGCCACGCCCTGATTGACGGGGTCTCAATAGGGAGACATCTTCTAGTTGCCCGCTTCATTCGAGGTGCCAAGCGGTTGAGACCGCAAACTAGAGCTAGAGTTCCTGGGACCTAGCTATAGTGCTGGAGGGCTTAGTAAGCACTCCTTTTGAACCACTGGAGTCAGCGTCTGTCAAGTTTCTGTCTCTAAAGATGGTTCTTCTGGCGGCCATTACCACTCTCAAGAGGGTTGGAGATTTGCAGGCTCTGTCAGTTTCGCCCTCCTGCCTAGACTTTGCTCCTGGGCTGGTCAAAGCCATTTTGCATCCTCACCCTAACTATCTTCCAAAAGTTCCATTCTCGACCTTAAATCCGGTCATTCTTGAAGCCTTCTGTCCTCCGCCATTTACAACACCGGAGCAGGAGAGACTTCACTTACTGTGTCCAGTACGTGCCCTCCAGACTTATGTCCACCGCACTAGCCAGTGGCGTAAGTCCGAACAGCTGTTTATATGCTACGGGGGCTGCAAGCTGGGGGCTGCAGCTACCAGACAAACTATATCACGTTGGGTGAGGGATGCCATTGCCCTGGCCTATGACGTGCGCGGTCAAACTTCGCCCATAGGTGTGAGGGCTCATTCTACTAGAGGGGTTGCAGCTTCAACAGCTCTAGCAAAAGGTGCCCCACTGCAGCAAGTTTGTGATGCGGCAGGCTGGTCCTCCTCGCACACATTCATCAGATTCTATAGCTTGGATGTTCATGCTACTCAGGGCTTGCATGTCCTTGAGTCATCATCCCAAAATTGTGTTTGAGACCTCTTTTGTGTTTGTGCACACTTCACAACCCGAGGGGTCCAGACACTTACAGTGTGGCGGCGTTGGTATTCTCGTTCCCCATAGCGTAATGCTACGCAGCATCGAGTGTAGCTTTTGACAGGGAACGTCTCGGGTTACTTGACTGT
Organism: Perccottus glenii; assembly: GCA_024416835.2. NCBI lineage: Eukaryota > Metazoa > Chordata > Actinopteri > Gobiiformes > Odontobutidae > Perccottus > Perccottus glenii. The sequence continues at coordinate 29,597,152 of CM044552.2, read as the reverse complement.
AACCCTGTTCCCTTAAAAAGCGGGAACGAGATGCTGCGCTGCAATGCCACACTGGGCGTGTCCGGGCGCTCTTCAGACAAAGTTGACCTGAAGACGCTCCCGCGTCATGTGTTATTATACCCTCTGTTCAGGTGCGCGCAATCACACAGCTGCCCGCTGATGAGCTGCGTCACCAACAGAGGTATTATAAGCCAATTCTTGGCATGTTTGACACACGTGCTTCACAACCGGTCACACAAAGAATGTTCCCCCATAGCGTAATGCTACGGAGCATCTCGTTCCCGCTTTTTAAGGGAACAGGGTTACAGTCAAGTAGCAGCTCAATCACAGGGAGAAGAAACACTGGACTCTAGCAGAATTGTATATGTTCAAAATGCACTAAAATTACCCTACCCTAATTACCCTTTTTTTCCAAACTTTCCAGTTTTGGATAGTTTCCTCTCAAAAACAAACAACAGTCTGTAAAGGGATTTGCGCCCTTAGTGGCTAAAGGTTACATAGTGTTGCTTTCAAACTCTGAGATAAAATACTGATTATAATCAGACTTAGGAAATAATTCATATTTCTCTATCGGTCTATAGTATCAGGTAAAATGTTTCAGTAACATTTTCTCATCTCAAGGTACATTAAAAGAAGTAACTAGTCTGTCACGTCTTCTACTAAGCATCAGAATGTACCACATTATGTAGGCAGTAATCTTTCCAATCTATTTTTTCATTATTATTATTATTTCTCAATTTTATTTTCCCAATCCCAAATTTATTTTTTCAGTGGCATGGTGAAGGTTGTGGTAGAGGATGGGACACATAACCCTACTCTCAAGTCATTTAATATTTGTACTACATCACTGACTACATGAAGATTTCTCTGTCCTCATTTCTATAAAACTAGAAACATACAGAGATTGAATTGGTTAGAGACTCTCTGAGGCTCAGATTCTCAGTAGAAAAATGCTGTATTCTCACATGAAGCACATCATTGGTTTTTGATAATTAGATGGCATCAGCGCAGCACACAGACTAATTGTTGTCATCAGATTAAGGCTATAATTGTGTGTGGATACATCATCAAAACACGACAGAGGCAAATTTGATCAGAGCAGATGTTGAATTAATTGCTTTTGAGGCTGATGGCGTTAATGCTGTGAGTTTATTAGTGAGACGGACTCGTAATTAACATCCTGCCTCCGAGTGGCACCACTGTGATGAGTCTGGCACACTCGCTAATGTGCTAATGTCACTGCGCAGCACCAAAAACATGCTCTGATAGTGTTGTAGTGGGAACAAAGTCCTAACACAGTTGTCTAATCCTCACACTGATCACTTAAAGTCCTAATTGTGCACACTTAAGGGTCGTCTCTCCCACAAGAAAGCTTTTTAAATACCTACTTTCTCTACTCTCTATTTCTGCATACTTAATGCTGACTTCATGAAGCTATATTTTTAAGTTGGAAGCATTTTTATAACATAGATTTTATGTTTTTTCTTATAACTGTTTTTGTTAAATGTCAGCTCTATTTGTCAGAGATTCCAAGATTTCATAGTGAGGCCTTCAGAATAAATACACTTTGTTCACAGTTCTTGTAGTTGTATATCACATATATATATCAACAACAGTTGCCTCAAATGGCAACACCCCATTGTCCTTCAGGGTCAGCAAAAACTCAAAAATCCCAGCCATGGGAAAAAACCTCATGGAGAACCAGTAGTATCCACGGCAGTGTGTACTGCCTCAGAGGAGAGCGGAATGGAAGGACAATAGTGTCTAAATTAAATCAAAATTACTAAATAAATAGATATATCCATTTATAAATTAGAGACAGCGGCAGTGGCAATGTCATATTATCATATTATTAATATTATTATTATTGTGGCAACAACAAGATTGCGCCAAGTGTGATGCTGGCCTTCTTTCTCTGCAAACTGTGCCTGAGATGTTTTTTTCAAATGTCTGTGAATGTCTCTCCTGGTGTATAATTGATAACACTCCTAAATTTTCAACCCTCTGTTGAGTGGTACAGTGATGAACAGGAAATTTTCTGTCCCCTGCTTCTGTCTGGAAAACCAGCTCAATCTTTATGTTTTCTCGGGTTGGAGAAGATCAGTCACTGCTGATTGTCCCTAAGACCAAGAGATAACTGAGCAGTGAACAGACTTTTTCAGCTGCTGCTCCCAAATTGTGGAATGAGCTGCCGTTCCATGTTGGACCTGCTGATTCAGGCTGATTAACTTTCTGTTGAAAGACACACATCTTCTCTTTGGCTTTAAACTGAGCATGAGATGTTGTCAGTTGTTCTATTCATAATTTACTTTACACTGACATGTGGGGTTCCATAGGGGTCTATCTTATTCAATTTCTACATGCTTCCTTTAGGCCAGTTAATATGCAGCTGTGACATATCCTACCATAATTATGCAGATGACACTCAGATTTACATTTCACTCACAGCAGGTGAAAATGGACCAATCCATTCACTGTGTCACTGCATCGAACAGATTGATGTGTGGATACCCAATAATTTTCTCCAACTGAACAGAAACAAGACTGAACTAATCATCTTTGGGCCACAGAAACAAAGAGAAAGAGTCAGCAGTCACCTCGAGTCTCTTTCTATAAAATCTAAAAATCAGGTTAGAAATCTAGGGGTCATCATGGACTCAGACTTGAATTTCCACAGTCATGTCAGTCTGATGACTTCCTTTCACCAGTGTTACATTTTACATTTTTCAGTTGACTTTGTCATTCAAAGCGACTTCCATTCACCAGTGTTACAGCTGGAACAACACTGGAGGCAAGGTGGGTTAAGTGTCTTGCCCAAGGACACAACAACAGTATAAACTGTAGGGAGAGCGGGAATCGAACCGCATACCTTCCGGTTGAATGCCGGACGAATGCTCTACCACTGAGCCACTGCACCCCAAAGGGGAGGTTAAACCTTCCTTTAGCTTCGCCTACTTTCAGTAAAGACAACTAAAAGTGTCTGCAATCTTCATCTTTTAAGTTTTGAAGCACTTTGAATGACCCAATGTATGAATTGTGCTATATAAATAAAATTGCCTTGCCTTGCCTAATGCTCTTTATTAAAACAGTGGATTGCACTGACATATGGATGGATGGATAGATGGATAATAGTTTGAGGATGTAATTGAACTAAACAATATCTTTCTTCTAGGCACAAAGAAAGTGTAAATGGTTGCCAATGACTTTATTAATCAATTTACAGACTAAACTGATTGTGTGTAAACTACATGCAAAATGGCTACTGTACAGCCTATTGTATATTGGTGATGATTTTTTTAAATTTATTATTTATATATTTATATAGCGCTTTTCCACCCAGTAGGCACTCAAAGCGCTTTACCAGTGTTACAGCTGGAACGCCACTGAAGGCAAGATGGGTTAAGTGTCTTGCGCAAGGATACAATGACAGTATGAACTGTGGGGGGGAGTGGAATGTTATGATGTTTTGGAATGTTTCGAGCGGGGATTGATGGTTCATGATGATAAACTAACCATTAGTAATCATATAGTAATACATATCCTGTGAACATTTGGTTTCTGTTACATATCTCATTAGATATATAACTCAGCAGAATGGATGTCATTATAACAGAAAACAGCTATAAATGTGTCACATGTTCATTTTTATGTAAAATGTTGGATCTGGTTGAGCTGGAGGCTTCTATGCTGCGTTCTTTTACTTTTTAAACTCCAGCAAAAGATGCACATATTTTATTGACTTGGCGTGTTGTGCTTTGTGCCCATGCAGCTGTAATTATGGCACCACTTTCAGCTATGATTAGAATTTGTAGTGCAGCTGGCATTAGCAGTGCTGTTCCCTAAGGAGTGCTCCTCGGCTGGATCCACTTATTGCGGTCAGATGTTAACCACAGGGAGCACCAAAGAAGCTGGTGAGAACTGCACTCCAGCATGTTCATCACAAAAAATATGACCACTACTGTGCTTTGATTGCAGTTAGTCCCTACATCTGAAAAGGTACTGTACGGGTTTACTATAAGCGTGTTGTAATGACTGAACCAATGATTCTTAAGGCAGACACAACAGGGTGACAAAACCAGTTGCGCTGCAGCTTTATTCACAAAAGAAGATGTCAAGTGGTGGTAGGAAGCAGGTGAAGAGGCTGGGCAGAGGCTGGGCAAAGACTGAGGTCTGGGGATCTGCACAAAGAGAGGTAATGTGAAATGAGTCCTGGATTAAAAGATTTCCAAAAAGACAAGTTACATAGTTTTTGGCTAAACTGTATGCCACATATAAAGACAGACGATCTGGCATGAAGCAGTGGAAAGCAGGGTCTATTTATACAGGTGAGTTGATTGCTGATAAACTGCATGTGTGTAGGGGTGGCCCAGAGACCCCAGACTTTCCCCAGTCTGATAAAGACACAGGGGGTGTTCGAGAGACGATTGCCGCTGATCGGTGAGCAGTGCATGTCGGTAAGTTTTGTGTCCAACTTGCCACCACATTTCGCCGCCTTGCCCTGACATTTCCTATAGGATGGTGACAGTAATTTCCATGCAACAAAAGGTTATGAAACTTAACGAATACTGTGTAACAAATTTTGAGTTATTAGTGTAGATCTTGGTGTGGATTTTAAAGTGAGAAAACACCCTTATAAATGTTTTGAGATGGTAAGGAAGTTGGGTAGGGTGGTGGATGAGATAAAAAATTCAACGTTCTAGTCAAAGATGCTCTTAGAGAGTTCTGATAATCCTGTCAGGCCCAGCCTCAAAATTAGGCATGATGAAGAGTGGGTCTTGGTTATAATGAGGCATTTACAGGGCAATGTCTTCAGTGGGAAACTAGTCCAGGTGACCTTTAACCACCACTAGTGTGACAGGTATCTGCTAACATTATCATTTCATAAATCCATGTTCAAAACTGTGTCATATTAGAATCTATTCAACAGTCCATTCCCTAAAGACAAACAGTGGCTGTAGCACCTAACAACTCAGTCCAGCTGTTCTTCTGCATCTCAGAGGCTTAACATCAGGTGACTCTTAGATCTCAAGTGGATTATTCGCTCTGCTTTAGACTGATCAATGACATTAACTTCCCTGAAGGTCTTTGTTATAGTAAACTTACTTGTGTATTTGATATGTTTTCTGAAAATGTGATATTAAGTTGTGCCATAAAGTATTAAATATTATTATAACCATTTCAAATAAATTAATGCAAGCCTTTTGATGTTTTTGCAGCAAAAAAATTAGCTTAGGGGAAGAGTTTAGTTCAGATTATTGTTTCCTTCCATAATTAATTTGCAGTCATGTATACATGTTTACAGACCTAATTAAAATCATACAGTGATCACTGCAATAAGCAGATAGAGAACAATTGCCTTACACCCTGAAATTGTACGTACTTTTGTTAAAGAGACTTGAGTCCATCATAAACTCTGAGCACATTACTGGCTAAATATTAATGGTTGGTCTTTAGAAGAGGTTGAAACAATAGTTTAAAGACAGTGAGTGGTCAGGTTCCCTTTTACGTCTGGACATACATTTTTAAACTGGTAATGAGATTAATGCTAATGTGGCTAACTTTTTTTGTGATGTAAAAAGATCAAATGAAAAAAGTGCATGTGATTATACTGTATGTCACAGGTGTGTGTATGGGTGTACGCATCACTGTTGTGTCAATGTGTAAAGATTAATGTATGAAACATTTGGACAATGTGCACATTAAGTGGGGAATGTGGTTATAACTGAGTAATACGTAGGCTTATACCCCCAAATTACACTGTACGCGTTCGAGCAGCACCAGCAAACGGCGTCGCAGATCCCCTGCGCAGCAGTGGTTAGCTCCAAGTAGCTCAAAAGGGCATGCGCGGGAAGTAAGAAAAGGTGTGATAAAAGCCACGTTTGTTATTGTTTGCATATCCACCACTAAAGTGTGTTATTTTTACTAATCCCAAAATGTAAAAACAAAAAGAAAAAAAAGTTAGAGAAAGTGAAAACTCCCACAATGACCACTGCATTTCTACATTCTTCGAGATATAAATGTAGTATACTTTGTTGTTACTTCTCAGTTCCTCATGTGTTCCATTTAAAGTTTACAGTGCATTTAGTGATGAGGGTTCTATTGTTCAGAGAACATTTCTAAAGTTATCTGAACAATATAAAAATTCCCTGAATAGTTCAGTGACTGTCCTGAGAAGCGAGGGGAGTGAGGAGCAGGGGTGGGTGAGAGCGGGGTTAACGCTCACTTAGCTTGACAGCGCTAACACAAAGCTAACAAACTAATAGACAAGACATTTATTTTTGTATAGCCCAATATCACAACAACAGCTGTCTCAAACGGCTTAATAGACTGCACTAGACAACATCCCCTGTCCTTAGACCCTCCATCAGGGTAAGGAAAACTAAAAAGAAACCCAGCCGGGAAAAAAGAGAAACCTCAGGGAGAACTACAGAAGAAGGGATCCACTCCCAGGACGGACAGGCCGTGCAGGAATGTGTTCAGGACAGTTAAAAAATACTTAGAAATACACAAGATATATTTACAAAAATTTTTTTATTGGCAGTGTCCACTCTGTGTGTGTGTGTAAGGGTGGATGGGACCGCAGCCAACATCAAAGTAGATGACAGATGGGCTGGGAGTCCTGGAGCAGAGTTCAGGGAAGGGGAAGGGGAAGGAGGGGGTAGCAAGTAAAGTACCTACTGTACAGCTACAACCAATTTGAGTGTGTGCCTACAGTTACAGCCAATGTGAGTGTGTACCTACAGTTACAACCAATGAGAGTGTGTACCTACAGTTACAGCCAATGAGAGTGTGTACCTACAGTTACAACCAATTTGAGTGTGTACCTACAGTTACAGCCAATGTGAGTGTGTACCTACAGTTACAGACAGTGTGAGTGTGTACCTACAGTTACAGCCAGTGTGAGTGTGTACCTACAGTTACAGCCAGTGTGAGTGTTCTGTCTTTGTATTAATCTTAAGGTTAGTGTTGCCCCTTGTGGTCATGATAATAATTTGTTCTGTAAGAAGTGTTTCCCCTAGTGGTCACTTCAATTACTTTGTTAGTTCAAGCAGTGATAAGGCACATGGCAGCAACATGTGGCTCAACAATCTAACTCCATCCGTGGTAATCCTTTAAAATGTGGCATCGGCTGTAAGTTTATTTCTCTTTATGTGAAGCATCATTTTACAGCTGTATTGTTTAATATTTGTTGCTTTGTTGATGTCTGTGTTTGTTCTATTTGTATTTGTTTTATGTTATGTTAGGTTGTACAAATGCTTGCTAGTAGACAGTGACACTGATACTGTTGTATTATCTGTTTTACTTGTAGTTTCACAAAAAAGGAAAGACACAATAAACCAAAGAAAAGAAGATTTATTCTACAAATCTAAATACTAGTTTTCTGCGTCTTAATTGGAATTTTGTTGACACTAGCTAGAATTTACTCTTTACACAAGTGGGAAGGACAGCATAGTGAGTGTATACCTACAGTTACAGCCAGTGTGAGTGTGTATCTACAGCTACAACCAGTTTAGACGTATACCTATGATCACTATATCAAGTATGTTTTAAGTTTGCCTTTGAAAGCCTCAACAGGGTCAGCACTTCCACCGGGAGCCTATTCCATGAAAAAGGGGGCTCTATAAGAAAAACCTCTGTAGACAGCAGATTTCTTCTTTATTCGAGGAAGTAGAATGAAGCCAGCTCAGCTCCAGAATCAGCTCTAACATGAATAGGAAGCCAGTGTAATGAAGCCAGGACCGGAGTAATTTGATCGAACTTCCTGGTATTTGTTAAAAGTCTGGCAGCTGTATTTTGGACCATTTGTAGTCTGTGAGTACTTTTCCTCAGCAGTCCAGAGAATAACGCATTGCAGTAGTCCAGCCTGGTTGTGACAAATGCATGAATGAGAATTTCAGCATCAGCTAAAGAGAGACAGGAGGTTGAGTGAAAACAGCCCAGTTTAGTGACCTCACTAATGTGCTGCTGCAGAGTGTGGGGTCAAAAATGACACGAGGTTCCTCACAGTGTTGCCGTGCTCCAACACACAGTTGTTGATCAAGACAGTAAGATTGTTCAACTTCTTCTGATGACTGGCAGGACCAATTAACAAGAGCTCTGTTTTATCCGAGTTTAGATGGAGAACGTTTTGAGACATCCATGTTTTAATTGAAATAAGGCAGTTCTCTAGACGCGTGATGTCAGTAGTATTATTCACTTTTATTGGTAGGTGTAGCTGTGTATCATCGGCATAACAGTGGAAGTTTACTCCATAACTTCTGATGATTTGTCCCAATGGTGTAACGTACAGAGAAATTAGTATGGGACCAAGCACAGAACCTTGTGGAACACCGAATTTCACTGGTGCCGTGGAGAAGAAGGATATATTCAAAGAAATGAAAAATGAGACCTATCACACAGACAGGACTCTAACCAAGCAAGAACAGAGCCAGAGATGCCAAAAACGTCTTTAAGTCTGTTGATTAGTAGTGCATGATCAATCGTATCAAATGCAGCGCTGAGATCTAGCAATAACAGTAGAGCCGATGAGTCCTCGTCCATCTGAAGGAGGAAATCATTAGTCACTTTAACTAAAGCTGTTTCAGTGGAATAAGAGGCCTTAAATGCAGACTGAAACGGCTCAAGGAGGTCATTTTCCAATAGATAGAGTAAGTTGTTTTAACACAACTTTTTTCAAGGACTTTAGATAGAAAAGGTAAACTGGAGACCTTTTCTGAAATTATTTAGGCATCCAGGATCCAGAGTAGGTTTTTTGAGCAGGATTTTGACCACAGCCTGTTTGAAGAGGGAAGGAACGGTGCCAGTAGACAGGGACAAGTTTATAATGTATAACATAATTTGCAAACATTTCCATTGCAGCGTGCTAAAATTTCGTGAAGACACGACACATTTGTTGGAATGTAAGGGAAATGTATAACTTATCTCGAATTCCACCAGTGAGTGATCTGAAACAGCAGATGAAAGAGAGGAGACCAAGAGATGGGAAACATCTATTCCCCGAGCCAAAATAAGATCAAGATAGTTTCCACTAATGTTTGTGGGCTCATGAACAAACTGGTTGAAAGACAGGGTTGTAAGCAGTGATTGAAATGCTCTGGCCAGATGATCACACTCCTTATTTAGATGAATATTAAAGTCACCAACTAGAAGGATGTTATCAGCGTGGGTTATTAAGTCCGAGAGGAAAACTCCAAACTCATCCAAGAAAGAAGAGTAGGGACCCGGAGGGCGATAGATTACAGCTAAATAAAATGGCTTCCTTCCGTTAATTTGTGAAGGAATATGTTTGATGAGTAACACTTTCGGCTGTGATGATGGACCTGTAAATCAAAATGCATCTTTATGAATGCCTGCAACATCACCACCCTGTTTCGACGTGCGACCAACCTGTACATATGCATAATCAGGGGGAGAGGCTTCATTTAGTGGCAGAAAAATATTGGGCCTAAGCCAAGTTTCACAAATAAATCACACAATAAGATTATTAATTAAGAGTGCTTTGGAGGATAGAGACCGCACATTCAGGAGACCGATCTTCAGTCTTGACGTAGAGCCTGCATTTGAGGGCTGGTCCAGTGGAACGATAGTGACAGGAACAAGCTGTCGAGCTCTAACAGTTCTGCCGGGTTTAAAAGAATGCCTCTGAGTTATAATAACATGAGGACAGGATGCTTTTGGGTCACTGACTCTGTGGGTTTTCAGAGGTGTATCTAACAGATTTAGGCAGTAGACATCAGGATGACACGGCCTAATCAGACAACTAAAAGCTGCTAAACTAAAATCGGCACCGTGAACCCTCACCTGCTGTCGCTGTGCTCGACGGGGCCATTCCTCGCGTCGGTGCCGGTGCTGTTCCTGGGGGTGACGGGCGCCTGGGCCGGGCGTGGCCTGGACCCGGGGTGTCCTCGAGACCACGACGAGGCATCTGGTACGCGCGTCATCGTGGGGACAGCGGCTGCGGACGGAGATGGTGCACGCATTGTAGCGCGGACTGCGGTGGAGGGGGGACTTGGTGCTGGAGCCTGCTCCGTGGGGCGTGCGGCATGGACAGCGGCGGAGAGGTCTTTGAACGATGGAATGACAACGGTTGGGCCTACGGCAGCGGCCTCGCCGGGTACCCCTGTTACGCAGCAGCAGTCTGACCACACCCGTAAGCCATCACATACACAAATAGAAGCTATACATAGGCATAGAAACCCTGTACTAAAAAAGCACCGGTTCATTAAGTTATTTCAAACTCTTAACCAAGCCAGGACAATATGGGACCCACAATATAAAAAAAAAGGGCTTTTAGGCGGCCATTTGAATATACGCAGCATGACGCCAAAAAGAGAACAATTGGAACATCTTCTTATCAACTCTAACATCGATTTCCTTGGGTTAACAGAAACCTGGCTTAATTCCTCATCTCCAGAAGCAGCTGTAACGCTCCAAGGCTATAATGTCTATAGAAAGGACAGGCTTCAGGGAAAAGGAGGTGGTGTTTTGTTATATGTTAAGGATGATATAAACTGTACACAGATTATTGTACCAGATGAAATTTTAGTTGAATGTGTTGGAGTTAATATGTCACTTAGTGCAGAAATGTCCTTCACAGTAATATGTCTTTATCGTCCACCTTCTGCAAAAGTAGATTTTTATACTCAATTGAAGACCCTTCTAACACATTGTGACCTTAACAAAGAAGTTATACTCTTGGGAGATTTTAATGTAAATTGGGACAACAAAAGTGACAGAAAAAAGCTTAAAGAGATCACGGATCAGTTAAGTTTAACACAAATTATTAATGACCTTACTAGAATAACAAATCGTTCAAAAACACGAATAGACTTAGTATTCTCAAACAAACCAGAAAGAATAACTAAAACATATAATCTTTTAACTGGCCTGTCTGACCACAATGCAATTTTTGTTTCCAGAAAACTTACCAAGACTTAATCTCAAGAGTCATAACACCAAACAAACCTTTATACCAAAGAATCAAGAACAAAATTTATTTACAGCCTTGAATAACCTTGACTGGTCAAAAATGACTCTGTGTAATGACCCTGAGAAATGCTGTGACCTCTTTTATTCTTCAGTCAAAGATGTTTTGACACACTTTCTAACAGTGGGGAATCATAAAAAGCGAGCTTACTCCTTACCTTGGATCAATAGCAATTGCAAACAACTCATGTTACAAAGAGATAAACATCTTAAAAAAGCTATAAAATCAGGCCTAACTACTGATAGATTAAAATTTGCCTCAGCGAGAAACAAGGCTACTCAGGCTTTACGAAAGGCAAAAGCTAACTTTTTTATGGCTGTGATTGATGGTGCAAAAGGAAATTGTAAATTAATTTGGAAAAATATTAATAAATTGACTGGCAAACAAACAAAATACAGTGGAAAAGGCCTTGAACTTAAAATAAAAAATGAATTGGTATCTAAGCCTGATGTCCTCGCAACTAGATTAAATGAATATTTTCTAAATACTATAAATGAAATTTAACAACTTTTCCTAAATCCTTGTAATGTTCAAAATAATGAGTTCACCAAAGACTTAAATGGAAGCGTCATGTTTCAGTCTGTAGAAATGCTTGATATTAAAGCAATCACAGAAGGAGAAGTGTTGAATATAATCTCTTCACTAAGAAACTCTAAGGCAAAGGACCAATTTGGATTTGATACTAACTTTCTGAAGCGTTATAAAACTTGTTTTCTATATCCTGTCACTCATTTGATTAATTTATCAATATCACAGGCAGCTGTTCCACTGAAATGGAAGGTGGCAAAAGTAATCCCCATCTACAAATCTGGTGATAAAGTAGACCCTGCTAACCCTGCCTATTAGCATTTTACCCATAGTTTCAAAGATTGCAGAAAAATGGGTGGCCAAATTAATTACAGAACACCTAAACAGTGTCGGTCCACCCCTACACCCTGTGCAGTTTGGCTTCCGGTCTCGTCATTCAACTGAAACAGCTGTCTGCGTTTTTATTGAAAAGGTTAAATTATACTTGGATAGAAATACTTGTGTTGCTGCTGTTTTTATAGATTTTAAACGTGCATTTGACACAGTGAACCACCGCAAACTCCTTACCAGACTCTCTGCATTTAATTTTACAGATCACACAGTTAAATGGATACAGTCTTATTTATCAGATAGAAAGCAGTGTGTGCAGGTATGTGACAGTAAGTCACCGTACCTGGATTATCCAGTAGGTGTCCCTCAGGGGTCAATCTTGGGCCCACTACTGTTCTCGCTTTATGTTAATGAACTGCCTAATGTGTGTAAAAACGTAGACACTATTATGTATGCTGACGATACAGTAATCTTTACCTCTACAAAAAATCCACATGAAGCAGCCCAACAACTCTCAAAAGCTCTAGATGATCTACAGAAATGGTTAACTGATTCCTGTTTATGCTTGAATGTTAAAAAGACTGTATCCATGTTCTTCTCCAAACCAAGAACACCTTTAGTTCCAGTGGGGGTCTATTTGGGGGGAGAAGAACTACAAAATGTTGAGGTATTTAAATACCTAGGGGTCTACTTAGATTCAAAATTATCCTTTCAAAAGCATGCTCGAAACATTGTAAAAACTACAAATTTAAATATAAGGAATTTCAAACATATTAGAGCATCCCTGACGGAAAGAGCAGCAGTCACATTCCTACATTCAATGATACTGTCTCATATTGAGTCTTGCATTAGCAGTTGGTCATACACTAGTTCTTCTGTTGTTAAATCTGTTGAATCATGCTACAAAAGGGCGTTGAAAGTTTTAGACAGGAAACCTTTTTCGTACCACCACTGTCATATTCTTAACAAATATAATTTACTAAGTCTCTCAAATTTTAAAATATTTAAATCTGCCTGCTTAATTTACAAAGTTACTTGTGGTTTGGCTCCTCCCCCGTTGAATGAGTTTATTAAACAGAAATCTCTGAGTGGCCCTGGTTCAAGAGTAACACGAGCCTCTGTCAGAGGTGACTGTGAGCTCCCGTTCAGACGTACATCATTTTCTCAAAACACTCTCTCATTTCAGGGCTCAGTGTTTTGGAACAGTATTCCACTCTCAGTAAGGGAATGCACAAGTTTAATTACTTTTAAAACACATTTGAAACAGTGGTTAAAAGACACTCAAACATGTGATCATATGTGACCTGCATCTTATTAGCAAATTCCGTTTTGAAAATGGCCTTGTGCAATATCCATAGTTTACACTTGGTCAGACTTGGGTACCTAGGTAGAGTCAGCACAGTACAGATGTAATTGTAATTCATATTTATGTTTTAGTTCTGTCTCTTTCTCTATTTATTATTGTTTCTTTGTCTCAAATGATATTGTCTTTGATGTTTTGGGGTGTTTGTATTTGTCCTTATTGTGTTTCTTTGTGTTATTGTGTTTCTTCTTTTCTTTCTTTCCTTTTTGTGTAACATCTACCTGCCAGGGGGTCTGCAGATGGAAATTAGCCTGGGGCTATAATCTGGCATATTTACATTTGTTTTAATGTTCATTAATATGCATTGTCCCCGTCCCCCTTTATTTTCTTAAATAAAGAAAAATTCTAATAACTAAAAAAAAAAAAAAAGCTACATTATCCAGTTCCACACCCGCACTATCATGACTAGCAGGTTCTCTAATTCCCAGCAACCTACTGAGATTTCTTGTGTCAAATGCAACAAATGCACCTGTCTATATTACCACACAAAATGGCAGCACCATGTCCAGTGGGATGCAGGCCGTCTGCCCTCAGCCGGTCTGGGCGGCTCCAGAAAGAAGCCTTTCTGACTACAATGCCGGGCCAGGCACCGGTTCGTGGAAACTAATCTGCTATACTGTTCATCACTACCCCTTACGGGGAGGGGGCCGGAGACAATTAATCGATGCCGACTCATCTTGTTTCCTAGTTCAAAAGTCTTGGCTTTGGTTTCCTCATTCTCACATTATTGGTGCGGACATGAATAACTACTTGTATGTAGTGCGAGTATGTGTCAGGCTTACCCCTGCCTGCAAGCTCGCGCAGCCGGACCTGCATCTGATACTATCAGCAAACCCTGACACATCTAAAGTAACCAAACCCTGTCTATGGTGATCTAACTGCTCTAACTCACAAACATGTCTCTCTAATAGAGACAACCTGTCTAACAACAACAAACAATAGTGGCAAACCATTGCCACAAGCAACAACAACACAGAATAGCTTAGCTAAGCTAGTGTACGTACAGCTAAGTCAAGTCAACTGTTGACAACTCTCAATAATAAATTCTTACACACACATCAGTACTAACCACAAGTTAAACGGAAAACTCTGTACACACAACAAAACTAACCACCAGTAAGACAACAGTGGTAACAAACACGACAATGCACGAGTGCTCAGCACTAATTCAAATGCTAAAAACCCGCTAGCATGTTAGCTAGCACAAACAGAAGTGCCCTGTTCACAAAACGACAGCAAGTCTAGTACTAAACTTTAGCAGAAATATAACCAGTATAACAATAATGAGGTGTGGTGCACAGTTAAAGTGTTGACAATGTTAAGAAATAATAAATACGTATATTAGGCCAGGAGAGAAACACTCGCTTGATTGTCATTGAGATGCGTCCTCCTTGCTTAGAGCCTGATCTTTAGCCCACCACCTAGTTTCTCTGGGGAATCAATCTGCTGTGATTCCTGTAATCACTGGTTTCTTTCCACTTTTGCAGGTGGTTATATGGCTCTCTCAGAAAAACTGCAACATCATTAAGCATGGAAAAGACAGATGCACTTTCAACAACACTGCCTGCCTTGTCTGACAGCACTAGATTAATAGTATATGAATAGCACCAAGCATGAATCTGTGTAGGAGACTGCTGGGACAAAAAGCTGAGAACCCTAGATACAATCCTTGCATCTTGATTGCACCATCAGTGAAGTTGCCAACACATTTGCTAATATCAATGTTAATTTTGTGTGGTATCTCTTTCAGCAAGTCAATAAAATGCTTCCCTGTGGATTTTTTACAGTTTATCCCACCAAACAAATGCTCATGAATCGTATCTGTCACATATCTAACAATCATAATAATAATTAAAGCCGCAAGCGGCAATAAATGCCCTCGCCTCCCTTGAGACCGCGGGAACACATGTACTCGGAGGATTGCATTTCGTGCTTTAAAGTGTAAACTTCACAGTAATGTCAAATAACCGGTCCTGTGCTACTGATGGGGCCTGCTACACCACCTTGTAATTTAGAGTTAAAGGTCTCCACAATCCCTGGTTTTCCTGGGAGCTGTCTGAACCTTTGAAAATAATAGATTATGCTTGGGCTAAGGCGAGAAAAACAAAGTACTGGCTGGAGATTTGAGATGACTCAGGAATCGCTGCACCCCCCTGTTTAAAAAGGCAAAATGTAAATATTACTTGTCTAAAAGTACAAGTTTAAAAGTTCCAAAGGATTCTGAGGAGTTTTCTACGACTCTAGCCTTGATTCTGGAGGGGACTCCTCTAAAGGAAGGATCCTGGCAATTGGGAAATGGCATTTATTTCCCAAAGAAATGGCTGCCTCTTCACAGACTCATTACGACCACAGCCACAAATGTATCAAAAAACAAATTGATAACTTTTTTGGCACACGTGTCTAGATCATACTCACCAAATTTGGAGCTGTTTAGATGAAAACCCTTTAGCACAAGGGGTGAGATTTAGGTCGTCACGCATTCCACCCAACATAGTAGATTTCCTGTTGAGTTTACGGTATGGCTGTAATAAACTTTTCTGTTTGCCCTGAGGTGTCCTATGGATGTACCAAGTTTTGTATTTCTACATTGAAAAAATTTACTTTCATTTTCCATAGGCCCAATGTATTTTGACTTTTCTAGGGGTCGCCACTGAGTCATTTTTCATATTTTTTTTTCGGGGACTTCAAATACATAAATTTTCGCCGAGCTTGAAGTCTGGGACCAATAAAAATAACTTTTCGTGCATGTTTACTGGGTCAAATTTAGGATCATTTTGCAGAAAAAAATAAATAAATAATCCGAGCAAAAACAATAGGCCCTCCCGGTCATCACCGGCTCGGGCCTAATTAAAGCCTCAAGCGGAGGATAAAGGCCCCCGCCTCCCTTGAGACCGCAGGGACACATGTACTCGGAGGATTGCATTTCGTGCTTTAAAGCGTAAACTTGATGGTAATGAAACGTCTTCTGGCTGGAGCCCGCTTCATCACCTCGGGCCTGTGCTACTGCTGGGGCCTGCTACACCACCTTGTAATTTAGAGTTAAAGGTCTCCACAATCCCTGGTTTTCCTGGGAGCTGTCTGAACCTTTGAAAATAATAGATTATGCTTGGGCTAAGGCGAGGAAAACAAAGTACTGGCTGGAGATTTGAGATGACAGAAATCGCTGCACCACCATGTTTAAAAAGGCAAAATGTAAATATTACTTGTCTACAAGTACAAGTTTACAAGTTCCAAAAAGATTCTGAGGAGTTTTCTAAGACTCTAGCCTTGGCTCTGGAGGGGCCTCCTCCAAAGGAAGGATCCTGGCAATTGGGAAATTGCATTTATTTCCCAAAGAAATGGCTGCCTCTTCACTAGGGATGGGTACCAAAACCCGATATTAAACTGGCCCCGGGGCTAAATTATGAAAGACCGTAGTATCAATAAGATCTGACGCTATCGGTTCTGCTTTCGGTACTTGAGGGGAAAAAAATTATGTACTATGTATTTTCGCTTACTAATATGTTATTGTGCACATTTTATCTCACCAAACATTTCTAATGTGGATCATATTAAGACGTTTGTCTGTGAGATCTGCGAGATCTCTCATGCGCACCGCAGAGGCTGTCTGTCACAGCGCTCTGTCACACACACACAACGAGCGCGGCGCTTGCACACGCACAACAGTACGAAAACCTCTGCTTAATACAAAGAGTGACGATGGCGGAGAAAGCATAACGTTCCAAAGTGTGGTTACACTTCTCTAGAGTTAATGCAGACAACGCTCGTTGTCATAAGTGCAACAAAATGTTTGCATATAAGGGGCGGAAACACAAGCAATCTGTCTAAGCACCTTTCAAAAGTGCATTATGTGCCGACAGAGAAATGCAAAGTTTTCGACTGCCTAGCTAGCTCGTCTCTGGTTGTTGCCCCATCTACGTCTGGTATGTATGCTAAAATCATGTTGAATCAAAGTTGTTCACGTCATTTAAAATAAATGTAAAATCTCCCTGGTTTGTTAACCTTATGTAGAAATTCTGTTGATTTCTTTTGTTTTTAAAATTCCAAATAAAGAAAAATCAGTATGTAAATGTAAACATTTATTTGGCTAACTTAAATGCACAGCACTTAAATGCACAGCACAAACTCAAGTTAGTTTACAATATATATATATTAGGGCTGGGCAACGATTAAAATATTTAATTGCGATTAATTGCACAATGTTCTGTGATTAATCGCGATTAATCGCATTATACACAAAATTTAATAATGAATTCAAAATTAGTGTAAAGAACTGCTATATGAAAAAAAGTGCAATAACATTTGGTTTGCACTTTAAACAACACTTTAAACAAATAATGTGCTTTTTAGAGCAGTTAAAACATTTCTTGTAAATCTGAACTTAAACATTAATGTAATCAAATTAAATATTAAAACCAAAAATATTTGCCACTGACAGGGCATTAATATGTTGTTTAGTTTGTTATAGAAAAACAAGTTCTGTCCAGAGCTTCAATCATAACATTATAACAATATAAACAATATAAATGTCTCTCTTGTGTTTTCATTACAGAGCATGTGAATGCAGTTCCCGCGCGTTTCACACACCCTCTCCCTTTCACTTGCCAAACTCAAGGGTGTATGGGTAATGTAGTCTCTGCTCTTGGTGGGACGAATTAGGAAGCGTGCATTGTGAAGGGCGCTCTGGAAAGCGGCAGAGCAGGCAAAGGATTAAAACCTCTATTAAAACAGATGTCGAAATTAGCGTACCAGTATGCTAAAAGCACGTTCTGGGCGCACGGAGAAGTGGCGGTACTGAGTACAGGTGCGTGCGGCCCACTTAAAGCACTGGATGAGGCGGCTCATACGTGCAGTCATTCGATCCTAAGAATGTTCTTCAGACCGACATCTTTATATACTAATCGGCCGACGCGATAAAATAATTGTCGGCGTTAATTCATTAATGCGTTAACGCGATAAAAACGCGTTAACTTGCCCAGCCCTAATATATATATATATATATATATATATATATATATATATATATATATATATATATATATAATGTGTGTGTGTGTGTGTGTGTGTATAATAGCTATTTATTCAAACAAAAATAAAGAAATGTTAATTCTGTTCTCAACTTGTTCTTAAAAAAAACACACACACAACACAAAGTACCGATAAGAATACCGTTAAAGTACCGGACCGTTAAGCAGTATCGGTAAGAGTAGTAATACCGTTAAAACCTTAACGATACCCATCTCTACTCTTCACAGACTCATTACGACCACAGCCACAAATGTATCAAAAAACAAATTGATAACTTTTTTGGCACACGTGTCTAGATGATACTCACCAAATTTCGAGCTGTTTAGATGAAAACCCTTTAGCATAGGACACCTCAGGGCAAATATAAAAGTCTATGACAGCCACACCCTAAACACAACAGGAGGTCCGCCATGTGGGGTGAAACGCACGGCCACTAAAATCGCACCCCTTGCGCAAAAAGATGCAAATCATTGTGTTTAAATCTAAATGGCCCCAAATTTGGTGAGTATCATCTAGACACGTGTGCCAACCAAAGTTGTGACTTTTTTTTTGATATCTTATCCGGTGTGGGTGTGGCAAGCCTGTAACGAGGTGGCCATTTTTGTGAAAATAAAATGTCTCTTAACTCTCAAACGCCTTCTCGGATCGAGTTGGACCCAAAAAGGCGTTTGTGCACATTCATGACCTGAACACAAAAATATGTAAATAAAAGGGTTATCTTTAGAAATGGCTCTCCAGCGCCCCCTACAAACTTATAATGGGACCCAAGAATTTAGTTTGTCATAGAGATGTGGAAAAAGTCAATGGGAAGTAAAAATTCTAGTTTGTCGCAGGCAAATGAAACTTGGTACACACATCCAGCATGGACTTATGAACAAAAAAGCCAATGGGGACCACACCCTATCACACACGGGAAGGTGGCCATTTTGAATTGAAGATGTGAACCGACTTAGAATACACCTACATTTCACATTACATTTTAGTCATTTAGCAGACGCTTTTATCCATAGCGACTTACATTCACCAGTGTTACATTTACAGTTACATCTCAAGGGGTGAGATTTTGGTGGTGGGGGGCTGTTTCTGTGCTATGGAGTGGCTGAAAACCAGATTGGAAAATTTCAAAGAGATTATTGTTATAGAGGTGACTGTGGAGTTGGGATGCAACAACCTTTTCAAAGATTTTGGTAATGAATGAATGCAACAGGTTTTTTTTTTTTTTAGCTAAACAGCTGATTTAAGAGATGATGGGACATGACCAGAACAGAGGGAGAAGAAAATAACGTCAGTAATTAATGAGGCAAGGGAGTGCAGACAGGCCTTTACTAAAACTGTAGGAATAGGATCAATCTTGGAGGTGGAGGGTTTGGATTTACAAATGATTTTACATATCTTTGGTAATGATGGATTATTGAAGCTAGACGGGGGTTAGCAGGAGGGGTCAGGGAAACTGAAGTGATTAGGCATTAGCAGTAAGTTGTTGGTGGATCTTGTAAACGTTATCACTAAAGTAAAACATCAGGGAATCACAGCAGTCATTTAAGGAAAGGTGGGGGGCCCTCAGGGCAGGGTTTGACAATAGTATTGATGAGGAAATAGAGGGTCTTAGTATTTTCCATTAATGCTACTTAAACTGGAGTAGTAAGTGGTTTTAGAAGTGGAGATGGAGTCCTTGCACATGGAAAAGTGTGCATCATACATTTGTTTGTACACAACAAGCCTAGTTTTTTTTGGCAACCTTTAGCTTTAAGCAGGCATAAAGCGGGTGTAAATCAGGTGGCACAGTTGATGAAAGTCACATTTTGTGTTTTCAATGGAGAAAACAAAGACCAAAAAAACTGTCATTATAAAAAGAGACCAGATCATCTGTGGTTACATTATAGGAGCACAAGAGATGGTCAATTAAACTACAAAATGTTTCAAAATGAGTTCCTTAATCTTCCGGAAAGAGATGACTCGTGACACTTTAGTTTTAAATAATGTCAGAGTGACATGGAAGTAAATCAAAGCATGGTCTGTGAAAGGTAGTTTATCAGCTGTGCAGTTGAGAGGATTAAGTCCAGAACAGCAGACCAGATTCTATATGTGTCCTTTGGAGTGCGTAGGTGCATCAATAAATTTAGAAAGTCCAAAACTGTCCGGACAAGATGCAAAGTCCTTGCTGAGAGCATTGTCTTTATTGTCACAGTGAATAGTGAAATCTCCAAGTACAATGATGTTGGGGGAGAGTGAGCTGATATATGTTTGTGTTTGTATGTATAATATGTTTTGTTTTCATGCCTTGTTTTATAAACAGACTTTCACTGGAAGCAGGAGCAGACTGTATGCCAAACACACAGAGCAATACAGTGAATGTATTGGTGCCATGCTTGTTGTGAAAAACTTTAGTTAGTATGGGCTCATTTGTGGGCTGCTGAGGATGGTAATTGAAAATCATAGCCAAGTCCTGGGCTTGTGGATGAACAAAATAATCAAAATGTTTATTCTCTGTCTCATCTACACTAGCCTCCTCTTGTGCCTGGGGACTATAGTGGGCTGCTGTAGTCTCTGCACTAAGCACTGTCCCTTGTCCACTGTCCCTTCTCTTAGCATATGGTTCACCTGTGAAATATGCAAACAAGAGAGCTATAATAATATATTAACAATGACTGGGCCTATTGATAAATACACTAACACACACAGGTTCCTCATTTCACCTACCACTCCACTTTCAGTTTCCCCAGTTCGGCTTTGCTGCAAAGATGCTACAAAAAAATGCAAAAAAAAAGGGTGTCATCACCAGTTGAGATGAAGCCATAATTTAAGTAGAACTTAGGTGGTATTTGGAGCAAGTGTTTGTTTACCTGCTTTATGAAACTTCATGTAGTGGTGTGCAAACGCTGGAGTGAGTCTCTCTTAACCCCCTCGCTAAGAGAACCACGCTTACTTCTGACGCCACATTATCACCAATAGAGAGGTTACTTATCAAGTGCCTGTCTAAAAGTTTTAGTTTAGTTTAGTTTATTATTTATTTGACAAGGACCATGTGCAAACACATTAATCTAACAAAAGAAAATATGCTTTACACCAGATTTAGCTGATTTCCATCAAATCAGCATTCATACTTTTACCTAAGCTAATCACACTATACATAACATTCAACTTTCTAAAATTGCTACAGTAAAACCTTACCTAACCTTAAACCTTACTAACTATCATACAAATAATCAATGCTGAAATTATTGGTATTCTAATAATACTTTCTAACATTTTGAGAAAAGTCTCTCAGGTAAGAGGACAGTTTTAGACTATCTGGGAGATTGTTCCATTGATTAAAAAGACAGTTACACCCGTGGACAAAAATGTTGGTACCCTTCGGTCAATGAAAGATAAACTCTCAATGGTCACAGAAAAAACTTTATTCTGACAAAAGTAATAATAAATAAAAATTCTATGAATGTTAACCAATGAACGTCAGATATTGCTTTTCAACCATGCTTCAACGGAATTATTTAAAAAAATAAACTCATGGAACAGGCCTGAACATCTTCAGGCTGAAAAAAAACAGTCATTGTTATTTGTAATATTTAAAACAGGAAGCCAGGATTTCATGTGTAATTATCGGCCAATATAAATTCTACCCATATTATCTAAAGTAATCGAGAAAGTGGTTGCAGCACAATTGAGTGACCACCTTGAAGTTAGACAGCTCCTCCACCCACAGCAGTTTGGCTTTAGATCTGGTTATTCTACAGAAATTGCCAATTGTTGTTTTATTGAAAATGTGAAAAAAAATCCTTGGTTAGGGGTGGGGTGGTGGGGGCTTTATTCCTTAATCGTAAAAAGGCATTTGAAAGAGTAAATCACAACTTACTCCTGTCTAAACTATCATTATTCAACATTTCCCCTGAGGCAGTACATTGGTTTACATCATACCTTTAGTCTAAAGTCCAGTGTGTGAGGGTTGCCCAGGACAAATCCTCATTCCTGAACATAAAGATGGGCATACCACAGGGCTCAATACTTGGACACTTGCTGTTCAGTCTCTTTATAAATGACTTGCCTCTAGTCGGTTCAGGGGCCATCTGCCAGCTCTCTGCGAATGAAGCTGTTTTTTATGCATCCGCCAGGACACCTGAGCAGGCTGCTGATGTTTTATCCACATGTATGACTGAGGTTAAACAGCGGCTCAATCAAAATCAGTTGGGGTTAAATCTGTTTAAAACCGTCTCTATAGAACAATATAGAACAATGTTTTCAAATAAATCTGCAAAATGAAAAAATACATACTTTAACTTAATTTAAATACCTCGGGTTGCTCTTGGATCCTCAACTTAAATTTGATAAACATACAAAGAAAATTTTTAAAACAATACAAAATTAATAACTAAATTAACCAAACATTTCATCCCAAACAAAGCAGCTCTGCTGTACATGCACGCTTTGGTCTTCTCACATATATCCTACTGTATGACAGCATGGGCACAGGCCACTCCCACAGTTACAAACGGATTATACAACCAAGCAATAAAAACTATGGATAAAAAGCCAGTCCATTACCATCACTGTAGCATTCTTAAAAAGTTTGGAAAGTGTTGGTCTTTCATGCTTCCTCAAATTAGTATTCAAGTGCATTAATAATCTAGCTCTGAAGCCACTCAGTTCAGTTTGTACAGAGACAGAACAGCAACAGAGCCACCAGGAGTTCCTCTCACCACAACCTCAAACATACTCATACTGCAGGACCACTTTAAGACAGGCAGCCTTTTCTTATAAGCGCTGCAAACTGTGGAATGTATTACTCACTCATTAAGGTTAGATCTGATTTTAAATAGTTTACCTTTAGGCTTAAATCTCGGCTAAAAATAAAACAAAACTTTACCCATTTTTAAATATTGTATTTTGGTGAGTGGAAGATTGGATGAGTGAGGGAATGATGTGGATGAGTTTATGAATGTTGTGTAAATGAACTGTATTCCTGGATTTGTATTTTCAAATGCTATTTATAGTTGTATATATTGTCCCTGTAATAAATAAATAAATACAAATACATTCATTTCCATTCACCAGTGTTTCTGCTGTAACACCACTGGTGGCAAGGTGGGTTAAGTGTCTTGCACACAACAGGACACAGTATGAACTGTGGGGAGAGTGGGAATCGAACTGCCAACCTTTCGGTTATAGGACGACCGCTCTACCACTGAGCCACTTTGATTTTGAAGAGTTAAACAATATGTTTGTAAATGTGCCAGGCTGCTACAGTTTAAAATGATTCACTGTGTACAAACTTCCCCAGGTAAAATCCTCAAATGTGTCTGAAACAAACAAATCAGTGGAAGAGACTTTTACACTGTGTTTGGTCATGTCTTATAATTCGGGATTCTGGAATATGGATCCTGTGTTCCTGCTCTTGGACAGCAATGTTGGTCCAGTTTCCAGCAGACTGTATGACATTCTCACATATTCTGAAAAAAAAAAAAAAGTTTTCCCTGAGAACCCCTCAGCACCCATCCACTGCCCCAACCCACAGCAATATTATCAGGAAAACACAAATACTAAACAAATCAAATTAGGAAAAATGCCCAGTTTGACATATTTTTAAATGTAATGTCACACACTTTTTACGTGAAACATAATTTCTGTACATCACAAGAAATACCAAACATAATACTGAGGGCAAATCTCCTCCATTGGCCCGGTGTGACAGTGACATCAAGCCTTCGGAAAGCGTCTGCTGGACCTTGTCACTCACATCTTGCTGCCAATCATGTGTCATTTTCTTGTTTACCTCTGAAACTGAAAACTATTTAACCTTGAGATATCTCTGTTTGTTATTGGATAAGCGCACACATCCATCACATTAGACCAATGCCCAGCGTGCTAACCTGTCATAGCACTGCCATTACCAGCCCTCTATCCACACATGAATAATGGAGTGTGGACGGATCAGTGGATGTGCATACAGCGCTCCATGTCCTTGAACATGTATTTGAGGGAGGGTCTACTGTATATGGCAGGGACAGTTGAGAAGCTGATGAGAATTTTACTATAATATGCCTATGTATGTCGGAGAGGGCTATGGGTTCTAAATCTAACTTAAAGGAGCCGGGCCTGTCCCTGCTAAAGATGTCCCAATCCAACACATTTTATGCTGATTTCTACTTTTCCTACATTTGTCAGGGCTTTGGGAGTTTTCACAAATAAATAGGGCATTTCTCGTTCAAAAACTTCTCAAGTCACTCAGAGAGGATCTAATCCAGAAAAACCGGCAAACACCACAATTACTGTGCTAGGATGAAAAAGTCTATCTTGATTTTTGACTGAATCTTGATACTTTGACTGGACTGTATTGTGGTCCTGACTACAACACTACAGTGAAAATAAAACTCCACAGTAAGGATCTCTTAATATTTTGTGATGAAGAGCTTCTCATGAGGTGGACAGTGGGCATTAGACACCTTTATTTGCCCCTCTGTCCTTCACAGTGTGATCCAAATGGCAGTGTATTTCTGCACATCTGACCTTTACAGCAGCTGATAACGCTGAAAGTCAATCAACTGTAGCACAACACTCTCATGAGAATAAATGAGGCCAGTCACTCCCACAGTTTGATAAAGCGACTGTACTCCCACGAAACTAAAGGTGCCCTAAACAGTGCAGTGTATTGACAAAAAGGGCAAAATACATATTATTGATATTCTGTTTTAACAGTTTACAGCAATCACTTACACACACTTTTATTCAACAGAACCAAAGGATTTTATTTTTTTTTATTAAAGTTTGCATGGATGTTTACACTTGCTTTTTATAGTATTTCACATTGTAGACTGGTTCTGGAGCTAATGGAGCGGGACCCTTTGAGCCTGTCCAGCAGAGAGACCCAAGATGACCGCTAGTCTGTGTTAGAACAACAGACAAGAGAATACAGACTGTCTGTTTTAATGCTTCATTTTACTTACTGTTAACTTCATTTGCTAAACCCATTAACAGTTGTTTGTATGTGAAGATTCCTGACAGTGAAATGACAGTGAAATATAAATGTGCCCTGTATTGGAAGAGACTGGCCTCATGTTGGAATGGTTCACAATAGTGCTCCATCCACAAGAATATTTCCAAAGTTTCCACTTCTGCATTTTGCGTTTGAGATGAACTGTGCCTCACCTGGCTTCCAGACGAGCAGCAGCGGGAGGCGGAGAAAGACGTCTGCTGTGAAGCCGGACAGTTTGTGTAAGTGGGGTGCGGGTGGAGTGGGGGGCAGTGTAGTGTCAGCGCGTTACAAGCGCAGTGGCTCACTGGTAGAGTGGTCGTCCTATAACCAGAGGATTGGCGGTTTGATCCCCCTCTCCCCTGTTCATACTGTCGCTGTGTCCTTGAGCAAGACACTTAAACCACCTTGCCTCCAGTGTCTGTAGCACTGGTGTATGAATGTGTGTGGTTGTAGAAGTGAGTTTGGTGGTGGTCGGAGAAGGTTGTGAGCGCTGTGTGTATGGTAGCCCCCCTCTCTGTCTGCCCCAGGTGTGAATGGGGTGAATAGAAGCACGATGTAAAGCACTTTGGGTGCCCGAGAAGGGTGCAAAAAAGCATTATATAAATGCACGCCATTACCATTACTATGATCAACACTGAACTCAAAGCCAATCAGGAGTCCATCTATGGCTGATAGCTGGGTGCAGGACATGGCTGCTCTGTTATGAGCGTAACACGCAGTTGGAAATTGATGTTTCATCAGTAATTTAAGGGAAACCATGTTAATTACCTTGCTAAACTATTCTTTTCAACTTTGTTCAACCTTTGTACACTGGCCCAACCTTTAGCAGAAAATGTTTGAACGGCTACTTGGCAACAAAGGAAGTTTTTGCTGCTAAAAACTGGCCGAGCCCTGCTTGAGATTCAAAGAACCTACCACAAAATAAAATAAAGGATAGGGAAGGCTTTTGCCAAGTTCAATATTGTTGTAAATAATTGAGCAGTAGCCTAATGTATACTGCACAAAAATCAGATTAGCTTGTATCATCCAAATAGCTTCTTTCATGAAAAAAAATACCCAAGGCACTCTCTGATCAGGATAAAATGCCTTTATTATATAAATATATTTAGGGCATGTCATAAAAGACATCTGGTGTTTATTTTAAAGCTGTGCTCAGTAGTAGAGCAGTAGTCCTACAACCAGAAGGTTGGTGATTCCCACTTTTCCCACAGTTCATACTGTTGTTGTGTCCCTGGGCAAGACACTTAACTCTCTTTGCCTCCAGTGTCTAAGGCACTGGTGTATGAATGTGTAAGAATGTTTGGTGTATGTGTTTGGTTGGATGTATGTATTTGGTGATGGTTTGGCGAGTCCGTAGGCACGGAATGGCTGCCCTGTCTCTGTCAGTCTGCCCCAAGGCAGCTGTGGGTACTGATGTAGCTTACCACTACCCGCCACTCGTAAAGAAAAAACTGTAAGAAACAATTGTAAATTGAAACTGGCTCTAGAAAATTATTAATAATTATGCATTGGTATTCTCTTTGCATTGGTATTTTCTAGATAAGGTGCATTATTCATCTTCATCTAAGTCAAAGATATTGAAAAAAATAATGTGTCTAAAAATAATTACACAAAAAAATTTGTGCTGGGCAACAATTAAATATTTTAATCGCGATTGATCGCATGATGCGCAAAATTCAATAATGAAATCAAAAGTAGTGTATTGTGTAATTTTATTCTTTCAAAGTTCTGCTGTGAGAACAAAAGTGCAATAACATTTGGTTTGTCAAAACTTTAAACAAATAAAGTGCTTTTTTACAGCAGTTAAAAGTTAGTAGCAGTTAACATTTCTTGTAAATCTTAACTTAAACATTAATGTAATCAAATTAAATATAACATTAACATATAAATAAAACATTAAAACATTAATGTTTTATTAAATAAAACATTAAATTTTTGTTTAGTTTGCAAAACAAAATATATTATTATGTCCAGAACCTCGATCATAACATTTTAACTGGCCCCTTCCGAGCAACAACATCAATCTCCTTTAAGAGACTGAG
The DNA here is from genome assembly GCA_024416835.2 of Perccottus glenii. Classification (NCBI taxonomy): domain Eukaryota; kingdom Metazoa; phylum Chordata; class Actinopteri; order Gobiiformes; family Odontobutidae; genus Perccottus; species Perccottus glenii. The sequence continues at coordinate 29,569,907 of CM044552.2, read as the reverse complement.
AATCTCAGTCCAAAGGAAAAAATATATATATTTCAGTGATGCAGGTTGAGTGGACAAAATTAACTGCATTTATCCATTCTTCCAACTTTACACTTACTTACTCATCTGAACCTAGCCAGTTGCTAAGGCACACAAGGTCATTCACATTTTCAGATGATAAAAAAAACTCTCTTCTTCTGTACAATATGACCAGCAAGAGAAAACAACCTTTCACAGGGTACGGATGTTGCAGGTGTGGCCAAGTACTTCTGTGCAATTGAGGCCAGCCTGCTGTGTGAGCCGGCATGTTTGGACCACCACTGTAATGGACAGGCCTCTGTACTGATGGTGGGCTCTGCTCTGTATCGACACACACCGTTCTCAATTGAGTCTTCCTCGTGTTCAGAATCAGACTCTGATGAAGCAGCCAATAGGGCAAACTTTCTCTTTGATGGCTTTGATGTTGCTTCGACAGGTTCCTCTGCAATAACCCTCTGTTCCTTGAGTAAGTTAGTGACTGAGGCCCACACCTCACCTCTCTCAGCTCTGGGTATACACTTCAGGTCCTTGAATCTCGGGTCCAATGCGGTTGCAATCTTCAGATATGCAATGCTGGCATTTTCCTTGCGTGTCTTCAGGTCTGTTCTGAATGTAGACTTGAATTTGACCACATAGGCAGGGTCATCATTCTTCAGACCGACATCTTCCACATTACTAATCGGCCTGCAGTTTGTAGCTACCCACTTCGCAATGGCATTTGTTAGCTTGTCTTTCTTTTGTTTATCTATAGTTCTCTCCACATCCAATGTAGTTCGTCCAAGCCTTCCACTGTTTGTTTGGGCGGGTGATTTGCTGGCATCAACTATGTGCATTGCATTTAAGTGATACTTCAGACTCGAAGTGCTCCAATGATAAGAAAATTCAGCTTTGCAGTGGTTACAAATAGCTTTAGTTCTATCAACTCCACCGTGTGGAAGAGGTTTAAAATAAAAATGTCCATTTTTGATTTCGGTACCTTTTTCCATTTTTCTGTCCGCTGATATTTTCTGTTTCGCGCTGTAGCTCTCTTAGGCACACAACAATTGCTTTCATTGGTTGAGACGCGTAATAACGCTCATCCCAAGCAGCCGCAGTAGCCTACTGATAAACATCCCACCCCTCCTGACTGTGACCCATGGTTTGTGTTGTATTCGGTGGTATTATTACAGTCTAATTACGTCTATTACATTGTATTATTACGTGACCAAACGCCAGCTCCGCTCTGCTATATAACCCCGTGGTTTAATCGAAGTCGACTAGGAGAAGCAACTTAGCAGCAGAAGCCTACAGAACTGTGTGAGTGTATGTAATTCTTGTCTGTTTGAGCTTATAGTGCCTTATAGTGCCGTGTTATTGCTGAGAAACCGCGCAGTGTGTTTACTACGACCCTGTCACGTGGTGTACCGGTGTCTAGTCTCAGCTGCTAGCGGGCTAGTTTCGTTTGAGTTGTTTGTGGCTGTGTGGAGGCGTGACCAAACGCCAGCTCCGCTCTGCTATATAACCCCGTGGTTTAATCGAAGTCGACTAGGAGAAGCAACTTAGCAGCAGAAGCCTACAGAACTGTGTGAGTGTATGTAATTCTTGTCTGTTTGAGCTTATAGTGCCTTATAGTGCCGTGTTATTGCTGAGAAACCGCGCAGTGTGTTTACTACGACCCTGTCATGTGGTGTACCGGTGTCTAGTCTCAGCTGCTAGCGGGCTAGTTTCGTTTGAGTTGTTTGTGGCTGTGTGGAGGCGTGACCTGCTGAATTCAGTTACTTGAATAGACGGGTATTTAAGTGTGAACCCCAGCGGCAGCGGTCGCGGCAGCTGTCATCGCGTGAAGACCGAAGAGAGTAAAGACCATCGACTCTACCTGCACGTGACTCCACCTAACACGGACACACCGACAGAGGACCTGTGTATTGCACTTTTTTTAGTACTAATTGTTTGCACTTATAATTTATTATTTCTACTATTACTTTCTTCTTGTATATTTTTCCTCTTCGGCTCTTCAATGTGTTTTCAAATTACTACTGTCATTTCACCACGGAAATTATCATCTGTTTCACGCAAAAGGCGACGCAACCATAATAATCTGCATGTTGTATCACTGTCAATAACTGTCCCTTCTACTTTCCCAATAGGCTTGTGGAACTGCCAGTCTGCTGTGAACAAAGCTGATTTCATTACAGCTTTTGTTCAACATTCTGGTCTTTCAGTTGTAGCACTTACAGAAACATGGATCAAACCAGAGGACTCTGCCACTCCCGCCGCCCTCTACCATAATCACACTTTCTCCCACAGTCCTCGCCTCACTGGAAGGGGCGAAGGGACCGGACTACTTATTCCTACCGACTGGAAGTTCAAACAGCTATCACCCTTGTGTGACAACAGCTCCTTCGAGTTCCATGCTGTTACCATCACCCACCCTGTTAAAAGTCATTTTGTAGTTATCTATCGGCCCCAGGTCCGCTTGGACATTTCTTGGAGGAGTTGGATGCGCTTCTTTCATCCTTCCCTGAGGATGGTACCCCTCTGGTGGTATTAGGAGACTTCAACATCCACCTTGAAAAGCCACAGGCTGCTAACTTCAATAACCTAACTGCATCATTTGACCTCAAGCAGGTTTCCACATCGGCAACCCACAAGTCTGGTAACCAACTAGATCTTATCTACATAAGATACTGCTCCACTCGGCACACTCAGGTCACGCCACTGCACACTTCCGATCATTTCTTCATTACTCTCGACCTTGACCTAACTTCTCCAGACACTGCAATTGTTTTACCGCTGTTCACTTTCCGACGCAACCTGCGTACACTCAGTCCCTCCCGTTTTTCCTCTGCTGTCTCTTCTGCACTCCCCTTTTAACCCTACTCTGCTAGAAAACTACAGACCGGTTTCCCTCCTTCCCTTCATTGCCAAAGCTCTGGAGCGAGTTGTGTTTACTCAGCTCTCATCCTTTCTCACACAGAACAACCTCCTGGACCAGAACCAGTCTGGGTTCAAGAGCGGTCATTCCACCGAAACTGCCCTGCTCTCAGTCATCGAAGCTCTGAGACTGGCAAAAGCAACATCCAAGTCATCTGTACTCATCTTACTGGATCTGTCTGCTGCTTTTGACACTGTTAATCATCACATCCTCCTGTCTTCTCTCAGGGCGATGGGTGTCACTGGAATGGCGTTGCAATGGCTCAAGTCTTACCTCTCAGATAGGTCATTCAGAGTATCCTGGAGAAACGAGGTCTCTGAGTCCCAACATCTCAATACAGGGGTGCCACAGGGCTCAGTGCTTGGACCGCTACTCTTTTCCATATACATGACATCCCTTGGCTCTGTCATCCAGAAGCATGGCTTTTCCTATCACTGCTATGCAGATGACACTCAACTCCACCTGTCATTTCAACCTGACGATCCGACGGTCTCTGCTCGCGTCTCGGCATGTCTGAGTGACATCTCACTTTGGATGAAGGACCATCACCTGCAGCTGAACCTTGCAAAAACAGAACTGCTTGTGATTCCGGCCAATCCAAAGACCCACCACAACCTCTCCATTCAACTAGGCCCATAAACCATTACACTGTCCAGCACTGCCAGAAATCTGGGAGTGGTAATTGATGATCAGCTAAATTCATGTCGCCAGCACCACCCGGTCCTGTAGATTCATCCTCTACAACATTAGGAAAATTAGACCTTTCCTATCAGAGCACTCTACGTAAATTCTAGTCCAGGCTCTTGTCTTGTCCAAACTGGATTATTGCAATGCTCTACTGGCTGGACTCCCTGCCTGCACAACCAAACCTCTGCAGCTGATCCAGAATGCAGCGGCAAGAGTGGTCTTTAATGAACCAAAGAGAGCGCACGTAACTCCTCTATTCATTAGGTTACACTGGCTCCCGGTTGACGCCCGCATCAAGTTCAAAGCTATGCTCTTGGTCTACAAGACCACCACTGGTTCTGCACCCTTATATCTTCACTCACTAATACAGACCTACGTTCCTACCAGATCCCTGCGCTCTGCAAATGAACAACGTCTGGTGGTACCGTCCCAAAAAGGTAAAAAATCACTCTCACGTACCTTCTCTGGCTCTGTTCCACATTGGTGGAATGATCTACCTGCTGCTACAAGATCAGCAGATTCTGTAGCCATCTTTAAAAAACGCCTGAAAACACATCTCTTCCGTCAACACCTGACTGACAAACACTGAGTTCTACTTCCTTTCTATCGATTCCTTTCTTTAAAAAATAAAAAGAAAAAAAATAATTCTCTTATCCTTAGCATTGTATACTGCGCTGGGTTTAAACTAACTAGTTTTTGTGCACTTATGCTTTTTGTACCTTGTGTTGTTAAAATTGCTTCCATTGTTATCCTCACTTGTAAGTCGCTTTGGATAAAAGCGTCTGCTAAATGACTAAATGTAAATGTAAAATGTAAATGTCTATCTATGTGTATTCAAACGCAGTGAGCAACGGACTTTCAAAATAAAAAGCACGTTAACGCGCGATAAATTACTTGTCGGCGTTAATTAATTAATGCGTTAACGCGATAAAAACGTGTTAACTTGCCCAGCCCTAAAAAAAAATGTAATAAACATTCGAAATGGCATTAAAAAAATGAAGTGAAACCTTATAATTAATAACCCCCTCCTTGGAAGCAATTACCTCAACCAGGCACTTTCTGTAGCTGTGGATCAGAACTGCACATCGTTGAGGAGAAATTTAAGTCCATTCTTCCTGCAGAATGGGTTTAGCTCTGTCATGTTCTTCAACGTCAAACGCTGGCCAGGCTCTGAAGGAAATAATGTTTCCTTTACCATACTTTACAGTTGGGATGATGTTTTCATGATGATATGCGCTGTGTATTTTTTCCAAATTTTAATCTTAGTTTTATCAGTCCACAAAACATTTTGCCAATACCGCTGTGGAGTGTCAATGTGTTATTTTGCTAACTTCAGGCGTGCAGAAATGTTCTTTTTAATAAGCAGTGACTTCCTTCGTGGTGTCCTGCTGTGGATACCCTGCTTGTTCAGTGTTTTAATTATTGTAGACTCATGAACAGAGATGTTAGCAAGTTCCAATGATCAGTGGTGGACGAAGTACACAATCCAAGTACTTGAGTTAAAGTACAGATACACTAGGTAAAATATTATTTCAGTAAAATCCAAAGTACTCCCTTTTAACTTTCACTTGAGTAAAAGTACAAAAGTATTTGCCTTCAAATGTACTTAAGTATCCAAGTACTATCATTTATTATGGCTATAATGCCCTTATAATTTTTGTCAGTCTCTTGCCCTCTTTAGGCGCCAGGGTTTATTTTAAAAAATACAGATTTTTGAGATCCAAATTTCAAAAGGCTGTGGTTTGAAAATGATAAGAGATAGAGTCCTACTCTAAACTAGAAAAATGTCAGGTATGACTCAAAGTATATAAGTAAATACATTTTAAGCATCTAATTTGCATACTATGACATTATATATTGGCGGTTATGTTATTTACAGTACACATTAATGAACATATTATAATAGTTTTTTTTTCTTTTTCTGAAACATTACCAAAATAAAGAATAACTACAACTTCTGATATACCATAACTAGTAAAATGTATGCAAATAGTTAAGAGAAATATACACATGTACTGTATGTGTGTGGTTGCAGTTGCTTTATCTCTTCTTATCCATCCATGTGGCATAGTTAGTAGTTTTTTAGAGTGTGGGACCTCTCATGAAGCACAGCACACAGCCATCACTTTTATTATGATCGCTGCTTTGATTAGCGCATTCTCGCTGACTATGTTTACCTCTGCCTCTCCCTCCTCGACTGGGTAAAGTGTCAGGATGACCAACACGTATTTGTCCCAAACAGCTGTCAATAGAAGCCGCATTATTCCCAAACTCCCTGTCAGTACCGCGGCCATGGCAGTACACGCGCCCCGGCTTCTATCACCTGTGCTAAAGGTAAAGCAGCAGGTGCTAAAGGTAAAGCAGCAGGTGCTAAAGGTAAAGCTGCAGGTGCTACACGCTCACGGCTTCCCTTCCCAACATCCCCTTCACTACCGCGGCCAGAGCGACTAGTTTCCTCCCGTTTCTTTCACTGATGTTTGGCAAAATGTGGGAAAAACAGCGTGTGCTTTATGAGAGATACTGAGAAAGGCACGAGCAGCGGCGCCGCTGTCCAAGTTACACACGCACTCACTCTCGCTCATTCTCACTTTCACTTGGCTGAAAAGACTCTAAAGGTAGATGTTCTCCCTCAGGTTAAGAGTCAGCCATTACTAATACCAAAGCTTAATCACAGGTGTATTTTTTATTTGTTATTTTCATGTTTATCAGCTCGCGTGTAGAGAATGAGGCTTCTATTGAGCCGGTCCTGACACTCCCTGTCTTTGAGGTCTTCTTCTACAAAAATTTTTAATGGCAAGACAAGGAACGACTTTTTGCAAAATGTAATTGAGTAAAAAGTAAGATATTTGACTTTGAAATGTAGTGAAGTGAAAGTAAAAAGTATCCCCGAATGGAAATACTTAGTAAAGTACAGATACTGGAAAAAACTACTTAAGTACAGTAACGAATTACATTTACTTCGTTACTGTCCACCACTGCCAATGATGCCTTCAAATCTTTGGCTCTCATTTAGAGTTGTTTCTTTACATCATTGAGTCTTTGTTGAGCTCTTGGTGTCATTTTGACTGGGCGCCCAATTTTGTTAGAGTAGCAACTGTTCCAAAACGTCTCCATTTGCAGATTGTTTGTCTAAATGTAGACCGGTGAATTTCTAAAGTCTTTGAATAATATATCTCATATATACAGTATACGTATTTTAAAAAAAAACAACTTTGTCCTTCACCATCCGCGGGTGGTCTCATCCTTTGAGCTCAGGTCCTCTACCAGAGGCCTGGGAGCCTGAGGATTCTGCGCAGTATCTTTGCTGTTCCTACTACTGCACTTTTCTGGACCAAGATGTCTGGTGTTCTTCCAGGGATCTGCTGTAGCCACTCTTCTTTTTTGGGGGTTACTGCCCCGAGTGCTCCAATGACCACAGGCACCACTGTCGACTTCACCTTCCAAGCCTTTTCCAGCTCTTCTCTGAGCCCTTGGTATTTCTCTAGTTTCTCATGTTCCTTTTTCCTGATGTTGCAATCACTTGGTATTGCCACGTCAACCACAACGACCTTCCTCTGCTGTTTGTCCACCACCACGATGTCTGGTTGGTTCGCCATTACCATTCTGTCAGTCTGAATCTGGAAGTCCCACAGGATCTTGGCTCAGTCATTCTCTACCACCTTTGGAGGTGTTTTCCACTTTGACCTTCAGGCTTCCAGACTATACTCTGCAAAGATGATCCTGTTTACTATACCAGCCAAGATGGCGCCGCTGTGTCCGGCCGCCGTCCAGGTCGCTCCGCTTAGATTGTGTTCTTATTTACTTTTTTACCTACTTTTGCTTTCTCTTTTTACACACATTACCTCTGCACTGATTTCATACGAAAAGGTGATACTTTCGGACATTGGACACCGCTTCACTGACCTGTTTCACGACACTTTATCCTCCAACCCGTCGTGGCCACCTGAGATTCTCCGGGACACCGTGATAAACAATGGTTACCTGAATAGCCACCCGAGGCGACGGAACAAGAAACACCGCGGGAGACGTGCTGGGATTCGCAACAGTCTGAGGAAAAGAGCACACAGCCCTCCTCTACCGAGCATTTTGCTCGCCAATGTCCAGTCTCTGGAGAATAAGATGGATGATCTTAGAGCCAGGATAAACTTCCAACGGGACATCAGGGACTGTAACATCCTTTGTTTGTCTGAAACGTGGCTCACGCCCTGGGTCCCGGACGCTGCTGTAACGCCGTCTGAAAACTTCTCTGTTTTACGGATGGACAGGACAACCGAGGCCGGCAAATCCAAGGGTGGGGGAGTTTGTTTCATGATTAACAAGAAATGGTGTGACCCCAGGAATATCTCCACTCTGTCGCGCTCCTGCTCGCCTCATCTGGAACACCTATCCATTATTTGCCCATCCTATCTGCCTCGGGAGTTTTCATCGATCATCATAACTGCTGTTTACAACCCTCCACAAGCAGACACTGGCTTGGCTTTGTCTGAGCTTCACGATGCGCTGAGCGGCAACATCAACAAACATCCCGACGCTGCTACTATCATCGCTGGGGACTTTAACAAAGCCAAACTCAGGAAAGTCATGCCTAATTTTTATCAACATGTATCCTGTCCAACCATAGGACCGAATACACTGGATCATTGCTACACTCAGTTTAAGAATGCCTACAAAGCTCGCCACTACCGGCTTTCGCAAATCGGACCATGCCGCCATTTTCCTCACACCGGAATATAAACAACGGCTCGCTTCAAGAACCTCCGTGCAGAGGGTGGTGACGCTGGTCCGCCCAATCAGAAGCAACGTTACAGGCGGCTCGATGACGAGACTGGGTCATGCTTCGCGCAAGCTCATTGGACGTCAGCGAGTTCACGGATGTAGCGCTAAGCTTTGTAAACACGCTAGCCGAACAAGCTACGGACACAATAACTATAAGGTCATTCTCTAATCAGAAACCGTGGGTGGACAGATCAATCCGTGCAGCAATAAACAAACGCACTGCTGCTTACAACGCCGGCCTTCTGTCGGGAAACATGAGCGAGTACAAAGCATCGTGCTATGCTCTCCGACACGCAGTAAGTGCCGCAAAACACAGACACAGGGAACGCATTGAGTCACATTTCCAGCTAAATGACTCCCGACGCATGTGGCAAGGACTAAGGACCATCTGTGACTTTGGAAATAAATCCTCTACAGAGGTGAGAGCAGATCCGTCGCTGGCTGACGAGCTTAACACTTTCTACGGCCGCTTTGAAAGCAATCAAAGCAGTGTGAGTCTGCCGATCAGCGCGTCAGGAAGCAGCAGTCAGAGCAGCGATCATCATGTGATCACCGTGTCAGAGGACGAGGTTCGGAGGGCACTAAAGCGAGTGAATGTAAGGAAAGCAGCTGGACCTGATGGGATTTCTGGCTGTGTTCTGCGGTCCTGCGCTGATCAGCTCGCTGGTTTGTTTACATCCATTTTTAATGAGTCTCTTGCCACATCGGTGGTTCCCACCTCATTCAAAAAATCGGTCATCATCCCTGTGCCAAAAAACAATAAACCCTCTTGTCTAAATGACTATCGTCCAGTTGCCCTCACATCAATAGTCATGAAGGTCTTTGAGGGACTGGTTAAAAACGTCATCTGCTCCTCCATCCCGGATACTTTGGACCCTCTTCAGTTTGCTTATCGCCCAAACAGATCCACAGATGATGCCATCTCTCACATCCTGCACTCTTCTCTTACACACATTGACAGCAATAACAGGAACTATGTAAGACTGCTATTTATTGACTATAGCTCAGCTTTTAATACTATAGTCCCCATAAAGCTAGCTTCCAAACTCATAGACCTCGGACTGAATTCATCACTCTGCGACTGGATCCTTGATTTCCTCACCGGCAGACCTCAAGTGGTGAAACTAGGCCAGTACACCTCCAGCTCCATCACACTGAACGTAGGAGCCCCACAGGGCTGTGTCCTGAGTCCCCTGCTCTACTCTCTCTACACACACGACTGCGTGTCCTCGCACAGCTCCACATCCATTATCAAATTCGCTGATGATACTGTGGTTCTGGGCCTCATTCACAACAATAATGAGACCGCATACTTGGATGAGGTAGAGAAATTAACATCATGGTGCCAGGACAACTGCCTCTCTCTGAATGTGAGCAAAACAAAAGAACTGATTGTAGACTTCAGGAAGACGCAGCAGCAGCCCTATACTCCTCTCATGATAAGCGGGACCCCTGTGGAGAGGGTGAGTAGCTTCAAGTACCTTGGTGTAAACATCTCTGAGGACCTGACTTGGACTACTCACGCTCAAACTCAGGTAAATAAAGCCAGGCAAAGACTGTACTATCTGCGACAGCTGAGGAAATTCAGGGTCTCACCAGCAATCCTGAAAACTTTCTATTCTGGAGCTATAGAAAGTATATTGACTCAATGTATCTCTGTGTGGTATGGGAACAGCTCCAGTCTAGACTGCAAAGCCCTGCAGAGAGTTGTGCGCTTAGCTGAGCGCATTTCAGGGTCTGCTCTCCCCTCTCTGCAGGACATCTACCACAAACGCTGCAGAAGCAGAGCTGCAAAAATCATCAAAGACTCCACCCACCCCAAGTAATCATATTTTCACTTTACTGCCATCTGGTAAGCGCTACCGCAGCCTGATGGCAAAAACCGAGAGACTCAGGAGGAGTTTTTTCCCACAGGCCATCAGGCTCTTGAACTCTAAACCAGCTACCTCACATTGACACACTGACAAGTGTCACCCTGTTTTGCACATTTGCTTCCTGCACCTTCCTGTGTATCTTAATATTTAAGACCACAGCTAAATGCATATATGCACACTGTACATCCCTGTACATTTTTTAATATTTAAGTCTACAGTTCATGTACAATTCATGTACATTATTTTGCGATCTAGATTTATTCCCACAATACACATTTTTTATATTTTATTCTTATATTTTTTATTGTTTACTTTTATTTCATTCCTATATAGCTACATTTATGTATATTTTCATCTGTGTGTTTTCCTTAAGAATTGCACTGTCCATGGAGCGGACCTGACTCACATTTCACTGCTGGTTATATATGCTGTATATAATTTTGTATGTGACGAATAAAAAATCTTGAATCTTGAATCTTGAACTTGGTTATGGCGCTCCATGTATGCTTTCCCTGCCAGCATCCTATACCCTGCAGTTGTGTGCTTTGCACAGCCTACACCTTGGGTCTTGTCTGGTGTGGTAGATCTGGTCCACTATTGCTCTGGTGCTCAAGGCCTGCTCCTGTGAGACCCTTTCTGTATGGAATACCTTTCCTCTCTTAGTCACCATCTGACCACATTTCTCAAGTCCGAATGACATTGCAATGCCATTGCTGTAGATCCTGGATGTGTGGAGCAGTGAGCCAATGTCTTGCGCTTGGTGTACAGCTTTATGTAATCCATGTAGAAGAGGTGACTGATGGTGCCTCCTTGAGTTTGCAATGAAGTCCCTTAGAGTCCAGTTGATGTTGTACATCTCCAAGCATTCTGTGATTCATGTGTGTGGCACTGTAATCAATTTGTGTAATCGCTGTCAGTTTAACGACTCTCACATCAGGAGTCACAATTCCCTTTCATGGCCAATGACTATGAGACCAGAACAGCCTGGTCCATCAGGTTTGGTTTCATTGGAAACTCCTTCCTCTAGAGATATACGCTCAGCTCTCATACCAGTTGATCTCAGAATTGTTAAAGTCTCATCACGCCAAGTGACTTTGTTCCAGAAGTTTTGAGGCTTGTCTCCTGTGCTGTTTGGTGTGTTGTAACTGGAATGCTTTGTGGCATTTGCTTAGTAATGACTTTCTCGACCATGAAAACCATTTTTCCTCAAGTCCCTCCTTATTGTGCATCTTGAAACAGCCACACCACCTTCCAGAGAGTTTTGTATTTCAGCAGACGTTATTTGTGGGTTTTTCTTTGCATCCAAAACAAACTGCTGATAGGCATTCTCAATTCCTTGGATATCTTTTTATATCACTTTTCCGTTTTATACAGTTGTATTACTTTTTCCCGCAGAACCTTTGACAATTCTTTTGCTGTCTTCATGACTCAGAATACAGAAATGTCAGTGCAGCACTGGATGAGAGATGCAAGGGTCTGTCAGGAGCCCAGAAACTCACTGACCTTTTATACACACACACTGATTACAAGCAAACAGATCCCAGGTGAGGATGGTTACCTTTAGTAGCCATTCAAACCCACTTTGAGGAAAAAAAAAATCATTCTTATTCTCTGAAAAATGTCCCAAAGAAAAATCACAAAAATCACAAATTCTGCCAGTGTCAGTGTGGCGTCAAAAATTACAAATTACGTCATTTTGTCCTTGCAGCCCTGGTTTAGGAGTTCCTGCATAACTTTTTTCTTGTGGGTGTCCTAGAACTACTGTGTGATTCGTCAGAAATCTGAAGTGGACGTGGTTAATGAGGAAAAGCAAGAAGTTCTGTACTGGAGTTTCTTGGGAAGTTTGGAATGTAGTGGTGGGCCAATCAATCCAAATAGCAATAATATCGATACCAGAGTTGGTATAGATATTGATCAATACAAGAAAATTATATCAATACTTAAGTTTCAGATTCTCTCTTGTTTCACTGCAGCGATTTTGTTAAAGACGAGACCTGACTGTTTGTCTGCTTCTGTCAGAGAGGAGAGCAGGGTCACTTTACTCCCCCTCCTGTGTGTTTGTTGTACCGTCACGTGACTCAGCGGCGCCATGCAACCATGCACCACACAAACTACCAGCCACGCCGGCCAGCAGCAGTACATTACAGAGACGGAGCAGAAGAATGGCAAAGAGTATTTTTTAGTTGTATTATTTGTTGTGACATCATTTTGAACACTTTGTTTATTTAAAAAAAAAAATCAAATGAAGGAAGAGATATTTTTTTACACTAATTTTCATTTGTCCTCAACATATGATGATAAAGTATTTTGTATTTACTTATAAAATTTGCCCAAATTCTGTACTGGATTTTAACTGCTTAATAATCCAAAAGGCAAATCACAAAAACACTTAAAGATTATTAAAATTCAGATTGATTCTGATGGATGACGCATCATACTTAAATATTAAAAAGTATCGGTATCGGCGATACTGGCCCTGTATTTACTTGGTATTGGATCAATCAAAGTAAAGTGACCCTGCTCTCCTCTCTGATAGCAGCAGACAAACAGTCAGGTCTCGTCTTTAACAAAAGCCACTTTTCACCAATTATCACCAGAGTTTATTGTATAGTCAATTATTTCAGCATTTATCAACACACCTGCTGCTAACATACAGGTTACAGGGCTTTAATACACACCTGGCATTCATTAAGAAAATAACCATCAACCATCAAAAAGCGATCATAATTGGATGCATTACACCTATTTTATTTCTCATACTATTATAGGTTTATTTTCTGGACTTAAATGGCTAAGACTGGAGAGTGCCTAAAGCAGAAGAATAAAGAGCAATGCATTTTGAGCAACACATTATGTCTCGCACACTACTAAAAATGTGACCCATAAATCCAATAAGCCGTTACATAAACACTCATGAGCAGAAATTGATGCTTGGGGACTCAACCGTCCAACAGTCTTTCTTACACAAAGACACGGTCCACACAAAAAACTCTGCAAGAACCATAAAAAGCAGCATGCTTTGTTTCTAAAAGCATAAGTCACTCTAAGCTGTCTGCCTGATGGGATTATTATTATTAATATGGAATTCAGTGACAAGCATTTATCCAGCCATCACAGTCCTAATAAATGACAGTGGAAATAAAAGACCCCAGAAATATAATTATAAATCATTTCCCAGTTTATGGTGAGTAGATGACTGGCCGACAATACACAAAGTATCAGGAATTAAGGCCACATTGGAAACACAGCGTGCTTTATGACAGGCTGGCATATAAAAACTGATTCATGCAGAGGCACAACAAATCCTGACACTAGACTTGGCTGCTCTTTGTCTGTGTGGGCTTGGGACTGTTGTTCCTGGCGGTTTGAAAAGATTCATAGTGGCAGCTGAAAGGCGAAATGTTGCAGTGAGGCTAGAGGTCAATGTTTTTATTCCCATAAACTTCACAAATATGTACAGTGGATTTTAAGTATACCTAACAGAAAGATGAGTTAAGGGGAACATTTTTAGCTGACTGTTTTTTTTAATGGCTGCCTTGTTGACTTTTCAAGTCTCAGATGTTGAACAAGTTTGAACACTCGTTCAAACTTGTAATGAAGTTGCTCTTTTTTTTTTTACTTATTTTCTCAGATATTTTGCATTAATAATGTACTGTGTCATGGCCTAGCTCAACAGCCTGACAAACGTGACAAGGAAGACAGAGTTTTCAAAGTAACAACAAATAATACATGATGTTAGTATGAGTCAGTAAATGTCTGTTGATGGTTAAGTGAAAGTGCTAGATGTGAGGTGTTGCAAAAAGTTGCAACTAAAGAGAAAGTGAACGAAGAAAATGACACTCTGCCAGGGTGGAGGTGGAAAGACAGTGTCTCCGGAATGGCACCCTCCTTTTGAACCTCTGGATGATCGGCCAGGTGTGCCAAGGTCCTGAGCTGCCTTCTTTAGATGAATGAGTTGGTCACTCTCAGTGAAAACAGATGACATGCTTGCAATAGTTTTGTCCAGGGGTGATGCTTACTTTTTAGCACATCCACCTCATTTACATGATTCCGATCCATAGCTTCATTTGACGCTAGCACTTAGCTGCTCATTTAGCTGCAGGTTATAGTATAAGTCCACCAGTTTAAACTCACTGTAGCTTGTAGAGTAGTACATTACATTAACTTCAATTTATTTTATAACGAGCACCTACTGTTGGTAGGACAAACAAAAAAATGCTTTTTAGAGACTAAGTGATTCCCATGAGTTCCCACATTAAGTCTACAGCTGCATGTGTAAACCTATTGTATATTTTTTTCTCCCTTTGATCTCCTGGCAGTGACCTATAGAACCTCCAGGAGGGCGTGATGTACAAACAATGTGCATAGATCCTCTGATGCAGTGCTGAGTAGAGCTGAGCGATTTTGGAAAATAATCAAATTACAACCTTTTTCTTTTCAATTGCAATTTTGAGTTATTTTAAACCACATAACCACAAGCAAATATGACCAACAACCAAACAAGCATTTTTTTGTTGGCCAGACCTGTATGTTATTAAGAAATTAGATGATACACCTAGCCTTTTAAAAATATAATAAGTCTGTAGAAGGTATATGTTGAATAAATTGTTGTTCACATTTCCCTCAACTGTCTTCTCAATTCTTACTGATTAAACGTTTTGTAATTTTAACTTATTTTTGAAGTATTACTGGTAAGATGTAAGGACCATGAAACATGTCCAGCAGACTGGATTTGGCTTTGGGCTGTGAGTTTAAACCGTGGGGTTATCATATCTTTGGCTAGGAACTCTGTTTTTGCCTCTGTTATTTTCTCCTTGTAACAAACAAGGCAGCTAAAGTTAATCATCAAATTAATGTCATGTCGCCAGCACCACCCGGTCCTGTAGATTCATCCTCTACAACGTTAGGAAAATTAGACCTTTCTTCTCAGAGCACTCTACGCAAATTCTAGTCCAGGCTCTTGTCTTGTCCAAGCTGGATTATTGCAATGCTCTACTGGCTGGACTCCCTGCCTGCACGACCAAAACTCTGCAGCTGATCCAGAATGCAGCGGCAAGAGTGGTCTTTAATGAACCAAAGAGAGCGCACGTAACTCCTCTATTCATTAGGTTACACTGGCTCCCGGTTGACGCCCGCATCAAGTTCAAAGCTATGCTCTTGGTCTACAAGACCACCACTGGTTCTGCACCCTCATATCTCCACTCACTAATACAGACCTACATTCCTACCAGATCCCTGCGCTCTGCAAATGAACAACGTCTGGTGGTACCGTCCCAAAAAGGTACAAAATCACTCTCACGTACCTTCTTTGGCTCTGTTCCACATTGGTGGAATGTTCTACCTGCTGCTACAAGATCAGCAGATTCTGTAGCCATCTTTAAAAAACGCCTGAAAACACATCTCTTCCGTCAACACCTGACTGACAAACACTGAGTTCTACTTCCTTTCTATCGATTCCTTTCTTTAAAAAAATAAAATAAAAAAATAAAAAATTCTCTTATCCTTAGCTTTATAAACTGCGCTGGGTTTAAACTGACTAGTTTTTTGTGCACTTATGCTTTTTGTACCTTGTGTTGTTAAAATTGCTTCCATTGTTTTTCTCACTTGTAAGTCGCTTTGGATAAAAGCGTCTGCTAAATGACTAAATGTAAATGTAAATGTAAAATGTAAATTTCTTGCGACATGTGCCAAATGATTGTGGCCTCTGCAATTTGAAATCTTGTTTTTTAATATTGCAGTTTAATCGAAATGTGATTAATCGCTCAGCCCTAACGCTGTTGTTGACAATGTGTGACAGCTTGTTTTGGATCTGTTTATCAAATGTTCCATTCCACATATACGTATCCATATCATTAACCACTGTCACTGTGAAGTAAGCAGCTCCTGCAGCTGCCAGTGTCATGTTTGGTCATTTTTCGGCATCAGTCCCTGCTCCCACAGGCCCCTCAGTATAACCACCATGGTACCTTTGGTCATACATCAACAAAAAATATCCTCACATGTTTTTTATGAATACAGAAATGTCTGGAGACATGTATAAATGTATGGCCAGGAAATCAAACCCACAGTCTTTTATATATGTGTCCTTTTTTCCACTCATTTTCCCAGTTGACACTTTAAGTAAGAATATTATCTCTGGCAACTTGTCTGGCTAAATTAAGACTGTGGTATAAAAAAACGCAGATTGGAGTAGAGCGCTACGGCTGGTGATGAAAAGCTAATCAAGTTGCAGCGGCGTTATTGAGACAGTCGGCCGGAGAGACAAGACCTCCTACAATCTGTCTGATAGACCCAATCAACTGATGAAACCGGCTGAAAGACACGCAGCAGCTTTCACTCCCACTTCCTCTGTGGGATTTGTCCTCAGTCGCTCACAGCACACAGTCTACTCTGTACTCACTTACCCTTCTACCAAACAAAATGTATCTATTACATTTTTCTGGAATAGTGGTATACAGACTATAGTTTTTGTGTAATTTGCATCAAGAAAAAAAAAAAACAAATGCTAATAGAATACTCCTTACAATGCATTTTATTTCTAAAAAAGTTAGTTGCTAAGGTATGTTTTGAATAAGAGACCTGTTGTATGAAGGTTGTTAATAAGGGTTTTTGAATATACATTTGACTACCTCTCCTGTGACCTGGCCCACATAGAAGATGATTGATGGATTTTCTGAAAAAGAAATGTTTGTTTGTTCCTCTAATGCAAATTTACCTTTATCTGCACACGCTTTGGCAAACAACATAACTTTGTCATAATGTCTGCTCAAATCTATTCCCAAGTGTCATTCACTGGTCTTTGTATTCTATAATCTCAGTCTTTTAGTGCACTACCCAATTAAATGTCTTCCATCCCTAACGCATCTTAATAATATAACTCATTGTTCAGCTACTGCTGCATGTAGACAGCTTAGTGGGACTGGAGCTGGACAGAGTGTCAAAACATGATTTTTTTTTACTGGACTAAAAGGTGTCCCATTAAAATGTTTAAATGTGTAAAAAAAAAAATCCTAATTTCTGATATTGGGCTGCTTTTTCCCTGTAAAATATCCAGACAACGTTCATCTCACAACACTCTGCCTGCCTGTCTCTGTTCAAGGTTCCTCTAATCCTCTCCTGCCACGGAGGCGGAGGTGAAGGCAAGAGAAACACACCGAGGCAATAGCTTGTTGAACAGACAGACTCGGATAATGGACTATCCTATTACTGAAATAAGCAGAGTGGCATTGTGTGTCTGAATGACAGGGTGACAGTCAGGGGTGGGGGGGGGGGGTTGGGAGAGGGAGTACAACACAATGAAAATAGAGGTGAGGCAAGACAAAGAACATGGACAGACACTGTGAGAAGAAGCAGAGGAAATCAACGTGAATGAGGTCACAGGAGGTTATCTGTCCACTCAACAGATGACCTCTATTAAAAATTCATACATGTAAAAGCGACCACATCAGAGAATGCATTAGTGTAATACAAAAGCTCTTTCTGTTTCATAAACCGGATATTATTTTGTCAATCCACTTTCTGTTAGTAGGGGTAGTCTGCCCATGGAGCTTCACAGATGAACAATAATTTAGTTTTCTTTTTAATGTAAATACGTTACTGGATGGCTTGGTTGTCCCAGAAACAATCCACTTTCTTTAAAATAAATTCCATTTGCTCATAAACACGTTCTAAAATGGCATTTTCTAGTGTTGCAGCTGGTCTCATTAGATTTTCCGTATGCAAATAAAAAAGACAAAAAAATAAAAATACAACAAATAATAAAATCTCACCAATGAAATATTGCATGTTGTCATGATCATTTATTTTATGCTTCCGTCTGTGGAGCATTTTTAAGCATTTGTACCAAATTTGTCTCCTCTTCCTTGTCAAACTACGCCGCCTATTTCAGACGCATACATCCAGACTTTACCTTTACTAGTATAAATAAAATATATTATCAGACATACCCGTCTCAGTGTGGACATGGTCTAAATGCACCTGAAATAGATATAAACGGAGGAGATAGAAAATCAGTTATAGACACCGTCAGTTGTGCTCATAAGTTTACATACCCTGGCAGAATTAAAAAAGAAAAAACTTTTTTGTTCACTCATAGTTAGTGGTTGGGGGATGCCATCTATTGTCAAATAATTATTATGACATTATGACAACAAAAACTACCCAAATGACCCTGATCAAAAAGTTTAAATACCTCAGTTCTTAATACCATGTATTGCCACCTTTAACATCAATGACAGCTTGAAGTCTTTTGTAGTTGATGTGGATGATGCTCTTTATTTTCTCAGATGTAAAGCTGCTCATTCTTTTCAGCAAAAAGCCTCCAGTTCTTGTAAATTCTTGGGCCGTCTTGCATGATGAACTGCTCATTTGAGATCTCCACAGAGTGGCTCAATGATATTGAGGTCAGGAGACCTAGGCCTGTCCAGAACCTTCACTTTATGCTGCTGTAGCCAATTACAGGTCAATTTTGACCAGGTTTCCTGTGCCTTTGTAGATCACATATCCCCAAAACATCAGCCATGTTTCACAGTAGGAACAGTGTACCTTTCATCATAGGCCTTGTTGACTCCTCTCTAAATGTAACATTTATGATTGCGGCCAAAAAGTTCAATTTGGGTCTCATCACTCCAAATGACTTTGTTCCAGAAGTTTTGAGGCTCGTCTCTTGTGCTGTTTGACGTATTGTAATGTAGAAATGGCTTTCTTCTGGCGACTAGACCAGAGATGGAATACTCGATTCCAGGACTCGGACTCGAGTTGAATCATCAGGCTGATTTTTGTGAGTGTTTTGTGAGGGCATAGTTCCACAAATTGTCTGGAAACTTGCTTTCTATCAGTAACCATGTAGCCATGTCATACAGGGTTGGCCAGCTTCTCTCTCATGTGCCGTTTTGGTGGGTCTGATTTTATTCTTTGTTAACAATGTCTGAAAGTCTTTGTTAACAATGTCTGAAAGTCTCTGTTTGTAAACTCACTGCCATTATCTGAGCGTATATGCACTTTACTTTTCCATAGGTTGAGATGTCAGCTAAGAACTTTTCTGTAGCCTTAACTGCATCACTCTTGGACTTTGCATATTTGTAACCATCTATGCTCACTGTTTTCATTGGGCCTGCAAGGTCAGTATGGACAGGTTTCAGGGGTTTCTTTGCTTTACTGTCTGGCTCCCTATGTCTTGTTTGAGTGAATATGCCGTGGGTACTGATTCACACATCTGATGTGGCTTTACAGGACTCCCTTTTATAACCATACCTTTAACTACATTTTGGAGCTTGATTCCGTTTACAGTGTCCAAGAATCTTGTGCCAGGTTTGCATGACATATTTTACATTGGTCACTACCTGTGTCAAAAGTTGGTAGATAATACAGTTTCTCAGATGCACAAATGTTAAAACTGTTAGTGTCTTTGGTGATCATGTGACTGTCTCCCTTCTTGAAAGTTATTGTCGCTCCTCCGTTTGTGGCTCTTGCGACTGAAAAGATTTTATGTGAATATGAGGGCAGAGCATCTCGTAATTGTGCTCTGTGCTCTCGTCCATTGTTGTCTAGTATATGTATTATTGCTGTTCTTCTTCCTTGAGCCATTCCACTGCATCTGGTCCCATCAGCGAGTTCTCATAAATCCCAGAAACGGATCCCCTGTTTTGCCCTCACCAGCCCTCTGTGAAAGTTTTCAAAAATTCTTCATTGAGAAAATTACAGCACTCAGGCCTTCCCATACCTCCACCCCCCCACTTCCCACTCCCCCACCCCTCCCTCAGCCAGCTGTCCTATTGCAGTTTGAGCCCATTACCCTATCCTCCCTTTCTGATGCAGTCAAACATCTGCAGCACTCAAACTGCCCTTCCGATTGTCTGCCCTCCCGTCTACTCAAGGATGCTATAGTTCTCGATACCGTTGCTCCCGCTCTTCTACTGCTGATTAATGCCATTCTCTCTTCTGGGTGCATCCCGGATGCCTTCAAGCATGCTGTGGTGCAGCCTCTACTAAAGAAGCCAAACCTTGACCCCTCTATCCTCTCAAACTTTAGGCCTATCTCAAAACTGCCATTTCTGTCTAAAATCCTTGAGCGAGAAGTTTATGTCCAGCTCCACTCCTTTTTAGCTCATAACAACATCTACGAGAAATTCCAGTCCGGCTTTAGAACAGCCCACAGCACTGAGACTGCTCTCCTGAGAGTGCTCAACGACCTGCTCCTAGCCGCTGACACGGGCAGCCCGGTGATCCTTGTGCTTTTAGATCTCACAGCAGCAAATTTGACTTTGACTTTGACTTTGACTACAACACTACTGCATGGACACACCCACCCTGTAACTATCATCTAACAAAAAATAAAATGATCACATAAGATAGTATTTACAATACTTAAATATACATAATTGCAATAACAAGAATCAGAATTACTTTTATTCATCCCCAAGGGGAAATTCTTTTTGTTACAAACATGCAACTGACCAGTGCAAGACAATAGAAGTTTCTTTTTTAAAGAAAATATAACTTAACTATGAACTATGATTCCTAACAATCTATTTACATATTCTTTTTACATGATACATATTCACATATTACATATTCAAATGATGTACAGTTCACAAGTGGACTTAATATTGTACAGCAGGCAGAATATTGCACAGTGACTCTACAGAGGATTTACAGAGTTCAGAAGTTTAATGGCGACTGGCAGGAATGATGTCCTGTGTCTCTCGGTGAAGCAGCGTGGCAGAAACAGTCTATTGCTAAACGAGCTCTTGCAGCTGACCAGTACTTTGTGTAGCGGGTGGGAGGGAAAGTCCAGAATAGTCCTGATTTTGGACAACATCCTCCTCTCCGACATGACAGTCAGAGAGTCCAGCTCCTCCCCCACAACATGTCCAGCCTTCTTAATGATCTTATCGAGTCTATTAGTGTCCCTCACGCGCAGACTGCTGCCCCAGCAGACCACAGCGTACATGATGGCACTGGCCACCAAAGACTCGTAGAACATCCTAATCATAGTCCTGCAGATGTCAAAGGACCTCTGACGCCTCAGAAAGTAGAGTCGGCTCTGGCCCTTCTTGTAGACAGTGTCCACATTCTTGCCCCAGTCCAGTTTATTGTCCAAATACACACCCAAGTATTTATACTCCTCCACCACGTCCACACTAACCCCCTGGATAGAGATGGGCGTCACAGCAGCTTTGGTCCTCCTCAGGTCCACCACCACTTCCTTAGTCTTTGTCACATTGAGCTGGAGGTGGTTCTTCTCGCTCCAGGTGACAAAGGTATCCACAACAGTCCTGTACTCCTTCTCGTCATCACCGCCGATGCATCCAACCACTGCAGAGTCGTCAGAGAACTTCTGAAGGTGGCAGGACTCTGTGCAGTAGGTGAAGTCTGTGGTGTAGAGGGTGAAGAGGAAAGGAGAGAGGACTGTCCCCTGCGTCCTCTCTCCCCATAGTTCTGCCGACACTAAAATAAAATTATTATTATTTTAAAGTAAGGAAAAACTCCCGTGCATGACGCTATTTTGTATTTGTGCAGAGGGAAAGTCGCTGCTGGGGTAAGTACGTGTGTGTAGTATTGTATACAATATGTGATGGGGCTAGTATGAGCTAGTATGGTGCTGAGTTTTAAGACTGAAAAGTTGGGTCAACAATATTCAATGTTCAAATAAGCCTTGTGTCTCATCTGTTATGTTATACTTTAAGTGGCACGGAGCATGTCAGGGGCTGCTGTACAAAATCACCCTGAACTGGACCAGTGTGAAAGATATCTCGAAGATCATTTTCACATCTAATGATCTGATAGACTGGAATCTAACTTCCTTCGTAACACTGTTACCCACCTCACCAGTGGTGGCACTGAATGAATAACTACTGAAGGAGAACACAAGAAAAACAAGAAACCTTGCTCATCTACAGGCCTGTGTCGGGTAACTTTAATTTCTGACACAAAAAGTGGACAAGTCTTGTTATCCTGGTTTCACGGACTCTAAGCCCAGTATGACAAAGCTGAGGCCATATTTATATATGTTTTACTGCTGGAGTGAATTAATCACAATATTAGCCATTTATAATTGTATGCTTGACTGTACATGTGCATCTCAAAGCCCAATCTTCCCACTTCATAGTTTAAAATTACCATTGTTTGTGTGAGTGGTGACAAGTAAATCATATATTTTTGTCTGACCATATTTCTATCAGTGCTTTTACCTCCTCTTCACTCCATTATTGCATTCTCGCCTCATTTGAACCGCACCAGGGTTCACTTTGAATCAAACTGAGACCTGTGTTTTTGGGGGGACCCAAAGATTGCTTTATATGTACGCACCAGAGTTCAATGGTGCTAACAAACCAGACCTTTTGACCTAGAGTTCAATTAAAGCGGCCCAAACAGGCTGGGGATTAAATAGGACAGTCATAGGCAGTATTATACCCATGGCTTTATTTTTCTCTCACTCTTTCACCGTTCTTGGAGAACATTTTAATTTATGAGACAAATATTGGATATCAGCTTTTGGTTGAGTAAAAGCTGCAAAGTCATGGTGACCGAAGAAACACTCACAACGCCTGGAGAAATAACAGATTTCAATGACTTATATTGGAGTTAAAACTTTCATGGAACAGTTTGTGTAAAAAGACAAAGGATGGTTAAAAATATGACAAAACTAAAATCTTCAATTCGTTTTTATGTTTAATTGTGGCTCTAATATGACCAAATATTGATTAAAATTCTGTATTTCAGCAATTTCCAGAAATCATCAAACAAATATTCAAGTTTAATGAACAACATCTTGTTATTGCTACTGCAAAAACACCTAGACACTGTTATGTCTTTTTGAGTTGAGCCAGTCCAAATGGTGTGTGTCATCCAGGTATAGTTATGAGGCTAAGGGGTTATGACTTTACTCATCTATTCCAAATGGTATATGTTACTGTTTCATTGGAGTGAGATACAAAATACTGTGGATGTTTTTCAAATGAGATTATAGCCTTATTCACACAGGCTTAGTATTACCTGGAAGCATCTAGTAATTTGTAATAATTGCAGAGCTTGTCTGTGATTTTAATCCTGTGCAAATCTCCCATAATTTGTAAAGTAAAAATACCTAGAATATTTTGCCGAACGCAGGGGTCCTGTGATAAAACTAGTCCCATGTGAATTCCCATCTCTGTGATTCACTTTTTTTACCCACCTTTCTTGTTGATTGTCTGAACTTTCGGACCAAGTGCAAGAAGTGCCAGACAATAAAACACACAAAGAAGATATCTGTTGGGTTTAAAAATATGTAAGACACACAGATGTTTTGTATGTCACTTTTTCTCTACGCTAGGACAGATGCCTCCTGTGCATCTAATTGTTTCCTAATGAGCGTTAATTTGATTAACAATTTAAAACATGTAGTGCATTTGAAGTTTCTCATTCTGTTTTTTAGTAATAACATGTCTCTCCAGTCTGATTATTGTATACGTTAGTTTGTGATGTAAGATATAAGACAGACTTCAGGGGTAATTTGTGAATTACAGAGGTACAAGTGTAAAACAAATCCTGTGTGAACTGTGTTATTTATTTACTAATGTGTAATTTTTAGGACTGTCAAACAATTAAAATATTGAATGGAGATTAATCGCATAATTGTCCATAGTTAACTCACAATTAATTGCAAATTAATCTGATATTTTTTTATTTGTTATAAATGCACTTTTATTTTACAGTTTTTAATTTGCTTAAATCTACTGTTTCATAGTAAATAGTTTATTTTTGTAACGCTATTCAGAGAAGCTTTCTGAATAAAAATATGCTAAAAGCATAAAATGTCAAACCTATGTCTAAAGTCCAAAAATCGACATTACAACTAACATATTGTAGCGTCAAACTTTCAAAACTGAAATATAAAATAAACAGCTTTAGCTCTATGTTTGAGATGCAGACTCTCCAGCGTTGTCTGCTTTTGGCGAAGGCGCCAGCAGCTGATATTTTAGCCTGGACATGCTCCGTTAGTAACTCAGTTCACTTCATCAGTAAATGCAAATAACTTTAATTTTGTTGAGAGAGCCATCTGGCATAAAAATAATCTTGCCATTCAAAAGACTATTCACTGTCCATGTCTGCTTCATGAATGTATGCTAACTTACTGCAGCGCTTGGTTTTCTCAAACTACGTAGGGCAAAAATTCTATGTTCTAGTGTTAAAAAAAATTGTGGCGTTAAAAATAATTAAAAAAAATGTGACAGCCCTAGTCATTTTGGTTGAATTTATGCAGCCACTGACCAAAATGCTTTTGACAATATCAACTGCATATCATGTTTTTCTATGAATAAAAAGCTCAAGAATTTCATTCAGACAGGTCTGAAATATGGATCATTTAAAAATCTATTCAAATCTTAACTTGCACACTTCCACCGGGAGCCCATTCCGTAAAAAGGGGGCTCTATAAGAAAAGGCTCTGTAGCCAGCAGACTTCTTCTTTATTCGAGGAAGTTGAAGGAGGCCAGCGTCCTGAGAGCGAAGGGTACGAGCTGGAGTATACCGGGTGATGAGGTCAGATAGGTAAGAGGGCGCTCGTCCACAAAGGATTTTATATGTTAACAGGAGAACTTTGAAATCTGCTCTAACATGAATAGGAAGCCAATGTAATGAAGCCAGGACCGGAGTAATGTGATCAAACTTCCTGATCTTTGTTAAAAGTCTGGCGGCTGTATTTTGGACCATTTGTAGTCTGTGAGTACTTTTCCTCGGCAGTCCAGAGAATAACGCATTGCAGTAGTCCAGCCTGGATGTGACAAATGCATGAATGAGAATTTCAGCATCAGCTAAAGAGATGCAGGAGCGAATTTTTGAGATATACCTCAAGTGAAAAAAGCCTAGTTTAGTGACCTCACTAATGTGCTGCTGCAGTGATAGTGTGGAGTCAAAAATGACACCAAGGTTCCTCACAGTGTTGCCGTGCTCCAACACACAATTGTTGATCGAAACAGTAAGATTGTTGAACTTGTGCCGATCACTGGCAGGACCAATTAACAAGAGTTCTGTTTTATCCGAGTTCAAATGGAGGAAGTTTTGAGACATCCATGTTTTAATTGAAACGAGGCAGGCCTCTAGACGCTTGATGTCAGTAGTATTCCCTTTTATTGGTAGATACAGCTGTGTATCATCGGCATAATAGTGGAAGTTTACTCCATAACTTCTGATGATTTTTCCCAATGGTGTAACATATAGTGAAAAAAGTATGGGACCAAGCACAGACCTTTGTGGCACATCGAATTTCACTGGTGCCGTGGAGGAGAAGGTTTTATTAAAAGAGACAAAATGAGACCTATCACACAGATAGGATTCTAGCCAAGCAAGAGCAGAGCCAGAGATGCCAAAAACATCTTTTAGTCTGTTGATTAGCACTGCATGATCTGTCGTATCAAATGCAGCGCTAAGATCTAGCAATAACAGTAGAGCCGATGAGTCCTCGTCAATCTGAAGGAGGAGATCGTTAGTCACTTTAACTAAAGCTGTTTCAGTGGAATAAGAGGCCTCAAATGCAGACTGAAACGGCTCGAGGAGGTCATTTTCCAATAGATAAGTTGTTTTAACACAACATTTTCGAGGACTTTAGATAGAAAAAGTAAATTGGAGACTGGACGGAAATTATTTAGGCATCCATGATCCAGAGTAGGTTTTTTGAGTAGGGGTTTGACCACAGCCTGTTTGAAGAGGGAAGGAATGGTGCCAATAGACAGGGACAAGTTTATAATGTTTAACATAATTTGACCTACATAGGGCCACAGTTCTTTAAGCTGTTTTGCTGGCAGGATATCCAGAAGGCACGTAGTTGCTTTACATGAAGAAACCACCTTTGTCAGCTCATCGAGGGATACAGGATCTAATTCTGAGAGACGAGAGGTCAGTGGATCCAAGTGAATGGGACCATTCAAAGTCCAGTTTGTTGTTCAGGATTTTCCCATTGAGGCTCACTGATTGTAAAAGAGATGCAGACTTAAGCTAAAAATGTGTTCTTGGACTTGCTTTTATCTGGCTTTTATATTTAGGTAATTCTTTGAACATTGTTTTCCTTTACAATCTATTTGAATGTTCCTACACATTTGTGGCTTAGCCTTGGTGCCTGTTGGTGAGCATCCCTCTGTGTTACTCAGGCACCGGCCTGGTTTGTCCAACAATGCAGAGAGTTACAGTGTGAAATTAACTTTGACATTCATGCTTCTAAAGTCCCAAGGGACGTTCAGCACCCATTCGACTCTCTCGACAGAACAATAGCTGAGCCTTTGAAGCCTCTTATTCATTTTGACCTATCCCGTGGAAATTATGCTAAACAGCCATCTTTCTTTTTTGCCTTTGCCCTTACTGTCTAAGACAAACCTCACTGCTGCTCAGCTAAATCTCTTTATGGCATAGTCTCTGTCCTAAAATGACTAGAAACACGAGTCAGTCTGTTAACATTGACTTCTCTGTATTGATTCTCTAAAGTTTGTTGTTTGTTGTAGTTGCAATAATAACCTACAGGCTTCTGTCTGAAAGCCAGCAGCCAGTTTTTTGTATTTGTTGGAGAATATTCTTTTGAAAAGAGGAAAGCTGTCAGCTAATGATGATCAAAGACCACAAGCACTAAAGTGTGTGACGCAGCAGTTAGAAGCTTTGAGACTGCCAACTAGTACAGCCCTAATACCTATGGCTCTTTTAAGACCAAAGCATTTTGTCTAGTTGTGGTTTGCTCGAAGAAACATTGTAATTATTTCTGGGTCTGTTTCACTAAAATGGCTTGTTTTGCTTTTTAAGAGTTTGTGTTGTAATGAGAGACTCTTGTGTTGCTGCTGAAGAAGAGGAGCTCACAGTTACACTCAACTTTTCCGTGTAAAGTATGTTCATGTTTAATTTTGTTGAATTAGGAACTTAATATAGAAATAAATAAAGTATAGTTTGGTTCAGTACAGTTTTGACTGGCAATACAAGATTGACAGAAATGCATTAGTTTGCATCTACAATTCTACTACTGATTATCAACTAATGTGCCAAAAATAGCAACAACATTTGTATTACTATGTTACTATATTTCTAAATACAGCAGTTAATAATTGTTTCTTCTCAAGATACATCTGACTATTGCAAGTGTAACCTGAGGGCTGTTCCATAAAACAAACTAACCCAATAAACTAGGCTTATTTTGTTGTCATTTCTGTTCTATTAAAAATCATCCTAAGTCATGCTCCATCACTTGATACTTATGCAGGCAACTTAGCCTGGTCTGGAGCAGGCTTAAGCTCAGGCTTAGACCAAACATTTGGACAATCAGAGAACTTTTATCACAAAGTAAGTGTCAAAGTACTCATTTTAAATATGTCTCTCTAATGTTTAATCATATTAAATGAACTTAGCTAACCACTAGAACCATCAAATAAACATTTAAACAAAATAAAAATTACGAGATTTATTATTGTCTACATAAGACTGGTTAAGTTCATTTTAATGTTTTCTAAAATATTTTTTTTAATGTTACTTTTTCCCAATTCAATGAGGGATAATTGTCATTGCCATTCTTTTGTTCACTCCAAAGCTCCGTCTCTGTAAAGAAATGCAGAGTTAGTTTCGCTGCAATTGTTAAAGGGATGTTCAGGAGGTGGGCGTTTTCTTGCCGTCGGTTTTCATTGAGGCTCGATTGAATCAACACTCAACTTCAATGTTCTGCTGACACAGTGTAATCGCCGCTTATCAAGTGAGACTGGAGTTAGCCTGCCTATGTGAGCCCAGAGTGGTCTTTGTGGAACATACTATGTTTATACTAACTGCTGCATGCTGTTACGCTTTTCTGAGCAACTTTTATGGAACAGCCCTCTGGTAGCAGTATATGCCTGCCTCACTTGTTTTGGTTTGACTTTTGGGTGTGGTTTGTAGTGTGTAGGTGTAGTTTTCAGTGGGTGTGCACATCTAATGAAAGGTAGTATAGTATAAAAGCAGTCACACTTTGCCTGGCTTCCTCGTTTTGTTCTCTTAATAACTCCTTAGGTTCACTATGAACTTGTTTGTAAAGTTTGTAAAGATGATTGTTTCTAATTATATCTTGACAATAATTGATTTTCTTTTTTGTTTTAATACATTTGATTAAAAAACAAACCAAAAACAAGCAGCACTTTAATAAATGTGATCTAACAAAGGTAAAGGGCAAAAATGAACCATAAATACTGTTAATATTGCTTGTAATTTAGTTGAAGTAAACCTGTTGAGTATTTTAACAAAATAGTTTAAATGTATTGAAGTAAAAACAAAAATGCAGCGGGTCCACCAGACCCATTAACACTGGCTGAATAACAAAATATGAACACCACAAAAGGGTTAAATTAAAAAAAAAAAAACTTTAAATTGAGTGGCCTGCTCTGGCTGCCGGACGGTCAGGTGTGAGCTGTTGGTCCTGTAGGACATTGTTTCTCGGGCATTACAGATTATTAATGGCCCAACTCAGCATCTTGACAGTGGTATCTTTGAACTTCTCCGTCTGGAAAATATTATTGTTTTAATAAAAGGTAAATGACATGTATTACGCTCTTTACGTTAAGCTTCCCCATTTACCCATTCTCACACACATTCATACACCAGTGTCACAGCTGGAACACCACTGGAGGCAAGGAGGGTTAAGTGTCTTGCCCAAGGACACAACGACAGTATGAACTGTGGGGAGAGCAGGAATCGAACCACCAACCTTCCAGTTAAAGGACAAAAACTGAGCCCCAGTATTAAATGTCTCAACACTTCTTCTCACAGGCTGTGGTGCCTTTGAACAAAACACTTTGAAACATGCACTGTATTGTTTACAGTTCTTTTATTGTATTATTCTATTGTGTTTTTTTTGTCTCTTTAACTTTTTAGTCTTTTATTGTGTTTTATGTTTTTTGGATTGTTGTTTATTAACAGACATAAAATTACTCTACACTTGAGATCTTGCACCTTTTTTTACAATGTTGTTTTAATCTGCAAATGCAAATAAACTGAACTGAACTGTACTAATAAGCGACCAATCAGCTGCCTTGATTCTGTCATGTCAGCGGGGCATTTTTAGTTTGTTTTTAGTTAACCTATGTTTTCCAAATTTTTTTAGCTAATATGTCTTTGTTTTTTGTAAATTAGTTTGTTAGTTGCTGCGGTTCATGAATGGAGATTGTTTGCTGTTAGCTAAAGGCTAACGCTAGCTGTGTTTGGTTTAATTCAGCTGATTTAAATCACTTTATCATCGTCCAACTGCACTAAATGAACCACGCTCCAGTTTCTAGGTGAGTACATTTTTGCATGTGTTAAAATACTGTTCAGAATATATACTATATAAAGTTGGCTAAACTATTGAGCTTTTGTTAGCTGACCCGAAGGTGGCTGCTAAAGGCCTACTGCTCCACCATTTTAACAATAGTTCGATACATTGGTCCAAACTTGGTTAATAATACGATCATATATCTAACCTTCAGTTAGGAAGGCATGCTCAATATACAGTTTGGTGTTTGTGCTGGTAATAAGCTTTTTTTGTAGTTAAAACCTACACGTTTAGACCTGAAGCAACTGCTTAGTTTGCACGTCCAGTAAAGGCCATAATAAAATCATAATAATAAAAGCAAAAATTAGAAGTGGACTTAAAGTACTCTTTTACAAAGATCTGGGTTGTGCCATTTTGGTAAATACATTTGACACATGCCTATTTTATGAAAATAGATCTTGTTCTCTCTCCACAGATTTTCTAAAGGTGATGCTGTCAGGCTGAGGCTGATCAGAAGAAAGCAGTGTTGCCAACTATTTTCAAAGGAAAGTAGCTAAAGCCTGGCCAAAAAGTCGCTAAATGTTGCTAGATGACGTCATGCGTAAATTAGCATATTTGTAACATCATTACGTCATCGCGTCATCATACTAAATTGCATACTTTCTTGCGTTCTGCCTGCCTAATGTGCTTTCTTGACAAATTCGTGCTCACATTAGTCAAAGTATTTTATTATGATATAGCCGACTGTCCCAATAAAGCTATTCTCATTTCTCATCTCAATTAAGTGATAAGCACACGAGAAGAATGGAAATCAAATCAATCAAATCAGTAAGGAAAGTAGCTATTGGCTGTCCTATAAGTCGCTAAATGACACCATCGCCTCACTTGCATATTGACCATGTGCATTGTACATGTGATTGTGATGAACGCTGTAGGAGAGAAAGGAAATAAATCGCTGAAGAGACAAAAGGTGAGTAAAAACACACAGGATCCACCAGCGCGATTCATTTGCAGTCTGGACGTGGAGGGGTGAACAACTCCTGCTCTGACTGCAGCTGGGAGGGGCTGCTGCCGACTATGAGTGCTTTGGGATGGGGGTGGGGCCCGCGGCAGCACCCGCTGCTCATTGATTAGAGTAAGAACGATGTGTGCTTTCACTTCAGAGAGTCTCCAAAAGTCTCCAATAACTCCAGAAAAAGTCGTTAGATTTGTCGCTAGTCGCTTTTTTGGAAATATGTCGCTAGAGGGGTCTGAATATTCGCTAAATATAGCGACAAAGTCGCTAAGTTGGCAACACTGAAAGAAAGGCTCTTGGTTGTGATGTGAGCACTTTGAAGAGGATATTCAGACAAAGGTGGGTGTTACATTACATTAAACTTTACACCTGCAATGCCCACTAACCTCTGAGACTTTTTACTCTAGAAAACACCTTAAACATTACTGTAGCTAAAGTGCATGTGTTAGTTTTATATTTGTACATTTGTCATCTGTAAATCATGACAACAGTAGACAGGTAAATGTTTTTTCAGGTTTTCAACATGACAGACATTACCTCTAACCCAGTACATTTCGGTCCATACTGGAAGATCCGGAGTTTCTGTACTAATGTGCCACCTCTGGCGTTAGCGGTATTGCATCCAGTGTCATGCGTGTTCACTGTGCGCACACTTCTACCAGCATGAACGAACAACAACCAAAGAAGAATCTGTCAGTTTTGAGTGCGCTTTGCCGCTAGCGTTGCTTAGTTTACTTATGGCGGCAAATCAGGAAGTGAAAACCAGGTAAATGAGCATTACTTCACATCTGCTGAAAAAGCGCAGGAGTTTTCTTTCTGAAACCTTCTCATTTATTTGACTGTACAGGTTTACAAAGTTCTGTATCTATGTGTTGGAAAGACTTCCCCTGATCAGGCTTGAACCCTTCCTCACAATCACTTAGCTGTTTAACTTTTACATGGATAATCTGTCAGTTCAGCTAAGGGATTGTGACACAGAGTTTGTTTATCATGAGCGGCTGTGATACACAATCTCAGTTTCAGGTTCATGTATAGGTTAAATGCATCAGCAAATCAGCAAATAACAATTATTTTACATTTGGTTAAACCTAATCTGAGTTCAGTCAGGTAAAATCCAGATTATGGTAAAACTGGCGCTCTTGTTTATATTTTATATAATTCTTGTGTCTTTCACAATTCTTGTGAAGTGAGCTGACTATCTCTAGTCGGTATCTCTCAACCTCCCGCACAAGCTCCCCTACCACCAAAGTACAATAATTCCCCCCACACACAAGACCAGGACTTCGCTGCAAAAGAGATTTGTAATCTTTTCTTTTCTGGTAACAAATAAATAAAATAAAAAAATGTATTTTTGAACAGCCTTGAGAAAGATGATGATAAACATAGATAACCTACAAGTAAAATGGGAGAAGATGAAAAAAAAACTTAGATATTGGTGTAAAAGTAAAATTTACCTGAAGTAGAGCGTCAGAGAGTGTCACTAACACAGGGACATTGAAGGAGCAGCATTGCTAAGTTTAGATCTGGTCTCGGTCGGAGCTTTGCCGCTGTCTGCAGGAGGCGAGTACATGATCAATGGACTTTCAACAAGCGAGATTCTGATTGGCTCACTGGTTAACATGCACAAGGGCAATCAAGTCATCCTCCAAAAAATCAACATGGCGACCTCCATAATTGCTAAAAATAGTGCCCGATAGAGCTTCAAACTTGGGGTGCGTAACGCAATGGGTAACGGCACACTGCTTATGTCCAGCCATTTTTACCATTCATGCTTGTATATGTGTTTGTATTTTATTTTTTCTTTGTATAAAAATATAAATACAATTTAACAAATCCTTATCGTAAAAAAAAAGAAAAAAAGTTTGTCAAGACTCTTTGTGACATTGTGTGGCCTGACTTTTCAGGTCCAAATTGCAGACTGCGTGGGCCTGCTGTTAAACCAGCTCAGAGCCCTGAGTGTTTCTGACTCACTGAACTTGCTACAACACTCGGCTGGCCATGGAAGATTAGACTGAGTGTTCACTTAAGAATCCAAAGTTGTGTGAGGCTTTTTGTCTGACACACTGCTTTGGAAAATGATAGCGTGTCCTGTTTGTGCACGGGGCCTGAATAACAACAGCACATCACTCACCCTTCCAATATGAGCGGTTCATTGTCATTCCGCAGTGGTGTGGACGCTCAGGATATACCACAAGCTTCTTACACTTTCACATTTGCAAAAGAACATTTTTCTTGATTATTTTTCTTTGTCAAACTAACTAACGTTTAGCCCCAAAAAATATTTTCTCAAAATCATTTTGATGGTTCTTAGACATGAGATCAGTAGAATCATGTCTATCTCACTGACACAGTACCCTCCACCTCCAATGGAACTTTTCATGTCTGGGGACAAGGACATATTATGAGAGATTAGTGCTCTAATAAACAGCCACATGACACATATAATAAAGAAAATAGGCCAATACACAAGAACCAAACAGAGTCATATTTGTACAAAATACACAATCTACTGTTTCAGAGACATGTTCTTTCTTCCAAACTTGCTCTAAACGTCTCTACTGGTAAACAAGTATTGTGCGGCTTTCCGTGCAGTTGCACAGAGAGGGATCTTCTTCCTCTGCTGGGTAAAAGTTAAGCAGGGCATGTTTAATTATATGGTCATACTTGTATATAAACAAACTTGTTTTAATTTAACCCACTAAGTGCCAAATATGCAAAATTGCAATGTAACTGGAATAAACTGCCGCCACTCCGGTTTATGTGCTAAATCATGTTTCCACTCCCTTCCACCAGATGTCAGACACCCTGTACTTTGTTGCTATCCCACAATTACCATGTGTTGCCGTTAAACTTTTTTTGTGGAAGTAGACCTCAAACGGGCGTGTGAGTGTTATGACCGGCTCAGTGGAAGCAACATTCTCTACATGCAAGCTTGCAAATACAAAAATGGCAAATAAAAATACACCTGTGATGAAGCTTTGGCTTTAGTAATGGCTGAGGGAGAACATCTGCCTTTAGAGTCCTTTCAGCCAAGTGAAAGTGAGAGAGAGTGCGTGT
Source organism: Perccottus glenii (assembly GCA_024416835.2). NCBI lineage: Eukaryota > Metazoa > Chordata > Actinopteri > Gobiiformes > Odontobutidae > Perccottus > Perccottus glenii. The sequence goes on along the minus strand of CM044552.2, from coordinate 29,536,344 downwards.
GTGACTTGTTCGCCGGCACCGCTGCTGGTGCCTCTCTCAGTGTACACAAAGCACACACTGTTTTTCCCACACTTTGCCCAACATAAGTGAAAGAAATGGGAGGAAACTAGTCGCTCTGGCCGCGGCAGTGACGGGAAGTTAGGAAGGGAATCCGTGTGCGCGTAACCCATGCTGCTTTACCCAGCAGAGGTGGGCGTACTCGGTCGAGAATACTGCGGCTTCCAGTGTCATCCTGACACGTTACCCAGTAGAGGAGGGAGAGGCAGGGGTAAGCATAGTCAGCGCGGACGCAGGGATATTAATAAAAGTGATGGCTTTGTGCTGGGGCTGATACTCGATGAGCAGTCCCACAGTCGAGCGGTCCCACAAAATATGCCATTTAGATGAATAAGAACAAATATAGCTTCTGCAACCAAACATCAAACCAAACAGTACATGTATATATTTCTCATATCTATTTCCATACATTTGACTAGGTATGGTGTTATAGTTGTAGTTATACTGTATTTTCTTTATTTATTCATTTAGCTGAGGCTTTTATCCAAAGCGACTTACATTATAGGGTAACTAAACCCCTGGTCAGAGCCTAACTCCACCCACTCATAAAATTTGAAAAATGCTGGAAAAGTGGGCAGAGCCCAGCAGAGACAGAGGGGAAGAACCGAGGGCGGAGCTCAGCGGGGGCGTGAACCTGAGACCCGCAGTGACGGATTGATTGACAGCAGCTGTCAGACTCGCAAAGATGTAGACTTGAAGGAAGCTAGTAGCTTTGCTACGGAGCGGTCCTTCTAAGTGGAGGACATTTCTGTGCATACAGGGCTGGAGCCTTATCAGTTTGTGCCACTGGCTCAAACCGCGGTCTCAACAACTCCCAAAGTTAAAGAGCGAAGTCTTGCAGCACAAGAAAGAATGGGGCCAGTGATAAAACGTTAGCATTGTCTAATTTAGGCTAATGCTTAGCAAATGCTAACAAATTTTACTTTGATTTTGGTTTGATTTAGTGTTAATTACACACAAAACAGAGATTTCAAGTCTCCCTCTACAACTGTTAAAAAAACTCTTGTCTTGCAGCTCACTGGTCCTGGGAGAGAATGTGTTATAGAGAGATACTCAAGGTATAGTTATGAAATAAGACCAGTGTCTAGTCCAGTTAATTTAATAAGTAATATGCAAAAAAGACACAACTCTAACCAAATATAATATTTACATCCCAACAAAGTAGTGATAAACATTGTTTCTCATGTTGTAGGTAATGCACAGGTGTGACAGGTTGGTGAGTTGGTTGCATAACAGTCCATCCAGGCTTTGAGGCAGTAGCACTAAACCCCTGTGTTACAGGCTCTAACACTTGTAATGTAGTGTTACACTTATCTTCAGCTTTTTGGTGAGACATGGTTAAACAGGGTAGTTCCAGAAAGAAGAGAGCAATGTTTTTATAAATAAGTAAATTTAATGTTTTACCCTCCACTTACACATACTGTACATGTGCACCAGCTCTTTCAGCGGTTATAGACACTTGTCTGCTGCAGTGTGGTCAGGTGGTGCTGGGGATACCTGGGCCAGCAGGTACAGGTCATACCTTCTTGTGCTGTCCTTACAGAGGATTCCAATACTGGATTTATAAATATAGTTGTCACAGGGTGCCGGTTTCTCCTTTGTGTTTGTTCCCTCTCTGTGTGTTCTGTGAGTGCACGGCCCCTTTAAATGTTGGTGACGCACGGGGAAACTCGTGATGGGGAACGCCTACCACACCTGCACAATCACCCAGACCAATCGGATGTGTCCCGGTCTTGTTCAAAAGGCGAATGGAAAGACAGAGCGGGAGGTCGGAGAGCACAGGAGAGAGGGACAAGGCAAACAGACGGCACAGGAGGAGGGAGCGGCCCGGCGGACGCCGGGCAGGGGAGAAAGGAACGGAAGAGGAAAAGAGGATTGGCAGCAGAGGAAAAAGACAAAAGGAGAACGGACGGGACCGGGAGAAAGACCGGGCCGGCGGATGCCGGTGAGAGGAGAAAGAAGCCGGGAGGATTCCTGAACAGACCTGAGGCCAGGGAACCCGCGAGGCGTGCCTGGTAGGACGGGAAGCGAGGGGCCGATGAGGAGGCCTGGGGCGACCCGCGACCAGAGGAAGAGAGCCAGGGACTGGTACGGGCAAGAGGAACTACGGCGGGGAAGTGAAGGAACGGAAAAGGAAAAAGAGAGAAAAAAAAACAGGAAGGAGAGAGAACCCGGAAGGAAAGGAGAGCCAGAGTGACGGAAGAACGGACAGAGACAGAGAGGAAGGAACGGCAGAAGGAACGAATATTGAACAACACGGCGAGCTAAACCAACCAAAGGCAACGGGAAGCCAGAGAAACCGCAGGAATCCATCGCATACAACGCTCCAATACAGCTAAGTAAAGGGAAGTGCCCATAACTGTGTGGAGGTTACACCTACCTGAGCTGTTTTTAGCTGTGTGCCTAAGACCGCCTTTCCCTGTCCACAGCACCATCTTCCCCCTTCGGAGAAGGGACCGGATCAGGATTTAAGGAGCGACCGGCCGTATCTACACGGACCAAGAAGGGACCAGGGACCTGTACAACGCCACCTTAAACGCTAAGTGAAGGGACGTGTCCCGTGTTTTATGCATGCTGTGTGGTTTTAATGAAGTGTATCTGTGTGGTCGCTAAGCCGACATCTCGTGTGTTATTATAGTCCTGTGGCGGCGTACTGGGACCTCGGAGTCCACTGAGACCGCTGAGGGAGCGCCAGCACTCCTCCAAGCCGGCCCTGCGGCGCGGACGGAAGGCCGAGGTCCACAACCTAAAAACTACTCTCCCAAAAAGACTGCTCTCCCCACAATTCCCCGGACTCTTCCCCTTTAACCCGTGGATTGACTTTAAAGCCTATTTACCGGGCTTCTTATCATTGTTTGTTTTTTTCCTTTTTTTATACCCTGCATACTTTTAATAAATTTCAGACTTTTAAAGCTTCAAACTCAGTCCCCTCGTGTTTCTCTGTGGTACATTATTGTGGTGATCAACGAACCTAGAGCCGAAGGCGGCGACATAGTTGGTATATAAAAAATTGAAATATGAAGAAACAGTTATACCTGATGTTACACACAAAACAATTGTTTAAAAACATGCATTATAAAATCAGCTATAAAACTCAAAATGAACATGCATCAACATAAACATTTACAAAAGAATGTCTAAATGACACCCTTTTCTCAAACTGCCTTTACATAATTCTTATATTCTTTAGAGATTGTTCTTACATTAAGCATTTTATATTGATATAATATTTTATATATACACACTTAATTTAAATAAAAAATAAATGTCATAGTAAATTCTCATACATCAGGTCCAAACTTTGTAAATCGTGCACAGTCAGGACAGAGGCTTTTTACTTTGTGTTTGAAAGTCACTGTCAGTTGCCCTTATTGGAGCAAAGATGGTGAAATGCAAGAGCCAGACTTACACAGGCTTATCATAACCTCATGAGCTGTTTCGATATTTTTAAGAATCTTGAGTGTGTTCAACAGTGTATTAGTGTTTACATTAGTCTAAATGTAGTCAGCAAAGTAAAGCTAAGTCTCAGAAACTATAGAGCTAACTGCAGTTTTCAGAGTCTGAATCCAAGATGATAGACAGCAGCAAACTTGAAGATGAAGTATCTTCAGTGAAGTGACACAGGAACAGTCACCAGGTCCTGAAAATAAAACATATAAACATGATTTTATTTCTTAAATTAGACCATTTTAATGACAATAAAATGATAGATTATCACACACCTCATGTGTTCTTGTTAGAGTATTTAAAACAAGTAATTGCACTATAACAGTAAAACAAACAAAACAAACTAAAGAATGGGAATAAATGCATTACCTTCAGCAGTGGACACCTCACACCGTTTCCTCATTATTGGAGTAGAGCTAGTCCTGGGACACTCTGGCAGCTCCATCAGTGTCTGTGTCACATGACACACTCCTATTAGGCGTTCTGGCCTGGGTGGCTGCAAAAACAAGAGTTTAACACATGATTTGTTATCTTGATTATATGATGAGACCCAAACATCTGGGTCCACAACTCACAAAAACTGCACAATCCCTAAAAGATGCTCTGCCTTTGCACAATCAGCCTTTTCATTTCAAACCATCAAACAATGGAATCAGATCCTAGACAGTCTGAAATTCTAAATCTGGTACAAAGCATATCTTTTCTTGTGAGATTATTGTTTTTGTACATGGTGCCTGAGAAATAAAGATTAAACAAAAATTAAACATACAAAAGCTTCACAGTATTCAAACTCACCTTTGCTTCACCTGCAGATCTGCGACTGGTTCAGGCTGGCACCCAGTTTCTCTGGTCATCTTAGGCAAAACAAAAGATTTGTGTTATTATTTACATTTACATTTATTCATTTAGCTGACGCTTTTATCCAAAATGACTTACATTGTTCTAATGTAATTACCAGTGTTACAGCCACTGGAGGCAAGGTGGGTTAAGTGTCTTGCCCAAGGACACAACGACAGTATGAACTGTGGGGAGAGCGGGAATCGAACCGCCTACCTTCCGGTTGAAGGACGACCGCTCTACCACTGAGCTACAGCCGCCTGTTTACAATTACAGTATTATATTAATTGATTTTAGAGATTTTAAAATGTTTATAAAGGATATTAATAACACAAATATTCTCATTACTATTACTGTATATCCTCTGTGAAAGCACTAGTATTTTAATCCGTGTGTACTGTCTCTGGGTCAGTCTGGTTAGCTGCAGCCTGCTTGGTTTACCCCGAGGAGCAGCGATAAACAACGTACACTGATGGTGCGCGCTTTCACGTTCAATCTAATTAGCAAAGTTGACAAGTTTTTGAATTTGTGTTGAGTCAAAACTCACGGTGTTACACGAGTCATGAGATGTTCATGTTCAGTCAAGTCCAGAGTCATGAGCCAGTGATAGTGATGGGAAGTTCGGATCATTTTACTGACTCAGTTCTTTAAGTCTCGTTCAGCAAAATGAACAAATCTTTTTTCGAGTCATTTCGTTCATTTCAGCAGAATCTAATTAAAATGTTACATGTTACAATTTTTAATACATTTTGTACTTTTGGAATAAAAACTATGATAACTATAAGCTAATGCATTCATGGCCAAACTTTGAAAAATAAATTATAAATTCATTGCAGCTTACTTCAGGCAGAGAGTTCAACTCAGCTCTTAATCCAAATAGTTTTTTCCTTTGTCACTTCATATTTAGCTAAGCATTAATTCCGTCAACATGTCTGGTCTGGGCCGTGACAGCCTCATGTAGCTGTAGCTAATACATCCGTCCGTCCGGAAACAGAAAGGACTCATTCATCTCCCGAGTCGTTGCTCGTTCGCTCACCAAGTCCTTCCCATAGAGAAAGAGTATGCAGTTACCGGAAACAGAAAGGACTCGTTCATCTCCCGAGTCTCTGAGTCGTTCATTCAAGTCCCCGTAGGCTGAACGCAGAAACAGAAGGACTCGTTCATTTCATGGGTCAGTCTTCGGGTCTGAGTCTCGTTCTTTTGTCAGGCATTAGATACAGAAATAAGTTAATACATACAAATATTTCACATAACTATATAAAAAAAAGCAATTCTTTTATTTTTTTTACTTTTACAGTTACCTGATGCGTTTCTGGCCTCAAATTGTATCTTTATATTTTTCTTATCCTGGGAAATCACTGATAAAGCAAAGATTAAGACTTTACAGTGGATTCTAATCTTAAGTAATAATTTTATAGTTTATAATAGTTTAAATAATAATAAAAAAACAAAGTGGCACTAACATTTAACACTAAAAATAGACTGACAGAAACAAATGGAACTTTTTAAATTTTCAGATAATGTTTATTGCAGATATATTTTGATAATTTTATAATAATTCCTAAACATAATACAATACAGTCAATAATATGAGTGTAATGATGTTGCGAGAGACTGAAGCGGTCACGTGACAAAAGAACGAAACTCAGACCCAAAGACTGACTCATGAAATGAACGAGTCCTTCTGTTTCTGCGTTCAGCCTACGGGGACTTGAATGAACGACTCAGAGACTCGGGAGATGAACGAGTCCTTTCTGTTTCCGGTAACTGCATACTCTTTCTCTTTGGGGCTGGGACTTGATGAACGAATGAACGACTCGGGAGATGAATGACTCCTTTCTGTTTCCTGTATGAGATGTGGCGCAATGCGCATGCGCGGGTCTACACAAAAATGAACGACTCGCTCTCTGAGATGACTAGTTGTACCTGAGTCATATTAAAGACTCGTTCAAAAAGAATGAATCGTTCATGAACGACTCATCACTAGCCAGTGACAGGTCTTTAGTGCCAAGGGCTGCATCTCTGCTACAAGTCCAACAGAGTGCTGCCCATTTACGAGAAATAACTAACGGAATATTGAGTGATAGAGTAAAGATAGATGTCTGTGTGTACTGGGCCACAGTATCAACACGCAGCAGCCCTCAACTGGAAAGCAATGCAGTCCAGCAGTGTTGTTGCAACCAGCAACACTACAAGTACATGCTAATATAGCTAGCCTGATGTTCAGTATTTTTATAACTATATAAAGTATTTATTTAAATAAAGTATTCATTTTTGTCCCTTTTTTGTGCTGCATAGTTGACTAAAAATACTCATTGTTAGCTCTGACTAAAATGCTCTTAATGTTGAAACTCGCCCTCCTTCTGTGTGTGCTAAAAGCATTGCTTTTAAAAGGTCAACGCTAGTGTCTTTCACATTTTATACCAGGTGGAATAGCTGTTTTATATTTGTGTGACTTACTGTAGCGTAAATTGGGTCCATGTGTAAATACTGCCATCCAAATAGCATGAGCACCAATAATGTGAAAACAAAACAAACCCAAAAAAGAAAACAAGACCAAAATCTCAACAACTTATACATTTGACCATTTATCATTATTCTCATGGACAGGATTTCTAGACACAGCCAGGAGCCGGAGGGAGTTTGGTTTGGGGACCACAAGATCTCGTCTCTGCTTTTTGCAGATGATCCTGTTGGCTCCATCAGGCCAGGACCTTCAGTGTGCACTGGGACGGTTTGCAGCCGAGCGTGAAGCGGCTGGGATGAGGATCAGCATCTCCAAGTCTGAGACCATGGTTCTCAGTCGGAAAAGGGTGGCTTGTCCCTTTTAGTTTGGTGGAGAAATCCTGCCTCAAGTGGAGGAGTTCAAGTATCTTGGGGTCTTGTTCATGAGTGAGAGAAGGAAGGAGCGTAAGGTTGACAGGTGGCTCGGTGCAGCTTCTATAGTAATGCAGTCAAGGTACCAGTCTGCTGTGGCGAAGACGGAGCTGAGCTGCAAGGCGAAGCTTTTGATTTACCGGTCGTTCTACCATCCTACTCTCACCTATGGTTATGAGCTTTGGGTCAAAGATCAAGATCCCGGATACAAGCTTAGACTGCTGTCCCCGCGACTCGGCCCCAGATAAGCGGTAGAAGATGGATGGATGGATAATATATTTTACATTCTGTTAAGAACTAATCTTTTATTTAAACAGATAGTACTCATCAACTGTAAACATAAAAGAGAAAAGAGGTCCACATTGCGCCATCTGGCACAGAGCCAGAAAACTGCTACAATAGGTGATAATTGAGATGCCCTCAGTATTAATTGGTTTGCTGCTGGTAGAGATACCAGGAGGTTCTTTCAGATGAGTAATTTAAGATTATAAAATATTTCCAGTCAGGCTTCAGCAACCAGGACTTTATTCTATCAAGTCAAACTAAATTTGGCCCAACCATGATAATCAAATTACCAAGGTGAACATCTTTAATCCTATTTCTTGACTTAATATTAAAGCCTCTGTGTTGGCAACAGCAATTAACTAGCCAAAGTAATTAACCCAGATTTAGTTGTCTCTCTTGCGTTTCCACGTGCAGGTTCCCTCCTCGTCCGGGCGTTAGAGTTTTATAGTTACAGAGGAAGTAATTAACAGACATTCAGAGGAAATAGGACTATATTAGATCCTGGATGAGTGCTCATTGGGGACACGTTGCTCTGGTTTCTTCACTCTGAGCCACAGTACCCTCCTCACTCCAGACACCCCACTCAGTTATCTCCGCCTCAGGACTTAGTTAAAGTCAGATGATGACTTCATTTTGTGTATTCTTTAGTCCCTCTTTATTAGGGAGTCTTAATGGTCCTTTTTGATGACCTAGATACACTCCAGCATTCACACCGTACAATACAGGTCCTCCTATTCCTCTGAGGCGCACTTTAACATGACAGATGGTCTGATATCTGTCAGGTCACCAAGGGGCTAATTTACACCTTATTGAATCAGTAGCTATTGAATCTAACTCTTTCTGTTGAGTGTGAGTACATTATTCCTGTTTTGTGTTGGTTGTTGTGTGTGTACCATCAGGTTTGGGGCTTACTGTATATTCGGTAAGTGGCTGTGTGGTTCTCAGTATTTTGCTTTTATTCATTAGGAGTCTTACTCCACTTTACAAAGTCTCTGACTGTTTTGAATTGGTGCATTCAGAACAGCACTGCCTCTGTGATAAGAAAAGAGAAGATATTCTTAACTTTATGGGAATTTACTGCCACAGGAAACACCGTTTTTAAATAGGCCTAGCTTGTTTTTTTTGTGGAAAATGACCTAAATCTCTTTATGACGGGTCTATTCTATATTTTAATAGTGCATAGTTTTATGGAAATTCTAATGGCCAAAACAACAAAAACAACTGAAAACTTTTATATAACCTAAGAGTTTTAATAATATGGGGGTTATAATTTAAAAACTGAACAAAAACATTTTAAGAATAACTGCAGATTATATTGCAGAGCGGTCACCCAATAACCTTAAAAAGATTCAGAAGAACAGCATTAAACAAAATATATAGCTCTGTAATTACAACCTTCTAAAATGGATTTGTTTTAAGAGATTTCTTTAGTGAGAACATTGGAGGAATTTGATTGATTGCCTCTAAATATAAGATTATGAGAGTATATTATATACATTTTGTATATTATATTAGTTTATTATAAGAGTATAATATTTTAAGCAGCAAATATTTCAGAAAGTGTTTGTGGGAAAGTTTATGTTCAGTTGTTAGCTCTTAACTCTGTTGTTGAATGTTATTTAGATTATAAATGTCTTTAATTTTAAGTGGTTGGATTCTTATGTTTTATCATTTAGTGTAGTTATATCTATACAAGTGTCTTAGTTTGACAAAACTGAGTTTTAAAAGGCTTATAAAAGTTATGTCCCACTGGAACAGTGGTAATTTCAAATTCACTTTGGACTAACACATCTAGAAAATGCCATACATACAGTGTGGACTGTAGAGCAATACTTAGACCGGGGGTAACCAGGGGAATAGGCGGACGGACCACGGTCTGGATCCGGACCCAGACGCAATACAATTTGGACCAAAGCCAAAATCAACATTATAATTTAGTTATGATCCAAGCGAGTTTTTGGTGCGTGGTTTATACTGTTTTCCTAAAATGTGGTTTATCTATCTTGTCACCCCCAAAGATCCAAACAGGCGCTGTAATAACTGTAATCACCATTTCAACGCACTCACTCAACTCAGGTTGTGTGTGTGTTATTCGCAACAACGCAGGCGCTAATAATCTATCTGCTAACGGTAACGTTACCCTTGCTAGCGAAAATCATGGCGTGCTCAAAACCTGACAAAAAGAGAAAAGTTGATTCTGAAAATCGCAAATTTAAGACAGAGTGGACTGACAGTTATGTATTTGTGTTGCCGTTGGGGAGCACAAAACCAATGTGTTTAATTTGCAACGAGACGGTTGCCGTTGTCAAGAGTGGTAACGTGAAACGTCATTATGAGTCAAAACATGGACACTTTGACCAGAATTACCCCCAAAAATCTGAGGGAAGGGCCAGAAAAATCAAACAACTGCAATCATCATACAAAGCAGCATGCAGTGTAATAGTTAGATCAGCCACCCAACAAGAGTGTGCAACTGTGTGCAAGCCTCATTGAGAGTGGCATGGGTCTTAGGAAAGCACAAGAAACCCTTCTCTGACTCAGAGATTGTAAAAGAATGCATGAATGAAATAGCAATTGCCATGTTTGAGGGAACTCAAAAAGATGACATCATACAAAAAATAAACCAAATATCTTTGTCTGACTCCACTGCTGTACAGCGAACTGAAGTCCTTGCTGATGATTTGCTTGACCAGATGAAGTCTGCAATAAAAAAGGCTAAATGCATTTCATTGGCTTTAGATGAATCCACAAAAAACACAGACAATGCACAACTTCTGGTGTTTGTCAGATTTTTTGATGAAGAGAAGGGAGAATTCTGTGAAGATGTGTTAGGCCTCACAGCCCTCCATGGACACACAAGAGGAGATGATATTTATGAAGCATTGATGCACATGTTGAGGGACAGAGAGATAGACCTGAAGCATGTTATTTCCATTGCTACTGATGGAGCTCCATGTATGACTGGAAGAGAGAGGGGATTAGTGGCACATTTGAGAGCTCATCACCCTGAACTCATAGCATATCATTGCATAATTCATCAGATGGTTTTGTGTGCCAGTCTTGAAGAAAAGTATGCAGAGGTCATGACACCAGTAATGAGACTTGTGAACTTTTTGAGGGTTGTTGCGCTCATTCCTAACAGAGGTGAATGCAGAATTTGATGATTTGCCCCTCCACAACAATGTCCGGTGGCTTAGTAAAGGCAAGGCACTGGATCGCTTTTGGACATTACGGAAAGAGTTGGAAACCTTTTTGTTGGATCAGAAGAGTGCAAAAGCAAAACAATTTATGGAATACATGCAGAATGAAGAAAAAATGGAAATTGTTGCATTTCTATCTGACATTACCTCCCATCTCAATGATCTGAACTTGAAGCTCCAGGGCAAAAATAACACAGTGTGTAATCTCAGCTGTCTTTGCCTTTCAGAAGAAACTGGAGCTGTTCAAGTGCGACTTACAACAGGACCTGCTTCACTTCCCAAAGCTTTTGAATCAAACAGCAGGAACACATCATCATCACAATCATGCTGAATTTCTGGACAAGCTGATTGAAAACTCGCTTTGGGGATTTCCCTCTGGGAAAACAAGTCTTACTATGCATGGAAAATCCATTCCTTTTCAGCATTTTCAGCTGAAGCCCTGAAAATCTGCCCATGGGCTAGAGCTGCTTCTCTTCAATCAGGGCTAATTGAGCTTCAGGAAAACCTTGCACTGCAGGAGTCTCTCTGTGACCCTACCACCTTCTGGACTAAGATGGTCCCTGCAGCAGGTGTCCCTTTCTTGCAGAAGATGGTCCTTCAAATTCTCACCATGTTTCCCTCAACATACTGTTGTGAGTCTGCCTTTTCAAACATGAATATGGTGAAAAACAAATACAGGAGCACCCTCAGTAATGAACACTTACATCAGTGCCTCCGCTTGGCCCTCACACCTTTTATGCCCAAGTTTAAAGAACTGGTGGCACATAAAAGGTGTCACTTTTCACACTAATAAGGCCAGACCACATCACCTTCTGTACAACGTTTTGGGAGATTTACCACTTTTGTTGTTGGAGTTCTTTTTTTGGATATTGACCATCACTGTTCCGGACCCTGGACGTTAGGAAAATTTGGTGAGCGGACCTTTTAGGTTTCTAATTGAGTACCCCTGACTTAGACCAACAAAGATAAACTCTGTATTGTTTTATGTATTTGTACTGGGTCGTCTAAGGCTACCAAGGCCTAAATCAGGTCTTTTTACAACCTAAGTAACAGGTGAAGATGCAAAATAAAAATAAAAAATCTATGAAATAAGGTAGTCTGTAGCCCTGATTTATTAAATGTAATTTTTTGAAGTACGTTTATTGTAGAAATAATGTTTGAGAACGGTGCAATAATAGTATAATAATAATTATAATATATTATATAGGATGAGAATACTGGGTTGAATTGTATTGTAATAATGTATATAGAAATGGCTGAGTGTATGTTGTTATCAACTGTCTTCACCTCTGTGGCAGTGTTAATTTCGTTGACGAAATATTTTCGTCATTATTTTTGTCACGAATATTTTTTTGCGGACGAAAACGAAACGAAAACTAAAAAGGAAGTCACTGATGGAGACTAAAACTATAACTAAATTGATTGACATTATCGTCAACGAATAAAGGACGAGACGAAAATAGACTGTGACGAAAATCCAATTAGCAGACGGGAGAGATGAACAAAAGAACCAATCCGCAAAACGGAACAGGCGAACACACTCCGGTACAGTAGGTGGCGGTATGCACCGAAAAAATTGGTTGCGACCCGCCATTAATACTAGAGAAGAAGAAGAAGAACGGAACAGGCGAAGCTGCATGAGAAGAGAACCAATCAGAGACTGACTTATTTGACTGAGCTCCCGGGAAGACGGCATTCAAAGAGCAACAAAATGTCACAGGTGACCTAACCAGGGGAAAGCGTAACAGAGCAAAAGTCACTTTAGCACGAAGTGCTTTCTTGAAAATGAATAGAGGTAAATAAGTGTTACTATTCTGTGGTTGAATTGGCAGCATTGTGGTAGCAAGAAGAAAATGTCGTTCAGTGCACTTTAGATTCGAAATTAAAAATGTTTGCACTATTTGTTCAGCTCAGCTGTAAGCTTTAAGGTCCTGGACCTAACTTTATTTTTCTTTTATTGATGGTGAATTGGCAGCTAGTTATTGTTTACATTACCATGACAGTGTTTGTTGCTGCATAAAAGCTTTTGAATTGAAATAAAGACACCGTTGTGTTGACATAAAGTTGAATTTGTGTTTTATATATTTTGGTTAAGTTTATTTTCTATACCAAACTTAAAAAATATTGTAAAAAATTGTCTAGTAAATCTGTTATTGATTTTAGTCTTATTTTAGTTGACTAAAATAACAAGCAATTTTAGTCGACTAAAATACCAAGCAATTTTAGTCGACTAAAATAAGACTAAAATTAAAACAAATCAGTTGACTAAAACTTGACTAAAACTAAAAAGAATTATAGTCAAAAGACTAAGACTAAAACTAAATTAAAATTTTGTGTCAAAATTAACACTGCTCTGTGGGGACAATGAAAACATTCATGCAGTAAACAGGTATTTCTATAATCTCTTTGAAGTACATTTCTATGAGGGAATAACAAAAACAACCTGAACAAAGCTAAGTGTGATAGTGTGAGATGTCAGCACATGCTTTGAACAAACTGTTGACCTTGTGATCATAAAAGGTGAAGAGTGTGTCTGTGGAAAGTGGAAGTGGTTTGTAAAAAATCTTACCAGACTGTAAAAAAAAAATCAAATGAAAAGCTTTGATATGTTAAAGGAGTCCTTTGACTTAGAAAAACAAGACTTTTATACCTACAAACAAATATGTATTAAAGGCATAGAAATCAGAACTCAAGGGGAATAATATCTAAACTATGCAGATTAATGATATGGACAGCCATTCTACTAAACACATTAAAAGGAAGTTGGAAAGAGAGGGCAATTTTGTTTTTACAGATGAAGAATGGTAACATATAAACTTCATACTTGCAAATGGAGGACCACAAAAGCACATGTTTGGTGGGAATTTTGTTGGAAAAATGTATCACGGTATTTTATAACACCATGTCAAAGTGCATATTATTCACAGGGAAATACTGGATGCTGGATAAGCTGTGGTGGCCACCATTATCATGTGTTTTGGGACTTCAGTAATATTGGACTGAGATTAACAAAGCACTGCAGACATTGCCATCCCACTTCATTTAAAAACTCTGTATCTAGGCCTCAAAACTCTTGCCATGGCTACAATAAATGGGTACCTTTAGTACCTTTTCCGGAAGGAAAGGAGTCCATTTCGTAAAAAGAGGTGACACGACCCGCACCAACAATCAAGGACTGGACCAAAACTGTAACTGATATTCAAAAAATGGAAAAAATTACATTTGGACATAATTTGAAAATGGACCTCTTTGACAGATCTTGGACTAAAGGAACCACAAATGCTGGACTACATGTGCTGTAATTAGGCCCGAGCCGGTGATGACCGGGAGGGCCTATTGTTTTTGCTCGGAATTTTTTTATAATTTTTTTTTTTTCCTTCTTAAAGATCCTAAATTTGACCCAGTGAACATGCATGAAAAGTCATTTTTATTGGTCCCAGACTTCAAGCTCGGCGAAAAATTTATGTATTTGCAGTCCCCGAAAAAAAAATTACAAAAAATGACTCAGTGGCGACCCCTAGAAAAGTCAAAATACATTGGGCTTATGGGAAGTGAAAGTAACTTTTTTCGAACGTAGAAAAATGAAACTTGGTACATCCATAGGACACCTCAGGGCAAACAGTGTGTTTTAATCTAAATGGCCCCAAATTTGGTGAGTATCATCTAGACACATGTGCCAACCAAAGTTGTGACTTTGTTTATGATATCTTATCGGGTATGGGTGTGGCAAGCCTGTAACGAGGTGGCCATTTTTGTGAAAATAAAATGTCTCTTAACTCTCAAACGCCTTCTCGGATCGAGTTGGACCCAAAAAGACGTTTGTGCACATTCATGACCTGAACACAAAGATATGTAAATAAAAGGGTTACCATTTTTAGAAATGGCCCTCCAGCGCCCCCTACAAACTTATAATGGGACCCAAGAATTTAGTTTGTCATAGAGACATGAAATTTGGTACAGACATTTCTTATGCCATGACGAGCATAAAAGACAATGACAACCACCCCCTATCTATAAATGTGTTGCCATAGCAGTGTCCCAAATATGTGGAAGAAGTCAATGGGAAGTGAAAATTTTAGTTTGCCGTAGTCAAATGAAACTTGGTACACACATCCAGTATGGGCTTATGAAGAGAAAAGCCAATGGGGACCACACCCTATCACACACGGGAAGGCGGCCATTTTGAATTGAAGATGTGAACCGACTTAGAATACACCTCTCTTTTAAAAAACAACAAAAAATAGCTGCTTCATTCCACAAACACCAAACTTGGGCAAAAAGAGTTAAACACATGTGTGTTCAATAGACAGGCGTTTTTCTTGACATTTTTGCTCGAGTTATATTTTTTTAATTATAATTTTTCTGTAAAATGATCCTCAATTTGACCCAGTAAACATGCAACTAAAAGTCAACTTTATTGGCCCCAAAATTCAAACCCGGCAAAAAATGTATGTATTTGAAGTCCCCGAGGAAAACGAATGAAAAATTACTCAGTGGCGACCCCTGGAAAATGAGAAAACATTGTGCCTTTGGAAAGTGAAAGTAATTTTTTTCAAATGTAGAAATACAAAACTTGGTACATCCATAGGACACCTCAGGGCAAACAGAAAAGTTTATTACAGCCATACCGTAAACTCAACAGGAAATCTACTATGTTGGGTGGAATGCGTGACCACCTAAATCACACGCCTTGTGCTAAAGGCTTTTCATCTAAACAGCTCCAAATTTGGTGAGTAGACACGTGTGCCAAAAAAGTAATCAATTTGTTTTTTGATAGATTTGTGGCTGTGGTCGTAATGAGTCTGTGAAGAGGCAGCCATCTCTTTGGGAATAAATAAATAAATAACTTTGGTATAAATGCCATTTCCCAATTGCCAGAATCCTTCCTTTAGAGCAGGCCCCTCCAGAGCCGAGGCTAGAGTATTAGAAAACTCCTCAGAATCCTTTGGAACTTGTAAACTTGTACTTTTAGACAAGTAATATTTACATTTTGCCTTTTTAAACAGGGGGTTGCAGCGATTCCTGAGTCATCTCAAATCTCCAGCCAGTACTTTGTTTTTCTCGCCTTAGCCCAAGCATAATCTATTATTTTCAAAGGTTCAGACAGCTCCTAGGAAAACCAGGGATTGTGGAGACCTTTAACTCTAAATTACAAGGAGGTGTAGCAGGCCCCAGCAGTAGCACAGGCCCGGTAATTTGAGATTACCGTGAAGTTTACGTCTTAAAGCACGAAATGCAATCCTCCGAGTGCATGTGTCCCCGCGGTCTCAAGGGAGGCGAGGGCCTTTATCGCCGCTTGCGGCTTTAATTTAATTTATTTTTATCTCATTCTATTGCAGTGGATGCTTTTTATGTTAGTTAATCACTCTCTGTGTTGTGTTCCTTTGTTTTATGTAATAACATTCTCATAGTCATATATAATATATATATATATATATATATATATATATACACACACACGTGGACAAAAATGTTGGTACCCTTCGGTCAATTTTTTTTTTTTTTTTTCAATGAAAGAAAAACTCACAATGGTCACAGAAAAAACTTTATTCTGACAAAAGTAATAATAAATTAAAATTCTATGAATGTTAACCAATGAAAGTCAGACGTTGCTTTTCAACCATGCTTCAACGGAATTATTTTAAAAATAAACTCATGGAACAGGCCTGGACAAAATTGATGGTACCCCTAGAAAAGACTGTAAATAATGTGACCAAATGGACATTTTAATTTAAGGTGTGTGCCCTAATTAGCATCACAGGTGTGTACAATCTTTTAATCAGTCAGTGGGCCTATTTATAGGGCTTCAGGTAGTCACTGTGTTGTCTGGTGACATGGTGTGTACCACACTCAACATGGACCAGAGGAAGAGAAGGAAAGAGTTGTCGCAGGAGAATAGAAAGAAAATTATAGACAAGCATGATAAAGATAAAGGCTATAAAATAATCTCCAAGCAGCTAGATGTTCCAGTGACTACAGTTGCACATATTATTCAGAAATTTAAGATCCATGGGACTGTAGCCAACCTCCCTGGACGTGGCCGCAGGAGGAAAATTGATGACAAATCAAAGAGACGGATAATCCGAATGGTAACAAAAGAGCCCAGAAAGACTTCTAAAGAGATCCAAGGTGAACTCCATGCTCAAGGAACATCAGTGTCAGATCGCACCATCCGTCGTTGTTTGAGCCAAAGTGGATTACATGGGAGACGACCGGAGGACACCATTGTTGAAAACAAATCATAAAAAGCTAGACTGGAATATGCCAAACTACATGTTGACAAGCCACAAAGCTTCTGGGAGAATGTCCTATGGACAGATGAGACAAAAATGGAACTTTTTGCCAAGGCACATCAGCTCTATGTTCACAGACGGAAAAATGAAGCATATTAAGAAAAGAACACTGTCCCTACTGTCAAACAAGGAGGAGGCTCTGTTATGTTCTGGGGCTGCTTTGCTGCATCTGGCACAGGGTGTCTTGAATCTGTGCAGGGTACAATGAAATCTGAAGACTATCAAGGGATTCTAGAGAGAAATGTGCTGGCCAGTGTCAGACAGCTTGGTCTCAGTCGCAGGTCATGGGTCTTGCAACAGGACAATGACCCAAAACACACAGCTAAAAACACCCAAGAATGGTTAAGAGGAAAACATTGGACTATTCTGAAGTGGCCTTCTATGAGCCCTGACCTCAATCCTATTGAGCATCTTTGGAAGGAGCTGAAACATGCCGTCTGGAAAAGACACCCTTCAAACCGGAAACAACTGGAGCAGTTTGCTCATGAGGAGTGGTCCAAAATACCTGCTGAGAGGTGCAGAAGTCTCATTAACAGTTACAGGAATCGTCTGATTGCAGTGATAGCCTCAAAAGGTTGTGCAACAAAATATTAAGTTAGGGGTACCAACAATTTTGTCTAGGCCTGTTCCATGAGTTTATTTTTTAAAATAATTCCGTTGAAGCATGGTTGAAAAGCAATGTCTGACTTTCATTGGTTAACATTCATAGAATTTTTATTTATTATTACTTTTGTCAGATAAAAGTTTTTTCTGTGACCATTGTGAGTTTTTTTTTCATTGACCGAAGGGTACCAACAATTTTGTCCACGTGTGTATAAATACCTGGTCCTGTAGATTCATCCTCTACAACATTAGGAAAATTAGACCTTTCCTATCAGAGCACTCTACGCAAATTCTAGTCCAGGCTCTTGTCTTGTCCAAACTGGATTATTGCAATGCTTTACTGGCTGGACTCCCTGCCTGCACAACCAAACCTCTGCAGCTGATCCAGAATGCAGCGGCAAGAGTGGTCTTTAATGAACCAAAGAGAGTGCATGTAACTCCTCTATTTTTTAGGTTACACTGGCTCCCGGTTGACGCCCGCATCAAGTTCAAAGCTATACAAGACCACCAATGGTTCTTCACCCTCATATCTTCACTCACTAATACAGACCTACGCTCCTACCAGATCCCTGCGCTCTGGAAATGAACAACGGCTGGTGGTACCGTCCAAAAAAGGTAAAAAATCACTCTCACGTACCTTCTCTGGATCTGTTCCACTTTGGTGGAATGATCTACCTGCTGCTACAAGATCAGCAGATTCTGTACCCATCTTTAAAAAACGCCTGAAAACACATCTCTTCCGTCAACACCTGACTGACAAACACTGAGTTCTACTATCGATTCCTTTCTTCAAAAAAAATAAAAATAAATAAATACAATTCTCTTATCCTTAGCTTTGTATACTACGCTGGGTTTAAACTGACTAGTTTTTGTGCACTTATGCTTTTGTACCTTGTGTTGTTAAAATTGCTTCCATTGTTCTCCTCACTTGTAAGTCGCTTTGGATAAAAGCGTCTGCTAAATGACTAAATGTAAATATATATATATATATATAAATACTTCATTGTTTCTTGAGTCATAAAGTTATTACAAAGCCACTTGATATAGCGAGTCTTTTAAATAGATATTTTTGTGAGAAAATTAATAAGCTATGAGGTGAAATGGAACAAATAACACAAATGGGAAAAATAAATAACACAAAATTAAAAAACTTATGGAGAAAAATGTATTTGAACAAATTAATGAATAATTAAAATACTTATTTTTAGCATGCATATAAAGCCGGTCATTATACTGCTACTGCCATGGCAAATGATTGGCTCGCAACATTAGATAACAAAAAGTTGGTAGAAGCAGATTTAGATTTTAGTTCAGCATTTGATCTCATGTTAGGGAAAATACAATTTTATGAGTACAGTCCAACCGCTGTACTTTGAATACAGAGTTGCCTAGAAAACAGAAGGCAAACAGTCTGCTTTAAACAAAGCTTCTTAGATGAACAATCAGTTTACTGTGGAGTTCCACAGGGAAACTGCCATGGTCAATTATTGTTTTCTATTTATACAAATGATTTGCCACAGATTTTACAAAATGCAAATATAGCAATATGCTGATGACTCGACAATTTATTCATTACAAACTACAACTGAAGGACAAAAAGGTTCTGATGAAAAAAATTTATTTGAGTGGGTCACAGTTAATACATTGGTGTTAAAAATTTGTAAGACTAATTGTATTGTTTTTAGAACCAGCCTTATGTTGTTGGATGAACCCAAATTAAATCTAGTTATAAAAGGTAATCTTGTTGAGCAGCTACAAGAGACCAAACTTCTTGGTGTACTGGTTGACTACAAGTTAACATGCTCAAAAGATATCAATACAGTAGTCTGTAGGATGGACAGGGGTCTTTGATTTTTTTTTTATTTCACTGTGGATGAAGATGTTATAAAGACAGTACATTCAGATTTAGACTACTGCTCTGAGATATGGTCAAGTGCTGCTTCATTATATTAAAGTTTGCAGCTTGTTCAAAATAAAGCAGCATGATGTAAACTTCACTGCTCATTTAGAACAAATGTGAATTGGATGCATAATAACTTATTGTGGTTAAAGGTAAAAAACAGCATCACTGCTTAATTTTACCAGAAATTTTCTAAAAACCAAATTACCTAGAGTGTGTTATCAAGAGCTATGTTTTAGTTCTGATGAGCACTATTAATAAAATAGGCATGTCACAGAGGGTAAATTTATATTGTCTAAATTTAGAACCAATAATTTGAATACTGAATACTGTGATGTGTAGATGAATGTTTAAATGGAACAATTTGCCTATTAACATCATTAATAAAAATAGAAAACAAATCTAGCCACAGGAGGATCTCTGGAGTGGCAGAGAAGTATGTTAGAGTGGTGCAGGATATGTATAAGAGCAGTAGGACAATGGTAAGGTGGTAGGTGTAACAGAGGAGTTCACAGTGAAGGTCTGGCTCTAAGCCCCTTCTTGTTTGCGGTGGTGATGGACAGGCTGACAGATGACGTCAGACAGGAATCTCCATGGGCAATGATGTTTATGGATGACATTGTGATCTGTAATGAGAGCAGGGAGCAGGTGGATGAAAGTCTAGAGAGGTGAAGGTTTGCTCTGGAGAGAAGAGGAATGAAGGTTAGTCGCAGTAAGACATGTGTGTGAATGAGAGGGATCTAAGTGGAAAAGTGAAGTCACTGGGAGAAGAGGTAAAGAAGTACGAAGGTTCAACAGTCCAGAGCAATGTGGAAAAGAGGTGAAGAAGCATGTGCAGCAGGTTGGAAGGGGTGGAGTGTCAGGTGTGTTGTGTGATAAAAGAGTACCAGCGAGAATGAAAGGAAAGATGTACAGGACAGAAGTGAGAGATGTTGTACTGCTATGCAGATGACACTCAACTCCACCTGTCATTTCAACCTGACGATCCGACGGTCTGCTGCTCGCCTCGGCATGTCTGAGTGACATCTCACTTTGGATGAAGGACCATCACCTGCAGCTGAACCTTGCAAAAACAGAACTGCTTGTGATTCCAGCCAATCCAAAGACCCACCACAACCTCTCCATTCAACTAGGCCCATCAACCATTACACCGTCCAGCACTGCCAGAAATCTGGGAGTGGTAATTGATGATCAGCTAAACTTCACAATTCATGTCGCCAGCACCACCTGGTCCTGTAGATTCATCCTCTACAACATTAGGAAAATTAGACCTTTCCTATCAGAGCACTCTCAAATTCTAGTCCAGGCTCTTGTCTTGTCCAAACTGGATTATTGCAATGCTCTACTGGCTGGACTTCCTGCCTGCACAACCAAACCTCTGCAGCTGATCCAGAATACAGCGGCAAGAGTGGTCTTTAATGAACCGAAAAGAGCGCACGTAACTCCTCTATTCATTAGGTTACACTGGCTCCTTGTGACGCCTGCATCAAGTTCAAAGCTATGCTCTTGGCCTACAAGACCACCACTGGTTCTGCACCCTCATATCTTCACTCACTAATACAGACCTACGTTCCTACCAGATCCCTGCGCTCTGCAAATGAACAACGTCTGGTGGTACCGTCCCAAAAGGTAAAAATCACTCGCGCATCCTTCTCTGGATCTGTTCCACTTTGGTGGAATGATCTACCTTCTGCTACAAGATCAGCAGATTCTGTAGCCATCTTTAAAAACGCCTGAAAACACATCTCTTCCGTCAACACCTGACTGACAAACACTGAGTTCTACTTCCTTTCTATCGATTCCTTTCTTTAAAAATAAAAATAAAAAAATAAAAAATTCTCTTATCCTTAGCTTTGTATACTGCGCTGGGTTTAAACTTACTAGTTTTTTGTGCACTTATGCTTTTTGTACCCTGTGTTGTTAAAATTGCTTCCATTGTTTTTCCTCACTTGTAAGTCGCTTTGGATAAAAGCGTCCTGCTACATGACTAAATGTAAATGTAATGTAAATGTATGGTTTGGAGACAGTTGCAGTAAAGAAAAGACAGGATGAAGAGTTAAAGGGAGCAGAGCTGAAGATGATGAGGTTCTCTTTGGGAGTGACTAGGATGGATAGGATCAGGAATGAGTCCATCAGAGGGACAGCTGAGATGTTCTGGAGACAACGTTGTCGAGTCCAGTTTGAGATGGTTTGGATATGTTCAAACCATCACCAGGGAGAGTGAATATATTGGTAAAAGGATGCTGAGGTAAGAGCTGCCAGGCAGGAGGCTGAGAGGAAGACATATACAACTCTATGGCTACTAAAGATTTGGTATACCACTTGAAAGCACCATCATTTTCCTGGATCCTCTAAACACATGTAGCCCATGCAGTCTCTGCCTGCAAAAAAAACAACGAGACACTGGAGACAATAGGACTGATACAGAGGAAACTTAACAAGCCAAAAATTGTAAAAGTCTGCTTTTTCAAAGCTGAAAGTCCAAGATACACACGTGGACAAAATTGTTGGTACCCTTCGGTCAATGAAAGAAAAACTCACAATGGTCACAGAAAAAACTTTATTCTGACAAAAGTTATAATAAATTAAAGCATAGCGGCGATAAAGGCCCTCGCCTCCCTTGAGACCGCGGAGACACATGCACTCGGAGGATTGCATTTTGTGCTTTAAAGCGCAAACTTCACGGTAATGTCAAATAACTGGGCCTGTGCTACTGCTTGAATCTTCTTCTGGCTGGAGCCTGCTTCATCACCTCGGGCCTGTGCTACTGCTGGGGCCTGCTACACCACCTTGTAATTTAGAGTTAAAGGTCTCCACAATCCCTGGTTTTCCTGAGAGCTGTCTGAACCTTTGAAAATAATAGATTATGCTTGGGCGAGAAAAACAAAGTACTGGCTGGAGATTTGAGATGACTCAGAAATCACTGCACCACCCTGTTTAAAAAGGCAAAGTGTAAATATTACTTGTCTAAAAGTACAAGTTTAAAAGTTCCAAAAGATTCTGAGGAGTTTTCTAAGACTCTAGCCTTGGCTCTGGAGGGGCCTCCTTCTAAGGAAGGATCCTGGCAATTGGGAAATGGCATTTATTTCCCAAAGAAATGGCTGCCTCTTCACAGACTCATTACGACCACAGCCACAAATGTATCAAAAAACAAATTAATAACTTTTTTGGCACACATTTCTAGATGATACTCACAAAATTTGGAGTTGTTTAGATGAAAAGCCTTTAGACACACAAGGCGTGCGATTTCGGTGGTCACGCATTCCACCGAACATAGTAGATTTCCTGTTGAGTTTACGATATGGCTGTAATAAACTTTTCTGTTTGCCCTGAGGTGTCCTATGGATGTACCAAGTTCTGTATTTCTACATTTGAAAAAATTTACTTTCACTTTCCATAGGCACAATGTATTTTCATTTTCCAGGGGTCGCCACTGGGTCATTTTTCATTCGTTTTCCTCGGGGACTTCAAATACATTCATTTTTTGCTGGGCTTGAATTTTGGGGCCAATAAATTTGACTTTTAGTAGCATGTTTACTGGGTCAAATTGAGACAGGAGTTTTTCTTGACGTCAAAAACGTCAAGAAAAACTCCTGTCTATTGAACACACATGTGTTTAGCTCATTTTGCCTAAGTTTGGTGTCTGTGGAATGAAGCAGCTATTTTTGTTGTTTTTTTTAAAAGAGGTGTATTCTAAGTCGGTTCACATCTTCAATTCAAAATGGCCGCCTTCCCGTGTGTGATAGGGTGTGGTCCACATTGGCTTTTTTGTTCATAAACCCATGCTGGATGTGTGTAAGTTTCATTTGCCTTAGACAAACTTTTCACTTCCCATTGACTTTTTCCACATATTTGGGACGTTGCTATGGCAACACATTATAGATGGTGGTTGTCATTGGCTTTTATGCTCGTCATGACATAAGAGATGTGTGTACCAAATTTCATGTCTCTATGACAAACTAAATTCTTAGGTCCCATTATAAGTTTGTAGGGGGCGCTGGAGAGCCATTTCTAAAGATAACCCTTTTATTTACATATCTTTGTGTTTAGGTCATGAATGTGCACAAACGCCTTTTTGGGTCCGACTCGATCCGAGAAGGCGTTTGAGAGTTAAGAGACATTTTATTTTCACAAAAATGGCCACCTCGTTACAGGCTTGCCACACCCATACCCGATAAGATATCAAAAACAAAGTCACAACTTTGGTTGGCACACATGTCTAGATGATACTCACCAAATTTGGGGCCATTTAGATTAAAACACACTGATTTGCATCTTTTTGCGCAAGGGGTGCGATTTTAGTGGCCGCGCGTTTCACCCCACATGGCGGACTTCCTGTTGAGTTTATTGTGTGGCTGTCATAGACTTTTCTGTTTGTACTGAGGTGTACTATGGATGTACCAAGTTCTGTATTTCTACATTGAAAAAATTTACTTTCACTTTCCATAGGCCCAATGTATTTTGACTTTTCTAGGGGTCACCACTGAGTCATTTTTTTGTATTTTTTTTTCGGGGACTTCAATTACATAAATTTTTTGCCGGGCTTGAAGTCTGGGACCAATAAAAATGACTTTTTGTGCATGTTCACTGGGTCAAATTTAGGATCATTTTGCAAAAAATAAAATAAAATAAAAAAAATCAGAGCAAAGACAATATAATAAAAATTCTATGAATGTTAACCAATGAAAGTCAGACATTGCTTTTCAACCATGCTTCAACGGAATTATTTTAACTCATGGAACAGGCCTAGACAATATTGTTGGTACCAAACTTAATATTGTGTTGCACAACCTTTTGAGGCTATCACTGCAATCAGACGATTCCTGTAACTGTCAATGAGACTTCTGCACCTCTCAGCAGGTATTTTGGCCCACTCCTCATGAGCAAACTGCTCCAGTTGTTTCCGGTTTTTTTAGGGTGTCTTTTCCAGATGCTATGTTTCTGCTCCTTCCAAAGATGCTCAATAGGATTGAGGTCAGGGCTCATAGAAGGCCACTTCAGAATAGTCCAATGTTTTCCTCTTAACCATTCTTGGGTGTTTTTAGCTGTGTGTTTTGGGTCATTGTCCTGTTGCAAGACCCATGACCTGCGACTGTGCTGGCCAAGCTGTCTGACACTGGCCAGCACATTTCTCTCTAGAATCCCTTGATAGTCTTCAGATTTCATTGTACCCTGCACAGATTCAAGACACCCTGTGCCAGATGCAGCAAAGCAGCCCCAGAACATAACAGAGCCTCCTCCATGTTTGACAGTAGGGACAGTGTTCTTTTCTTAATATGCTTCATTTTTCCGTCTGTGAACATAGAGCTGATGTGCCTTGGCAAAAAGTTCCATTTTTGTCTCATCTGTCCATAGGACATTCTCCCAGAAGCTTTGTGGCTTGTCAACATGTAGTTTGGCATATTCCAGTCTAGCTTTTTTATGATTTGTTTTCAACAATGGTGTCCTCCTTGGTCGTCTCCCATGTAGTCCACTTTGGCTCAAACAACGACGGATGGTGCGATCTGACACTGATGTTCCTTGAGCATGGAGTTCACCTTGGATCTCTTTAGAAGTCTTTCTGGGCTCTTTTGTTACCATTCGGATTATCCGTCTCTTTGATTTGTCATCAATTTTCCTCCTGCGCCACGCCCAGGGAGGTTGGCTACAGTCCCACAGGATTTTAAATTTCTGAATATGTGCAACTGTAGTCACAGGAACATCTAGCTGCTTAGAGATGGTCTTATAGTCTTTACCTTTATCATGCTTGTCTATAATTTTCTTTCTATTCTCCTGCGACAACTCTTTCCTTCGCTTCCTCTGGTCCATGTTGAGTGTGGTACACACCATGTCACCAGACAACACAGTGACTACCTGAAGCCCTCTAAATAGGCCCACTGACTGATTACAAGATTGTACACACCTGTGATGCTAATTAGTGCACACACCTTGAATTAACATGTCCATTTGGTCACATTATTTACAGTCTTTTCTAGGGGTACCATCAATTTTGTACAGGCCTGTTCCATGAGTTTATTTTTAAAATAATTCCGTTGAAGCAAGGTTGAAAAGCAACGTCTGACTTTCATTAGTTAACATTCATAGAATTTTTTATTAGACCCGAGCCGGTGATAACCGGAAGGGTCTATTATTTCTGATAGCGTCCGTTATTATTATTATTAGACCCGAGCCGGTGATAACCGGAAGGGTCTATTATTTCTGATAGCGTCCGTTATTATTAGACCCGAGCCGGTGATAACCGGAAGGGTCTATTATTTTTGATAGCGTCCGTTATTATTATTATTATTCTGCTCTTTGAGGGCAAATTTGACCCCCTGAACATGCACGAAAACTCAGGAAACTTTGCCCAAAATTCAAGCCCGGCGAAAAATTTATAGAAATGAAGTCCGCAAGAAAAATATGAAAAATGACTCAGTGGCGACTCCTGGAAAAGTCAAAATACATTGGGCCTAAGGAAAGTGAAAGTAACTTTTTTCCAACGTAGAAAAATGAAACTTGGTACATCCATAGGACACCTCAAGGCAAATATAAAAGTCTATGACAGCCGCACCCTAAAGTCAACAGGAAGTCCGCCGTGTGGGGTGGAACGCGCGGCCACCTAAATCGCACTCCTCGCGCAAAATGATTCAACTCATCGTGTTTTTATCTAAATGGCGCCAAATTTGGTGAGTATCATCTAGACACATATGTCAACCAAAGCTATCACTTTGTTGTAGATATCTTATCGGGTATGGGTGTGGCAAGCCTGTAACGAGGTGGCCATTTTTGTGAAAATAAAATGTCTCTAACTCTAAAACGCCTTCTCGGATCAAGTCGGACCCAAAAAGGCGTTTGTGCACATTCATGACCTGAACACAAAAATATGTAAATAAAAGGGTTATCTTTAGAAATGGCTCTCCAGCGCCCCCTACAAACTTATAATGGGACCCAAGAATTTAGTTTGTCATAGAGACTTCAAATTTGGTACACACATCTCTTATGTCATGACGAACATAAAAGCCAATGACAACCACCCCCTATCTATAAATGTGTTGCCATAGCAACGCCCCAAATATGTGGACAAAGTCAATGGGAAGTGAAAATTTTAGTTTATCATAAGCAAATGAAACTTGGTACACACATCCAGTATGGGCTTATGAACAAAAAAGCCAATGGTGACCACCCCCTATCTATAAATGTGTTGCCATAGCAACGCCCCAAATATGTGGACAAAGTCAATAGGAAGTGAAAATTTTAGTTTGTCGTAAGCAAATGAAACTTGGTACACACATCCAGTATGGGCTTATGAACAAAAAAGCCAATAGTGACCACAACCTATCATACACGGGAAGGCGGCCATTTTGAATTGAATATCTGATTTGCCTTAGAATACACCTCTCTTTTAAAAAACAGTCCTTTGTTTTTCTCGCCTTAGCCCAAGCATAATCTATTATTTTCAAAACTTCAGACAGCTCCCAGGAAAACCAGGGATTGTGGAGACCTTTAACTCTAAATTACAAGGTGGTGTAGCAGGACGCAGGAGTAGCGCAGGCCCGAGGTGATGAAGCAGGATCCAGCCAGAAGAAGATTCAAGCAGTAGCACAGGCCTGGTTATTTGACATTACTGTGAAGTTTACGCTTTAAAGCACAAAATGCAATCCTCCGAGTACATGATTCCCCGCGGTCTCAAGGGAGGCGAGGGTCTTTATCGCCGCTTGCGGCTTTAATTAGACCCGAGCCGGTGACAACCGGAAGGGTCTATTATTTCTGATAGCGTCCGTTATTATTATTAGACCCGAGCCGGTGATAACCGGAAGGGTCTATTATTTCTGATAGCGTCCGTTATTATTATTATTAGACCCGAGCCGGTGATAACCGGAAGGGTCTATTATTTTTGATAGCGTCCGTTATTAGACCCGAGCCGGTGATAACCGGAAGGGTCTATTATTTCTGATAGCGTCCGTTATTATTATTATTATTATTATTATTATTCTTCTTCTGCTCTTTGAGGGCAAATTTGACCCCCTGAAAATGCACGAAAACTCAGGAAACTTTGTCCAAAAAATTCAAGCCCGTGAAAAATTTATTGAAATGAAGTCCATAAGAAAAATATGAAAAAATGACTCAGTGGCGACCCCTGGAAAAGTCAAAATACATTGGGCCTATGGAAAGTGAAAGTAACTTTTTTCCAACGTAGAAAAATGAAACTTGGTACATCCATAGGACACCTCAGGGCAAATATAAAAGTCTATGACAGCCACACCTAAAGTCAACAGGAAGTCCGCCGTGTGGGGTGGAGCAACGCGGCCACTAAATCGCACTCCTCGCGCAATGATTCAACTCATCGGTTTTTATCTAAATGGCCCCAAATTTGGTGAGTATCATCTAGACACGTGTGCCAACCAAAGTTATAACTTTGTTGTAGATATCTTATCGGGATGGGTGTGGCAAGCCTGTAACGAGGTGGCCATTTTTGTGAAAATAAAATGTCTCTTAACTCTAAAACGCCTTCTCGGATCGAGTCGGACCCAAAAAGGCGTTTGTGCACATTCATGACCTGAACAAAAAAATATGTAAATAAAAGGGTTATCTTTAGAAATGGCTCTCCAGCGCCCCTACAAACTTATAATGGGACCCAAGAATTTAGTTTGTCATAGAGACTGAAATTTGGTACACACATCTCTTATGTCATGAACATAAAAGCCAATGACAACCACCCCTATCTATAAATGTGTTGCCATAGCAACGCCCCAAATATGTGGACAAAGTCAATAGGAAGTGAAAATTTTAGTTTGTCATAAGCAAATGAAACTTGGTACACACATCCAGTATGGGCTTATGAACAAAAAGCCAATGTGACCACACCCTATCACACACGGGAAGGCGGCCATTTTGAATTGAATATCTGATCTTCTTAGAATACACCTCTCTTTAAAAACAGTACTTTGTTTTTCTCGCCTTAGCCCAAGCATAATCTATTATTTTCAAAAGTTCAGACAGCTCCCAGGAAAACCAGGGATTGTGGAGACCTTTAACTCTAAATTACAAGGTGGTGTAGCAGGCCCCAGGAGTAGCACAGGCCCGAGGTGATGAAGCAGGATCCAGCCAGAAGAAGATTCAAGCAGTAGCACAGGCCTGGTTATTTGACATTACTGTGAAGTTTACGCTTTAAAGCACAAAATGCAATCCTCCGAGTACATGATTCCCGCGGTCTCAAGGGAGGCGAGGGTCTTTATCGCCGCTATGCGCTTTAATTAGACCGAGCCGGTGATAACCGGAAGGGTCTATTATTTCTGATAGCGTCCGTTATTATTATTATTATTATTATTCTTCTTCTGCTCTTTGAGGGCAAATTTGACCCCTGAACATGCACTAAAAACTCAGGAAACTTTGCCCAAAATTCAAGCCCGCGAAAAATTTATAGAAATGAAGTCCGCAAGAAAAATATGAAAAATGACTCAGTGGCGACCCTGAAAAGTCAAAATACATTGGGCCTATGGAAAGTGAAAGTAACTTTTTCCAACGTAGAAAAATGAAACTTGGTACATCCATAGACACCTTAGGGCAAATATAAAAGTCTATGACAGCCACACCCTAAAGTCAACAGGAAGTCCGCCATGTGGGGTGGAACGCGCCACCTAAATCGCACTCCTCGCGAAAATGATTCAACTCATCGTGTTTTTATCTAAATGGCCCCAAATTTGGTGAGTATCATCTAGACACGTATGTCAACCAAAGTTATAACTTTGTTGTAGATATCTTATCGGGTATGGGTGTGGCAAGCCTGTAACGAGGTGGCCATTTTTGTGAAAATAAAATGTCTCTTAACTCTCAAACGCCTTCTCGGATCAAGTTGGACCCAAAAAGGCGTTTGTGCACATTCATGACCTGAACACAAAAATATGTAAATAAAAGGGTTATCTTTAGAAATGGCTCTCCAGCGCCCCTACAAACTTATAATGGGACCCAAGAATTTAGTTTGTCATAGAGACATTCAAATTTGGTACACACATCTCTTATGTCATGACGAACATAAAAGCCAATGACAACCACCCCTATCTATAAATGTGTTGCCATAGCAACGCCCCAAATATGTGGACAAAGTCAATGGGAAGTGAAAATTTTAGTTTATCATAAGCAAATGAAACTTGGTACAGACATCCAGTATGGGCTTATGAACAAAAGCCAATGGTGACCACCCCTATCTATAAATGTGTTGCCATAGCAACGCCCCAAATATGTGGACAAAGTCAATGGAAGTGAAAATTTTAGTTTGTCGTAAGCAAATGAAACTTGGTACACACATCCAGTATGGGCTTATGAACAAAAAGCCAATGGTGACCACACCCTATCATACACGGGAAGGCGGCCATTTTGAATTGAATGTGAGAATCTTCTTAGAATACACCTCTCTTTTAAAAACAGTACTTTGTTTTTCTCGCCTTAGCCCAAGCATAATCTATTATTTTCAAAAGTTCAGACAGCTCCCAGGAAAACCAGGGATTGTGGAGACCTTTAACTCTAAATTACAAGGTGGTGTAGCAGGCCCCAGCAGTAGCACAGGCCCGAGGTGATGAAGCAGGATCCAGCCAGAAGAAGATTCAAGCAGTAGCACAGGCCTGGTTATTTGACATTACTGTGAAGTTTACGCTTTAAAGCACAAAATGCAATCCTCCGAGTACATGATTCCCGCGGTCTCAAGGGAGGCGAGGGTCTTTATCGCCGCTATGCGGCTTTAATTATTATTATTATTATTATTCTGCTCTCTTTGAGGGCAAATTTGACCCCTGAACATGCACGAAAACTCAGGAAACTTTGCCCAAAATTCAAGCCCGGCGAAAAATTTATAGAAATGAAGTCCGCAAGAAAAAATATGAAAAAATGACTCAGTGGCGACCCCTAGAAAAGTCAAAATACATTGGGCCTATGGAAAGTGAAAGTAACTTTTTCCAACGTAGAAAAATGAAACTTGGTACATCCATAGCACACCTCAGGGCAAATATAAAAGTCTATGACAGCCACACCCTAAACTCAACAGGATGTCCGCCATGTGGGGTGGAACGCGGCCACTAAAATCGCACTCTCGCGCAAAATGATTCAACTCATCGTGTTTTTATCTAAATGGCCCCAAATTTGGTGAGTATCATCTAGACACGTGTGTCAACCAAAGTTATAACTTTGTTGTAGATTACAAACTTATAATGGGACCCAAGAATTTAGTTTGTCATAGAGACATGGTATCTATAAATGTATCACACACGGGAAGGCGGCCATTTTGAATTGAATGTGAGAATCTTCTTAGAATACACCTCTCTTTTAAAAAAACAGTACTTTGTTTTCGCCTTAGCAAGCATAATCTATTATTTTCAAAGGTTCAGACAGCTCCCAGGAAAACCAGGGATTGTGGAGACCTTTAACTCTAAATTACAAGGTGGTGTAGCAGGCCCCAGCAGTAGCACAGGCCCGAGGTGAAGGGCAGGATCCAGCCAGAAGAAGATTCAAGCAGTAGCACAGGCCTGGTTATTTGACATTACTGTGAAGTTTACGCTTTAAAGCACAAAATGCAATCCTCCGAGTACATGATTCCCAGCGGTCTCAAGGGAGGCGAGGTCTTTATCGCGCTTGCGGCTTTAATTAGACCCGAGCGGTGATAACCGGAAGGGTCTATTATTTCTGATAGCGTCCGTTATTATTATTATTAGACCGAGCGGTGATAACCGGAAGGGTCTATTATTTCTGATAGCGTCCGTTATTATTATTATTCTGCTCTTTGAGGCAAATTTGACCCTGAACATGCACGAAAACTCAGGAAAGTCTTTTTATTGCCCAAAACTTCAAGCCTGGCAAAAATTTATAGAAATTTGAAGTCGCATAAGAAAAATATGAAAATGACTCAGTGGCGACCCTAAAAGTCAAAATACATTGGGCCTATGGAAAGTGAAAGTAACTTTTTCCAACGTAGAAAAATGAAACTTGGTATATCCATAGGACACCTTAGGGCAAATATAAAAGTCTAATGACAGCCACACCCTAAACTCAACAGGAAGTCCGCCATGTGGGGTGGAGCAGCGTGTCCACTAAAATCGACTCCTCGCGCAGAAATGATGCAACTCATCGTGTTTTTATCTAAATGGCCCCAAATTTGATAAGTATCATCTAGACACGTGTGCCAACCAAAGTTATAACTTTGTTGTAGATATCTTATCGGGATGGGTGTGGCAAGCCTGTAACGAGGTGGCCATTTTTGTGAAAATAAAATGTCTCTTAACTCTCAAACGCCTTCTCGGATCGAGTTGGAACCAAAAAGGCGTTTGTGCACATTCATGACCTGAACACAAAGATATGTAAATAAAAGGGTTATCTTTAGAAATGGCTCTCCAGCGCCCCTACAAACTTATAATGGGACCCAAGAATTTAGTTTGTCATAGAGACATGAAATTTGGTACACACATCTCTTATGTCATGAACGAACATAAAAGCCAATGACAACCACCCTCTATCTAAAAGTACATGTGTTGCCATAGCAACGTCCCAAATATGTGGACAAAGTCAATGGGAAGTGAAAATTTTAGTTTATCATAATTTTTCTGCAAAATGATTCTCAACTTTGACCCAGTACACAACTAAAAGTCCAGTTTTTATTGGTCCCATGACTTCAAGCCCGCGAAAAATTTATATGAAATTTGAAGTCCCAAGAAAAAAATGAAAATGACTCAGTGGCGACCCCTGGAAAAGTCAAAATACATTGGGCCTATGGAAAGTGAAAGTAACTTTTTCCAACGTAGAAAAATGAAACTTGGTGCATCCAATAGGACACCTCAGGGCAAATATAAAAGTCTATGACAGCCACACCCTAAACTCAACAGGAAGTCCGCCATGTGGGGTGGAGCTGACCACTAAAATCGCACTCCTCGCGCCAAGAAGATGCAAATCATTGTGTTTTAATCTAAATGGCCCCAAATTTGGTGAGTATCATCTAGACACGTGTGTCAACCAAAGTTTGTGACTTTGTTGTAGATATCTTATCGGGTATGGGTGTGGCAAGCCTGTAACGAGGTGGCCATTTTTGTGAAAATAAAATGTCTCTTAACTCTCGCCTTCTCGGATCAAGTCGGACCCAAAAGGCGTTTGTGCACATTCATGACCTGAACACAAAAATATGTAAATAAAAGGGTTATCTTTAGAAATGGCTCTCCAGCGCCCCTACAAACTTATAATGGGACCCAAGAATTTAGTTTGTCATAGAGACTTCAAATTTGGTACACACATCTCTTATGTCATGACGAACATAAAAGCCAATGACAACCACCCCTATCTATAAATGTGTTGCCATAGCAACGCCCCAAATATGTGGACAAAGTCAATGGGAAGTGAAAATTTTAGTTTATCATAAGCAAATGAAACTTGGTACACACATCCAGTATGGGCTTATGAACAAAAAGCCAATGGTGACCACCCCTATCTATAAATGTGTTGCCATAGCAACGCCCCAAATATGTGGACAAAGTCAATAGGAAGTGAAAATTTTAGTTTGTCGTAAGCAAATGAAACTTGGTACACACATCCAGTATGGGCTTATGAACAAAAGCCAATGGTGACCACACCCTATCACACACGGAAGGCGGCCATTTTGAATTGAATATCTGAGAATCTTCTTAGAATACACCTCTCTTTTAAAAACAGTACTTTGTTTTTCTCGCCTTAGCCCAAGCATAATCTATTATTTTCAAAAGTTCAGACAGCTCCCAGGAAAACCAGGGATTGTGGAGGCCTTTAACTCTAAATTACAAGGTGGTGTTCAAGAGTAGCCAAGGCCTGAGTCTATTTGACATTACTGTGAAGTTTACGCTTTAAAGCACAAAATGCAATCCTCCGAGTACATGATTCCCCGCGGTCTCAAGGGAGGCGAGGTCTTTATCGCCGCCATGGCTTTAATTATTATTATTCTTCTTCTGCCCTTTGAGGGCAAATTTGACCCCTGAACATGCACGAAAACTCAGGAAACTTTGCCCAAAATTCAAGCCCGGCAAAAATTTATAGAAATGAAGTCCGCAAGAAAAATATGAAAATGACTCAGTACCCCTGAAAAGTCAAAATACATTGGGCCTATGGAAAGTGAAAGTAACTTTTTCCAACGTAGAAAAATGAAACTTGGTACATCCATAGGACACCTTAGGGCAAATATAAAAGTCTATGACAGCCACACCCTAAAGTCAACAGGAAGTCCGCCGTGTGGGGTGGAACGCTGCCACTAAAATCGCACTCCTCGCAAAATGATTCAACTCATCGTGTTTTTATCTAAATGGCCCCAAATTTGGTGAGTATCATCTAGACACGTGTGTCCAACCAAAGTTATAACTTTGTTGTAGATATCTTATCGGGTATGGGTGTGGCAAGCCTGTAACGAGGTGGCCATTTTTGTGAAAATAAAATGTCTCTTAACTCTCAAACGCCTTCTCGGATCAAGTCGGACCCAAAAAGGCGTTTGTGCACATTCATGACCTGAACACAAAGATATGTAAATAAAAGGTTTATCTTTAGAAATGGCTCTCCAGCGCCCCCTACAAACTTATAATGGGACCTAAGAATTTAGTTTGTCATAGAGACTTCAAATTTGGTACACACATCTCTTATGTCATGACGAACATAAAAGCCAATGACAACCACCCCCTATCTATAAATGTGTTGCCATAGCAACGCCCCAAATATGTGGACAAAGTCAATGGGAAGTAAAATTTTAGTTTATCATAAGCAAATGAAACTTGGTACACAGATCCAGTATGGGCTTATGAACAAAAAAGCCAATGGTGACCACCCCCTATCTATAAATGTGTTGCCATAGCAACGCCCCAAATATGTGGACAAGTCAATAGGAAGTGAAAATTTTAGTTTGTCGTAAGCAAATGAAATTTGGTACACAGATCCAGTATGGGCTTATGAACAAAAAGCCAATGGTGACCACACCCTATCACACACGGGAAGGCGGCCATTTTGAATTGAATATCTGATTTGCCTTAGAATACACCTCTCTTTAAAAAAACAGTACTTTGTTTTTCTCGCCTTAGCCCAAGCATAATCTATTATTTTCAAAAGTTCAGACAGCTCCCAGGAAAACCAGGGATTGTGGAGACCTTTAACTCTAAATTACAAGGTGGTGTAGCAGGACGAGGAGTAGCACAGGCCCGAGGTGATGAAGCAGGATCCAGCCAGAAGAAGATTCAAGCAGTAGCACAGGCCTGGTTATTTGACATTACTGTGAAGTTTACGCTTTAAAGCACAAAATGCAATCCTCCGAGTACATGATTCCCCGGTCTCAAGGGAGGCGAGGGTCTTTATCACGCCATGCGGCTAATTATTATTATTATTATTCTTCTTCTGCTCTTTGAGGGCAAATTTGACCCCTGAACATGCACGAAAACTCAGGAAACTTTGCCCAAAATTCAAGCCCGCGAAAAATTTATAGAAATGAAGTTTGCAAGAAAAATATGAAAAATGACTCAGTGGCGACCCCTGGAAAAGTCAAAATACATTGGGCCTATGGAAAGTGAAAGTAACTTTTTTGCTACGTAAAAAAATGAAACTTGGTACATCCATAGGACACCTTAGGGCAAATATAAAAGTCTATGACAGCCACACCCTAAAGTCAACAGGAAGTCCGCCATGTGGGGTGGAACGCGCGGCCACTAAAATCGCACTCCTCGCGCAAAATGATTCAACTCATCGTGTTTTTATCTAAATGGCCCCAAATTTGGTGAGTATCATCTAGACACGTGTGCCAACCAAAGTTAACACTTTGTTGTAGATATCTTATCGGGTATGGGTGTGGCAAGCCTGTAACGAGGTGGCCATTTTTGTGAAAATAAAATGTCTCTTAACTCTAAAACGCCTTCTCGGATCAAGTCGGACCCAAAAGGCGTTTGTGCACATTCATGACCTGAACACAAAGATATGTAAATAAAAGGGTTATCTTTAGAAATGGCTCTCCAGCGCCCCTACAAACTTATAATGGGACCCAAGAATTTAGTTTGTCATAGAGACTTCAAATTTGGTACACACATCTCTTATGTCATGACGAACATAAAAGCCAATGACAACCACCCCCTATCTATAAATGTGTTGCCATAGCAACGCCCCAAATATGTGGACAAAGTCAATGGGAAGTGAAAATTTTAGTTTGTCGTAAGCAAATGAAACTTGGTACACACATCCAGTATGGGCTTATGAACAAAAAGCCAATTGTGACCACACCTATCATACACGGGAAGGCGGCCATTTTGAATTGAATGTGAGAATCTTCTTTGAATACACCTCTCTTTTAAAAACAGTCCTTTGTTTTTCTGGCCTTAGCCCAAGCATAATCTATTATTTTCAAAAGTTCAGACAGCTCCCAGGAAAACCAGGGATTGTGGAGACCTTTAACTTTAAATTACAAGGCGGTGTAGCAGGCCCCAGCAGTAGCACAGGCCCGAGGTGATGAAGCAGGATCCAGCCAGAAGAAGATTCAAGCAGTAGCACAGGCCTAGTTATTTGACATTACTGTGAAGTTTACGCTTTAAAGCACAAAATGCAATCCTCCAGTACATGTGTCCCAGCGGTCTCAAGGGAGGCGAGGGTCTTTATCGCCGCTATGCGGCTTTAATTAGACCGAGCGGTGATAACCGGAAGGGTCTATTATTTCTGATAGCGTCCGTTATTATTATTATTATTAGACCGAGCGGTGATAACCGGAAGGGTCTATTATTTCTGATAGCGTCGTTATTATTATTATTAGACCCGAGCCGGTGATAACCGGAAGTCTATTATTTCTGATAGCGTCCGTTATTATTATTATTCTGCTCTTTGAGGGCAAATTTGACCCCCTGAACATGCACGAAAACTCAGGAAACTTTGCCCAAAATTCAAGCCCGGCGAAAAATTTATAGAAATGAAGTCCATAAGAAAAATATGAAAAATGACTCAGTGGCGACCCCTGGAAAAGTCAAAATACATTGGGCCTATGGAAAGTGAAAGTAACTTTTTTCCAACGTAGAAAAATGAAACTTGGTGCATCCATAGGACACCTTAGGGCAAATATAAAAGTCTATGACAGCCACACCCTAAACTCAACAGGAAGTCCGCCGTGTGGGGTGGAACGCGTGGCCACTAAAATCGCACTCCTCGCGCAAAATGATTCAACTCATCGTGTTTTTATCTAAATGGCCCCAAATTTGATAAGTATCATCTAGACACGTGTGCCAACCAAAGTTATAACTTTGTTGTAGATATCTTATCGGGGATGGGTGTGGCAAGCCTGTAACGAGGTGGCCATTTTTGTGAAAATAAAATGTCTCTTAACTCTCAAACGCCTTCTCGGATCGAGTTGGAACCAAAAAGGCGTTTGTGCACATTCATGACCTGAACACAAAGATATGTAAATAAAAGGGTTATCTTTAGAAATGGCTCTCCAGCGCCCCCTACAAACTTATAATGGGACCCAAGAATTTAGTTTGTCATAGAGACATGAAATTTGGTACACACATCTCTTATGTCATGACGAACATAAAAGCCAATGACAACCACCCCCTATCTATACATGTGTTGCCATAGCAACGTCCCAAATATGTGGACAAAGTCAATGGGAAGTGAAAATTTTAGTTTATCATAAGCAAATGAAACTTGGTACACACATCCAGTATGGGCTTATGATTCAAGCCCGGCGAAAAATTTATAGAAATGAAGTCCGCAAGAAAAAATATGAAAAAATGACTCAGTGGCGACCCCTGGAAAAGTCAAAATACATTGGGCCTATGGAAAGTGAAAGTAACTTTTTTCCAACGTAGAAAAATGAAACTTGGTGCATCCATAGGACACCTTAGGGCAAATATAAAAGTCTATGACAGCCACACCCTAAACTCAACAGGAAGTCCGCCGTGTGGGGTGGAACGCGCGGCCACTAAAATCGCACTCCTCGCGCAAAATGATTCAACTCATCGTGTTTTAATCTAAATGGCCCCAAATTTGGTGAGTATCATCTAGACACGTGTGTCAACCAAAGTTATAACTTTGTTGTAGATATCTTATCGGGGATGGGTGTGGCAAGCCTGTAACGAGGTGGCCATTTTTGTGAAAATAAAATGTCTCTTAACTCTAAAACGCCTTCTCGGATCAAGTCGGACCCAAAAAGGCGTTTGTGCACATTCATGACCTGAACACAAAAATATGTAAATAAAGGGTTATCTTTAGAAATGGCTCTCCAGCGCCCCTACAAACTTATAATGGGACCCAAGAATTTAGTTTGTCATAGAGACATGAAATTTGGTACACACATCTCTTATGTCATGACGAACATAAAAGCCAATGACAACCACCCCCTATCTATAAATGTGTTGCCATAGCAACGCCCCAAATATGTGGACAAAGTCAATGGGAAGTGAAAATTTTAGTTTATCATAAGCAAATGAAACTTGGTACACACATCCAGTATGGGCTTATGAACAAAAAAGCCAATGGTGACCACCCCCTATCTATAAATGTGTTGCCATAGCAACGCCCCAAATATGTGGACAAAGTCAATAGGAAGTGAAAATTTTAGTTTGTCAAGCAAATGAAACTTGGTACACACATCCAGTATGGGCTTATGAACAAAAAAGCCAATGGTGACCACACCCTATCATACACGGGAAGGCGGCCATTTTGAATTGAATGTGAGAATCTTCTTAGAATACACCTCTCTTTTAAAAAAACAGTACTTTGTTTTTCTTGCCATAGCCCAAGCATAATCTATTATTTTCAAAGGTTCAGACAGCTCCCAGGAAAACCAGGGATTGTGGAGGCCTTTAACTCTAAATTACAAGGTGGTGTAGCAGGCCCCAGCAGTAGCACAGGCCTGGTTATTTGACATTACTGTGAAGTTTACGCTTTAAAGCACAAAATGCAATCCTCCGAGTACATGATTCCCCGCGGTCTCAAGGGAGGCGAGGGTCTTTATCGCCGCTATGCTTTAATTATTATTATTCTGCTCTTTGAGGGCAAATTTGACCCCCTGAACATGCACGAAAACTCAGGAAACTTTGCCCAAAATTCAAGCCCGGCGAAAAATTTATAGAAATGAAGTCCGCAAGAAAAAATATGAAAAAATGACTCAGTGGCGACCCCTAGAAAAGTCAAAATACATTGGGCCTATGGAAAGTGAAAGTAACTTTTTTCCAACGTAGAAAAATGAAACTTGGTACATCCATAGGACACCTCAGGGCAAATATAAAAGTCTATGACAGCCACACCCTAAACTCAACAGGAAGTCCGCCATGTGGGGTGGAACGCAGCCACTAAAATCGCACTCCTCGCGCAAAATGATTCAACTCATCGTGTTTTTATCTAAATGGCCCCAAATTTGGTGAGTATCATCTAGACACGTGTGTCAACCAAAGTTATAACTTTGTTGTAGATATCTTATCGGGTATGGGTGTGGCAAGCCTGTAACAAGGTGGCCATTTTTGTGAAAATAAAATGTCTCTTAACTCTCAAACGCCTTCTCGGATCAAGTCGGACCCAAAAAGGCGTTTGTGCACATTCATGACCTGAACACAAAGATATGTAAATAAAAGGGTTATCTTTAGAAATGGCTCTCCAGCGCCCCTACAAACTTATAATGGGACCCAAGAATTTAGTTTGTCATAGAGACTTCAAATTTGGTACACACATCTCTTATGTCATGACGAACATAAAAGCCAATGACAACCACCCCTATCTATAAATGTGTTGCCATAGCAACGCCCCAAATATGTGGACAAAGTCAATGGGAAGTGAAATTTTAGTTTATCATAAGCAAATGAAACTTGGTACACACATCCAGTATGGGCTTATGAACAAAAAGCCAATGGTGACCACCCCTATCTATAAATGTGTTGCCATAGCAACGCCCCAAATATGTGGACAAAGTCAATAGGAAGTGAAAATTTTAGTTTGTCGTAAGCAAATGAAACTTGGTACACACATCCAGTATGGGCTTATG
Organism: Perccottus glenii; assembly: GCA_024416835.2. Taxonomy (NCBI): domain Eukaryota; kingdom Metazoa; phylum Chordata; class Actinopteri; order Gobiiformes; family Odontobutidae; genus Perccottus; species Perccottus glenii. The sequence goes on along the minus strand of CM044552.2, from coordinate 29,496,876 downwards.
AACAAAAGCCAATGGTGACCACACCCTATCACACACGGGAAGGCGGCCATTTTGAATTGAATATCTGATTTGCCTTAGAATATACCTCTCTTTTAAAAAACAGTACTTTGTTTTTCTCGCCTTAGCCCAAGCATAATCTATTATTTTCAAAAGTTCAGACAGCTCCCAGGAAAACCAGGGATTGTGGAGACCTTTAACTCTAAATTAAAAGGTGGTGTAGCAGGATGCAGTAGCACAGGCCCGAGGTGATGAAGCAGGATCCAGCCAGAAGAAGATTCAAGCAGTAGCACAGGCCTGGTTATTTGACATTACTGTGAAGTTTACGCTTTAAAGCACAAAATGCAATCCTCCGAGTTAATTAGACCCGAGCCGGTGATAACCGGAAGGGTCTATTATTTCTGATAGCGTCCGTTATTAGGCCCGAGCGGTGATGGCCGGAAGGGTCTATTGTTTTGCTCGGATATTTTATTATTCTTCTTTATTCTTTATTGTGACCAAATGATCCTAAATTTGACCCTGAACATGCACAAAAACTCAGGAAACTTTGCCCAAAACTTCAAGCTCGGCAAAAATTTATAGAAATGAAGTCCGCAAGAAAAATATGAAAAATGACTCAGTGGCGACCCTGAAAAGTCAAAATACATTGGGCCTATGGAAAGTGAAAGTAACTTTTTCCAACGTAGAAAAATGAAACTTGGTACATCCATAGGACACCTCAGGGCAAATATAAAAGTCTATGACAGCCACACCCTAAACTCAACAGGAAGTCCGCCATGTGGGGTGGAACACGCTGCCACTAAAATCGCAGACTGCGCAAAGAAAATGATTCAACTCATCGTGTTTTTATCTAAATGGCCCCAAATTTGGTGAGTATCATCTAGACACGTGTCAACCAAAGTTATAACTTTGTTGTAGATATCTTATCGGGTATGGGTGTGGCAAGCCTGTAACGAGGTGGCCATTTTTGTGAAAATAAAATGTCTTAACTCTCAAACGCCTTCTCGGATCGAGTTGGACCCAAAAAGGCGTTTGTGCACATTCATGACCTGAACACAAAAATATGTAAATAAAAGGGTTATCTTTAGAAATGGCTCTCCAGCGCCCCCTACAAACTTATAATGGGACCCAAGAATTTAGTTTGTCATAGAGACTTCAAATTTGGTACACACATCTCTTATGTCATGACGAACATAAAAGCCAATGACAACCACCCCTATCTATAAATGTGTTGCCATAGCAACGCCCCAAATATGTGGACAAAGTCAATGGGAAGTGAAAATTTTAGTTTATCATAAGCAAATGAAACTTGGTACACACATCCAGTATGGGCTTATGAACAAAAAGCCAATGGTGACCACCCCCTATCTATAAATGTGTTGCCATAGCAACGCCCCAAATATGTGGACAAAGTCAATAGGAAGTGAAAATTTTAGTTTGTTGTAAGCAAATGAAACTTGGTACACACATCCAGTATGGGCTTATGAACAAAAGCCAATGGTGACCACACCTATCACACACGGGAAGGCGGCCATTTTGAATTGAATGTGAGAATCTTCTTAGAATACACCTCTCTTTAAAAACAGTACTTTGTTTTTCTCGCCTTAGCCCAAGCATAATCTATTATTTTCAAAAGTTCAGACAGCTCCCAGGAAAACCAGGGATTGTGGAGACCTTTAATTCTAAATTACAAGGTGGTGTAGCAGGCCCCAGCAGTAGCACAGGCCCGAGGTGATGAAGCAGGATCCAGCCAGAAGAAGATTCAAGCAGTAGCACAGGCCTGGTTATTTGACATTACTGTGAAGTTTACGCTTTAAAGCACAAAATGCAATCCTCCAAGTACATGATTCCCGCGGTCTCAAGGGAGGCGAGGGTCTTTATCGCCGCTATGGCTTTAATTATTCTTCTTCTGCCCTTTGAGGGCAAATTTGACCCTGAACATGCACGAAAACTCAGGAAACTTTGCCCAAAATTCAAGCCCGGCGAAAAATTTATAGAAATGAAGTCCGCAAGAAAAATATGAAAAATGACTCAGTGGCGACCCTGGAAAAGTCAAAATACATTGGGCCTATGGAAAGTGAAAGTAACTTTTTCCAACGTAGAAAATGAAACTTGGTACATCCATAGGACACCTTAGGGCAAATATAAAAGTCTATGACAGCCACACCCTAAAGTCAACAGGAAGTCCGCCATGTGGGTGGAAACGGCCACTAAAATCGCACTCCTCGCAAAAATGATTCAACTCATCGTGTTTTTATCTAAATGGCCCCAAATTTGGTGAGTATCATCTAGACACGTATGTCAACCAAAGTTATAACTTTGTTGTAGATATCTTATCGGGTATGGGTGTGGCAAGCCTGTAACGAGGTGGCCATTTTTGTGAAAATAAAGCGTCTCTTAACTCTGAAACACCTTCTCGGATCAAGTTGGACCCAAAAAGGCGTTTGTGCACATTCATGACCTGAACACAAAAATATGTAAATAAAAGGTTTATCTTTAGAAATGGCTCTCCAGCGCCCCCTACAAACTTATAATGGGACCTAAGAATTTAGTTTGTCATAGAGACTTCAAATTTGGTACACACATCTCTTATGTCATGAACATAAAAGCCAATGACAACCACCCCTATCTATAAATGTGTTGCCATAGCAACGCCCCAAATATGTGGACAAAGTCAATGGGAAGTAAAGATTTTAGTTTATCATAAGCAAATGAAACTTGGTACACACATCCAGTATGGGCTTATGAACAAAAAGCCAATGGTGACCACCCCTATCTATAAATGTGTTGCCATAGCAACGCCCCAAATATGTGGACAGAGTCAATAGGAAGTGAAAATTTTAGTTTGTCGTAAGCAAATGAAACTTGGTACACAGATCCAGTATGGGCTTATGAACAAAAAAGCCAATGGTGACCACACCCTATCACACACGGGAAGGCGGCCATTTTGAATTGAATATCTGATTTGCCTTAGAATACACCTCTCTTTTAAAAACAGTACTTTGATTTTCTCGCCTTAGCCCAAGCATAATCTATTATTTTCAAAAGTTCAGACAGCTCCCAGGAAAACCAGGGATTGTGGAGACCTTTAACTCTAAATTACAAGGTGGTGTAGCAGGCCCCAGGAGTAGCACAGGCCCGAGGTGATGAAGCAGGATCCAGCCAGAAGAAGATTCAAGCAGTAGCACAGGCCTGGTTATTTGACATTACTGTGAAGTTTACGCTTTAAAGCACAAAATGCAATCCTCCGAGTGCATGATTCCTCATGTCTCAAGGGAGGCGAGGGTCTTTATCGCCGCTATGGGCTTTAATTATTATTATTATTCTGCTCTTTGAGGGCAAATTTGACCCCCTGAACATGCACGAAAACTCAGGAAACTTTGCCCAAAATTCAAGCCCGGCGAAAAATTTATAGAAATGAAGTCCGAAGAAAAATATGAAAAATGACTCAGTGGCGACCCCTGGAAAAGTCAAAATACATTGGGCCTATGGAAAGTGAAAGTAACTTTTTTACAACGTAGAAAAATGAAACTTGGTGCATCCATAGGACACCTCAGGGCAAATATAAAAGTCTATGACAGCCACACCCTAAAGTCAACAGGAAGTCCGCCGTGTGGGGTGGAATGCGCGGCCACTAAAATAGCACTCCTCGCGCAAAATGATTCAACTCATCGTGTTTTTAACTAAATGGCCCCAAATTTGGTGAGTATCATCTAGACACGTGTGTCAACCAAAGCTATCACTTTGTTGTAGATATCTTATCGGGGATGGGTGTGGCAAGCCTGTAACGAGGTGGCCATTTTTGTGAAAATAAAATGTCTCTTAACTCTAAAACGCCTTCTCGGATCAAGTCGGACCCAAAAAGGCGTTTGTGCACATTCATGACCTGAACACAAAAATATGTAAATAAAAGGGTTATCTTTAGAAATGGCTCTCCAGCGCCCCCTACAAACTTATAATGGGAGCTTATAATTTAGTTTGTCATAGAGACATGAAATTTGGTACACGCATCTCTTATGACATGATGAACATAAAAGCCAATGACAACCACCCCCTATCTATAAATGTGTTGCCATAGCAACGCCCCAAATATGTGGACAAAGTCAATGGGAAGTGAAAATTTTAGTTTATCGTAAGCAAATGAAACTTGGTACACACATCCAGTATGGGCTTATGAACAAAAAAGCCAATGGTGACCACCCCCTATCTATAAATGTGTTGCCATAGCAACGCCCCAAATATGTGGACAAAGTCAATGGGAAGTGAAAATTTTAGTTTGTCGTAAGCAAATGAAACTTGGTACACACATCCAGTATGGGCTTATGAACAAAAAAGCCAATTGTGACCACACCCTATCATACACGGGAAGGCGGCCATTTTGAATTAAATATCTGATTTGCCTTATAATACACCTCTCTTTTAAAAAACAGTACTTTGTTTTTCTCGCCTTAGCCCAAGCATAATCTATTATTTTCAAAAGTTCAGACAGCTCCCAGGAAAACCAGGGATTGTGGAGACCTTTAACTCTAAATTACAAGGTGGTGTAGCAGGACGCAGGAGTAGCACAGGCCAGAGGTGATGAAGCAGGATCCAGCCAGAAGAAGATTCAAGCAGTAGCACAGGCCTGGTTATTTGACATTACTGTGAAGTTTACGCTTTAAAGCACAAAATGCAATCCTCCGAGTACATGATTCCCCGCGGTCTCAAGGGAGGCGAGGGTCTTTATCGCCGCTTGCGGCTTTAATTAGACCCGAGCGGTGATAACGGAAGGGTCTATTATTTCTGATAGCGTCCGTTATTATTATTATTATTATTATTATTATTCTTCTTCTGCTCTTTGAGGGCAAATTTGACCCCCTGAACATGCACGAAAACTCAGGAAACTTTGCCCAAAATTCAAGCCCGGCGAAAAATTTATAGAAATGAAGTCCAAGAAAAAATATGAAAAATGACTCAGTGGCGACCCTGGAAAAGTCAAAATACATTGGGCCTATGGAAAGTGAAAGTAACTTTTTTCCAACGTAAAAAAATGAAACTTGGTACATCCATAGGACACCTTAGGGCAAATATAAAAGTCTATGACAGCCACACCCTAAAGTCAACAGGAAGTCCGCCATGTGGGGTGGAACGCGCGGCCACTAAAATCGCACTCCTCGCGCAAAATGATTCAACTCATCGTGTTTTTATCTAAATGGCCCCAAATTTGGTGAGTATCATCTAGACACGTGCCAACCAAAGTTAACACTTTGTTGTTGATATCTTATCGGGTATGGGTGTGGCAAGCCTGTAACAAGGTGGCAATTTTTGTGTAAATAAAATGTCTCTTAACTCTCAAACGCCTTCTCGGATCGAGTTGGACCCAAAAAGGCGTTTGTGCACATTCATGACCTGAACACAAAGATATGTAAATAAAAGGTTTATCTTTAGAAATGGCTCTCCAGCGCCCCCTACAAACTTATAATGGGAGCTTAGAATTTAGTTTGTCATAGAGACTTCAAATTTGGTACACACATCTCTTATGTCATGACGAACATAAAAGCCAATGACAACCACCCCCTATCTATAAATGTGTTGCCATAGCAACGCCCCAAATATGTGGACAAAGTCAATGGGAAGTGAAAATTTTAGTTTATCATAAGCAAATGAAACTTGGTACACACATTCAGTATGGGCTTATGAACAAAAAAGCCAATGGTGACCACCCCTATCTATAAATGTGTTGCCATAGCAACGCCCCAAATATGTGGACAAAGTCAATAGGAAGTGAAAATTTTAGTTTGTCGTAAGCAAATGAAACTTGGTACACACATCCAGTATGGGCTTATGAACAAAAAAGCCAATGGTGACCACACCCTATCACACACGGGCGGCCATTTTGAATTGAATATCTGATTTGCCTTAGAATACACCTCTCTTTTAAAAACAGTACTTTGTTTTTCTCGCCTTAGCCCAAGCATAATCTATTATTTTCAAAAGTTCAGACAGCTCCCAGGAAAACCAGGGATTGTGGAGACCTTTAACTCTAAATTACAAGGTGATGTAGCAGGCCCCAGCAGTAGCACAGGCCCGAGGTGATGAAGCAGGATCCAGCCAGAAGAAGATTCAAGCAGTAGCACAGGCCTGGTTATTTGACATTACTGTGAAGTTTACGCTTTAAAGCACAAAATGCAATCCTCCGAGTACATGATTCCCGCGGTCTCAAGGGAGGCGAGGGTCTTTATCGCCGCTATGCGGCTTTAATTATTATTATTATTCTGCTCTTTGAGGGCAAATTTGACCCTGAACATGCACAAAACTCAGGAAACTTTGCCCAAAATTCAAGCCCGGCGAAAAATTTATAGAAATGAAGTCCGCAAGAAAAATATGAAAAATGACTCAGTGGCGACCCCTAGAAAAGTCAAAATACATTGGGCCTATGGAAAGTGAAAGTAACTTTTTTCCAACGTAGAAAAATGAAACTTGGTACATCCATAGAACACCTTAGGGCAAATATAAAAGTCTATGACAGCCACACCCTAAAGTCAACAGGAAGTCCGCCGTGTGGGGTGGAACGCGCTGCCACTAAAATCGCACTCCTCGCAAGAAAATGATTCAACTCATCGTGTTTTTATCTAAATGGCCCCAAATTTGGTGAGTATCATCTAGACACGTGTGTCAACCAAAGTTATAAACTTTGTTGTAGATATCTTATCGGGTATGGGTGTGGCAAGCCTGTAACGAGGTGGCCATTTTTGTGAAAATAAAATGTCTCTTAACTCTCAAACGCCTTCTCGGATCGAGTTGGACCCAAAAAGGCGTTTGTGCACATTCATGACCTGAACACAAAAATATGTAAATAAAAGGGTTATCTTTAGAAATGGCTCTCCAGCGCCCCCTACAAACTTATAATGGGACCCAAGAATTTAGTTTGTCATAGAGACTTCAAATTTGGTACACACATCTCTTATGTCATGACGAACATAAAAGCCAATGACAACCACCCTATCTATAAATGTGTTGCCATAGCAACGCCCCAAATATGTGGACAAAGTCAATGGGAAGTGAAAATTTTAGTTTATCAAAAGCAAATGAAACTTGGTACACACATCCAGTATGGGCTTATGAACAAAAAAGCCAATGGTGACCACCCCCTATCTATAAATGTGTTGCCATAGCAACGCCCCAAATATGTGGACAAAGTCAATAGGAAGTGAAAATTTTAGTTTGTTGTAAGCAAATGAAACTTGGTACACACATCCAGTATGGGCTTATGAACAAAAAAGCCAATGGTGACCACACCCTATCATACACGGAAGGCGGCCATTTTGAATTGAATATGTGAATCTTCTTAGAATACACCTCTCTTTAAAAACAGTACTTTGTTTTTCTCGCCTTAGCCCAAGCATAATCTATTATTTTCAAAAGTTCAGACAGCTCCCAGGAAAACCAGGGATTGTGGAGACCTTTAACTCTAAATTACAAGGTGGTGTAGCAGGCCCCAGCAGTAGCACAGGCCCGAGGTGATGAAGCAGGATCCAGCCAGAAGAAGATTCAAGCAGTAGCACAGGCCTGGTTATTTGACATTACTGTGAAGTTTACGCTTTAAAGCACAAAATGCAATCCTCCGAGTACATGATTCCCGCGGTCTCAAGGGAGGCGAGGGTCTTTATCGCGCTTATGGCTTTAATTATTCTTCTTCTGCTCTTTGAGGGCAAATTTGACCCCTGAACATGCACGAAAACTCAGGAAACTTTGCCCAAAATTCAAGCCCGGCGAAAAATTTATAGAAATGAAGTCCGCAAGAAAAATATGAAAAATGACTCAGTGGCGACCCCTGAAAAGTCAAAATACATTGGGCCTATGGAAAGTGAAAGTAACTTTTTCCAACGTAGAAAATGAAACTTGGTACATCCATAGAACACCTCTGGGCAAATATAAAAGTCAATGACAGCTACACCCTAAACTCAACAGGAAGTCCGCCTGTGGGGTGGAACGCGGCCACTAAAATCGCACTCCTCGCAAAATGATTCAACTCATCGTGTTTTTATCTAAATGGCCCCAAATTTGGTGAGTATCATCTAGACACGTGTGTCAACCAAAGTTATAACTTTGTTGTAGATATCTTATCGGGATGGGTGTGGCAAGCCTGTAACGAGGTGGCCATTTTTGTGAAAATAAAATGTCTCTTAACTCTAAAACGCCTTCTCGAATCAAGTCGGACCCAAAAAGGCGTTTGTGCACATTCATGACCTGAACACAAAAATATGTAAATAAAAGGGTTATCTTTAGAAATGGCTCTCCAGCGCCCCTACAAACTTATAATGGGATTTTAGAATTTAGTTTGTCATAGAGACTTCAAATTTGGTACACACATCTCTTATGTCATGACGAGCATAAAAGCCAATGACAACCACCCCCTATCTATAAATGTGTTGCCATAGCAACGCCCCAAATATGTGGACAAAGTCAATGGGAAGTGAAAATTTTAGTTTATCATAAGCAAATGAAACTTGGTACACACATCCAGTATGGGCTTATGAACAAAAAGCCAATGGTGACCACCCCCTATCTATAAATGTGTTGCCATAGCAACGCCCCAAATATGTGGACAAAGTCAATAGGAAGTGAAAATTTTAGTTTGTCGTAAGCAAATGAAACTTGGTACACACATCCAGTATGGGCTTATGAACAAAAGCCAATGGTGACCACACCCTATCATACACGGGAAGGCGGCCATTTTGAATTGAATGTGAGAATCTTCTTAGAATACACCTCTCTTTTAAAAACAGTCCTTTGTTTTTCTCGCCTTTAGCCCAAGCATAATCTATTATTTTCAAAAGTTCAGACAGCTCCCAGGAAAACCAGGGATTGTGGAGACCTTTAACTCTTGATTACAAGTTGGTGTAGCAGGCCCCAGCAGTAGCACAGGCCCGAGGTGACGAAGCAGGATCCAGCCAGAAGAAGATTCAAGCAGTAGCACAGGCCTGGTTATTTGACATTACTGTGAAGTTTACGCTTTAAAGCACAAAATGCAATCCTCCGAGTACATGATTCCCCGCGGTCTCAAGGGAGGCGAGGGTCTTTATCGCCGCTATGCTTTAATTATTATTATTATTATTCTTCTTCTGCTCTTTGAGGGCAAATTTGACCCTGAACATGCACGAAAAACTCAGGAAACTTTGCCCAAAATTCAAGCCCGGCGAAAAATTTATTGAAATGAAGTCCGCAAGAAAAATATGAAAAATGACTCAGTGGCGACCCCTGGAAAAGTCAAAATACATTGGGCCTATGGAAAGTGAAAGTAACTTTTTCCAACGTAGAAAATGAAACTTGGTACATCCATAGGACACCTTAGGCAAATATAAAAGTCTATGACAGCCACACCCTAAAGTCAACAGGAAGTCCGCCATGTGGGTGGAACGCTGCCACTAAATCGCACTCCTCGTGCAAAATGATTCAATTCATCGTGTTTTTATCTAAAAGGCCCCAAATTTGGTGAGTATCATCTAGACACGTATGTCAACCAAAGCTATCACTTTGTTGTAGATATCTTATCGGGTATGGGTGTGGCAAGCCTGTAACAAGGTGGCCATTTTTGTGAAAATAAAATGTCTCTTAACTCTCAAACGCCTTCTCGGATCGAGTTGGACCCAAAAAGGCGTTTGTGCATATTCATGACCTGAACACAAAGATATGTAAATAAAAGGGTTATCTTTAGAAATGGCTCTCCAGCGCCCCCTACAAACTTATAATGGGACCCAAGAATTTAGTTTGTCATAGAGACTTCAAATTTGGTACACACATCTCTTATGTCATGACGAACATAAAAGCCAATGACAACCACCCCCTATCTATAAATGTGTTGCCATAGCAACGCCCCAAATATGTGGACAAAGTCAATGGGAAGTGAAAATTTTAGTTTGTCGTAAGCAAATGAAACTTGGTACACACATCCAGTATGGGCTTATGAACAAAAGCCAATGGTGACACCCTATCACACACGGAAGGCGGCCATTTTGAATTGAATGTGAGAATCTTCTTAGAATACACCTCTTTTAAAAAACAGTCCTTTGTTTTTCTCGCCTTAGCCCAAGCATAATCTATTATTTTCAAAAGTTCAGACAGCTCCCAGGAAAACCAGGGATTGTGGAGGCCTTTAACTCTAAATTACAAGGTGGTGTAGCAGGCCCCAGCAGTAGCACAGGCCCGAGGTGATGAAGCAGGATCCAGCCAGAAGAAGATTCAAGCAGTAGCACAGGCCTGGTTATTTGACATTACTGTGAAGTTTACGCTTTAAAGCACAAAATGCAATCCTCCGAGTACATGATTCCCGCGGTCTCAAGGGAGGCGAGGGTCTTTATCGCTATGCTTTAATTATTATTATTATTATTCTTCTTCTGCTCTTTGAGGGCAAATTTGACCCCTGAACATGCACGAAAACTCAGGAAACTTTGCCCAAAATTCAAGCCCGGCGAAAAATTTATAGAAATGAAGTCCGCAAGAAAAATATGAAAAATGACTCAGTGGCGACCCCTGGAAAAGTCAAAATACATTGGGCCTATGGAAAGTGAAAGTAACTTTTTCCAACGTAGAAAAATGAAACTTGGTACATCCATAGGACACCTTAGGCAAATATAAAAGTCTATGACAGCCACACCCTAAACTCAACAGGAAGTCCGCCGTGTGGGGTGGAGCATGACCCACTAAAATCGCACTCCTCGCAAGAAAATGATTCAACTCATCGTGTTTTTATCTAAATGGCCCCAAATTTGGTGAGTATCATCTAGACACGTGTGTCAACCAAAGTTAACACTTTGTTGTAGATATCTTATCGGGTATGGGTGGGGCAAGCCTGTAACAAGGTGGCCATTTTTGTGAAAATAAAATGTCTCTTAACTCTCAAACGCCTTCTCGGATCGAGTTGGACCCAAAAAGGCGTTTGTGCACATTCATGACCTGAACACAAAGATATGTAAATAAAAGGTTTATCTTTAGAAATGGCTCTCCAGCGCCCCCTACAAACTTATAATGGGACCTAAGAATTTAGTTTGTCATAGAGACTTCAAATTTGGTACACACATCTCTTATGTCATGACGAACATAAAAGCCAATGACAACCAGCCCCTATCTATAAATGTGTTGCCATAGCAACGCCCCAAATATGTGGACAAAGTCAATGGGAAGTGAAAATTTTAGTTTGATCAAGCAAATGAAACTTGGTACACATATCCAGTATGGGCTTATGAACAAAAAGCCAATGGTGACCACCCCTATCTATAAATGTGTTGCCATAGCAACGCCCCAAATATGTGGACAGAGTCAATAGGAAGTGAAAATTTTAGTTTGTCGTAAGCAAATGAAACTTGGTACACATATCCAGTATGGGCTTATGAACAAAAAGCCAATGGTGACCACACCCTATCACACACGGGAAGGCGGCCATTTTGAATTGAATATCTGATTTGCCTTAGAATACACCTCTCTTTAAAAACAGTACTTTGTTTTTCTCGCCTTAGCCCAAGCATAATCTATTATTTTCAAAAGTTCAGACAGCTCCCAGGAAAACCAGGGATTGTGGAGACCTTTAACTCTAAATTACAAGGTGGTGTAGCAGGCCCCAGCAGTAGCACAGGCCCAAGATGATGAAGCAGGATCCAGCCAGAAGAAGATTCAAGCAGTAGCACAGGCCTGGTTATTTGACATTACTGTTAAGTTTACGCTTAAAAGCACAAAATGCAATCCTCCGAGTACATGATTCCCCGCGGTCTCAAGGGAGGCGAGGGTCTTTATCGCCGCTTGCGGCTTTAATTATTAGACCCGAGCCGGTGATAACCGGAAGGGTCTATTATTTCTGATAGCGTCCGTTATTATTATTATTATTATTATTATTATTATTATTCTTCTTCTGCCCTTTGAAGGCAAATTTGACCCCCTGAACATGCACGAAAACTCAGGAAACTTTGCCCAAAATTAAAGCCCGGCGAAAAATTTATAGAAATGAAGTCCGCAAGAAAAAATATGAAAAAATGACTCAGTGGCGACCCCTGGAAAAGTCAAAATACATTGGGCCTATGGAAAGTGAAAGTAACTTTTTGCTATGTAAAAATGAAACTTGGTACATCCATAGGACACCTCAGGGCAAATATAAAAGTCTATGACAGCCACACCCTAAAGTCAACAGGAAGTCCGCCGTGTGGGGGTTAAACGCCACTAAAATCGCACTCCTCGCGCAAAATGATTCAACTCATCGTGTTTTTATCTAAATGGCCCCAAATTTGGTGAGTATCATCTAGACACGTGTGCCAACCAAAGTTAACACTTTGTTGTAGATATCTTATCGGGTATGGGTGTGGCAAGCCTGTAACGAGGTGGCCATTTTTGTGAAAATAAAATGTCTCTTAACTCTGAAACGCCTTCTCGGATCAAGTCGACCCAAAAAGGCGTTTGTGCACATTCATGACCTGAACACAAAGATATGTAAATAAATGGTTTATCTTTAGAAATGGCTCTCCAGCGCCCCCTACAAACTTATAATGGGACCTAAGAATTTAGTTTGTCATAGAGACTTCAAATTTGGTACACACATCTCTTATGTCATGACGAACATAAAAGCCAATGACAACCAGCCCCTATCTATAAATGTGTTGCCATAGCAACGCCCAAATATGTGGACAAAGTCAATGGGAAGTAAAAATTTTAGTTTATCATAAGCAAATGAAACTTGGTACACACATCCAGTATGGGCTTATGAACAAAAAAGCCAATGGTGACCACCCCCTATCTATAAATGTGTTGCCATAGCAACGCCCCAAATATGTGGACAGAGTCAATGGAAGTGAAAATTTTAGTTTGTCGTAAGCAAATGAAACTTGGTACACACATCCAGTATGGGCTTATGAACAAAAAGCCAATGGTGACCACCCCTATCTATAAATGTGTTGCCATAGCAACGCCCCAAATATGTGGACAAAGTCAATAGGAAGTGAAAATTTTAGTTTGTCGTAAGCAAATGAAACTTGGTACACACATCCAGTATGGGCTTATGAACAAAAAGCCAATGGTGACCACACCCTATCACACACGGCCATTTTGAATTGAATATCTGATTTGCCTTAGAATACACCTCTCTTTTAAAAACAGTACTTTGTTTTCTCGCCTTAGCCCAAGCATAATCTATTATTTTCAAAAGTTCAGACAGCTCCCAGGAAAACCAGGGATTGTGGAGACCTTTAACTCTAAATTACAAGGTGGTGTAGCAGGCCCCAGCAGTAGCACAGGCCCGAGGTGATGAAGCAGGATCCAGCCAGAAGAAGATTCAAGCAGTAGCACAGGCCTGGTTATTTGACATTACTGTGAAGTTTACACTTTAAAGTACAAAATGCAATCCTCCGAGTACATGATTCCCCGCGGTCTCAAGGGAGGCGAGGGTCTTTATCGCCGCTTGCGGCTTTAATTATTATTATTATTATTATTATTATTATTCTTCTGCCCTTTGAGGGCAAATTTGACCCTGAACATGCACGAAAACTCAGGAAACTTTGCCCAAAATTCAAGAAAAATTTATAGAAATGAAGTCCGCAAGAAAAATATGAAAATGACTCAGTGGCGACCTGGAAAAGTCAAAATACATTGGGCCTATGGAAAGTGAAAGTAACTTTTTTGCTACGTAAAAAAATGAAACTTGGTACATCCATAGGACACCTTAGGGCAAATATAAAAGTCTATGACAGCCACACCCTAAAGTCAACAGGAAGTCCATGTGTGGGGTGGAACGCGCCACTAAAATCGCACTCCTCGCGCAAAATGATTCAACTCATCGTGTTTTTATCTAAATGGCCCCAGATTTGGTGAGTATCATCTAGACACGTGTGCCAACCAAAGTTAACACTTTGTTGTTGATATCTTATCGGGTATGGGTGTGGCAAGCCTGTAACGAGGTGGCCATTTTTGTGAAAATAAAATGTCTCTTAACTCTGAAACGCCTTCTCGGATCAAGTCGGACCCAAAAAGGCGTTTGTGCACGTTCATGACCTGAACACAAAAATATGTAAATAAAAGGTTTATCTTTAGAAATGGCTCTCCAGCGCCCCCTACAAACTTATAATGGGACCTAAGAATTTAGTTTGTCATAGAGACTTCAAATTTGGTACACACATCTCTTATGTCATGACGAACATAAAAGCCAATGACAACCAGCCCCTATCTATAAATGTGTTGCCATAGCAACGCCCCAAATATGTGGACAAAGTCAATGGGAAGTAAAAATTTTAGTTTATCATAAGCAAATGAAACTTGGTACAGACATTCAGTATGGGCTTATGAACAAAAAAGCCAATGGTAACCAGCCCCTATCTATAAATGTGTTGCCATAGCAACGCCCCAAAAAATGTGAAAAAAGTCAATGGGAAGTGACATTTTTAGTTTGTTGTAAGCAAATGAAACTTGGTACACACATCCAGTATGGGCTTATGAACAAAAAAGCCAATGGTGACCACCCCCTATCTATAAATGTGTTGCCATAGCAACGCCCCAAATATGTGGACAAAGTCAATAGGAAGTGAAATTTTTAGTTTGTCGTAAGCAAATGAAACTTGGTACACACATCCAGTATGGGCTTATGAACAAAAAAGCCAATTGTGACCACACCCTATCATACACGGGAAGGCGGCCATTTTGAATTGAATATAAGAATCTTCTTAGAATGCACCTCTCTTTTAAAAAAACAGTCCTTTGTTTTTCTCGCCTTAGCCCAAGCATAATCTATTATTTTCAAAAGTTCAGACAGCTCCCAGGAAAACCAGGGATTGTAGAGACCTTTAACTCTAAATTACAAGGTGGTGTAGCAGGCCCCAGCAGTAGCACAGGCCCGAGGTGATGAAGCAGGATCCAGCCAGAAGAAGATTCAAGCAGTAGCACAGGCCTGGTTATTTGACATTACTGTGAAGTTTACGCTTTAAAGCACAAAATGCAATCCTCCGAGTACATGATTCCCCGCGGTCTCAAGGGAGGCGAGGGTCTTTATCGCCGCTTGCGGCTTTAATTATATATTATAATTATTTGCACATAAAAGACTTGTTGGGGTCGTGCAATACTAAGGTACTACACAGTAGCACTTTTTCCAGATGAAGACATTGTACTTTTGCATGGGTTGCGTGTGTCTGCTGTTGAATGAATGTATACAAATTTACAGTTGTGCTCATAAGTTTACATATATTTAATCATTGAATATATAGTGTTTTTGGTCATATTTCAGAGAATATGAATGGGGGTGCACGTGGCAGAGTGGTTAGCCGGTCTTTCTGTGAGGAGTCTGCATGTCCTCCACGTGTTACCGTGGGTTCTCTCCGGGTACTCCAGCTTCCGTCCAAACACATGCATGTACAGGTTAATTGGCAAATCTGAAGTGTCCCGACTGAAAGAATGTGAGAGTGAATGGTTGTTCGTCACTGTCTGTCTCTAAATGTTAGCCCTGCGACTAACTGGCCACTGTCCAGGGTGTACCCTGCCTCAGGCCCAAAGCTGCTGGGATGGGCTCCAGTCACCCGCGACCCCTAACGGGACAAAGTGGTAGAAAATGAATGAATGAATGATAACACAAAACTTTTTTTTCCCTCATAGTTAGTGGTTGGGTGAAGCCATTTTATGTCAAACAATTGTGTTTACTCTTTTTAAATCATAATGACAACAGAAACTACCCAAATGACCGCAGGAGGCAGAGTCTGGGTGAGGCTGGGCCGGATCAGGTCTTCCACAAAAAAAGCTTTGTTAAATCCTCTCAAACGTCATTACTAACAGTTCTTTAACTTCAATGGGTTCTTCTGAACCTGAGCTATCCTGAACTTAAATGGAATATTAAAGAACATGAATGAGCTGGCTGAGTGGCCCCATTGGATGTCCACTCCCCTCGGTGATATTGTCAACATAACATCAGCGTTAATTTGCAGATTTGTCATGATAACAAATCCACATGGATAGTGGCGATCAAATTGCCATCAACTTTTAAACAAATCAGCCCCATTTTAAATGATCCAATGCCGGTAACATTGACTTTGTCCAGCTCAAGGTCAAACATGCTCATTTCAAACACAGTAAGAAGCAGTAATTTTATGACGGCTGTGATGTTACACAGCTCTTTCATAGTGAAATGTTTCTCTGCCTGCATCAAGCCCAGCCAATGGCCCGCCCCCAGGAACCTTATACTCCACTGTGACGGTAGGTTGAGCACAAAAAGGAACCTTCCACACACAACGTGGTAACGTGCCATTCATATAAAACTCGCAGGGCGCACTAACATTAAACTTTCATATCGTCCTGCGGGCCACAAAATATCGTCTTGCCGGGCGCAGTTGGCCCCCGGGCCGCGAGTTTAAGACCCCTGGTGTAGAGCATGCAACTCATAATACGGAGCTATTTGGGGTTGAACCCTTGATCGGGCTAGCTTACTCCATGACATCCCCTCCGTTCATATATTTTTTATTACTTCACTCACTCTCTGTTTAACAAAAGCTGGAAAATATATATCCTATCCTAATATATTAATGTCCTTTACTAGAAATATGTGTAGCGCAAATATATCTTAAAATACTGCTAAATACTAAGTGTGTTAGTATAAATAACTTCTACTGTACTGGATGAAAACCATAGTAACTATTCTTGTAGAAGCTAAAACTAGATAAACTACCTTGTATGATCAAACCTGAGAAATATGAGACAAACATGAGCTCTCAAAGAATCTCTCCTCTGCTGGTTTGCAGAAGCTGCCAGGGAGTTGGAAGAAAGTGCAACAGAGGTGCGGGTTGAGACAGAGGCCAGCGAAGGAGAGGCTGGTCAAAACGGTCTTTCACAGATTCACACTGAGGGACTGTCCACCCAGAGCCAACCGTGCCAAGCCCACACCAAACAGATCGTGGTGATAGACAGCTCCTACCAGTGCCAGTTCTGCTCCAGCAAGTTTAAAACCTACTTTCAGCTCAAGTCGCACCTGACGCAGCACAAAGGAGAGCAGGTGGGTTGCGGCTGACACTCCAAATGGCTCCTGTTCATACAAGTACTTAATAACTTGCTGTGTTATTAAGTACTTGTATACTTAATAATACAGGTGTATAAATGCGTGTTGAAGTCCTGCTCCCAGACCTTTCAGAAGTTGGATCAGTTTCTGGAGCACATTAGGACACACCAGGAGCAGCTGACCTACCGCTGCCACCTCTGCAACAAGGTGTTCCCCTCGCTGTTTGAACTGGGAGTGCACCAGTACTCCCACTGCTTCTGCCCACAGCAGAGCGCCCGCAAGGAGGCCATGGTCTACAGGTCAGCCCATGATTAACATATCGAATATATTCTGTCACAATATAAACTGGGTGATCTGTTTTTCATAGATGTGTTAAGTGTCAAAGCAGATATTCTACACAGGAAGCACTAGAACAGCACCTCCTGACGGCTTCACACAACTTTCCCTGTCCGCACTGCCAAAAGGTACATTAGATGAAAGCATACATACTATATAAACCACATATGCATTACCTAAATTAATTAGTTTTTTAAATGATGTATGGAAGAACAATGCTTTTTTCAGTGGTACTGCCTAAAAAGAAGGATGGTTGCAGTATGTTTTAGGTCTGTACAGAGGGCCACTTTTTTTTTTTATGATTAGGAGTAAGCATCAGCTAAAGAGAGGCAGAAGCAAATTTTTGAGATATTCCTCAAGTGAAAAAAGCCCAGTTTAGTGACCTCACTAATGTGCTGCTGCAGAGATAGTGTGGAGTCAAAAATGACACAGAGGTTCCTCACAGTGTTGCCGTGCTCCAACATTTGTCTAACAAGATTAGTAAGACTGTTGATCTTGTGCTGATGGCAGGAGCAACTAACAAGAGCTTTATCCGAGTTCAAATGGAGGAAGTTTTGAGACATCCATGTTTTAATTAAAACAAGGCAGGCCTCTAGACGCATGATGTCAGTAGAATTATTCGCTTTTATTGGTAGATTCAGCTGTGTATTATTGGCATAACAGTGGAAGTTTACTCCAAAACGTATGATTTGTCCCAATGGTGTAACATATAGTGAAAAAAGTATTGGACCAAGCACAGACCCTTGTGGCACACCGTATTTCACTGGTGCTGTGGAGAAGGATTTATTAAACGAGACAAAATGAGACCTATCACACAGATAGGATTCTAACCAAGCAAGAGCAATAACAGTAGAGCCGATGAGTCCTCGTCCATCTGAAGGAGGAGATCGTCACTTTAACTAAAGCTGTTTCAGTGAAATAAGAGGCCCTAAATGCAGACTGAAACGGCTCGAGGAGGTCATTTTCCGATAAATAGTAAGGTGTTTTAACACAACTTTTGTTTTGGACTTTGAATAGGAAATGTAAATTGGAGACAGGACGGAAATTATTTAGGCATCCTGGATCCAGAGTAGGTTTTTTGAGCAGGGTTTTGACCACAGCCTGTTTGAAAATGGAGGGGATGCTGCCAGTAGACAGGGACAAGTTTATAATGTTTAACATAATTTGCCCTACATAGGGCCACAGCAACATAAATTGTCAGCTCATTGAGGGATACAGTATCTAGGACTGAGAGACGAGAGGTCAGTGGATCCATGTGAATGGGACCCGGAGCTGAGGAAGACATGAACAAAATATTATCCCTGATATCTTTAATTTTATGTTTAAAGAAATCTAAAAAGTCTTGTGCACTAAAGGGAGAGGAGTCTTCAGTTGTTTTTGGTTGGATTAGTTTAGCAACTGTCCCAAATAGAAACCTGGGGTTATGCCGGTTTTCTCTGATTAGAAATGATAAATAGGTCGTCTTTGCAGTGCTGAGGGCGTGCTTATAGGTGTTTACACACAAACACCACTTTTGATCATTTAGATTAGTTTTGACTTGCGCCATGTGCTCAAAACTCCTGCAGGCCTGTTTTAAAGCCCGGTTTCCTCGTTATACCATGGTGTAGGTCGTCTGGTTGGTCTGGGCTTTGTCCTGACGACAGACGAAGAGATGGGAGACATCTATTCCCTGAGCCAAAACAAGATCCAGATAGTTTCCACTAATGTGTGTGGGCTCATGAACAAACTGGTTGAAAGACAGGGTTGTAAGCAGTGATTGAAATGCTCTGGCCAGAGGATCACACTCCTTATTTAGATGAATATTAAAGTCACCAACTAGAAGGATTTTATCAGCGTGGGTTATTAAGTCCGAGAGGAAAACTCCAAACTCATCCAAGAAAGAAGAGTAGGGACCCGGAGGGCGATAGACTACAGCTAAATAAAATGGCTTCCTTCCGTTAATTTGAGAAGGAATATGTTTGATGAGTAACACTTCGAATGAGTTAAATTTTGGCTGTGATGATGGACCTGTAAAGCAAAATGCAGCTTTATGAATGGCTGCAACACCACCACCCTGCTTCGACGTGCGACCTACCTGTGCATACGCATAATCAGAGGGAGAGGCTTCATTTAGTGGCAGAAAAATATTGGGCCTAAGCCAAGTTTCACAAAGACAAAGTCAATCCAAGCAATGAGAAGTAATAAGATCATTAATTAAGAGTGCTTTGGAGGATAGCACTATTATTACTAGGAGGATCTCTAATCCCCTGCGACCTGCTGAGATTCCTTGTGTCACATACACACTAACACCCCTCAGTGCACTGTTAGAAAAGCATTGTACGGACAGGGCCATACAGCCATGTAGGGGTCCTGCTGATCTTTTTTGCCTTCTTGTTTCCCCTCATCTGTGTCATGGTCCTGTCCACAGAGGAGACATAGAAAAGACAGACTTTGATGCCTCGTATTTGTTCTTGTTTGTGTACACCAGGTTTTCCCCTGTGAGAGGTACTTCAGACGCCACCTCCCCACTCACGGCATCGGAAGACGATACAAGTGCCAGATTTGTAAAAAGGCCTTCAAGACGGAGCACTACCTCAAACTGCACACAAGAATTCACTCAGGTACCAGGACTGGAGTACAAAGTGTATTATATGTATAGCTAACAGAGAATCACACACAGAATTACTTTAAGGTCAACAAAACAATTTAGATATTAGATATTATAGATTTCCACCTACTGTAATTCTGACTATATTCATGCTGTGATACATGTTCCAGGTGAAAAGCCATACAAGTGTTCCCTCTGCAACGCCACATTTAACAGGAAGGATAAAGTAAAGCGACACATGCTCATCCACGAACCCTTTAAGAAGTACAAGTGCCCTTTTAGGTGGGACTTGTTTGATTTTGAAAATATTCAAATGTAGCTTTGTATATCGTTTTATATTTTGTCTGATTTGTCTCCATCAGAACACATGTGGGCTGCACCAAAGAATTCAACAGACCCGACAAACTCAAAGCCCACATACTCTCACATTCAGGTGAGGTCATCAAAAAAATAAACATTTTGCCATTGGAAGCTAAGCAGACATTAGCCTCTATTGGCCACCCAAAACGTCTCCATAAACAATAAGATTTTGGCAAATAACAATGTTGTTAGTGAGTGGATAGAGAACATTAGTAAGTGACCCAATCTATCAAAGTGTTGTGGCTGTGCTAGGTAAAGGCTAAGCCACTGGATGTTCGGGACTACGTTATGCTGGACTTATACACTTCCCGTTCATGTACATGTATATCTGTGTATACAAGTTTAAGACACCTAATTACGCAGTGAAAACACTCAAATGTGTATTTCACAGAGTCTAGAATATTCAGATTGACTCAAAATCTATAATGTTGACTGCAATTTCTATCCTTCTTCATTGCTCTGCATTCACTGTAGTCTATTATACGGTATATAGATGGTGTATTCCTATTGAAAAGCAAAACCTAAGAATGCGCCTATAAAAATGTATTACCTTGCAATATAGAAATTGTCCATAGCCCATAGCTGCTGTGTTGTTTACCATGTAGCCGATGTAGTGAGAATCATAGCCTTTAAATAGTCTATGGTGGTGGACATTTTGCGTGTTCGGTACATGTCCAGTATAACATTCAGTTACATGTCACTCAGAACCATGTAACTAGCTCAGTTAGGCACATATTTTATGGAACCAATGAATATTAATCAATGAAGTCACTTGGTAATGTTCTCGACCCACTCACTGACAACACACGTTGGTTGCTATTTGCCAGACTTGATTTAGTGCAATTTGTGATGGTGGCTACTAAACCTTTTTGCCAAAATGTACATGCAGCTCATGTTCACAAACTGTCAAAGAGTCTAGTAAATTGTACCTTATCACACTTAATAATATTTACAGTTTGTCTGTTTTGCAGGTATTAAGCCGTACAAGTGTCTGTTTTGTCAGAAGGCCTTCAGTCGCCGAGCCCACATGCTGGAGCATCAGCAGTCTCACACAGACAACTATCGCTTCAGGTGCTCCTTGTGCAACAAGGGTTTTACCAGGCAGAGTTATTACAGGGACCATAAGTGTCCTGCAGCGGGGAGCGGCCAGGGAACTGAGGACGAGACCATGGAGCCTGAGGAGGAGGAGGAGGAGGAGGAGGAAGAAGAGGTGGTGTCGGACACGCGCGAGAAGAACGGACAGGAAAATTGCAGTGGGAACCCGTTCATGAGCAGTCCAAGACAGGGTGAAGACTGTTTGAACGGAAGTGAAGAGCAAATGGACGTACAGCAGGAGGAGAACTTAGAAAGGGCAGGGGATGATGAAAACTGTCAAGCTGCACTGTCTATTGTCGTCAGAGAGGTACAAGAAAGAGACGAGGATGAAGAGGTGGATCAGAGTGACCAGAGACTGGAGCACATTCAGAGAAGTGAGCAGAACTGTTTACAGCAGCCATGTTTGTAGATGACCATTTAAAAAACCATGGCTGGCTAGATATGACTCATAATAATAATGTGTTGGAGGTTATTAAAATCCATTTTGGATAAAACAAACCTCTTAAGCTACCTAAAACATGTACAAATGTAAATAAAAGTATATATATTATGACTTTTAAATATGGTGTATGTTTTTTTAGATATATAGTATATATGTATATATATATACACACACACACACAATCAATTGTTACATTAAGAAGCTATTAAAAATGTCTTTGTGGAAGAAGTAAAATTAAAGAAAGTTTGTATATAATAATTTGTATATTGTGTAAAAATAGAACTTTAGTGCTTCACTGAACCCAGTTAAAGCAGCCATTTTAGATTCATTACTCATTTTAAAAGTGAAATTACCAGCAGAACTATTTCCATGGGGTGTGTTCATAGACAACAGTGGGAACCTGCAGAGCTACCTTACCTGGTGAAGGAAAAGTACAAAAAAATGAGTTGATACAAAAACACTGCGTTTATTTGTCAATTTTAGAGGTCAAAGGTTAAAACAATGGTGATTTTAAGCCTTATCCAAAAATAAGAAATTGGGATTTGATTAAGCACTGCCATAAAGAGGTATATGCAAGTTTAAAAAAAAGACTTAAGTTTTAGTAGGTTAAGTATCCATACACCAATAAGCACAAAAAGCAAAGTTTTTACTTAATTTATTAAGGTGACAGTCTTATATTACACATCTTTCATGTACATCGGAAATGAATAGGGAAAAGAAAATATAGAGTTACCATAAACCTCTTATTTAAAACCTTTCTTTTACAAAAGAAAATCTGTTATTGACACCATTTACAATGTGGTTTTCATATACAGGAGAGTGACAGTGGTTTAGAAGAGTTGCAGATCAGAAAAAAGATATTTACATAATTGCTTTATTACTACGTCCCTGGGATTTGAAAACGTTATCGACCCAGCTTAAGATCAAAACAACACTGATGTGAAGATGTAGGCAATCAACTTTTTATTGTGGTACATTCGTTAGATTCGTCAGTTTTTTTATGAGTCAGTAGTAGCGGGATTTCTTTCACATCAATAAATAGATCATCATCTAGTTTTTCCACACTGGTGTAGTTTCAAATGATCCAACAATCTTTTTCACAGAAGGATCAAGAAACAGTAACAAGAGCTTGACTCAAAGCAGTTAGTCCCAAGATGTCTGTCAGGTTTGCTTCATGGTGGTTACTCCAGGCTACTCAAAGTCTAGGCAAAAATCACTTTGAAGCACATACGAACTAGAGTTAACGGCTCTATGCCACATAAACAATTTTTTTTGTTTATGTGGCATAGAGCCATAGAGATTTTTTCTTTTAAAGTGCTGTTTTTTTTTTTTTAAGACCAACAACAAATATTCCTGTGACCAAACGCTTGTGTTCATTTGCAAAATTACACTGAGCCATTCCAAAACGCAAACGTTTTGAATTTAAAGCAGCTTCCTATTCCAAACTGAACACTGCTGGGGGGGAAGCACACTCAGGTTTCTATTTGAGCACACATCCTTGCATGAAGGTTCTAAAATGATCAGACTGTTTCCACTGTTTCTTGGCTATAGAACAACATGTCCCTACGGGGCTACTGTAGCAGTTTACATGCTCTAAAAAAATGTGTGACGTGTGGAAGAGCAGTCTGCACTTTTCAAAAGGTCATAAAATGACATTCCTCACTTTCAAGTCTGAAAAATATTGTGTAGAATTTGCTATAACATGCCAGGTCAATTCCAAAATAGCATAAAAGCCTGGATTTCATATTGACAAGAATGGTAACCCATTTGTGCCAAAAAATCCCAAATGTTTCAAAATAATTAAAGGTAAATCTAGTTCTAAATAATTATATTTTAGCAGGTACAATTAAATATGAAATGAGTAAATAAAGTAACTTCTTACTGCTAGCTTGGTGCTAACACTAGGGTTACCAATAACATTTGGAGATTCATTATTTACCCATATACATCTTTGTGTTTTTGAAGTAATTTAAAAGGCATTGAAAACTGTTTAATACTGTGCCAGCCTTTCTTACACTTAAGTTTTCAGGGTGCTTTGCTAGGTGGACGATAAAACTTCCTATCCTTAAAGCATGTGTAAATCTATATGCTAAAAAATAAACTGATTTACCGTGACTTCACAGTTGTTAACTTCTCATTCAAAGCCCAAACCTTGGAACAGTTCTGAAAATAAACGTGCTATATTTCTTGATCCTTGCCATGAAAATTCTCCACACTGTTAGTTTAAATATTCAAACAACACCACTATCAGTTAAGGTGTCAAATGTATTTATATATATATATATATTCTCCCCAAATAACCCAACTAATCCAGTATCACAGGCACAAACTGTCCCTATAAAACTAGAGACAGTTTTAATCTTTGACCTCTATAAATACACTTTTCACAATCATGAAGTGATTCACAGATACTCAAACCAGGAACACAGAACCGTTTCTCCCTTATTTTCTTACATGTCTTATTCTTATTTGTCTCCCTCACATGTGAAGCACCAAGACTATCTGTTAATAAGTGTTAGTACTTTTTAGAAGGCTAGCCAAGATTTAAGCTGTTTCTACCAAGAGATACAGAACAGTCCGGTCCATTGTGGTTCACAATATTATACTATTCTTGCTTGCGTTTCCAGTCTTTGAGCTTCTAAAATGTATAGGGTTAGCAATGCCAGGTCAATTAAATTGTTCACTTTAAAAAGTATAATATGGAGGATTTCCAGGAGAATTATTACATAAACCAGGCCCAAGACCTCATCCTCTCTTTTAATGCTCATCACTGAGGCTATGTTGAGACCAATTAATAAAATAATTATTAACATCAGGTAGCGGCTTTAACTGAACTGTAAAACTTGGTGGAAATGGAGCTTTAGACTGAAGCCTACTTTGCCTCATATTTCATACTGTTGCCTTCTTCCAAGGTTTATAAGATCTTAAGTTAGATTAAAAATAAATCTAGAGCAGCGTTAGCAGATGTCACAGATGGTGAGTTTTTAGGGTCTCATGCATATTTTGGAGCACATTCAGAGAGACAGGAGAATCTTCTGTGTTTTTGGTTTCAATAATAAAACTAATCACGTAACGCACAGGCACCAGGAGGCCTGCTGAGAGCACAGTGTGTACAGATAGACACCAGTTCCCACAGTTTACTGCATCTGTCTGCACATACTCTCCTCAGTACCACACAGGTGCATGCACGCACAACACACACACAGCCCCTTAGAACAAAAGGCTCCCTGATTTAAACGCCAGTGATGTTTTCAGACGACAGCCTCACTCCTGTCCAAAGCCTTCAGTCTCCTCGATGGCAAACATCAGCTTCTCTTTCATCTGCTCGTAACTCTTGTACGGAGGCAAGTCCAGTCTGTTGAAGCTAGAGAGGAAAAATAGTAAATAACTTTTTGAGGACTAGAAATAGATGTGTAGACTTGCAATGGCTGTGTAGACCATTCCTGCATTAAAGTGATCCCCAAAAACGTATTCATAAAATGCACAAGAGCAGTGAAGCAGACATGTCAACCTGGGGCTAGTTTTTTTAAGTACCCTTTCGCTTTGCTCAGTGGACTTTAATACTTGACAATTAAATTCAAATTAAAATGATTTTGGTGCAAATACAACACTGGTTTGTTTCAATTAAGGATAAAATCTCATGTGGATTCTGGATTTTATTTTCACCTAATGATATAACTTTTATGAGCAAGCATCATATTGGCCTAATGACACAATGGAGCCTACTTAGTGGGCTTTGTAACTGATAATGTTCTGTATTATTACCTGAACTTGAATGTTTGTGAACAAACCTGGCACAGTCTCCTGTTCTCTCTTTAAGCTCATCACTTTATAAGAGAGCCCAGTGATTAATATCTTTTGTACCAAAGGACACTAAAGGTAATTACATTGTGTCAGGAATATTATATTTCTAGAAATCCTGCATCTTAGGTCTTTAATGTTACATAGTAATAATAATAATTATTATTAGTATTATGAAATGTGGGATCAATTTATTAGGAATAATTACAACACATAAAGGCTGGCTGCTAATCAAGTCTTATTTACAAAAACAGACCTCTGTCTCTCGCTGTGCAGCACCGGGCTGATGGGTACTCTTCCAGCTAACTTTGTTTGGGAAGCGCTGTTTCCAGCTCCAGCCAATCACACAAAATGTCTGAAGTATTTTATTCTAAGGGAATATTGCTGATCTACCTGATAACAGACACCAGACCACACCTAAAGAGTTCAGTGCCTTAATAAAGACTAATACAAGGTTAACTTATGCTTGATCTTTGCTTTGTACTGTTTAAATGGACTTTCTCCTGCGTCTCTCTGTAAATGCTTCCACCAGACTGTTGTTTAGTGTTAACACACTGAATCTGTTCATTTAAAATAAACCATAAAGAAAACATTAAATATTTAACCCTTGGGTATGTTAGCTAAAGCTATAACAGTCAGCTTTTAATAGAGAAGATAATGTATACCTACTAATAATAATAATTTAGGTCTGGGAACAGCAGCATTATAAGAAAAAACATGTCCCAACACATGACAGGATACAGGTTTTAAGACTACTTTATAGTTTGGATGACTCACCATGTATGACTCCTTGGAAGCCAGTTTTCCTTCCCCACCTTTTCAATGCAGAATTTCTGGGGCCCATTGCTCCCTGTAAAATTCAAACACCAGTTTAAATTTAAACAAGAGAATTAGTAAAACAGTAAATTAAAATGTAAGACCTACATACATGTAACTTGGTGCATTAAAGAGATGAGAAATATTGTGTATGGTAAATAGTAAGGCTGACATATCCTCACTCATTTTAAATATCACAAAGACCCGCAAGAACCACATTCAGGAATTAGATTGTGCCACAAATTACAAAAACACCTCGCAGTAGAGCCAGGAACTCCTTTTATTTACACACTAGGCCCACATTTCCTATTACCTTTATGAAGACAACATAAACACATATCAGCTACTACTAAAGAATCAAAAATATCTCGAGTCATAATGTCATTATAATATCGAACAAAGACATGTTTTATATGGCATTAATGGTTACCCATGAGGTCAGCAAAGCCTCCCACAGGCAGGCGACAGGTGCCGGTGACAAACTGCAGCATCCTCATTCTCTTCTCGTTGTCCATCTCCTTCACAAACTGCAAGCAAGATAGTTTTGTGAGAGCAGTTTTAGAAATAGCATTATGTGTTTGTGAGTTTGTTGCATGTGATCTACTACAAGACATTGTGTTATATTGATTATAGCAAATGCAAACAGACTCTACTCTTCTCAATCTGTTAGCAGCTCACTGTTTTTTTTAACCTGGTGGAATAAAAAAGGATGGAAAATGTTGAAGCACACTGACCTGCCAGAACCAGACGATCTGTTTGCTGCTGCGAGCGTAGTGTCTGTAAATAGTGTTCCTCTGCCAGTCTCCGAGATCAATCTCCTGCATCCCACACAGCATCACCTGCAACACCACACAGATATTTATTACACACGTCTGGTGAAAGACTACTAGCTCCTCATTCTTGGGCTCCCCGCAGATGTACCTCTAGCTCTTTGGCATCAAAATACTGCAAATACTGCTGAGGGAGGACCTCGTTGAACCCCTCAAAGAACGCCTGGGTCTGCTCCTCCACTCCTCGGGACAGCCTCCACTCCGCCACCAGCCTGATGGACAACACAGGGGCCGACATTGTACTTTGTTGAAATGTCTCTAAAATTATCCAATATTATCAATATACAATTACTACCTACAGCAGGAACTCAAAATGCAATGTTTCACATTTGAATAAATTTGTTGAAAGACTTATTAAGAAGCAGACAGCTGCAACAGGAGGCATCTGCCGGTCCTGAAGCACACTTTCTACTGATTAGTCAACACAGAGTAATCTGTCAGTTAAAAATGAGAAGGGAAAACACAAAAAAAAAAGCATTTTCTTTCAATAACATTCAGTGATTCCTTATGATTCAGCAGCAGTTTTATTTTTTTTACTTTATGAATTCAAACATTGCATTAACTATTTGCATTGTATTGAACAAAAGCAGTACTTCTGACATTGAGTCAGCCCCTAAAATCTATCTTTCTGAATTTAAAGTTCAGAAAGCTCACAAAACAACAAACAATCTTCTTTTACTGGCAAAAGTACATGTTTAAAATGTTTTCTTGTAATTCATTTCTAATGTGGAAATGCAGCTTATGTAGTATTTGTCACTGTAGTAGTAGTAGCAGTAGAGAACGCATAAGCCTTTTCAAAACTGTGCACTTTAAACCCAACATTTACCATAACACACAATGTTGTCTGCTCAAATGTCATCTGTGAAACCCACCTGACGTATTCCTCCTTGTTTTCCTCTGTGACCTGGATGTCTATTCCTCCAGGTTTGAGCTCATGGGTGGAGATCTCCCCAAGAATCTCCTTATCCACAGAGAAGAACATCTCCAACCCGCACTCCTCAATGTTATTATCCCTGAAGAATAGTAAATGTTGAAAATTAGATACATCTTTTTAGTTTTACAAACTAAGGGCATTTCACAAAGAATCTGTCCACATAACACAACCACAAACAAACTCAAGATCCGCTTAGCCACTTGATGATAATAACCAATATATTTGTCCCAACTTAAGTATAAAAGCCTAAATCAGCAACTGTCATTATTGTTTTTTTTCACCCTTGAAGGTAAGGCTTCTCAGTATTCACCAAAATTATTATTAAATTCAGAGATAATCTACTAGATTGTAGCAAAAGTGTGTTTATTGTGACCTAACACACTGTAACTAAAGGTGAAATCACACAGAATTATTATTTTTTTTAAATACCTGTGAATGTAAAAACTAATGAAAAAATAGTCTGTGTGCACTCACCTGATCCATATGAGAGAGTTGTAGAACTCTAGGTCTATAGTCTCTAGGTCGTTAAGGTTCAGTGGCTTGTTCAGGATTCGTTTGTAAAAAGGCAGCGAGAAACCTGTGTCAATGAACTTGCTGTGGAAAAGAGCCTGAGACACAAAAGACAAAAACAATTGATTTAAATGTATCATGAATTATTAAAGTCCCATTCACAAGAAAAATACCCACCATGGCAATGAAGCGTCCTATGAACCTGAAATACTTGAGATGATCGGGGTTGATGTAGGAAGCAGGGTTGATCTGAAGACAGTAGTTGTCTTTGCCAGCATATTCGAACAGGCAGTACATGGGATTCAAAACTTCATGGGACAAGAGGAAGAACCACTCCCTAAAGAAACAGCACAAGACAAACATGACTCAAGTAACAGGGTTCCCACTCTCTTTAGGAAATTATTTTCCTGCACATTATTTGTTGATTTAGATCAGCAGATTCTCATTAATGGTCAAATAAATTTTCTGTTTTTAAACATGTAGCGTTTATGTGTAGCTAGAACCTATTCTGTTCTTGCCTGCTTTAGTTTAAACTCTACAAACTACAGGAGCCTTCAGAGGGTTAAAACTTTCCTAATATATTTACAAACAAAATATGCAGGATTTTACATTGTTTATCAAAGCCAGTTGACTGTCAAACAAAATGTGCACAAAAGGAAAATGTTCAAGTAGTTTCCTAAGACTAAAAAGGTGTTCAGGTTTTCAAGGACACACGGAAATTCTTAAGTAACTGGAAGTAAGCTGAATTCGATTGTGAAGGTCACATGGTTTTTTCAGAGCAAATTAAACTTACCTGGCGACACCTCCGTAGTCGAGGCCTTCTTCTCCAGGAAAGATGATCCATAGTCTTCTGCGCAGATCCTGAGCATTGAAGCTCATTATCTAAAGACACAGATGGGTAGATTATTCAACATTACTACATGGCACTTTCACACTTATTGAAGCACAGGGACATTGACTCAGTGGTGCTTTACCTGCTGGAAAGAGTCCTCAAACAATGTTTTTCTGGTCACAGTGATCTTGATGTGTTGTGACATTGACAATTGCTGTTTAACAAAGAAAGACAATTGTAGTTGAAGTAAATCAGGACTGAAATATTGAAGGTTGGTCATGGACTATATACAAATCATAGAACATGTGCAACTATAAATAAAGTGTAAATGCTGTTTACTGAGGTGATTGCATATTCTATTCTATTTCCATCTAGTTTGCAGCATGATATTTAAACCAGTGTGGTTACACAGGTTAACAATGACCCATGATTATGGATCCCGTAAAAGCAAGACCTATTTTATGACTGATTACTAATGCACATGAGACTCTGACTGATAGGGTTGGAAACAGAAGAACTGTTAAAACTGGCTTAGAATAACCTCCCATGAATCTGACAGAACACTTACCTGGCACCAGAATCTGAAGTACTGCACTTTGGCTTTGAAGTCTCTGACGTAAGTGATCTGTGGTCCATTTTCACTGTGAATAATGAAAAAGGTTAAGTACAGTCATGAACAAATGTTAGTACTTCGCTCTTTTTAGAGAGAAGAGGCTTTTAACTTGAAGTTATTGTTTTCTGCTTGTCTATTCCATAACACCGTGGAGAAAATGGACACTCAATCTTTTTTCTTTTTTGCTTCCACTCATAGAGCTTTTTGACCTCTCTAAATGTCTCACACTAGCACAGCCAAACTTGAGAGAGCCACAGCCCCCCTAAAAGTCAGAAGGCCCACCCAATCCTAAACTCTCACTCTAATATCAGACTAAGCAATCTGAAAATGTTATCATATGGGTTGAATTCTATTCCACAACTTTGATACGATTTATTTTCAGCCATTCTGATCATTGTCCTGACACAGATGGCCTGACATTTGCCTCAGTGACACTCAGTAACTGCTGAGTGCCCAGGGCAAAACATTACATGGACCAATCGCTGCATTGTGCTTCTGAACAACAGAGAGCAGCCAGTGGACTTTAAGATCAGTGAGCTGCAGGACAAAACGCCATATGAGGTATTCTATTTACCTCAAGACTACTACATTCAAATTGTTTTAATATTTATGCACAATTGTGACGGCGCTTGTCTGTGCTTTGTATTGTGGTGGCAACATAAAAAACAAAACAAAACAAAAAAACAAGCGGTACAGCACATACAGTGATGATTTTCCAGTGCGAGGATCGATGTAGGTGGTCGTTCTCCTGTTGTGGTCCACAAAGTACGGAATACCGTCCACAGTAAACCTCATTTCCCAGCCCTCGGGAAGCGGCTTCTCATTCAGCAACCTGTTGGAAAAGACAGGTTCTAGCTGAAACACTATTCTTTATTTCATGAATAAATAAGTTTTTTTTTTTTTTATTATTATTTGAGGCTGTGTAGAAGATGAAATAATGGAGTGGTCCACTAACCCTTGAGTTCGAGGATCTTCCCATTGCGTGCAGCGTGTAGGGTGATGAACAAAATAAACTCTGCCATTGGTGTCTGTTCTCTTTTCTGAAAAATGAGAAAAGGTTCAACACAAGGACAACAGCACAGAGGTGAATTTCACGGTATTTACTTTTTCTTTACTGGACCTTGTAGCAGTGCGATTGCAGATTTTTACTTAAAAATCACATTTCTACTGAGTGGTACAGTACGGGTAACTCCTAAAGAGGCTTGTGTTTTGACTGCAATGTGCAATGTTGTACTAGTGCACCGGAACACCAGACATCTCGGTCCAGAAAAGTACAGTACTAAGAACCGCAAAGATACTGCGCAGAACCCTCAAGCTCCCCGGCCTCTGGTAGAGGACCCAGCGTATCAGTTTCTCTGGTTTTACTATTTATAGGTATGTGTTTGGGTAAAATTAACATTTTTGTTATATTATATAAAATACTAACAACATTTTCCCCAAATTCCAAATAAAAATATTGTAATTTAGAACATTTATTTGCAAGAGGATAGTGATGACCACAGGAGTGTTTTTTTTTTTTTTTAAACTTTCCCTTATTAAATTAGCTTCAGGTGATCACCTAATCAGCACCTGTGTTGGGATTCAACAGACATTGAAATGGAATAGCTTTCATACTTGTAGAGATGCTGATTGCTAGAAATAATTGCAGTCTCTTAATTTTTTCCAGAGCTGTGTGTGTATGGAACATATATATATATATATATGTTCCATTTGGAGTTCTACATTTAATGGAACTTGCTGTTTTTAATGTAATTTCTGCTAATACAATGTTTTCAATTATCTAAATCTCTATCTAAAACCAATAAATGGTTTGTTTTGGGAAAAAAAAAAGTATAGCAATTCTCTCTTCTTAGAAGATGACTATCACAAAAACAAGATATCATTGCCATTTTGTGTTTTTCCTTTGGCTTCTCATATTTGTCTAAGTAAGAATTCTCTATTTTCCATTGAATAGACCTCCACCTTTAAGTAACTTTACCACACAGTTGGGACATAGACATCCTAATTGTTTTTCTATTCTGTACAAAAAGATTTGTCTGGTGACTCATCTGGTCCATCTCAATCAGATTTCAATTTTTCAAGAGCGGGACAAATGTATACAGATTAAATAAATCAGAAAAATTAACATCCTGACGTAAGCAAGAGTTTAAAACATAATTTGATTTAGTTAGAGCTGGAACAAACAAAAAGGTGGGTATGCCCATATCAAATGACAAGTACTGAGGAATCAAAATTTGAAAGACTTTACCCCATCCATGTGGCAGAGGACCAAGAGGATCAAACTCCTTCTGAGCAGCTGCGGCTGCCTGCTCTTGAGTCTACAACAAAGAAGTTATTTTACAGATGCAGACCAGTTAGAGGAATGACGAAATCAAGCAAAGAGAATGCTTTACCCCAAGCATGAACCTCTGGTTGAACTGCTGCATGGCGCCCTGCAGTTGGTTGCGCTGCTGCTGCCACTGCTCATAGTTGCGCACCGTCTCCATTGTGGGCCTCTGCCACGTGGTGGTTCGTGATATGTGGTCAACAAAGTAGACTCGTCCCATTGGGTCGAGTCTGCGCTCCCAGCTACAGACAAAAGGAACATTCTAATGAGTTGGGCATCATCCCCAATCAATTCAGTCTACAAAGAGATTAGACACTTCTAAAACTAGCTCTGAGAACAGGAGATGAAGAGAGTGGATTTTTTTTTTTTTTTTACCCAGAGGGCAGAGGTTCAGGGCGTTCCCACGTTGTTCTCTTCTCCACATGATCGACAAAATAAAACCTGCCGTTCTGATCCACCCTTTGCTCCCATCTAGATAAGACATTGTGTAACTTTAGCCAGCTCATTAATACATGTATTTGACCAACACGCACATTGCCATATCCTGTACCTTTGAGCCTTTTTTGGTTTGCAAACTTGGTTTGCATTAAATTGGAAATGGTAACTTCCACTAGTACCACAGTCAGGGTTCATAAACATTTTTACCAAATCATTTGCAGTTAGTTATTTGATTACCAAAATGTAAGTATTATTTTGGTATTTCAAAACATAACGAGCCTGTACTAAGAAGCTAGTTGAACCTGGTGAGACAAATCCTCACAATCCCGGTCTGGATCAGTGGTATCACAAAAAAGCTTACTAACTTTCCCACTGCTTTACAAGTTATCCTCTATTGTGTCTGGTTTACTCATCTTGATTTTACCTTTTAAACCGTGGTCTCCCTTTTTTTCCAAACCTTGAACCAGTATGTAAAAAGTGGGGGCTCCTCTGGGATGTGAACCTGGGACCTTTCTCTCTTTTAATTATTTACAATTTTGTATGTCATTCACAGTAGACTTTGTTCTTTTTTCCCCACTCTCAGTGCAGCGTCTTTTCTTTATTCCTTCAGCAGATTGTTTCTTGTCCCTGGTTGGTCATGGGGCTGTGTTTCTATCCTCTATTTCGACTTTTAACCTGCTCCAGGGCAGTTTTAACCTGGCGCTGCAGCTAGATTTTTGTGAGATTTGTTAGTTTACAACCATCTTGAACTGCTCAAAGCAAAGTATTTGAGGACAGAAGTCTGGCTTAACTGGCTGGTGTGGCAGCACTGACAGGTCTAGGCGTGTTTAAGGTTTAAAGATGTAGCAACCGTTTTACCATTAAGAGCGTAAACAACATGGACCTGCTCTGATTGGATAAACTGAGGTTGATAAATTCAATCACCAACCAGGGGTTCATTTAAAATACCTGCCCTTTTGCAAAACCGTTCAACAGAAGCCCTCCCAGATGGTACTGTGGAACAGACCGTGTACTGTGGAGCATT
The DNA here is from genome assembly GCA_024416835.2 of Perccottus glenii. Lineage (NCBI taxonomy): Eukaryota > Metazoa > Chordata > Actinopteri > Gobiiformes > Odontobutidae > Perccottus > Perccottus glenii. Next base: position 29,462,948 of record CM044552.2, on the reverse strand, counting down.
TCTGTCTGGAAGAGTCAGGTTAGAGCAGTTTAGCCATCCAGCTTTCCTGAACTAGCTTTGTCATAGTTGTCACTAACTTCCTAATCCAGGTTTGTAGTATAGGGCCAAGGGGTCTCAATAAATTAACTATTAACAGAAAAGCAGAAAGTAAGATACATTTAAGTAAGATAAAAGTTGAAAACACATTTATCTTGATACCAAATGAATTATTTATCATGAAACACTAAAACTGATGGTAATGCAGATACTTATTGGGAGTGTCATGTTTGAGACATTTCTATAGCTTCTTCAAAAGGTGACCAAGCAATTCAAAATCTGGACACTACATTTTATGTTTCCATGACTTTCCCAGGTTTTGCATCACTTTTAGGTCAATCATTTCATAATCTGAGCCATAATCTTAAGTAAGGACATAGGCCTGAGACCCTGTCATTTCCCACACTGCCCTTTAAGTCAATTCTAAATAACTTTGAGGTTTACCCTGGTGGCAGTGGTCCGGTGCTGATAGCTGGTACTTGGGGGCTAACTGCAGGGGTGACACTGCTGGTTGGCTGCTGGGTCGCTGCAGAACCCGAACGGGGAGCAGCAGTGGAACTCCTCCCTGGACCAGGTGAAGGACTGGACTCTGAAGCTGTCGAGGACACAGAGGCCGGAGTGCGAACCGGAGTGCCAGAGCCGGACTGAGTGTTACTGCCTTCTACAGACGTTGAGCCGTTAGATGAAGATGCTGGTGAAAAAAAAGAGCTATGCATAAGACCAAGAAAGACTGGCCCTCGTTTTAAACATCTCTAAAAAATGTCAGATAAATAGATTAATAAAGATTAGTGAGTTCAAAACTGACCTGGTGAGGAGGTGGGTCTCCGAGGGGTTGGAGGTGGAGGTCTGGAGGGTCTCGGAGGCCGCAGTGGTCTTGTGCCTGCTGAAGGAGACCCTGTGTTGTTGGTCAACCTCCGGCCGCCAGGAGAGGACTTGTGATCTAGGCCGTCAACTGCCGGGGAGCTGTCCCGACTCGGCCTAGGAGAAAAGAGAAATTTAAATTATTATCATAATTAAAGTAAAAATAATAATAATAATCAGAATTAGATCAGATATAATAGGTTTTTACCGCATGACCTGATCCCCGTTAGGTTGTGATTCCCCATTTGATTTACCTGAAATAAAATAGGTGGGAAAAGTAGTCAAAATCTGTGCACAAACGAAACCGCAGTTATAATAAATAAAATAAGTTTTTTAAGTTACTCAACAAATGTATTACTTTAGTAGAAAATTAATCAATGAAAAGCCTCTTCAACTACATACTCCCACTACAAATCTCACCACTACTTTTTGTCACTATTGGTAGTACCAGGCTGTGGAAGGGGTCCTAGTGCCACCCACTTTACCGTAATCGAAAAGTAACCTTTACTTATTAAACTAAGTTACAAGTATGTATGTGGTTTTAATGGCGACCCTTTGGCAAATGAGCAGAATCCCATTCTTACAAGTAAACCATCTCCTTTTTAAAAAGCATAATGAATTCATTTATGTAACTGATTTAAGTATCAGTTTTGACTCACTGTGTTGAGCAGCCTCAGCTGTGGCGAACATCTCTGGGTCTACAGTCATACCGTCCAGACACACAGAGAGGTCTCCCACTACATCAGTCTGCTCCCGGTCTGTGCATAGCTGTAGGGTCTGCACCACCTCAGAAACTTCAAAACAAGTCATTGTAATTTCATAAAAAAATAAGAAAATACCTAGTGTGAACTGAATGAATGAATTAATTAAAGTATCTATCTAATCTGAAAAACCCTGTTGAAATTAACATAAGTATAAAGTTGTATATCCTTTTCTATCATTGGGCATCAGTTATTGACTTGAGATTGTAACCATTTGCATTAACGTTCATTTATAGAGTGCTTAAGTGAAGTCTATTAGAAATCCAACATCAGTGCACTCCAGATTAAAGAAGATGTAGCAAAAGGATTAAAGTCCTATAATATATATATATATATATATATATATATAATCAATCATTTTTCAATAATTAATCATTAAGGTTTCTGAGGCTTTACTTACTCATACACCACAGCTTAAGATAATATAAAGCCATACTTTTGATTGTAGCCACATTTATATTTGTAAGCAATGAACTATAATACTTACAGGACCTAATTTGTAATGTTAATATGGTGCAATTTATTTTTTGATTGTGCTTGCACTCACTTTTCATTTCATTGTTCTTGAGGGTATCGCTAACGTCCAGCGTGGCAAAGCCAAGCAACACGTCTGACTTTAGGGTCTGGTAGCTCCACACGCGAAACACCAGTTTACTGAACGGGCTCACAATCCTGTTCAACAAAAACAGAACAAAAACAAAGATTGATTAATGTTTCTAATTGTAGAAAATGCACATTTGACGTTTTACATAGGGTGTTGCTGCATTTTCCAATTTTAAACGCCATACAATTTCAAGACTCAATTTCTGGCCTAGGTACAATGCACCATTTTTATTGTATACCCCAATCCAATCAGAGAACTTCTTCACACCAGTGTTTCCCAAAATTAATTTCAAGGTAGCCATATTTTAAAATGCCAAATTCATTGCAACACAAATTTTCTGTAAATTTGTGACCCAACATACTTTTTGTTAAGTTTAATTTATTTGATAGTTTTTGTACTTACATTTATATTTAGTTATTTACAGTCAGGTCCATAAATATTGGGACATCGACACATTTCTAATCTTTTTGGCTCTATACACAATGGATTTTAAATGAAACGAACAAGATGTGCTTTAACTGCAGACTTTTAGCTTTAATTTGAGGGTATTTACATCCAAATCAGGCGAACGGTGTAGGAATTACAACAGTTCGTATATGTGCCTCCCACTTTTTAAACGGACCAAAAGTAATGGGACAATTGGCTGCTCAGCTGTTCCATGGCCAGGTGTGTGTTATTCCCTCATTATCCTATTTACAAGGGGCATTTAAAAGGTTCAGATTTAATTTCAAGTGTGCTATTTGCATTTGGAAACTGTTGCTGTCAACTCTCAACATAAGATCCAAAGAGCTGTCACTATCAGTGAAGCAAGCCATCATTAGGTTGAAAAAAACAAAACAAACCCATCAGAGAGATAGCAAAATGTTTGGAACATCCTTAAAAAGAAAGAACGCACCGGTGAGCTCAGCAACACCAAAAGACCCGGAAGACCACAGAAAACAACTGTGGTGGATGACCAAAGAATTCTTTCCCTGGTGAAAAAAAACACCCTTCACAACAGTTGGCCAGATCAAGAACACTCTCCAGGAGGTAGGTGTACAGTCCTGCTCACCATTATTGGCACCCCTTCATGTTTTGCATAACTGAGTGAATGTCTTCAGAAATAAATGGAAATGTACCAAATTTATATCAGCAGCATCTTTTAACTGGAGGTCCAAAGTAATTTAACAAAGACAATTGTTATTTCAACATAGATATTGTAATTATAAAGAAAAATCAGAAAACCAGCATGTGCACTAATATTGGCACCCCTCCTTAATATTTGGTTGCACACCCTTTGGCAGCGATGACAGCCTCCAAACGTTTCTTATATCCATCGATAAGGTTCTTGCACTTCTCGGGTGGCATTTTCTCCCACACTTCCTTTGCAATATGCTCAAGCTCTTGAACATTTGCAGGGTTCCTTTCTCCAATGGCAGTTTTCAGCTCCCCCCAAAGATTTTCAATTGGATTGAGATCAGAATTCATTGCTGGCCATTTTAAAACAGTATATTTTTTCCCTTTCAACCATTCCTGCGTGCTTTTGGAGGTGTGCTTTGGGTCTTTATCTTGCTGGAGGACCCATGATCTTCGCCTCAAACCAAGTTTCCTTCCACTGGGCAAGACATTTCGCTCTAGAATTGCTTGATAATCTTCTGATTTCATGATGCCTTTGATACGGTCAAGGCCTCCAGTACCAGATGCAGCAAAGCAGCCCCAAAGCATTATGGATCCTCCACCGTGCTTGACTGTTGGTATGGTGTTCTTTTCCTTAAATTCTTCATTGCACCGTCTGTAAACATACTGTTTGTGTGCAGGACCAAAAAGCTCCACTTTTGTTTCATCTGTCCATAAAACATTGTCCCAGAAGGCTTGAGGTTTGTCCAGGTTCTCTTTGCGAAGATCAATCGCCTTTTATGCCTTTTCTTTAGCAATGGGGTCTTCCTTGGCCTCCGCCCATAAAGCCCCGCTTTGTTTAGTGTGCGGCGATGGTACTTGTTGAAACAGTTACACCAGACTGCTCCAGGTTGGTCTTCAGGTCTTTAGATGTTTGACGGGGTGTTTTTTCCACCATTCGTACCAACCTTCGAAGACTTCTGTCATCAATTTTTCTCTTCCCCCCACGTCCAGGGAGGTTCTTGACAGTTCCATGCCTGGAAAACTTCTTAATAACATTACGCACCGTTGAAACAGGGATGCCAAGGTCTTTGGAGATGGCCTTATACCCTTTGGAGGTCTTGTGCTTGCAAATAATAGCATTTCTGGTGTCCTCAGACAGCTCCTTTGTCTTTACCATTGTCACACACGAAGAGGGAATAACAGGTGGCTTTTTATAAAACCAAAATATTCATTTATTGGCTAATTCAGGTCACATGGGTGGAGGCAATTCATCACAGGTGATCCTCATTTGAGATCTGCAACAGGTGAGCCAAATTGGGTTCCCATACTGATTTGCAGCAAAGGGTGCCAATACCACTGACAAGGCAAGCATTATGGTTTTCTCTGTTTTCCTCATAATGTTTATCTTTTTAAATGTTATTTATCATTTACTGTTTTTTGTCAAACACCAGCTATCTGTAGTAATATGTTGGTTAATTTGATACATTTCCTTCAGTAGATATTCCACAATATGTACATAAACTTCACGGGTGCCAATAATGGTGAGCAGGACTGTATGTGTGTCAAAGTCAACACTCAAGATAAGACTTCACCAGAGTGAATACAGAGGGTTCACCACAAGATGTAAACCATTGGTGAGCCTCAAAAACAGGAAGGCCAGATTAGAGTTTGCCAAATAACATCTAAAAGAGCCTTCACAGTTCTGGAACAACATCCTATGGACCGATGAAACCAAGATCAATCTGCATAATTAAGGCAGGATACGTCACAGCTGCGTATTAACTGGCCTATGGGAGCATGTAAAGATAGACCCCTGTGGAACCCCACATGTCAGAGTTTTTTGGTCAGATACACAGCCCGAAACAAAGTACTTCCTGTCTTCAAGATAGGACTGAAACCATTTAAGGGCAGTTCCAGTGATACTTATCCATTCCACTAATCTTTGTGACATGATTTCATGGTCCTCTGTATCAAACGCAGCACTCAAGTCCAACAGAACTTAGACAGAGACTTTGCCCGAGTCAGTGCTCAGACGGATGTCATTTGTGACTTTGATAAGTGCAGTCTTGATCTGTGATGGGGCCTGAATCCTGACTGAAAAGGATCAAAGCAGTTTTTTAGCAATAGAAAGTCATTAAGTTGTTGATATAAAACCTGATGACTTTCCCTAAAAATGGCAGGTTTGATATGGGCCGATAGTTGTTGAGCACTGCAGCATCAAGACTGCTCTTCTTTAGGAGAGGCTTAATGACAGCAGTTTTAAGGCCCTTGAAATGTTCCAGACTGTAAGGAATTATTGACTATATCAGTGAGTTGTGGTAACAAACTGCTTAGTACTGATTTTAGAAATCTAGTTGGTAAAACATCGAGGCAGCAGGTGGATGAACTCAGGCTGGAGACAGTTTTTTCAATTGTTCTGTCATTGATGGGTGTAAAAAATGTTAACCCAACCAAGTGTCTCCTAGGTGGCTGCAGTGTTGTTGTATGTCCTTTGGACTGTAGCATGTTTAATGCCTCGAACCTTGACATTGAAAAAAAAAAAAGCAAACTCATTCAATTTAGTGGAACTAATTCTGGAGGGTTTGTTAATTTGTTAACTGGAGCAAATAGGATACAACAGTTGTTACTGCTGTTGTTGAGGATCTCTGAGAAAAATATTTCTCTTGCTTTGCAAATTTTTGTTGTATACCTCATAATGAATTAAGAGCTTTGACTTAAGCCTTTTTCTTACGGCTTTTCGGTATTCCCTTTTATGTGCCCTGACAGAATGAGCATTGCTCCACAAAGCCTTCTGCCCCCTCCTGATCACTTTAACCTTAACAGCAGCAATAACATCCCTAACATTTAAAACATCTGAAGTATAACAATTCAACAAATCATCAACTTGACCTGATGAGGCATTTTTCAAACCTGATTGCCTCCATTAACTGTGTCCTGGTCTTATTATTAATGTGTCTCTTCTGAACAACACTAGGTCCAGCAGCAACTTGTGGACAGATGAAAAAAGACACAAGAATGATCAGATAGAGCAACATCAATCACAGTAACATCTGAAATATGAACACCTTCACACATTAAAATCACCAGATATGACTATTTGTTCAAATTCTGTGCAGATAACTGAAAGCATTTCAGTAACTCATCAATAAAATCCTGACATTGTTGGAGTGGTTTGTAAAGGACTATAAATGATATAGATGGAGAAAACCTCAACTTCATTTTGAATGACACATACTCAAATGACGAGAACTCCCCAAGTGTCTGAACAAGAATATTATCCCTGAGAAAGGCACATACACCACCACCCTTTTTGTTTTCCTGTATTTTGGATAAATATTTTGTGAAATTAGATGAGGTGGATTCAATAAGAACTGCATTTCCAGTTTTGCTGTATAACCATGTTTATGTTAAAAACATAAAATCAAGCTTATTCAAAGTTATAAATTCATTAATAAAAATGATTTGTTAACCAAATACCTGACATTGAACACTGCCAGTTTCAAGTCTGTTTGAGCAAGACCTGACATTATAGTAAACATTGGTTAAATAATAAATGTCCCCTGGGGTGCAGGAGAAACCGTAGACCGGGGCTATATTAAGAAGGTCAGTGTGTACACCAGGTTCAGATTACACAGACTTCTGATGTGAGAATATGTCGCACTGTGGGAAGTTGCGTCTCTATAACTCACTCACGGGATATGTGTACTCACCAGCAGCAACAGTAAGTAACAACAGTAAGAGCAGCTAATCCCTATGAACTAGAAATGACACATGTTCACCTGCCCCTGAGCAAAACAATTGTGCTTGTTGTGTGTGTCAATACCACGTCAATCCTATACCAGCCTAATCTCTAGTTTTTGGGGAAATTCATGAACAACTGAGTCAGCAGATTTTAAAAAAAAGCACATTTTCAAAAGGGAATGTCCAATTACTGAGAAAAAAAAAAGAGAATAATGGATCATCATCAAAAGCAGCACTTGTTATGTGGTATATGTTTTCACAACACTTGATAGATTTGACTCAGTATACTCATACATGACACAGTGAACAGTTGCTTATTTCCAAAGTGTTGTCATCATTTCCTAATGGCCCTTATTATAGCTTGCCAGTGTTTGATTACTAGTTACAAGAAAACAGGCCTGTCATTACAGTCTCCGTAGAGGCTTTTGTTAAAGCAAAGAGGTAACAGTAGTGCGTCAGTGTGTTGGAGTTGTTTGGAACTGAGTAGAATACAAGACAAGTCAAGCTCACATTTGGCCGACTAAAACTGTAGCGAAGGCCAGATGAGACTAGGGCTGCACAATATTTCGCAAATGTGATGGACATTTACTTTTAGCATCGAAATTATTTAAACAACGCATTAAATAAAACTGTGGAGGGTCTAAACAAAAAAAACAAAAAAAAAACATTCTTGTTTGGACCTGGTTCAGACTTTAACATTACTTTAGCTCCTTCTTTAATGCATTCAAATTTTGCAGCTCATTTTGCAATATTTAAAATAGTTATCACATGTTTCTCTGATACCATGCAGCTCTAGATTACATATTTGAATGCTTTTTGACATACTGACACAAAGAAATACGTACAAGGCTCCAAAAACTTCCATTTGTCAAAGCAGGAGCTAAATCAATATTAAAGACTGAACCAGGAATCAAGACTAAACAGGTCTAAACTTGGACTAAATGTAGAAATGCACCAGGTCTAAACCAGGACTTTTCTTATTTAGACACACCACAGTTTGATTTAATGCTCTGGTTTTATAAGGCAAAAAGTAAACGGTTATCACAAACAAGACCATAACATTTCTGCAATACAGGTTATTCTTTGTGATTAAGCTATATCGCCAAAGATAATATCGTGATAATAAATGTTCTTTATATAATCAATATAGTTCTTAAACTGCCTTAACAGACATATAACCAACTGTTAAATATTAATTTGTCTATCTTGATTATCTAGATTCCCAGAGGACAAACTGAGCACTGTTGAAGACAAAAACATGCTCATGTTTCTTTTGGAGCACACATTCTTGCATGAAAGTGAGGGGCTTATATAAAACATTTTTAATTTAGTTTTTTTTTTGTCAAGTAAAAATACACCCTCAGATCTATTTCTATTGAGGTACCGTCTTAGACTTCAGACTTCGATTCATGAATAGGAAGCTATGAGCAGCAGCAATATGATTAGGAGGTGTATCAACAAACATCTGTTTTTGAATTTAAAAGTTATCATAAATAGTTAATACAAGAAGATATAAGATTTTGCCATTTGCTTTGAATCCTGCAACGGTGGAGGGCCTATTAGTTTACAGTTCATATTCAATATGTTTACTTATTTATTTTGGATAAACTGGTTATTAGACTTTATGACAGTATATTAACAGTATATTAACTCCAAAAGCTTCTCGGTAAATGAAAGATTGGCAAATTATACAGTTGTTATATCAGAAAAATAATTTCTCCAAATTAATCCAAGGCAGGGTTTTAAATTATTGCTCTCTGTTGATCAAGTGGAGTGCAGGTGGTGGTCCATGTTGTTTTGTAAAGCATTCGTCCTGCTGTGTGTCTATGTAATTAATTAATTAATTAATTAATTAAGATACACAAATACACTGAACAAAACAAGATGCATTGTTTGAGTGTTATGCACACATTTTCAACACCTGTCCATAGGGTGCTTTTTAAGAAAAAACAATACGTGTGTAGGCATTAAAACTGGAACATTTGAATTAGTCCAGGATAAACAAGACATATTTTTACATAACATGTCTCGATTTGTTTTGTAAATTCGAAGAGTCATTTGAAACTTCCTGGTTTTGGCTCATATTACAACAGTATGTCATTTTATCAGTGATTTTCAAACCAAGACACCTTTAAGCCTGAAACCGGTTATAGTCACATGCCTACTAGTCAAATTTACTTTGGACAATTCACTTCTATGACATGTTTGCTGTTTTATATCTTTCTTTTTCTGTGCATTTATTGTTAAATCTAGTGTATTTAATTGGCTCCAACTGTAAAATATATAGAGCTGCGTGTGTTTATGCCGATTAATGGATGGATCACTTTATGCTGCTGTAGCCATAACTTGGCGTAGTGCTTTGGATTGTTGTCATATTGAAACATCCTATGTGCAGCTTCCGGGCGGATGAGTGCAAATTTTCCAGTATTTTCTGATAACATGCTGCATTCTTCTTTTCCTGTGCCTTTGTAGCTCACACAAAACATCAGCGATCCACCTCCATGTTTGACAGTAGGAATGATGTATCTTTCATCATAGGCCATGTGGACTCCTCTCCAAATGTAACGTTTATGGTTGTGGCCCAAAAGTTTAATTTTGGTCTCATTACTCCAAAAGACTTTGTTCCAGAAGTTTTCCTGGACGTTGTGGCTGAAAGTTGTGTTGGTCTACCTGACCATGGTTTGGTTTCAACAGAATCCCTCATTTTCCACGTCTTATAGTTCAAACACTGTTTATTGGCATTCTCAATTCCTTGGATATCTTTTTATATCCCTGTATATATTTCCTGTTTTATACAGTTCAATTACCTTTTCCTGCAGATCCTTTGCCATTTTTTTTTCTTTTCCCAAGACAAAACATAAATGTCAGTGCAGCCCTGGATGAAAGATGCAAGGGTCTGTCAGGAGCCCAGAAACTCACTGACCTTTTATACACACACACTGATTACAGGCAAACAGATCACAGGTGAGGGTGGTTACCTTTAGTAGCCATTCAAACCTGTTTGTGTCACTTGTGTGTATGTTATCAGGCCAAAATCACCAGGGTATGTAAACTTTTTATCAGGGTCATTTGGGTAGTTTCTGTTGTCATTATGATTTAAAAATAGTAAACACAGTTGTTATACAATTAATGGCTTTACCCAACCACTAACTATGAGAGAAAAAAAGTTTTTTTTGTGTTATCATTTATATTCTTTAAAAAATGGCCAAAAAAAATCAAAGATTTAGCCAGGGGATGAAAATTATGAGCACAACTGTAACTTACAGATGGTTTCAACTTACACAGTGAGCGGCTGTTTCCATTTGGGGCTGTGTGTGTTGCTGCATTTCTCTGTCTTCTTGGATTGGCCGTCCACCGTCACTTCCACATAAGGACTGGGACCAAACCAGTTCTTCTTGTTTTCTTTCAGTTTCGCCGATAGCACTGACACAGAAAGAGAAGAAACAGAAGACAAGGATTAGTGTTATTGGTTATGACTCCAGTGAACAAAAATATACATGACTGTCTGTTACCAATGATTTGCAGCTGTGCTTTCAAAGGGTACCCATTGGAAGTGCCCGAGTTGGTGTCTCCACCGGCCATGACATAGGGCTGGTGTGGAAATCTGTAAGACAAAACAGGTTAGGAAAAGACATCCCATCAGCATATACGCACTCCACACGAGTCAGTTATGTAACCAAACCAAACAGTGACTAGAAAATACAGTGCCTCTCTGACTCAACAACATTTCTACCTCCTCCCTGAGCAAAACAGTACATAATGTAGATATGTTCAGCCTCAAGATTTTCAGGGCCTATGAACAGTACAAGTCGAACAAGAAAAGGCAGAATGTCATCCCATAAAAGTCATAGACAGCTCACTCTAGTGCACATAAAACACAGCATAGCCCTGAGCTAAATGCAGCATTGTCCCATGTATGGATAAGGGTCAGATAATTATGAAAAAAGCGTAGTTATAAAAAAAATGGAAAAAAAACTTGAATGTCAGAATTCTTGGAAATATTAGTAGAAAGAAGGGCACAGTTCAGAGATTAATGATAGAATTCTGATTGAACATGGTCGGAATCCTTGTCTACATTTAAACAATTCGGAATTGTAATGTTAAAAGAAAAAGGAAAACATTTTAAGATTAAAGTCAAAGTTTTGGGTTTAGGGCAGTGTTCAGAGATTAATGTCAGAATCTAGGGCAGAGTTCTAAAATAAATATCAGAATTTAGGAAAACATTCTGAGATTACAGTCAAAATTGAGGTTTAAATAAGGTAGAATCCCTTAAAAATTGTCAAAATGTAAAAATTCTGAGAATACTGTAAACTTGGTGCATTCACGTGGTCCATGAGTTTTAACATTAATGTCAGAATTAGAAAAATGTCAAATTGGAATTTTAAGGAAAAAGTAACAATTTTGAGAATTAAGTCAAAATTTAGGGGAAAAAAGTTAAAGGGAGAAAATGTTACAATTTAACAAGTCACTATTAAAATAAAACAAACATAACAAATGGCAGACTTCTAAGGAAAGATTATTCTGGAAATGAGCAAAGCATTATTTCAGAAAGTGATATTTGTCTCTTTAATTCTGAAATAGGAAGCAGACACATCTTTAGAATTCTGTCTTTTCTCAGAAATCCTAATCCTCTTCCATATAAAAAGAAAAAAATACATAATCAACATTTGCCCAGCCACTGACACTGTCCTGAAAACAGCCACATAATTGGACAGATCTTGGTTCGACAAAACAACCTTCTGCTTGATGGAGTTACAAAAAATATATATATAAAGAGTTAGGTTCCTTAGGTATGAGATTAAAGTCACAAAACAAAAGGTAAATACAGGCAACATCACAAGTGAGTCTAGAATGACACCACTGCATAATGCATCTTTTTCAGGCTCCTCTCATTTGTGATGCACAGGGCAGAACAGGAGGAAGTCAGCAGCTCACTCTGGGTAAACTTTCACTTCAACTGCTGCTTTGATCTCTGTCAATTATTCATCGCAAACGCTGACTTTGCAGCATCACACAAGCTGGCTGACAGTTTAGTAGATAAGTCTCTGTGATGCATATTAAATAACCGGGCAATAACCAAAGTGAAAAAAAGAAAGTAACAATATAGTGTGAAATGTGAAGTTCCTACACTGTAACATTTATGAATTCTCTTACTTTGTGGATGTAACATGAGATTTTTTTTTATTAACTTAATTTATTTAACACCAGAGCACTCATCTGAAGTCAACTGAACTGCTGTCATCACAAACTAGTTCTAGGAATAGTGGATACTCTTAAACAAACGGGCACGGCATTTCACTTGTACACGAAAATTATAAAGCAGTAAAGACCAAAGGTGTGCTTACATTCTTGGCTCCTTCAAAGAAATATTATCACAGGGTCACATTAAGCCCTCAACTATTATGCCCATTATCATTCATAACCCATCTACGACAACCTTTCTGACATGCTAAGCTAACAACGGTGGAAAAGGTTATATAATTTAATCCAAGCAGGAGTACCCGGTTAGCCACACACTAAAAAGCAGGCTAAACTTTCTAGCAAAGCTGGATTAAGCCAAACCGCGGCCTTTCATAACAGTGGATAGGTTGGAGAAGTTGCCCAGGACGTGTTGAACGTCAGCTGGGAGCGCTGTGTTGACAGCTTACTGCCATACCGATGCGGCTAACTGTTAGCCTGCTAGCTTGTGTCATTATCATGGCTGGCTGGAACCCCAAAGTCCAGCGGCTATTCAAGAACAAATATACAGATTTATATAGAATACAACTGCTTACCTGGATCGGAAGAGAAGCTGGTAAGGCTGCCGTAAAGTTCCAGCCCTGTGTTTACAGGATGTTGAGGTTTTTGTCGGGGTTTCTGTTCAAGGAAGAAAAAACTTCCACCATCTTCCCTAAGCTCACGTCACGTGACCGAAACAAGGTGGGGCGCACGCTGCTCACCTCGGGTTCTGTGATTGGTCCAATGCGGAAACAGGATAGACCAATAACTGCCCACTTTGTGATGCATTTAAAGAACTCACAGGTTTGGATTTCCTGCAACACCAATCTACATCAATAATCCCACACCCGAAAAGTAAAAAAAACTATAAACGTTTTAAAATCTCATTATGTGTAGTGGAAGTAATAAGAACATTTTTGATCTGATTTTCTTTACTTATAATATCAATAAATATACATCAAATTTATATCGCGCTTTTCAGGGGACGCAAAGACGCCTTAAATACATACAATACATACAACAGAACAATAAACAAAACAACATATTGCAAAGGAGCTTATGACAGGTTGTTTCTTGAATAGGTGAGTTTTTAACTGTTTCTTAAATGTTTACAGTGAGTCAGCGGTTCGGATTTTTGGAGAGAGGGAGTTCCAGAGGGGAGGGGCGGCAATGGCAAAGGCTCTGTCCCTAATTATTATACAATCTATGCTCTGTCCCCATAAGGTATGGTGCTTGGATTTGGAGATGGGGGTTCGAGTCAGAGGATCCGAGACATTATGATTTTACATCTCCACACCTTTTTTTTTTTGGTGGCTACCACATTTTTCACTGGTTTCAAAAATACAATGTAATAATGTATCTAACTTAGATTTTATTCTTGAATAATGTATCACAATTACATGTCTGTTATACACTATTATGCTTTATGTTTTTGATATTAGTATTATAACCAGCTCATTTTTTGTGTCCACTAGAGATTAGCCATGTGACACATGCTTTTGTTGTTGTTTGTTTTAAATAGGAATTATTACCAGTCAATTAGACCGGTAATAAGCATGATAAATTACTTGGTAAAAGTAAGACTGACAGATTTTTGCAAGATTTTGTTGTCTGACTGCAAAGCCCAACATCTCCAGCAGGGGTCGTCCTTACTTCACAAAAGAACTGAAGCTGCGCGAGGACGCATCAGTCATTTAAAAGTTAGCATTAGTACAACAACTACACTACATTTCTATCTTCCTCCATGACGATACTGTCAATGTTTATCATGTATAAATGCAGTTATGATGTACATATACTTTAAATTCTATTATGAAGTCCTTAAAGTATTATTATATATGATGTTTGTATATAGCATGAACAATTTGTTACAATATGTTTGGGGAATGGTTTAGCTAACAACTAGCAATAGCTCCCGTAACTCCAGTAGTCGGAGGGAAGAACAAAGCCACTTCCTGCATGTCTTTTATTTTGTAGGGTGAAACAGGAAAAGCCCCTTTACTACTACTTTTGACTTTATTTACTGACTTCTCGGAGTGGCTCAGTGGTGACAGAGGGGCAGCATGAGACACTTCTCTGTGCGGAACAAGCGTGGAGGGATTTGGAGAAAAAGACGTTTTGACAGCTCGTTATAAAATTTATAAAAGGTAAGAAACACACAGCTCTATAAAATCACACTTTTTAATATATATACTAAGTGTTCTTAAATTTGTCACCAAAGTGACACCAATAGAAAATTAGCGTTTAGTCCGACATTACATTGGACTAAAAGTTATTCTGACTCATATTTTGAATAAAGCAAGTATGCATTGTACAGTTTAAGTACTTTAATGTGCATTTATTACGTTTTCCAACATAATATCCCATAACTGCCTTATATGTCAATACAAAGCATGTATTAAACTTGTACAATAATGGGACACTTGGGGGAGGTCACACCCTGAACTGGCTTGATGCCTGCTTCTACAGTTGCAATTCTGAGTATGATCATAGGAATAGAAATAAAACGTAACGGTAAAATATAAAAACAGTTGCTTGTAGGACAGTGTGTGTGTGATGGTACAAGTGCTCAGTGAACAGAAATATTCTAAAGACCACCTCTTGCAAGCCATCAAACGGTGCATTCATTGTAAGTCCTCTCATTAGCCAAAACTTAATCAAGCAGTAATCAGCTTGTTAGGAAGTGTTATAGGAAAAGGGGGACACTTGTCATATAACATAGAATAGTGTTAAGGAAGAAGAGAAAAGTAAAATGACACTTACAAATTAGTCTATTATGTACCTTTTTTACATAAGCCTGTTTTTTTAAATGTACTAATTGCTAGAATAAAGTATGCTGTAAAGAAATCCAATCTGGATGATCTACTGCTCCCATGTGCTTTGTACTGCCTCAAAGACTTTGCATTTGTCCAGAGGATTTCCATGCACCTTTACATGTCTTCACTTAAAGCAAACACACACACGCACTGCGGAATTATACCAAATAAATGCTTTTATTTTGGGATTTTAAGTGTGTCTTGATTCAGTCTTGGATCTGCAGTACTCTGGATTTTAATTTAAAAAATTTACAAGGCTGCTTGACGGGATGAGGTAATAGCTTCACAAGCACAGAAAGAGCAAAGTCGGTTGGAATATTGCCAAACAAACAGAGGGTCAACGCGTAAAGCAATGAGGATGGCATCACATGTTTTATTTAATAATAAACTTGGGGTCTTTCTGATTTGATATATGATCCTAAAACAGGCTTGAAATCATCTTTTTTATTCATTTTATTTCATTTTGCAGAAGCCCCCTTTTAAACCATAATATTTCTCATAATTTGCATGTATGCTTAGGGGTATAATTTGTAGTTCAAGTCTGCTTTATTGTCAATTATTCCACATGTACAGTACATACATACAGAGAATCGAAATTTCGTGTGCAGACCCCGCTGCACACAGATAACATTAACATTAAAGCCTAAAAATAGATACAACTAGATAAATAGATACAACTGTACAATTTGTACACTATAATAAGATAAAAAAATTAAATTAGATAAAGCAGCGCAAGCCAGAAGGCAGAGTGCAAATCAGTGAAGTGAACAACAGTGCAGATAAAGACTTTGTTTACCCCAGGTTCCATGATGGTCATGGGGAAAACTTTTCAATTTATTTTATTTCACATGGAATGACCCTTTTGTAATTTGGTCTAGAGCAGAAAATGTCACATTTAGCTAAACATTTCTACAAAGTGGAATTGGCTGTGAAGGGAAGGAGTTCCAGACCCATTTCTAATATTAGTAATAACTGAAATATTCATTTTGACAGTAACCTTAATGCATTTCATCTGATAAACATTTGACATTGTGTATGCCAAAGCAACTAACTAATCAGAGTTTACAGTCACATACTGGCATGACTACAGTGAAAAAAAAGCAGTTAATGAAAGGAACCAGGCAGCCAAACATGCACAAAAACATGGGCTCAATGTTTTTCCCTTTTCCCTACTCTGCAGTTGGGATAAAATGTTTTTGGTTGGAAAGAATTGAAGCCTGCTATCATATTGCAAAAATTGTATGTGCAAAGTCCTCAATGTGATTTGATTTTGAAAGATCTTTGCAAAGTGGTCTCATGACTGTTCTACACTTGCATGAGCAGATACTCTACTTGCATTTATTTTATTTGACAGCCACTTTATTGTTTACTTCCATCTATAACCCTTTGAGTCTTTAGGAATACCCTGGCGCTGACAAATTGTAATGATCCCCATGTGAGAGCTGCGCAGGGACTTTTAAATACCCCAAAATATGGCCCATTCTCTAGAGGACCACTGGTGCCCTAGTGTGTCTTTGACCAGAACAACTTGCTCTTGCCAAATAGCTCTCAGTGTATTAATAGGTGTTTTGGCTGCTACTTTGGTCCTAACACAACAAGCCAACAAGCACCCCCTGCCCCCAGTCCGGTACCTGAAAAAGCCGGGTGCTTATTTTAGGCTCAGTGGGAGATAACTGACACGCCAGCATGCATACTGTTTGTAAATAATATGTTAGGGTTAGAGAAGTTGTGGTTAGAAGGTAATTTTTGAAGGCTATATTCTCTCTTTCTCCAGGACTTCTAGGAGTTATTTAGAAATCAGAGGGCTTACTAATGTTTTTTTAAGTGGAATTAAAACAATCTGAGTTTTGTGGAAGTAATGTTTAGTTAATAGCTCCCAAAAACTGTCTAAAAAAGGTATTTGTGTACGTAAACATAGTATTTAAAATTACAGCTTGAATTATTATTATATTATAAGATTATATACAGTATGTAGTTTTAGACATTGCATTTACTAACATAATATGTTAGTATTGTGCTAAAACCTATTGTCTCAAAGTGTCATCCTTTTTTATTTATTTTTTATTTATTTTATTTATTCTTTGTTTATTTAACCTTTATTTAACCAGGATAGTCCCACTGAGATTACAAATCTCTTTTGCAGGGGAGTCCTGGCCCCATGTGTGTTTGGGGGGGAACTGTTGTACATGTTTTTGGTGGTAGGGGAAACCGGAGTACCCGGAGGAAACCTACGCAGACACAGGGAGAACATGCAAACTCCACACAGAAAGGCCCTGCCCTGGATGGAAATCGAACCCAGGACCAGCGCTAACCACTCTGCCACTGTGCCGCCAATTAACCTTTTCAGAAAAGGTTAAAGCAAAGGCATCTGGACTAGGTTTTTAAGGTGAAGAAGTTCCGTCTCTTAAACCAAGAAACTTTTTCAAATCTGAGATCAACTGGTATAAGAGAGCTGAGCTTTTTTCTCTAGAAGGAGGGGTTTGACCTGAAAAAAAGACTGTTCCTGTACACTATACCAGCCACTTGGTTATGGC